>CM063283.1:14788125-15537500 GCA_032173965.1 Sitta carolinensis
GCCACAATTTCTTGTCTGGGGAGGTCATATGGCCCTGGCTTGTTCATCTGAAAAATCCCAATAGAAACAGCCCAATTCTTCTGCTAACCCATTCCAGACTGGGCTCAGTAAGGAAAAGCAACACACCCCACCTGACACCACTGACAGTGGGATGAGGTAGATGTCTGTCAGAGGCTGCACCACTGACCAAGATGGGATAAGAGGAAAAGCAAAGGAAACCAAATCAAGAGGTCCCTGTCCCCCCTCAAGACACCTGTTCCTCCTTGTTACTGCTGATCTGCTATTGTATTTCATCCCCACTGAGCTGCAGGCAGCTGTGAGCATCACCCTCATCCCTGACAGCTCCTGCAGAACAGCTCCCCAGCTGAGGTGGAGGCTGCTGGGTACTTTAAAGATACTTGCATCACTGGAGGAACACAGGTGGCCACCCCTCCAAAAAAAAAAAAAAAAACAACCAAAAAAAAACAACTTCAAAAGAGAGGGAGAAAGAAAAACCACCCAGCTAATCTTTTGCCTTTTGTGAAAACCATGAAAACCACTTGGCAAAAACACTTAATTCAAAAATTGGAGGAGAATTTTCTTGCAGTTACTGAGCAATTTTAGCAATGGTTACTCCACCAGCAATGTGTAACGAGGGATAGAGGGAGCTGATGAAGGAGCAATGCTGAGTGCTAGAGAGAGCTGTGATGGACAAGAGCAGTAACAGAACAGCAGGGGGATGAAGCACTGTCAGTCCCTCTCTGTGCAATTAAATCCAGCTTAGCTCTGCTGTAGGTGCAAAGCTGTGAGAGCAGGCTCCGTGCCTGGCTGTGGGAGTAGCAGGCATAGGGGAGGGCTCTGCAGGGTCGCTCTTTCCATGCTGGTCAGCACTGGGAATTGCTGCAGAAGCCAAACTCGTGTAGGCACCCAGGCTGGCTCCAGGCATGGCAGCTCCAGAGCTGAAGGTGAGTACAAGTGCAAGATCCTCTCAGCTGGGTGCATCGTGATTGATTTCACAGTTTATATTTTTTCCTCCACATGGGTCATCTGAGCCTCCTATTTTCCCAAAGCAGCGTGCCTCCTGCCTATTACCTTCCTAAAAACGCTGCGTGCACCTGACTGAAATCTTTGCTTTTATTTACTTAAACTTCTGCGTGCAGAATCCAGTCTTACCTTTGCACCCAGCAGGTTTCGCTCACCCCAGAGCGAACAGAGGCTGTTTTTAGAGATCTCAGTCTAGATAGACTTGCCAGAGAAGCCACCCCAAGAATATTCCCCCCCCCCCCCAAAACATTTAGGATGTGACCCCAGCATGGCTGTGGGGAGACGAGCCATGCCATGGGGTGATCAACCCCTGGCACCCAACGGGTGGGATGCCGCTGTTACCTGGTGGAATGGTGGCGAGCTGGATGTACCCCGAGCGTGCCAAGGCTCGCGGAGCCCAGTCCTTCCCCTCGCCCTGCTGCTGCCACTCCTGCAGCTGGCAGTAATACACGCCGGCATCTCCCCTCTGCACGCTGCTCAGCGTCAGGCTGAAGTCGCCGGCGGAGGGGCGGCGGAGGTACAGCCTCCCTGCCAGGCGCTCCTGGGGGTACTCCACGGTGCCGCGGTGGTGGAGGGTCAGCAGGACACTGCCCCGGCCGCTGCTCGTGCCCTGGAGCCAGGTGGCCGAGAGGCGTGTGCCGGGCCGGAGGGTGCCCGGCAGCCGGCAGGGCAGCGTCGCCTGCTCGCCCTCCCTCGCGGAGATGCTGTGGTTGCTCTTCTCCATCTGCAGCTCGTGCTCTGCGGGGGAGAGCAAGCGGGAAGAGATGTTGTGCTGCTGGAAAAACACTTCTGCCTGCACCCCCAGGCCGACAGAAGCCTTCTGGAGCAAAGTGTGAGGGATTGGAATGGCCTCTTGCAGGAGCCTCTGCTTGGGCACCCACAGGTGCCTCCCTCACTCCTGCCAGTCATTCTCCCTGGGCCATCGTGCCCCCACCTTCCCCATCATCTCTGTGCAGTAATACTTCCTACCCACTCCAAATAAGTGATAAAGGCGTCCTTTAGACAAAAAGATATTTAGGAAGCTGGAATTCTCTGATCCACTTTATTTAGGGCTAGAGTGAGGCTGAGAGAGGGAAGATTTGAGCCCGGGAGACTCACCACGCACCCCAGAGGTGCTGTGATTAAGGTGAGAGCAGCTGAACCTCCAGTCTTGTTTCCTAGCAGCACTGTGCTGCAGGGTAAGGAAAACCAAGTGTTTTCCTTCAGGGTGCTCAGGAGCACCAGGTAAGGACAGCTTCTCTATTCAAAGCATTGTACAACCACCCAAGTGCACCAGGTGTTGGAGAGAAAAGAAAAAGGCCACAGTTCATTTTGTTATGGAGCACTCGACTACATCTGCCAGTAGCAAAAATAGCAGCTTGGTTGGCTTGGGAGGATGTGGTAAATCTTCCTAATTCCCTGCTTCCCTTTGAGAGGCACTGACAACTCCTGCATCCCTAAGCCTCAGATCCAACACAGGAGCTGCTGCTTTTCCTAAGCCCTGCCAGCTTAGGAGAGGCCTGGCAGGGGCCTGTCATAAGTTGATCCAGCCTTCTTCAGCAGCACCTATACAAGGGTTAAAACCTGCTCACCTGCGAGTTTGAATGTCAGCGTGGTCCTGCCCGATGTTCCCTCTCCAAGCTTGTACCAGCCATCCACCAGCCAGAGCCATTCCTCTACCACACAGTAGTAGCTGCCCTGGTCCCCGAGGTTTGCAGACAGAATACGCAGCTGGAATGTGTTGCTGGACACCCTCTGGCTCAGGAACCGTGACTTTTGTGCAGGAGAGCTGAATTCAGACCCGTATTCCAGTGTGCTGCTGTAGCTGGCCCTGACGATTTGCAGGGGCCTTGCACCTGCCAGAGGAGGCAGGAGGTACCAGGTAACAGCAAACTGTGAATTATTCTGGGCAAACACAATCCTGCACTCAATGGCTGCGTTACCGCTGGCGATTTCCACAGAGCTGTCTTTCACAGCAACCTGAAGCTTGCTTTCTGAAATGGAGAAACAAAACAATCATGCCAGATGCAGCTGCCAGTGCTGGGATACTGACAAGGAGAGGAATAAAGCTGTCCTGAGAGACTCAAAGAGGAGTAAGGAAGAGGGTGCACAGAGGACAAAGACTCATTAGAGGATGCTGGAGCAGAGGGTGGAGGGAGGAGGGAAAGAGCAAATCCACACAGCCCTGTTTGAACAATAGCAGGGAATCACAGCTGGGTGTTACTGGGCAGGAGAGTAGCAGAGAAGGTGCCTTGGAGACCACAGAGCAGGAATGGGGGATGGAGGTAGCCCTTGTGTTGGAGCTTGAAGGCAAAGCCTCTGTCTGAAGCAAATGTGTCTGTCTACCACTGCTTCCATACATATGTGACAAAACCAGCCCACGGCTTCGGAGACTGTGAACAAGTGTCTTTTATGGCAGAGAGACTACAGAGCCTCTCTGGGTTTCACTAACAGTTGCCATCTCAGGTGTTTGCTGTGGTTATTAATCCAAGAGCACAGGACAGAGTCCTGCACACTCTCTGTGATCACACCCAGTGATCGTTCAGTGCTGTGCAGGTGAGGAGAGCAGAGGGATGGTGCTGCCTGCAGCTCTGCCCTCGGCACTGCTGATCCTGATGTGTCTGTGCTGCTCCTGCTTTGAGGGAACCTCTTCCCACAGCACAGTCCCAAGGATACCACTCAGCCAGTCAGGGAACTGAAGGGGATGAGGGGGCAGGTAGGGTCTTGCTGGAGTATGGCCTAGCCTGATACTTGCTGGGGCTGAAAATGCTTCAGAGAAGGAAAAGCTACTAGAGCCCAAAGAGGAGGCACAGGAAGTACTGCCTTGAGTGCTTGATTTTGATGAGGAAAATTGCTGGTTTTGGAGCACTTGCTGCAAAGCCCCTTTGTTTTAGCTCCAGGTCTCCCCTCTCTCTACTGCTAAAGATCAATTACCAAAAGGGCAGAGCAGCTGCCTGCCTCTTCCTTTCTCACATAAAGCCATGGTGCTGTTTTCCCTTTCATTTCGAATTTAATTAGCCAAGCTGAGCACCTCACCGCCGGTCTCCCCATGAACACTACCTGGATTTCTGCCTGACCCAGGAGCAGTGGAGCAGGCAGAAGGGCACACAGCCCATGTGGACTGCTGGCCTGAGGGACACAAGGTGAAAAAGACCGTGCAGCTCACTCCAGAGTGGGGGAAGCAGCAGCACTGAGAGGCTCATGGAGCACTAATTATGAGATCCCACCTAAGATACTGGAAATGGAAAAAGATCTGACCTCCTTCCCCACCTGTTATAATCTTTCATGGATATCTCTCCTGTCTGAAGATGGTCCACAGACCATAGCAACCTGTAAACTCCTAAAGCACCCACTGACATCAAATAGTAAACAAGGTGCTGAAGGAAAAAGTCAAGAACTTCAGTATCTCTGCAGGCTCCAACTATAAGGTTTTATATGAAGAGAAGCAGGCTGGTTATTTTCATGATTTGCATCTTCATTTTCTGCAGCTTCACCTCAACCCTATTGCTGCCTGAGCTGTCTTCCTCCCCAGACTTCCCTACCTTCCCAAACATCCTTCACTGGCTCATGCTGCCTTTCCCAGAGAGGTGGCTCTAGATCCAGCAGGAACCCCCCACCCTCTCCCAGTTCCCACCATCCTTTCGGTGTCACTGTCTCCAGCAACAGCTGCGATACATTTGGAGCCAGATGTTGCAATCTCATGCTGCTCCCATCTCCTCTGTGTAGATGTACTCTGCAATTACACCTGCTCATCTTAGTGCCATTTACACTAGGGACATGTGCTCAAAGATGCTGATTATTGTCACCCCTTGCCTCAGTGCCACCCTGCCCCAGCTGGTTGTAGCTCCAGTGTTCAACAGAGCATCCCAGCAGTCAGCTCCACGGGGGTGAGGAATGAGTAACAGTGGAACAAGGGAGAGCACCAGAGAAAAGAGCCCAGACAGGGAAGAAATGTATTAGCTTACACCACAGCAAACCCATCACTTAAAAAACATGAAAAATGCATGATTTCAGTTCACTGCGTTGTGATTCCGAAAATCCAAGATTTTAGAGGGAGGAGCACTTAATGCACGAAAAAGAAATGAGAAAGAACTCTCCTTTGCTGGCAGAACAGACAACCAGGGCAAAACAAAAAAGCCAACCCATATTCTCACGCCTGCCTCTAGAGGCTCAGAGGCTTTGGCCAGGACAAACCCTGCAGTTCCTGCAGCAGCCCCAGCTGTGAGCAGGGCACGCTGGCACCGTGGTGCTGCCAGGGGTGGCAGGAAGCATGGCAGGGTGGCTGGGATTTATTTGCAGCATCTCTCTTCCATAAGAGGACAAGGCTCCCGGTGGGGTGCTGGCAGGAGGGATGGCAGCACAGACCCTGCCTGCAGGGGTGGCCATAAAAGGGAACCAGGCTTAAAATCCTAGTGGCAAGGCTGATCTCTGTAAACTGGGTGTAATCTGCAAACAAATAGATACTGCCACTTGCCGACACCAAATTTGCCTCCAAGGTTTTGTCAGGTGCTGAGGACGCACCAGAAGAGGCAGCACCATCTCGATCAGCCCTGGGAGGTGACTCTGCTGGGGACACCCCAGACATCAGTGGCCCTGGTTGCCCCTGGTCACGTTTGATAGATTTGAGGCTGCAGGAGAGACCTGTGTTGAAGGCTCTGCTTACCTGGCAGCACCACCTTTATCCCCACGACATTGGAGCTGGTGCTAGCTGCTGGCTGCCCCAGGGGCAGGATGCTCCTCCTCCAGACCTCCACCTCACACTGGTATGTCCCCTCATTGACAGGCAAGGCACTGTGGATGAGCAGCCTGAAGGAGGTGGCAGCCTTCGTCAGCTGGGCTTTCCCCTGGAAGTGTGGCTGTGCTGTCTGCCAGACCACGGTGCCACTGGGAAAGACCTGGACCAACTTCTGCAAGGGCCCCGTGGCCAGGCTGGGCAGGAAAACCCACCGCACAGACGCTGGCACGTCCTCCAGGGAGTAGCTGGCATTCACTTGGCAGAAGAGTTCAAAACTCTGCCCGTAAGTGACGGTGGCAGTTCGGCTTCTCAGCGTGGCGTGCAGACCAAGACCTGCTCGGGAGGGGAGAGCCCTTGGCATGGGAACAGGAACCCTGCCCTGTGCCACCCCACAGCCCCAGACACTGCAACAGTGCTGCTGCTCCTCTGCCAGTGCCACTCTCCACTTAGCTGCACTGCTCTCTGCTAACCCCATGCAGCCCCCGGCCCTCTCCTACCTCCCACTTTCCCACCCCCAGTTGCCCAGAAATTCTGAGTACCCTCTTTTTCAGGGTCCCCAGTCCCACACCAGAGGAGCCAGACATCCTCTGCTGATGCTGCTGTCACAGTTTGATGCTTCCCTCCACAAAAGCTGAATAATTCCTGTGGCCCAAATGGTGCTCTCAGGCACCCAGCACAGCAACGAGAAAGGAAAACCACCTAAATGACAGCCAAAAGCTGCCTCTCCATAAAGGCACCCAAGAAGGAAGGACATGGTCACTGCACACTGTGGAGATTAGCAGCTCTGCACTCAGAGAAGAGGGCAGGAGAAGCAATCAGAGGGCAGCACCAGGGGCATCTCTCTGATAAATACCACCAGACAACTCAGCAAGCAGCTTTGGTGAACTTAATTACGGCAAGTAATTATGCTGCTAGAACAGATATTTTGTATTCCAGCTTAAGGAGACAGGCCTGCTGAGAAAGATACTGCCCTTCAAGTCTCCGAGCATTTTAGCTATCGTCTCCCGCTGGTCTCTCCCAAAACACACCATGGAGGGCTCCAGCATCCTGGTAGGAATGGGGAAACTGAAGCACTGCAGGGCCAAGTGATCAGCCCTAGGTCACCCTGCACAGCAGGCCTATGTCCTATGATTCCTGTGATGGAAATCAAGAAGCTAGACACCATTCTGAGTCTCTCCGAAGGAGAGAAGAATGCAGATTTTGAATTAAAAGCCTTTAGAGAATTTAAGACATATTAAATCACATAAATAAGTTATTTATAAGTCCAAGTAAGAATATATTCCATGCTTTCTTAACTGCCTGAGCAGAAGCAGGATGCCCTAAACTCTAGTTAAAAGTTCAGTGCCTCATAGACACAACTAAAATACAGTAGAATATTGTTTTGTACTTCTAGATAGAATATAGAACATAAACAAGATAGAAAGTGTGCGTAGATAGATAGTGTGCATTACAATACACAGAGGTGTCTAAGAATTGACACTGCCTTTCACATGTAAAAAAGTATAATTTTAATAGGTGCAAAGAAAATTGTTTTAAATTCATGTTTTTAGCTGATTGGTCCAATTAGGGTAAAAACCCTCAATGGAGGCCTGCATCCATTCACCTTCCTACCCCTGCTGCTGTTTGTTTTTGCTACACGCATCCACATATAAGAATGAAGAAAAGAAGAAGAAAAAAGATGGAGGAGTTGCTGTTGTTGCTGCTGCTGTGCTGTTGTTGCCCTGCTCCGCTCTCTACACCAGAGAAAGGCTTAGACACTGCTGCTGCCTTGCTTGGGACTTTATGTCAAGGAAAGCTGCAGGAGCAGCTTTGTCTGGTTTGAGACAAACCAAAACTTTAACGCGGACTCTAATATTTTGGACTCTCACCTTCAGACCAATGTATTCATGTACTTCATGCCAATCAACTACTTCTCTCGTCTCCCCGAGACCCAGACCCATACAAGCTTGACAGAGATGCCTCCATCCCAAGGTCAGCAGAACTTACCCATGGAGCTGACCGTCACTGCCACCTCCCCCTTGCCCGTCCAGTTCCGGCCTCGGTACCACTGCGTTGCTTCACACCTGTACTGCCCGCCGTCATCCTCGTCCAGGGTGCTGGGGATCACCAGGGTGAAAGTGCCAGAGCTCTCCTTCTCCAGCCGAAGGCTCCCCCGGGCCTCCCCGTCCTGGTAGGCGCTGCCCAGGCTCCGGGTGCCGTCCCTCTCCATGGTGGCCACCAACACCCTGCGCCCCGGGTGCTGCGGTGGCAGGTGCCACCAGCGCAGGGACACGGGCCAGCGGCTCCCTCCACCTGGCAGCGCAGCGCCAGCGGCGCTCCCTCCCTGACCCGCGGGGTGCTGGTGGACACAGACAGGCGCAGGTGGCTCTCTGCAAACAACAGTTAGCGCCCTGGGGATGCTGTGCTCCTTGGGAAAAGCTGGAGAGACTTCAACGGAAAGACTAGGTAAGTCTTGGTGTTGGAAAGGGAAAGGAGTTGGGGAATTGCCTGAAATTTTCAAGCAGCCTTTTCCTGTAAATGTGGAGCAGGCTTTGTGTTTGTGGTATTTTGCTTTGTTTTGGGGGTTTTTTTCTGTGTAATGTGTTTCTTGGGACACAGATACATAAAGAATTAGTTAAGAAACAGAGCCCCAGCAGGCAGCTCCTGCTACATCAGAATAAGCATTATCTAGCTATGACAAGGAAACCAAGAGCCTCCTACACACTTTTTCTTAGAGTGGTTTCTCACAAATCATCCGTCAAAAACAGGGAGATTACCGTGATGGAAATGGCAATGATCCTCCTCCCCAGACGTACCTGTACTGCTGGGTTTTCTGTGCTTTTCAGGAGTAGCAGCAGATGTTGCTCACAATTTTCAGTACCAAAGAGCAGGAGGACCCAGATTCCTCACAATTCTACCTATTTGCCCCAAAAATTTACTGCAAAGAGACTGGACTAAAGGTTTACACTTTGACAGCTACTGTGTCTGTCATGCTAATATTTGCAAAAGCAAATGCTTTTCCCATTATCTATCAAAAACCATGGCATATTTGCACTCTTGCTGCCCCTGTCAAGATGAGGCCAGACCTAAGCCCTTTCCCAGTCAAGGATCCTGCAGACTTTACCCAGAAGAGCAGCTATTAGGATTTACTAACCTATTGGTTTCACGTTGACTTGTAGGCCTGATGACACATTGCTCTGGATGCTGTGCAAGTCTCCAGGAGTCTTCATTTCCGACACAGAGCACTGGTATGTACCCTTGTCCTTCAGCCCCACCTCATAGATGGTGAGGACATAAACTGTGTTGCTTGGCTTGAATGCTCGGAGCTGCCCCAGCTTGGCTCTCTCCTCGTGTTCTTCCTCCCAAATCAATACTCCATGGGGGTCAACCCTGGCCACTTCCATGTCATCGAGGAGCCAAATCACTGTGAAGTGCCTGCTGCTGCTGCTCGTTGGGGCTCCCACCACACAGCTGAGCTGCAAGGTGTCCCCTTCAGACAGGGAGGGTTCAGCAGCAGCGATGTCCACGGAGAGGTCTCTGCCTGTGGGCAATTGAAAACAAGGAAGGGTGGTGGGTGGCCCTGTCCACGCTTCCCTCCTGCCTGGCAGCACCAGTGGCCTTGCAGAGGGCAACAGGAGGGAATTCTCTGTTTAAAACGTTTTCTTTCATCAGAAAAGTGATCAGCAAAGGAAAACTTTGAGCATGGGGAGAGGGTTGCCAGCCCTGGCTCTAAGCAGCAGTTGCAGGTGGAGGAAGTGTCAGAGTCCTGGGGAGCTGAGCTCCCCTATTAAGAGCAGATAAACCCAACAGAGCAGAGCATTCACTGGGACAGCTTTTGGCCACAGCCACCCCCTGCTCAGCTCAGGCATCTGTCCTAGATTAGAGTAAATCTGGGAGAAAACCTCCAAAGGGGGACCCCTCCCGAGAGCAAACCCACACGGCTCCTCCTTCCAGACGGTTCAGGAATGATTCCTAGGAGAGAAGTGGAAAGAACCTGTTTATTTATCAGGGACAGCACCCCCCAGTACACAAAATGAACAATACCAGATGACAACACTCTTTCACCGCTCTGAAAAAAGATGACAAATGCAGCAAGTCTCTCCTGGGGGTGGTCGCTCTGTTGTCACTCCCTCCGGCGCTGGGGATGGCTGCTGCAGGACACAAGGTGTTCTCAGGTCCCAGTAGGAGCAGGTTCCAGTAGTTACAAGAAAGAAAAAAGGAAAAAATCAAAGCAAGAGCAAAGCAAAGCAGGAGCAGGAGCGAAAGCAGAAGCCAGAGCTAGAGACAAGCAAAAAAGAGACCAGCAAAGAACAAAAGCCACACTATGTACTGCCCCGTCCCTGTGTCCCGCCAGTCGTGGGGGGAGCAGGCTGAACCAAAACAAAACATTTGTCCTTCAGAGACAGTCTCACAGGCACAGAACATAACATCCAACAGAGCAGAACACACAAATGGGGATACAAACATCACCCTAGGACAGCTGCTGAACTGAGGGCTGCCCTGACTCAGAGTCATCAGGTGCTGCTCTGTCTCAGTTCCTGGAGCTGTTTTACCTCAGGGAACAGATACCCTGTGAGCCAAAAAGGGGCACAAAGGGGTTTTATCACAGCGGTGGTTTTAACTCTGCTGCCTGAGGCAGAAAAAGGTGCATGAAGGGCTGGCATTCAAGTGGCTTGTCTGAATCTACTGTGGCTGCTCCTGCATGCTGAAACCCCCAGTGGCTGCTGTGGGTTGTGGGCAAGAGATGCTCTCCAAGCTGGAGAGGGTTTGGGTTAAGTTCCTACAGAAAGCAGAAATTTCAGGACTTGTCACAGCATGGGGAGGTAGGGAGGAAGCAAGAGGAGGTGGGGTGGATCCTGCCCCTCATATCAACTAGCAGTAGGTGCTGGGCAAAGAAGGCATTGACAGGAGGAACCTAAAGTCATCTTCCCCTTGGCAGATCCTCTTGGGCACTCAGTCAGCTGTGTCTGAGATAAGGACCCTATCTCTGGGTCCTGTGAGATCATCCACCTTCCTTGCTGGGCATTCAACACCCCTGGTTCCTGGCATCAGCCTGGCTGGACAGTGGCTGCAAGCAGGAGACCCGCTGGGTACCCCAAAACCCTGTGCCATGACCCCACAAAGCGCTGGCATGGCCAAAAACCTGGAGGAAGGATGGAGACCAGACTCCCTGGCTCATACCACTCTGTCTCCCTGGGTCACTGTAGTGTCCCCTGAGTCTCAAAACAAGGGAAAGGTTACATGCTGTAGTTTGGAAGGAAAACAGAGCAGCTCCCAGACCACAACTGGAAGGGCTCAAATAATTCATTGAAAGCAGAGTACCCTGTGAATTTAAACAGTGGTTCATAAACAGTTTCCAAACAGGAATCCCAGCTGCTGCAGATATGTTTGGCATTCCTAAATATTTGCTGCAGAGTTTATAGAGACCCATGGAACAGTTTGCCGTGCTCAGAGTGGTTGATGGCTCTCGGAGTGACGGGGTGCTCAGCCCTGCAGCCTGGCTTCCCCCATGGGGTGCTGGAGGAAGAAACCAGCCCTGCATATCTAATGGAGGGCTTGCACACACACTGCTGTGCCACCATGGCAATACCAGGAGCTGCCACCATAATGTCCTCTCAGCACCATCACCTCCCTTCTACCTTTAGCAGTCACCACAGGACAAATACCCAACTCCGACAAGGTTTCTCTATTTCTAAACGACCCCGTGGCACTGATGCCTGAATCCACACACTACCAGTCATGACAGGCCCATTGATTGCCACAAGCAGCAGCAGGCTTGGAAAGCCTTTGCTGCAAACAGTGCACAACGAGGGGAATAAAGCTTTGCTTTCCAGTCAGACAGGTTTTAGGAAACAGACTGACAACAGACCACACTTCTCTCCACCTCCTCCTGATACCTTGCTCCCCTGAGTCACGTATTGAGTGCTTAGTTCTCACCCATCTGTTTCTTTGGTTTCCTGCTCTGACTCACCACCCTCCCACAAGACATCAGTTCCCCTCAGTGCCCCAGCTCTGCTCTGTAGCCTCCTCCACCCGCCCTGAGGTGTGGGGACAGGATACACCACCTCCACAGGCAGAGCTTCAATGGGAGACTTGCTCAAATTTTTCTGCACTCTGTGTTAAAGGGCACCAACTAGCCACAGCCTTATCTTGGCTGCTTTGAGCTAAAGCTTACTGGTGAGAGAGAGAGAGATTCTCTCTTCCCCTGGGCACAGCTACTCACAGGCATCTGGAGGAAGAGCAGGGTGAGGGACCGCAGCCAGCAAAGGCTTGTGGCAGGAGGGATGGCAGGCAGGGTGCTCAGAGGAATGGCTTAATAAACATCAGCACCAGTTGCTCTGGAAACGAGTGGGCTGGTGGCCACAGGGACAGACAAGCCACCCCCAACAAGAGCCATGCAGCACATGCAGGCTGTCCCTGTGTCCCTCTGTGCCTGTGGCTGAGGCACAGGGACCAGCAGCTGACAGGGGTGCACTTTTTTAAGGCCACAAGAGCCTCGAGGCAGCGTAACAGCCCCGTTTCCCACACACTGGAGTTTAGCCCTGCCAAGGATCCAGGCTGCTATAGACACACTGCTGTGCCCTCTGCTAGCACCTCACACAGGTGTGTGAGGCTCTGGGCTTGCTGCTGGCATCAGATTCAGCTGCATGAACAGCCACAGCTGCACAAACACCAACAGCTCCTGAACCAGGGGCTGCCATGGCCCTGAGCCCAGCCCAGCCCACCAGTGTGTCCCTGGGCTGTGGCAGAGGCAGATGAAGGGGCACTGAAATCGGCTGCTGTAGAGCCCTGAGTGCACAGGGGCTTGGAGCCAACACGTGAGTTTGCAGAGGCCTTACCCTGGCTCACGACTGCCAGCGAGGTCCTCTCCGTTTGCTTGCGGGAGATGTCCTTCCACATCTGGTCAGGATCCTCAATCCACTCAGCTGCCTCGCAGTACAGCTGTCCCTGGTCAGATGGCTTCACTCCCCTAATGATCAGCTTGTATGTGGTGTTCCCAACCTTGCTCAGCTGCACATCCCCCTCCAGAAACCTCTGCTCGTAAGAGGGCCCTGGCTTCAGGATGAAGTCCTTGGAGAGGGTGAGGATCTCCTCGGCACGGTGCTCTCCTGCTGCCTGAAGAAGGTACCAGCCAACTGAGAGATGGGTGTGCTGGGCAGTGGACTTGGACACCTCACAGGTCAGCTCCACCACATCCCCTTCCATGAGAGTGAGGGCCTGGGGTGCCATGGAAGCTGAGAGCGTGTCTGGAATCACTGAGCATGGGGGAGAAACACAGGGTTAGAGACTATCCCAAGCTGAAAGGGACCCACAAGAATCACTAAGTCTAGCTCCTGTCCCTGCATAGGACAACTCCCAAAAAACTGCAACCAGGGCCTAAGAGATCTGACAGCATAGGAGAAAAATCTTCTGTAGCTGACTGACAAGGCTTCCATCAGCTTATGTTGAGGTGTGAAGTAAAACCTCAGCAAAGAAGAAAAACAGTGAATCTCTTTGCAGTGCCCTCTTCAGTCAAACTACAGCCAATTTTAATTAGGCAACCCCAAGGAGATTAGAATCCATCCCAAGTATAGCCTGGTGCAACACCAAGATAAAGGACAAAAGAGGGCTGAACACCAAGTGGAAGTACCATACCACCATGTAGACTTGGTGGGCTCACTGTAGGGCCTTTCTCTCTGTTTCTCCACCCCATTGCCTTCCCTCCCCAGCAGTCTGCAAGAGCTGCTACCTCCCTCCATCTGTGGCTACCCCACTTGGGTCAATTCCCACACCCTGACCTGAGATGACAACCACAGTTAACGCACAGAGCCTGGAAACTCCTGCCTTCCTAAGTGCTTGTGCTGTGTCTGTCAGGAGCTGGCAGTCAAGCCACGGGAGAGCAGAGGCTTCCTCTCCCTGCCCTTGCTCTGGCTGGGAGGCAGTAACCAGAGAACATGCAAGGGGATATCTGGACATACCCATGTGGGTGTTTAATATTTACATTTACACAAACGGGATGGAACTGCTGGAAGACATTCCTTGAGCTTTTATTGGCATCAGTCTCATTACATTATTGAGACAATAGGAGGATGACAACAGCTCACATCTTGCAAACAGCAGCCAAAGTTCTCTTAGTTACAAAGTCTTTTAAAAACTTTTTGCCAATAAGATAATATTAAAAGTTGACAAGCATTTATTAAAACCAATTAGTACACAGACAGGTACACCTTACTCCTAACAATTCTTTCTTGTAATGGTCTAAAACAATGGATAATACTTCATTATTAAGCAAACGTATTTCTACTATCTCGCTTAACATATTTTCTAGGCCTCGCTTGACAGCACACATAGCATTATTATTTCCTGACCTTGCTTCCTTTAGCTTTCTTACATTTCTTCATACTGAGATTTGCTTTCCCACAGCTCTTAGCTACGGCTTTTCTATCTCCCACAATACCCACCTCAGCCCCACTAATCACCCCTTTCCCCAGCTGTCCCTCTGAGAGAGCACCTCTCCCCAAGGCAAAGGTGAGGACAGCAGAGACCCGAGAGCCCACCTGAGAGGTTGGTCTTGGCGCTGTAGCTGCCGAAGTACCTCTCGTCGGTGTTGGGCGTGTGGCACTCGTACTGGCCGGCGTCGCGCTCCTGCAGCTCGGTGATGTGCAGCAGCACGGCGTCCCCCTGCAGCCGCTCCACGAAGATGCCCCGGCCGCGCACCCGCTGCGTGTAGATGGCGTAGGGGAAGGAGGGGTCCACGGTGCTGACGATCTGCACCTCCCGCTCGGGGGCCGAGGGCAGGTAGATGGACCACTGGAAGTTCTGCTCCGCCGGGCCCTGGTAGCCGCTCACCTTGCACCACAGGGTGACGTGGGAGCCCTCGGTGCGGTACAGGGGCCCCTCCTGCACCGTCACCAGCCGCTGGCCAGAGGTCAGACCTGTCCGCACGACAGAGAGGAGAGGGCTGCCATTCGTGCCTCAAGAGCCTCTCTCAGGCGGCATTGCAGAAGAAGCAGCAACCAGGCTAGATCACTTGAGGAAGCTTGTGGTGTGTTAAAATTAAGAGGGTTGCTTTGCCCCTGCACAGCGTGGGGGACAGGGAGCAGGGGTGCAGAGCTGATCACTGCCAAAGGAGGAGATGCAGTGCAGAAGCTGAGGGACATGGGACAGTGGAGGTCAGCAGCAGGATGGCTGCTACAGAGATGTTCCGTAGGCAGAAATGGAGGAGAGCACAGGAGAGGGGCTCAGCAAAAGCACCTCTGAAGGCGAAGTGAAGCATCAAAGGGGCACCTCCATTTCTGCTTGCAGAGGACCTGAAGATTGCCCCCCACAGACTCTCCCCTTCCATATAGTTCCCAGCAGTAATGTTCACTCTGTCTGGTGCTCAGCATGCACACCAAGCAGAATGCCTGCAGGACACGGATCCTGAGTCAAAAAACAACCATAGTGCCCAGGGACAAGAGCCTGTGACTGCACCAGATGATGGAAGATGGGATGAGGTCATGCCCTCTACACTGCAACCAGCCACTCAAGAGGGATGTGTATGTCCCCTCACCGAAACCATCTTAGGGTTTGGGCTCTCATTTTGGAGTGAAATCACAGTGCAAAAGGAGCACATGCTGATGCACCTCTTCCCCGCGCTGGCCAAGCCCCCCATGCACTGCTTTCCCCACAACATTTCCAAGAAAGCTTCAGCCACTGGGCAGGGCACTCACCCAGGAGGAGGAGGAAGAGGAAGACAGCTGCCAGGCACTGTGCCAGCCCCATGGGAATCCGCTCTGCTTGGATCCTCTCCCAGAGGAGCAGTGGTGGGTTCTCATGGGCGATGGCGACAGCCACTGCGCTGTTTAGAAAGTGGCTGGGAGGAAACTGTCTGTCGGTGGTGGTTTCCTCTGCTTAGAGGGGCAGGAAGAAGTTACTGAGCGGGGTGCATCAGCAAAGTAACACCCTCTGGGAGGTGACAGCCAGCACTCTGGCCTCAGGCCACCTGGGCAAGTGTGATGATGCCCAAAGCCCCTTGTGCCACTGCATCCATGCCCAGTGTACCTGTGGGCTCCTACTGGCTGTGGCTTTGCTGCCCAACAGCAGCTCACAGACTAAACCTCTGTCTCACTCCTTGTATGGAGTAGAGCTTGCTCCCTGCTAACAGCAAGGAAGGGACAAGGGGCTGGATTCCTGGAAAGGATGGAAGCAGATTTCTAGGGCTGAAGGTTCCTCCAGCTACTTACTTTCCATGACTGCAGACAGCAGGTACAGGCCAGGGTGGCACAGTGCTCCTTGAAGAAGACTGATCAAGCTCTGCCTCATGGTGCAGTGGGATGTCCCTCCCACAGCATCCCCCACCAGCCTATCCATTCAGTGGTCAGGGGAATCATGACAGCCAGTCCCAGCAAGCCTGTTAGTTCTTAAAGGATCACCACAGAGCCAGGAATTGGCCAGGAACTCAGTCCTGTATGCACATCCCATGGGCAGGCTGCGGGATGTGGGAGATCCTGGCCCAACACTTCTTGCAGGAGCAATGAGTCCACAGGGAGCTGCACTGGAGGGCTGAGGTCAGGAGGCTCCAGCACAGTCCCAGGGGTTCCAGCACATTCCCAGAGATCAGTGCTGTGGCTGCATTGCCTGGGACATGCTGCTGCTCCTGCTGGCAGGTGCCAGGGATGTCCTGGGACGTGGTGGGAGGCTGATAAGGGCACATCCTAGGCAGGGAAAACCCAGTCTCTGAGGCATGTAGCCAAAACACTAGAGATGGGCTCAGAGACACTGCTGAAATTATTTGGGTTTTTTGGTTTGGTGGAGGTTTTTTTTAAGTTTGGGGATTTTTGGGGTGGGGTTGTTTTCTTTGTTTTGGGGTTGTTGGGCTTTTTTCCCCCAGGTGGCACAAAGCATTTGTCCCTGAGCCATGCTGCTCCTGCTGCTGCCAGAGGGATTGACTGAATGCCTTAATTAGCTCAGGGATTCACAAGCAAAAATCAACCATAAAACAACTCCTCTTGCTTGATCCCAGGCGGCTTCCCCAGGGAATGAGACTCGTGTTAACGACCCCAAACAAACATGAGGTCCCCCCTTTCCCCATTTATAAAACCAACTCATATGACAGCCTGAGGGCTGGAAGGTGGAGGCAGAGGCCGATTGCTGCGAGGCTCAACTCTTCATCAGCTGGCTCCTCCTCAGCTCCCCAGAAAGCCAAATCCAGACTAAGGGATGTGGTGTGGCAGCAGAGAGAGGTCCCTGCAGGATTCTACCTGTACCCTGAGGAGGGTCTGTGCCCTGTGGCAGCAGGACACAGCCATGCACAGAGCCATAACTGTGTGGTAGGCTTACATTCCCTGCTGCAGGATTAAACCTTCCCATTTCAGAAGGAAAGGGATGGAGAGGTTTGCTTTCCAAGAGCAACCCACTGCCAGCAATGCCCTGGGGGATCATCCTGTTGACAGTAAGCCAACCCACTTACCACTTTGGAGGAGGGAAAAGCATCAAAAGCATCTCTGCTACAGTGACAGAGTAAATGGAAAGGAAACTTGGAGTTCAACCTCAGTGAGCTTCCGACAGTCAGTGTGCAGATAAACACTCACTCGGGGACAGTTTAACTCCAAGCTTGCAACTCTAATGATGCATGAGTCGCAGTTTACATTTGCAGTAGAGAAGCTGGGGAGAATAGGATTGCCTGGCCCAGCCCTATCCCTGGCAATAATGATGCTCTGTGGACCAAACCAACAGCTCCCTCTTCCTGGGACTGCACAGTCTAAAGCTCACTCTCCTCCTCCCTGGGAAATCAGTGCAACCAGACATACGGCAGGGCAGAGTGAAGGAAGGGGATCAGATTATTCTTTACAAAGACACTGTTGCCATTAGAAGCCACAGCAGTGAGTCCAAATCCACGGGGAGAAAGAGACCCTTGCCCTATTTTCCCAGGCAGGATACCAGACAGGAAATGACAGGGAAATATGCTTCTTGGATAGCACAGAGGGTCCCTGCCTGTACCTACACAGAGGACTTGCCTCCTCTGAGCCAGGTGGTACATGTGCCCAGGCATCCCACTTGAAGTGCTGCACAGGCCCAGAGGGATTAAACTCTTGGCCTCTAGCTCCTGGAGCAGCCTAGCTACTGCCAGCACCACAGCAGGGCCACCTCTCAGTACACCTCAGTACGGTACAACTATTTCCCGCTGCAGAGCATGAAGCTGGAGATTTGGTTGCCCAGACCACTGGCTTTGCCCTTCACACTGGTGAAGACCATCTTTAATTGCATGCCTCCATACCTATTCTCCTTCCTCCTGCCTCTCCCTGCATCCCTTCAAAGGTGCCCTCTTTGGATGTTGCTCAGCCACTTTGGGTCAAACCTTTCCAGATAAACACCACCAAAAACGTAGCATGGAAAGTTTTACCAAGCCCAGTGCAGTGAGGCTCTGCCTAAAAGAGCAGAGTGGCCATCAGCAACATCCACAGTGACTGGGAAACCTCTTGGCTGGACAAGTGCTGACACTCACCATACACACTGCAATAGGCCTGGGGAGAGATAGGAATAAGCCAGGATCAACCCATCAGGGTAGAAAGGCTGTGGAGGAAGCTGTTGAGGATGAAGGAGGTGACCCATAATCAGTGTTTATTTTTAGGGGGAGGAGTCTGTTGAGACCCAAAACAGATTAGGCAAGCACAGGGGAAAGGCTGTAACCCACATCTCAGATTGGCTGTATGGCTCCCATGAGTTCCCTTACCCCATCTGGGCGCCTGGGGTAAGGGAAGCTGTGGTTTCCTGTGCCTGCAGCCATCACATACATTGCTGGCTTCCACTGAAAAGTCACAACAAACACCACCATCCAAAGGAAATCAGATGGCAAACCATGTCATAGGCAAATCCAGCTTCGCACAGGAAAGATTTTCAGCCACTGAAAAGGTTGCTTGCTCTGTCAGGAAATAAAACCCAGCTCATAAAAAAAGGAGGGTTTCCCCATGAGCTTCTATCACTGCTATGCAATATCCCAGGTGAAAGCAAACTGCTCTGGGAGAGGCATGAGTTCCAGGGCCTCTGCTGGAACAGAGGATCTGCCACCTCCTTGCCCCATCCCAGCCAGCCCTGCCAGCAGCCTGGGGCTCCCTAGGCACCAGAGCAGGCAGAAGGAGCCAGAGACTCATCTGAGGCAGTAAGGTCCCAGCAGAGAGGCTGAAGGGGAAAAAGCCAACACAGGCCTCTCCTTCCAGCCCCCATGAGCTTGTGCATCCTGCCCTGAGGCAGTGTGGGTGGCAGCCTTGCTTCCCAAAGACTGTTAGGCAGGGAAAGGCACCTGGTGCCTGTAAAAACCACTGTGCCTCGCAGAGAGCAGCTGCAGAGAGCTCCCCACATTTCAGCCTGCTATTGTGACCAAATGGAGAGGGGGAATACAGCCCAGGGGTGCAGGCTATAGGCAAGCTCTCCAAAAATGCTGCCTCTGCCTCGCAGGCCTCAGGAGCTCTGTCTCCCACCCAGAAATGCCATTGCTGGATGCCCACAGTGACTGTGGAGAGGCAGAAGGACAGGGAGGGATGGGAGCTGCAGCCTTGAAAGCAAGAGGCTGGCGCCAGGCAGGGTGGGGGGACACTGGGAAGAGCACAGCATTAGCTGGGATAATCTGGGAGTCTTGGGGGACGCACCAGAAGCCTACAGATAATCAGGGGAGCTGGCGCAACAGACTTTGAAGTCTGCCATCAGGTTTTCTCAGCCCGGCTCAGACATCAAAGGCAGCTGGTTACTGCCCCCAATTACAGAGCGAGCCGGCCTGCTGCCTGCCTTCCCCAAGGCCGGCGGCTCAGCCGCGCTCCCCCGGGCACACTCTCACGGCCAGAAACCTCCTGACGAAGCATAAATGCCCAAATCCCTGCAGCTCCTGCTGGAGCCAGGCTCGCTTTGCTGGGAGCCCGCCTCCCTGCCACGTGGCTTTCACCCTGGGCTGTGGGAGCTGAATGGGATCTCGGCGGATACGGATCTCCCCGCTGATATGCTATGGAGCCTGTCGGTCCCAGGAAAACCAGAAGGAAGACTAGCAAAAGTGAAGGAAAAAACCAACCTTTTCTCATGGTGGTGGGAAAGTTTGCTTCCTTTAATTAAATGTTGCATGGCCCTCATGGGACATGGCTCCAAGGCAGGGTCTTCATGAGCAAAACCCCACAGCAGCACAGAAAGGTTGTTGGGGTTGGTTTGCGCTGAAATACAGTATACAGCAACTGAAAACAAATAATTAAAACCACAAACGAAACAACAGAAATTGAAATCTAAAAGCAGAACTGGCTGAGAAGCAGAGAAACACCTGTCCTGTACAGCTGCAGCTTCTAAGCACTCTGTCCAAGCTGAGTAGCACACAGCTGAGAACACCCACGACTCCCTTTCAATGAACTGGTGCTTTCTCTTATTTGCACCATCATTTCTACTGGGGAAAAAAGTCAAAGGAGAGCACAGCCTGCCCTCCATAAATCCTGGTGATTCCCCTCTGCAGGGCCTGATCACGTCACTGTGAAGTCTCTGAGTGCAGCCCCCCCTGCCCAGCCCAGCACCAGGAGCTGCTCCACGCCGCCCCCAGGATGCTCCGTGCTGGCATTTGAAGCAGCATCAGCATCTTTTACGCAAGCAGCATCATGAAAGACTCTTTGAAGCAGAGCAGCAGAGGGATGCGCCTGGGTTGTTCCAGTTCCCGATGGACACAGCCAGGGCAGAGGCCTGGGAAGAGAGGAGGGAGGTTAACACAAGGATAGGGGAGCACAGTTGCAGTGGGCTGTTCTTTGGGAGGGATTTCTGTGGGGGAATGCAGGACGGTGTTATGTGTTGGGAGAGAAACTAGGTTTTCATATTAAGCTGCTTATTTAGGTCTCTAAGTTATGGAGATTCTGCACTTCAAAACTAATTAGATTGACAGAGCTTGGATTCGATTACAGGATTTCCAGAAGCAAGAGGGTTTGAAAAAAATAAAATTAAATAGCTGGCCTGGAAATGCTAGCAAGAGAATTAAACACCCATTGCTGCAACCAATTGTTAAACACATCTAGGCAGGGAAAAAGACAACTCCAGTTCCCAAAACCCACTTGCACCAGTGGCTGCAGCAGGAAGGTGCTCTCCTAACAAACCCAAGTGGAATATGCACAAAACCATGTTTCCCAGTCCTAGAGGTAGGCAGAGGGTTCTAAGGCACTTTGGGAAGCACGTGCCTCTCCAGAGACAGCGTGTGAATCTGGAAGTTCGTGGATTTTTCCCTGCCCTAAGGCTACTGTAGGCTGGCAACTGCAGGGCTGGGGCTGAAGAGGGAGGAGCTGGAGGTCCCACGGAGCAGCACTGGGGCTGACAGGGGAAACCTCACCACATAAAAGCCCACCACCTACGTAGACAAAAGTCTCATCCTTACCAGCCAGGACACTGAAGTGTTTTCTGCACCAGAGGAGTGGGGCCAGCCCAGCACTGCCAGCAACATGGGACCATTACACAGCTGTGCTCCTGCAACGGCAAAGCAAGAGAGCAATGGCAGAACTACTCTTACAGCTCGCCTACCATCAAAGGCTTTGCTCATATGCCTGAAAGAACTCCCTCTTTCCCACTCCTCTGAGATCACAGGAATAGCAGTGGCTTTGCAAGGCCCAACAGCAGAGCCAGAGTGGCTCTTTTTAAAATCCCAGAACTGCCAGCTTCAGTTCCTCTTGAAGCTCCTAGAGCATCTTTTCTCTTCAAGTATCCATATGCAGGTGTCCAAAGAAACTCAGCTTGGGGCCTGAGGGGTTGCCAGGGGAACCTTGCCTCCCAGTGTAGTATTAACATGGTGGGCTGGGTGTGTTTAGCTACTGGAGAGCTGTACCTGTCCACACAGTAAATGCTCTGGTTCCTTCCTATATGCCACCTTTTCACCCTCCTTAGGTTTGGAGAGAGCACTCTGGACACCAGCACCCCACACTGCCCTCACTGTCACACAAGCAGCACAAGAGCAGAGCTCATTGTAGGCAACACTGAGGCTGTTGCTGCTGCTCTCCTCCATTTGCACTACAGAATGATGTCTTGGCTATCGTCACAGAAAGGCTAAGTTATATTTACTCTGAGCCAAACAAATTCCCTTCCAACAAAAGGCAGGAGCTGCAGTGAACTCCAGGGAAAGCCTGCAGGGTACACTGCTTTGATTAAACAGAGATGGCAGGAAGAGTTGCAAATGTACACAGTACATCTCACTTGTTTGTGCTCGGATTGTCAGTCTCGGTGTGAAAGCAACTCCCCCTTCAACGATGCCACTGAAGGGCTTGATAAAGGATGTGCTCAGTACTGCAACTCAGCAGCAGCAGGTATCTTCATTTTGCCTGACACCTTCCACACAAGAGAGCCTGCAGAAGTCCCTGCTACTCCCAGGGACTTGGAGAACACCTCTCAGCGCTGAAATGTGGGTCTCAGCTGAGCTGGGAAGAGGTGACACTCTGGCAACAGGCTGCTGCCACCACTGACACGAGGTAAAGGAGGGTTTAAAGACAGCAGTGCCATGCCCAAGGGTCCTGAGAGCTGCCTTGTTAACACTGTACACAGTCGGGTCGAGGAGAGGGAATTTAATGAATAGCAACTTACAAAAGACCTTTACAGACCTTTTCTGAAAAGACCTTTTCTGCATTCATCCACACAGGGAACTGTAGGAGACAGCAAGAAGAGAGGAAAAAAAAAAGATAATGGCACAAGGCAAAGACATCTCAGCACGGACCTGAAAGGCTACAGGAAGAGCCATGAACTTCAAAAGGACCTTAACATCTTATTTCTAATGAAATGTATAATTCTACCAGTGTGAGCACATTGAGCTGAAGGGGTTCTCCCTGAAAAACCAGAGAGGGACATTTCTGAGCCAGAGGAAGAGACCATGCTTGTCAGCCTACAGTGATGGGGGCAGGGGAGAGAGTGGGCAGTGACACAAACCAGCTAGTAAGGTCTGTCCCTGCAGAAGAAAGCCAAAACCACAATAAAGTAGAAAGACATATTATCTTTTTTTCCTTTCTTTTTACTTTTTTTTTTTTTTTCCTGATTGGGAAACTCACCTTATGGCAATAACTTTGCTCTAAATATTCCAAGAAGTCTGGTCACTCACTCTTGGTACAGCTAGTAGGAAAGACACCTTCAGAGGGACTGGACATTGTGGATAACACACCAGGGATCTCAGTGTGAGGCACGGTTGGCTCCAACAGCCAAACAGCAGAAAAGCTGCCTGGCTGAAGTCCAGGAGCCTGCAAAAAGATAAAAAACACAGAATAGACTGGATTCATCCTGATAACCATCATCCAAGGACTCTTGCACAAAGGCAGAGGTGTTATACAAGTAACAAATTCGAGATCAGAACCCGTCCTGGAAGTGTTTTTACAGATGCATAAGCTATGTTTGGGGAGGACTTGAGGACCCACCACCTGTCTGCTGTTGAATAATGACCACAGCTCCCTGCTAAGACTTTTTCCCTCCTCCCCAGTCCATCACTAGAGGGAGCTGCCATTACCTCATTTCTCTTAGCCCCTACCTGTCTGCACAATACTTCTATACATTTATACTTTTTAAGCATTTTTCCTAATTCTCATGTCTTAGGTGAGCTGTGCTTTCCTTTACAGCAATAATGAGAAACAAGTACCTTCAGGTTCTCATTCTGAGATGCATATCTCCAGTAGCTCAGATAAATTACATTCTTTAATTACCTGTTTCTCAAGTCCAAGGAGCTCTCCTGGGTGTTAACAATGAATCATGTCGTTGTTATCCTGAAAAATGAAAAAATGTTCAGCACAGTGGTCGCTTGTCTGGAGCAACAGACCCTGAGCAGAGTTTGTGTTATGATAACAAGCAGATAGAGAAAGAAGGCTAAGCCATCTTTCTTGGAAAACTGTCCCTTCTGCTTCAGCAAAGGGAAAATAAAAGTGGAGTCACTTCCCCATCAGAAATGCTTACTTTCCTTGCATATTGCCTGGAGTCCTCAGGAGGAAAGTGGCTACAAAACATTTTGTGTGTGTGCACGGGTGCCAGCCTTGCAGGTGATTTCTGCAGGGAGCACTGGGCTGGAGCTCTGCAACCTGAGCTCTCAGCAGATGATTCAAGAACACACTGTAACAAAGTACCCCTGCTCTCCTCCAGAGAGAGGAGCACAAATACCATCCTCCTTTAGAAGCAGAGAGACAAAGGCAAGAAAAGGCTCCTGAAGGGAAGCAGGAAAACCGGAAGAGGTAAGAAAGCACAGATTAAATCAGCAAACAAGTTTCAGGACAGCAAAAGGATGTACCTGAACACCAAGGAGAGGTTACAACTACTGCACTTGCATTTAAAACATGCATTTGGCTGTAACCACACACAGCTTTCATACATCCCTGCAGATGCTAAGCAGCATGGGTATTTTCTCTGTTTACCACAGTCTAGCATCCCAGCCACTGCACACCATGCCAGGGCCTTTGTAGAGCTGAAGTCAGCACAGAGGCAACAAGAGCTACAAAGGCAACACCAGCCCTGTCCTCTACGACATCTCTAGGTTCTCAGCTGTCCAGTAACTGGTATGTTCAGCTCTGCTACAGGAGCTCTGGAAGGTCCTCCTCCCTTCTCTCTAGCTCCACCCTTTAGGAAACTTTTAGGAACTCAGTGTCTTTGGCACTCCTTACCATCCATTAAGTGTGTTTAAACCATTGCCAGGATCATACAAGTGAGGAACTACAGGGCATAAGCCAGGTTAAGCTGCCAAGGAAAAACAGACCTTTGTGTCCATCTGTCTGCAGCTGCTTCACTCACCTCTGATTGCAGCAGAGGTGTTCTCAGACTAAGTCTGTGGTCTGGTCTAAGGCCCAGCACATGCTGCAGGTTATAAACTGCCAGGTGAACAAAGTATAATCTAATGCTATCTTGCTTCCCACAAAGCCTGTATTGCAAAGCCCTGCCTTTCTACCCCTTGGCAGAGGTGGAGGCAGACATGCTCTTGGGCTTCTGACACTTCATGGAATGCAACTCTGCTGCCAGGGAGAGGAGAACATCTTGTGTCTATGGCAGCTCTTCTGAGGGACCTGGAAAGCCAGAGGGCCTGGATTCCTCAATAACCCAGGCATTCTGCTGGAGCTCTCAGGATCAGTCATCTGCTGGCTACAGCACAATGCCATTTTCCTCAGTAGCAGAAGGAGACCCCTGGCACAGGGCTGTCTGACTGAAGGCTACACGTGGCATTTAAGGTGTATTTGCCTGGCACAAGGATGAGAAGTGGCTTTTCCTTCAGTTAGCACATCCCACAGCTTCAATCAGTCATTAAAGACTCTCTCTTGAAACACCATTTGTCTTGATACCTGCTGTGCAGACCTCAGCCTCCTGCAGTCAGAGAAGTCCCACAGGAAAGGCTAAAGCCACACATTTCCTGGGAAGATTTGCATGACTGGGCTTCACCTGACAAAGAGGAGGCAGGTCTTCTCACACATCCTGCTTGACACCAGTCAGCTTCAGCCCAGAGAGGGTTTTTGGACTGGACCTGACCAGAGCAGGGCAGTCAGCCAGAGCCACAGCAGCACCACTAGGGTCTGTCAGAAAAAAAGCACAGCCAAGCATGTTGCCTGAGCCTGGTGTTATGAAAGCAACTAAACTCTCAGGCTGTGGCATAAAAGTGCTTTTCAGACTGCCCCCATGGCAGCAGGCCATACCTCTACCAGCAGCTGGCTGAGCTGAGCCTGTGGCAGGTACAAGGTGGTGATAGAGACTTGACATCCCCATCATTCACTGCAACACCCAGGTACTTGCCAGTACCCCCTTTCATTTCCAGACTTACATTTTTCACCTTTCTTACCTATGACAAAATCCTAGCATGTTTACAAGAATGGTATTAGGACCCAGGTTATCCAGGGGATGGAGGAGGCAAGCAAATTTCATAAAAGCTAATCCAAACTTACCCATGAGCTGTAACCTGCACAGCTCGAGGCCAAGGACTGCTGTCCCGAAGCACACCACTCCTTGCTACTGTACCTGTGTGTGCTGGGCACCCGCAGCTGGCAGAGGCTCTGCTGAGGGACCATTTATGACATTCCTGGATCTCAGCTGATGGGCTCCTGTTGCTCCTTAAGGATTTAGAGCTCGGTGCCACCTCCCAGCTTCCTGCAAGCACACCTTTCCATCTAGAAAGAAGCCAAAGGTAAGCACTGCAGCCTGCTCAGACAGAGCATACAACAACACTCTGAACACAAAACTCACCTTGCCAAAGCCTGCCTTGGCCTCCCAAAACCACTGCTGCCTCTAACAACTTCCTGCTGGAAAGCAAGCGTGCTGGTTTTGGCTGGAATAAAGTTCATTTTCTTCACAGCAGCTAGTAGCAGGGGGCTGTGTTTTGGATTTGTGCTGGAAGCAGTGCTGATAATGCAGGGATGTTTTCCTTACTGCTGGGCAGAGCTCACACAGAGCCTTTGCTGCTTCTCACCCCACCCCAGCAGTGAGTGGGCTGGGGGGTCAAGGAGGTGGGAGGGGACACATCCAGGACAGGTGACCCCAGCTGACCCCAGGGATATCCCAGAGCAGACAGTGCCATGCTGGGCACACCCAGCTGGTGGAAGGAGGAGGAAGGGGGAGCCTGGAGAGTGATGGTGTTTGTCCTCCCTAGCCACCGCTACGCGTGACAGAGCCCTGCTCTCCTGGGCATGGCTGAACACCTGCCTGCCCACAAAAAGTGGTGAATGGATTCCTTGCTTGAGTGTATGGCTTGTGCTTTCCCTATTCTACTCATTTATCTCAACACATGTATTTTTTTTCACTTTTACCTTTCCAGTTCTCTCCTCCATCCCACTGGTGGGCGGGGAGCGAGTGAGTGGCTGTGTGGGGTTGGGCTGCCAGCTGAGATTAAACCATCACAGCAAGTCACCTCTCCTTGCTGCATGACTTTGATGTCTTTGCATGGTTGCTGGGGGTAGGAAAAAACACCCTAAATTCAGCCTTTGGCAAAGAAAGCAGGAAGTTTTCTTCCAACACTATCGATTTTCCTCCTGGTACCTTGGAAATAGAAGCCACATGAAGGGGTCAAGGCAGAGTCATCATCTATGCCAGGTTTTACAGCAGATATTAAATATACACTCCCAACTGTGACTCCTGGCCTTAGCTAATAAAAAAAAAAAACCCTCTCCCAACAAAAAGGCTGACTTACAGTGGGCTAGAAACACAATAGACTCAGAAAATAATTATGCTTCCCAATTCATCCCAGAAATGTAGGCAAATATTTAAAACTTACTGTAAAATAGGGCTCATGCTTATTTTACAGGGTAAACAGTGCTGGAAACAGGACTGTGAGGTTTACATTTTATACCTTCAACAATAGTGTCTGAATACATGCAGGGAACAAGGAAAGAACTGCCCATAGCTCAGACATCCAGACCCACAGCACAGACATAATCAAAAAGGCTCTCTCTTTATTTTAAACATAAAAAGAAACATTTTACACAGCATTGTTAGAACTATTCAGTACCTGCATTCCAGAATTGTGCCCAAAACTTTATTTTATAACTTTGAAATTAAAACAAAAAAAAAAGGAAATATCTTGCCCTTCTGCTGTATGATGTTCAAGGTTGCCCTGGATCGAAATTCCAAGTGCCTGGAGGAATTTACCAGCTTAACCAGGAGACGTGGCAATGCAAACAGAGGAAGATCAATGTGAGCCCTTAGGATACTTTGACAATACCACAGGTTGCAGCAGGGAGGATATGGATGCTTGTACTGCACCACAGGCAGCTTACTCTTCTGATACTCTGCAGGTTTAATACACAACCAGATGCACACACACCTCCACTCACACAAACCCTGGTCACACACAAAATAATAATAATAATAAAAAACATGAAAAGTGACCTAGATTTTTTTTTCCCTTCGAGAGAAGATTCACACTATTTTTAAAAAAGGGGATAATACAAAATTGGCACAAGTAGAAGGAAACCTGGGGGCTAGGTCTAGCCCATCAGCTTCTAGCCTTCCAACTACAGCAAATATAGGGTAGAATGGGATGCAGCATTGCCTTCCAAGGGGCTGTCAGCAGTACAAGCTAGTGGCAAACTTCCTTCACTTGGAGTGACAAAGTTGGTTTGTTATGGGCCGTGAAGGAAGGTCAGCATTAGAAAAGGACATGGGGACCTTTCACTAGAGAAGAAGGGAGCCCTGACCAAAATAACCCTGAGTTTTTTTTCCAGCAGGGAGGAAGTGTGCTATATTGAGTGTTTGGGAAGAGCTGGCGGTTCCCTGCACATCCATTCCCTAATTATTGCATTACGGTCATGATCCTCTCTCCCTAAAACTTACCCAAGGGCATAGATAGACAAGAGGTCAGTCTGCCAGGACAAAAAGTGACTGATGCTGTGCTTAGAACTTCACCACCACTTCCACCCCTCCCAAGATGCCCCAGTGCCACAAGCCTTCTGAGAAGAAAGCAGATCTTAATGCAGGAAAGAAGCTGCTAGATCAGCCAGCATCCCAAACATCAGAACAGTGTTTCGTAACACCCCAGGAAAAAGCAAGATTTCACTACAGCAGAGACAGGAGAGGAAGAAAAATTCTTGCTATCAAAGTAGTATTTGAGTGAATCCTTTCCTGAACTCCCTTCCTTTGGAAAGCATTGCTACAGATTTCTGGGCTTTCACAGTGGAAGCTAGAGACTGCTTCTGCCCTGTTCTTTAGGAAAGGCAGCTAAGTCTGCCTGCAACAGAGGCCTTTTCAGAGCTCTTTCAGAAAAAAAACCATCATGCCAGAAAGAAAACTTGCTATGTACCTTCAGGCCAAAATCTTTCAGAAGTTCATAGATCTGGGGGTCCCAGTTTTGCAATACTATATTAAATGTCTTAAAGAGTCAAATAACTTGCAAGCCCAAACTCTGCAAATTAAGCCCATTTTGAAGGTGCTTCAGATTCACCTTTCAAAAATCCCTGGACACCTTTAAGCATACAGATGTGACTGCATGCATGATCACACACAGGACACAGAGCAGCAGCCTTATGGAAAACCCCTTCACATCAGCCTCAGAACAAAGGTCACAGTGAGAGACAGGAAAAAAAAAATCCACACTAAGAAAACTTACCACAAAAAGCCTTCATAGCCCAGATACCAGACCAGCAGCTCCCCTGGAATATGCAGTGGGATGAGCTTTTAGAGAAGATTGTCTAGGACATAACTAATGTTATTAGCCACCACAGCCACTACCTTCCATGGATGCTCTTCTTTACCATCTTAAAAGCCATGGTAAGGACTGAGCCCTGGCCTCATCTCTGCATTTCTCACCCTTCTTGATGCAAGCCAAACCACAGCTGCGACATCAGATTGTGGTGAAGTCCTACTTCCTCATTTGTTTGTACACAGTATCTTTCTTCTGACCTTTATTGCTTAGAACACCAGCTGTGCTGGGAAGACAGAACTGCCTGGCAAAGATGCTGCTCCCTCTCAGGAGCCAGGTCAGTGTATCTGGAAGACCAAAGCAGGACTTCTGTACTATAGCACCGAGGAATAGGGCTCAAGCCCATGGGGAAAGCCCCACTGCAGGCCCATGCTCTAGACCGGGGCTGTTGGAACCTGAAGGATTCTTGCTGCCCTCTTGGGGCTTGCTCTTATTCCTACCCTGAGCTGCACTGCAGCTACTGCAGATCTCAGGTTCTGCTCACAGGTTTGAGGGTTACCAGTGAGTGACTGGCAGAAGCAGCACTGAAGTCCGGTCTGTGCATTTGGTAAAACATAGCTTACAAGTCTCTAAACATGATCAGTTGGCCAACTGCAGATGAAGATCCATCTCTTACTATTTTCCTAAGTAACACCATCACCCGGGGATCAAGGTCTCCAACCTCCCTGCTGAGGCCAGCAGAAGGCTGAGCCTTGTCCCTAGATACCACGTGTCCCCCTGCCACAAGCAGAACAGGGTCTCAGGCACGATGTGAGCAGCTGTAGTGGGGAGAAGAGAAGGTGGAAGGGTGGGGGAGAAGGTGGCCATGGGCAGACATCCTCCAAATGCTTGTCTGAGGATTGACTCTTCAAGGTTGCCAAGTCAGTCCCTACTCACCACAGCCAAGAACTTTGAGCACTGAAAATAAAAGGTTTAAAAAAGTGCTTCAAAGACCTCCACCAGGCAAGTCACATGTCAGGATTAGCTACAGTCACTTGGAAAGCCTGGGAAAGAGAAGGCATGATGACAACCATAAAACAATTCTCTGCTGGAACAGCCTCATGATGGTTCCAGCACAGGAACCTTCCCCAGCCCTCAACCCAACACAGAGCAGTCTCTGAGATACCAAGGTGGAAAAAGAAAGGGAACAGGATGGTATGATGGGGACAGAGGGGAAAGGTAGATTGGTTAATACAGTGAAAGTCTAACACTTTTACCAGCCTCTTTCCCATTTATCACCCTGCCCACCTGGCTTTCATACAGGGACATCTTTCCAAAACCACAAGGGGGGAAATAAAACCAATGAACAAACAAACAAAACATTAATCAATTTTGTCACAGGGCCCTGCTGAAAGAAGGCTCAACAGTTTGCACATTAGAAGGACATGATCCCTATGCAGAAAGTGCTGCTGGAAAAGGAGAACTCCCGAGTTGCTAAATACGGCCTGATTGTTCTCAGGACATGACGTGTAACAAGGAGAAGCTTGAGGTCCAGGCTGAAATCAGAGAGCAAACACACTGCCTTGTCTGGGCCTGTGAGCAAGTGTCTCAACACAATCCAAGAGCCCTGTGAGTCTCTCCCGAAATGCAAGTGTGTCCAGCTCCCAAATGCACTCAGTCCATCTCCATCGACATTAGCCGGCGGCGCTCTCGCCTCGTCTCCTGCACTTCCTTCTTGCAGCACCAACGGGAGCTGCAGTAGCCAATGAGGCAGGATAGGAGTCCAATGACAGTGGCCAGGCCGATGCCAATCAACAGGGGGTACTTGAAAGCATTCAGAACTGAAAAAGGAAGGCAGGGTCATTAGATATCACTGAAAAATTCAGACATCCCCTTTATTTCTTCTTGCCTGAAAAAGGAGAAAATTCCACATTATTCAGTCATGGACAGACTAATTATTTCAGAAAGAAATTACACTAATTTTCCTTCTTGATTTCCATCTTCCCAGGTTTGAAAAATTGGTCTTTTAGTCTCTCCCTTTCCTCTTTCACCCTAATTCTTCCTCTGTAATTTCAAAGCCTTGGAGAGGCTGGAAGCATCAGAAGAGCTTTGAAGTGAGATAGCAAAGTTGAGATTATTCCAAGAGTCATTCTCTCACACATTTCTCCAAACAAAATATTGGATTGTTTCCCCATCAGAGGCAGTGTGTCGCTGCATTCTTTGTAATACATTTCCAAAAAGCAAAGAGTGGACTCCTTTATGCTTTGAATTATTAGAATTACTATATATTTACCCTATCTAATCAACCCTCAAAGCTGGTGCCTAAACAAAAAAATTGATTTTGAAGTACCTACTACTCAGTTAAAAGGCAATAAGAACTGAAAGGGTTTTGAAAAGTACAGTTATAATAGTTATCAGCACAGTGGGAGGAACAAAAGCTTCGTGCTCATTTCAAGTTCATAGAACTTCCAAAAATGACCTCTCCTGGAAATATCAAGAAAGCAACTAGTTCAAAACCCCTCCTGTATTCATTTTCCTCCTTAGCCTCATGCTGAATGCAGTATCTAGTGTACAATTTCCTGCTCATAAAGTCTAGCAACACTTGCAACTCTGGGTGGAAAGCAGACCAGGCACCAAGTGCAGGGAGCAACATGCCTTGTCATTTGAGAGGGAGGAAAGAGTCAGAGCTCTGATTTTTCTCAGCTTTGGCAGATGTGACTAATTCACACATCCCATCTGCAAACCAAGGCTTCCTCCAGCAGGCAGCAGAAGGGTTAACACTTGGAGAAAATACTGTGCCCTTGACTGAAAGATGCCTCAGCTACGGAAAACATCACCAAGAGGTGATAAGGAAAGAAAATGCTCCAGCCTTATATCTATCAACAGTTTAGGCAGAAGAGATTCTTCTGCTCTGAACAATCTCAAATCAGAAACTGCTACCCATAAAAAAAGATGATAACATCTGATGAGATTACCAGAGGCACCTTAAAAATAGTTAGAGGGAACATTTGCCACAAAAAAGACATAATAAGGTGTTAAAAACTAAACAGAGTAACACGTGTACCAGCCTCTTACCATCCATTTTCACGGACAGAAAGATGGGCTTGGCTTTGATGTCAGGCTCGCGCTGCCACACGCCCGTGGCAGATCGCACCCAGGGTGTCACTGCGCAGTAGTGGTTCCCGAAGTCGTGGTCCTCGCAGCCGTGCACGCGGAGCCGGAATTCCAGCGGGCTGATCCTCTCCAGGCTGAGCTCACTGCTCCCGTTCCTCCTGCTCTGTGTCACAATCCCTCTCCGGTCCAGAGAGGCCAGCAAGATGGGCTCTCTGTCCAGCGCGAAGGAGCGCACGGCAAACCAGGAGACATCGAAGGACATATCATCTGTTTGTGGACAAAGAAGAGTTCAGACGTGTTGGTGAGGCCTGAAAAGCATTCACAGTGCCATTTCTCAGCAGAAAGATTAATCTGTAAGCAGCACTGGTCTGACAGCAGAGGGGAAAAAAACCAAGAAAACAGAAAGAAAAAGAGTCCCCTGAACATGTCCATTCTAGGAAGATTCAAGCAGTGAAGTGCAATGAAATGCACTGACAGGAAGAATGGAGTTGCACAGAAAGGGTGGTTTACTACAGGGATGACACAGAAGTAATTTCTTGCCTTTCTCCTTGTGATTCTAAAATTTGTATTTAACTCTGATCTAAGCTTTTACCAAGCAGGCCTAGTATTGTAAGAAGTTCTACAGTTATGCTGCACCTACAGTGGAAGAGAGCAGGAGTGCTAGATATTTCCAAGCAGAGAGGGATTTGCAGTCACTGTCTTCATGAGGGCCCCTTCCTCACATTTAGAGTTTGCCTGAACAGATTCTGCACAGTGCACAAAAAATGACCTGCAACAGTACAAAACATTCAGGAGCAAAGCCTGACCATGCTGCTTTTACACATTTTTCCCAGAGTTGTGGGTTACTGTGACACATCAGACATGATGCCTTGTACAAGTTTCACCACATAAAGACACAGTCTTTAGTATGGATTTGCAGGAACTTACATTTTTAACACAGCTGACAGGTAATCAGAGTCTGTCAGCACACCTAGCTCGCTGTGCGTTCATGCAAGGTCCTGCTGATCTCATTAGCAGATCTCAGTCTTAAGCCTATTAGGCAGATGTAGCTGAGTATCTACTTTAAAAATCACCACTATTCTTTGCTATCATGAGCCCAGCAACACCTGTCGGAGTCTGAAACCTGGCATGACCTACAGCACAGAGAGGAAAGCCTGCTCACTTGTTTCCTCACAGGTCTTTTTCCCTCCTGGAACATCAGCAAACCCATGGGCCCAAACTGGAAACAGAAGTTACTACTTCTGTCCTGAGTTTGGAGTACTGGCACCGTGTGTGCACACCTAAGGCAGTCCCAGTGATTCTTGGCAATGTATCAAACCTCCATTTGATAGTATTGAGAGCTCTGAAAAATACAGTACTAGCAATCTGAAATTTGAAACTGATCTTTTGTCTAACTGAGTTTGCTTTTCTCTTAAACTTTCACATTTGACCTCCAGGCTAATGGAATAACTGAAGCCCTAAGCCTGCTGTTGTACTGAAATTGTTTAGAGATCTAAGTGAAGATGATTTTTAAGTCTCTATCAGGCAAGATAGCACTTTGCCAAAGAAGGGACATATTTTAAAGTAAAGGAAAGTAAAGGGACAGCCTCAGCTCTTTTACTTGAAGTATATTATCAGCTGGCCATGTGGGATGTTCCTCCTTACTACAGAAAAAAACTGAAACAAACCAGTGTTCGGGGTATAATTAACTCCTTCCTAAGGTGCACTGGGGTTTTACACACATCCACAGAAACAAAACAAAAATATCAGAAAGCACATGTTACTACCAGAGACAGTGTCTGACCTGGGACACCAGCCAGTTTCCTGCCCTGCCTGCCACATCCTGGTGTTCTGGGCAATGCACAAAACCTCGGGAGAGCACCTGGCCTGCTTTGCAGCAGGAGCAAATGTCCCAGTCCTACACTGGGTTCAGCATAGGTCATATGGACCAGCAGCCCTCAGAGCAATCCCTCTTGCCTCCCGTCCTACAAATGCTACTATGAGTTACTTGGCAAAGCACTCAGACCACTTCCCTTGAAACCAAAGTTAATAAAAATTACCATAAACACATGCTCAGTCAAAGAGACCAAACTTTGACCTCTGCTTTGTGCACTCATCCAAGGTCTATGGGAAACAGGGCCTCTGCTGGAGAGAGCTCTGTTTATAGAAACCACTCTTCATCCCTGCTGTCTGTTTATGCCAAATACGGTAATAGCACTGGTCCACAGGCAGTCACATTGGGAATGACCAATTCCTTCCAAAGATCCAAGACTGACACTTGCTCTTCTGTTTCCAGGTGCTGTAGGAGCATATGGACATCTTTCAGGCTAAGTCAAATTATACTCAACGCACCACCGACCTTGCTGGAAAGAGTTTAAGCAATAAATTTAGATATTAAAAGATAATAATAATCTAGTCTTCAGATCCTCAGGCAGCTTTGAAGCTCCTTTTGTATCTCAGATAATTTGAGGTTCCCTTCCCTTCACATGAGTCCAGGCACTTGCTGTCATTTTGAAATATTTGAATCTATCTTCTGTAATTACAACATGGGACAACAGTATTATGCCAACATATTTTATTAGCCAGTATACAGTTTGCAATTAGTGACTCACTACAGACAGTCAGAGGGAGGATTTGGCTCCGAGTACTCTGTCACTATCCTCCTTGAAATAGCTTAATACAGCAAAGTCATCTGATTCATTTCTATATATCTCTGGGTTTCATGCGATAAAAACATCGGCAAATTTAGCAAAGCCAGGACATAAATCAGGTGCTCTCTAAAGATCAGAGATGAACATGCCTAGCAGCTCCAAAGTGCTAATAAATATGTAGTTTCACTGACATGAAACAGGTCACACACCAGGCATCTTCCCCATTCCACACACCTTGCATCAATGTTGTTGAGTGACCCTCAATTTTCGACCCAAATCTAAAAAACTCCACTTCAAGAGCAACACTCACACTCAAGAAAGGTTTCTATTCCTGGCTCTTTCTGTGCCAGTCAGTAGTGTGGGACACCTGGCCAAGGTGCCCCACAGTGAAATGTAACACCCCAGCATCCACAAGGGCACCAAGGACCTCAGTGCCACCAGGGCATGCAACCCTAAAGGAGCAGAGAGCACTGGGAGCTGGACACTTGAGAGCTCTGTGAGCAGAGTTAACAGTGGTGCTGTGCTTCCTCCCCTCCTCAGCTAGTGAGGATCATCAACATGTAAAGCACATCTTTAGGCACATTTCGATTTGACACACAGGGCTAAGCTGTCTGGGTCTTAGCTACTTCCCTGACCAATCACTCCTCAAAAGAGGGAATCCTATTTCTAGACCAGCTTCTTAGGAACCATACACTTCCACTGCTTAGAATGGAGCTCTCTCAGCATCCTGTTACAGTGTTGAATCACAATTTTGAGACCCTTTTTGTTTCCTACATTTAAATGAGTTGAATAGGGCTTCCTAGAGAGCTGAGCAAACCACTTCAAGCCATGTAAGGGGTAAACAAGCTGGTTTTGTTAAATTCTCCAGAGTGCCCACTGGGTCTGTCTGGAGCAGATTAAAAAAAAACCCACATCTCCTTTCAGACACAGTAAGTAATACTTTTAAATCCCTAAGCACACAGCCCAAGAATGGGTGATCTGGGAAGTCCAGAGAGATAATTTGTGAAAATGTGTATTCAACAGAAGTATCAGAAGCAGCTTTTATATCTTCAGGGCACAGAAGAACTACTATTCCCCACTGACACACACACATATTCCCCTCGTATCAATTCAAAACACCAACCACAGCTGCCAAGCCAAAGGAGCACTTCTTTAGATGGAGCAGTTGCTGCCATGTACTGGGCTTAGTAACACACACTCGATTTCAGCAGGGTCTCAAAGAAGCAGAGGAAATTAAAGCATGTAGCAGTCACGCCAAAACCTTTTCTACCCTTTTGAAAATTTCCCACAGGGTGGATACACACAAACACACACTGAAAGCATTGTGAGTTACCTCTACCAGAAAAGGGTTCAAACCGTAAGCAATGCCTCTACAAAAAAAAATATAAAAAAATGATGGATCAATCTAACTAACAAATGGCACTGACAAAGATAACTGGTCATTTAGCTTTTCTTCAGCCCCTTGGAAATACTTTATTTTTCTAATTGTGCATACAAAGAGGGAGAAGAGATGGCACCTGACACCAACGTACTACAGGAGGCATAATACTAACCCACATGCACACCTGCAAAGTTGAGTGTCTCTGTGCACAAGAGCAGAGCTGGCTGGCATACCAAATATGTGCAAAGGATGTGCATTTAACAGGATGCTATGAAACATCCTGCTCCTCCTTTGCTTGCAGGGGATCCCACACCACAGCCCTGCAGCAGGTCTGACATGAGAAGTACAGATGGCCTTGAAAGCCACCACGCCCCTCAGAAGGGAGTCAAATGCATTTGCTCTTCTCTCCTTTCTCATCACATTCCCAAATGGAATGACCATGTCTGTACTGCAGTCATCTGCTTTCTTCCAGAAGATGCTGATAACTCTTGCCCTGTTTCTCTAAATGCCAGGTGTAGGCTTTCCCAAACAGCATGCCTCATGTCCCCAGTGGGATGAGACAGCCCCATTATTTTCACAGTCTGTCTAACATTTGGCACTAATTTAAAAAGCAAGTCCTCCATCCCAGTTGTGAATTAAACTGTGATACTGACACAGCATAAAGGCAGATCAGAGATGGGATACAGAAGAATAAGGTTACCAGTGAGGAACGAACTACATCTGTTTGCTACCATACAAGCCCTTAAGCCCTTCCTCTAACTTGCTCCATTAGCCCCCTCCAGCTTCCAAGGCCAAGAAGACAGATGGATGAGGAAAGTCTGCACACCCTGCCTAAATTCCAGCTGTTCCCTGCAGCTCTTCTGCCAGTCTCATCCAGAGGACCAGCAAGGACTGTGTTTCATCACACAGCATGACCGGTGAGGCCCCAAATCCTGCTCATCCTGCAAAACTGGAGCTCAGAGTGTGGCCTGAAAAGGCCCCTCAAAGCCTGCCACACCACCACATTTTACTCCACTCTGGGTTGGTTTGTCTGTGCCTCATCATCAAAAAGAAAGAAACCAAACAAACCACTAACATTAAAGAAACAAGATAAAAAAAACACCACAGAGGTCTGCCATGTCCAAGATGACATTACCCAGCTATGGAACAGATTACAGTGCTGACATTTAAGACTCTTCTCTGGCTGCCCATGACTGCTGGAAACAGCATCATGGCATCATCTCCAGCTCCAGGGATAATCTACCAATTCAACAGACACCCACAAACCCTTGTGAAGTTGATACGGTAAAACCTAACTGTGCTGATGAGCAGCTCCTCAAAGGACAACACCTTATGACTTCAACCTTTTTGATTATCCTTATACTGTCCAAGCTCCTCCCAGTCTCAAGGTACCAAATACACACAAACCCATCCCAAACCCAACTGCAGTGAAGCACTGACAGGACAGCCCCACTGCTACTAAGTGGCCTCTTTTCACAGCATGGGTAAGGCTGGAAGGAACCACTGGAGGTCATCTGCTCCAACTTCCCTTTTCAAGAATTATCCTAGAGCACATGACACAGGATTCTGTCCAGAGGGCTTTTTTTTTTTTCCGATTTTTCTTTTTCTCCAGAGAAGGAGCCTCCACATCATCTCTGGACAATCTACTCCAGTGTGTGGTCACCCTCACAGTAAAGAAGTTCCTCCTCATATTCAGGTGGAACTTGTTGTGTTCCAGTTTTTAAGTTTTAAGTGAGTCAGGGATGCTGAGGCCTCTTTCACAAGGCAATGCCAAGCTTATTTAGGCTGTGAACACCAGCAGAAGCAGCAGCTGCTCCCTGTCAGCAATTATTGCTTTGGAAAGGAAGGCAGCTGCTCTGGGTACAGCCTCACCACAATATCTGTAAGAGCTTGAGCACACCTCAACGTGGAAGAGGCTTCCTGCTGAGCAGAAGCCACAGGACAGGCTGAGGAGATGCACAGGCACACACTGCTGCTTGCTGTGCTCCAATATCCCAGGCTATGACTCTTTTGACAGCAATAAAGTTTACTCAGCTTTTCCTCCCTACCAAGCACTTCAATAATACAATCTACAGACTTCTATCATTTTTTTTCACAGGCAGCACACAACTGTAATCTAGCAAATTGCTTCCCTGCCACTCTCAGATTTAATGTAGAACAGGCATCTTGTAATTTCAAAGTGATGGGCCTTTACTAAGCCTGGTACTTCATCTCATCACTACCACATCATAAGTAATATTTTTTGCACAGCACCTCTTTTGTAGTGGTTTATGTGTAGGCTTTTAAGTTTGGCATGAATCATGACAACTTTATATTTAGATACATTTGCATATATTTATATTTACATCTATATTTGTAGATTTATTTTTAAGAGATGCTTATATTCATATACATAATGACTCAACTCACTCCAAACCCAAATTTTGAGTATAAGACAGTTAGTCTCACAGCATTTTGATGAAAAGCAGCTCAGACAATGCTTGGCAGGCAGCTAGGTTTTGAGCAATTCTCTGAACTTTTTAGCTCTCCATAAAAATTTGCTTTTGTGTCTGCTGCTACTCTTCTCACAGGAACTAGGTACTGTATTTCTTCCTTCCACATAAAAAAGGATGCTCAGCTCTGAAGGCAATGAACATTCATTTTGGCATTTAGACTGCAGCAGTCAATTATTACGATTTTTAGATTTACCTTAAGCCTTAAAATCACTCTGAAGTGAGAAGCTGACTGGCCAGGTGTCTAAGATTTCTTTACAGACGACCATTTCCTTCTAAATGGTTTAGCCAATGGACCTCCTTTCCATTTAAAGGGAATAGGATTAGTTTTCATAGCCCATCTGATGGCTGTATGTTGAGATTACCTGCAGTGGGTCAGTTGGTGGGGACAGCAGAGGGGGATTTGACAGTAAGAACACTTTTTTCCCCTCTCCCCTCAGGAGGCAAAATGAAAACAACTTGCTTTAAATTGAGCTGTGTAAAAGCAAGCACAATGCCCTGTTTTTATCTAGTTCTACAGAACTGTCGGTTCTCAACTCTCCAGCCTCACTCAAAGGACATGGGGTTGTAACTTCTGAAGGCAATTGAGTTACAAGTGAAACAATTTTGCTGAAATACCTGGCTCCAGTGGCATTCCTTCCGTTGTGATGATACACAGCAAATCTGCCACCTCACCCTGGTAAATCGTTGGGCTGTCAGAATGCACGGAGACATTGAACACAGGACCTGGAAAAGAGGAACCATGATTAGTCATGATGGGCTTTACTTCACTGTCCAACACCTTTTTTGCACATGTTTGAAGTATTCTCTCCTAGTTTGTGGAGACAGAGCTCTGAAGTAGGGATAAGCAACCGTTTAAGTTTTTTGTAGTTTTTCATTTTTAGCCCAAAGTACCCAAACCACCAGACCTTTCACCCAACACAGAGGCTGCTGCCCAAATTTGCCTTCTACTCTCCAGCTCAAAAGGAGCTGGTCCTCCACTGGTGGCTCCCTTGAGAGCACGGGAGTTCAGATCTTCAGGCTAATCCAGAAAGCAGCATTTTGTTGAGGCTGTCAACAGGAATTCAAGTTAAAGCAAAACACTATCTTAACAATACCAATGGCTCTAGAGTGGAACTGGAACAGACAATACAAGTAGTGCATCTGATAATACTTTTCTGTGGATTTTCCTTCAGGCTCTGCCACAGATAGCTTCTTCTGTAGATGTCTCAAAGCCCAAGGGTACAGTAACTCCTTCAGCTGCAAAGTGGTGATGATATCAATGAAAACCATTACGCTGTTTTGAAATCCTCAGATACCATGACAACACTGTGATGTCTTAAAAGACTTGACATACGTAGGTTAAAAACCCCAAAACTTTCCCAAATTTTGACAACAGCTGCATGCCTAGTGCAAAAGTAACAAAATCACAACTCCTCAGATATGCCAGCATTGTTAACACTCTCTATTTCACAGGGCAGAAACTGAAGAATGTACCAAAATACCTCTGTGATTTCTCTACTAATCAAGGTGAATCAAGATGAGTAGAAGGAAAGCTGATCCCAATGGTGACCTCCAGGATGACTCTGGGGAAAGAGCCAGGGAACCCAAGAAGAACCTTGGGACTCATATTAAGAAGTAACCCTTTTTACACTCCCTAGACTCCCATTATTACATGGTCTCAGCTACTTCTGGCACAGCAGCAGCAACAACAAGAAGATAAGGGTGGTTTGGGGTGAAAGAAAAGCTTTTTATTTGCTCTCCTCCACTCTTATCTGCTACTCTTTCAGTACAAGAACCCTACATTTCAAATCCACTGAAAAGAAGTGGCAAACAATGCTTTTAATGAAGAACACTTCAGGAAATCATGCAAAACAACCCACTTGTGCCTTGCCCTCTCAACAGGTTTCTGTGGAAAGCTACACTGATACCTTATGGCACACACTTAGCCCATCATTCCCAAACTGAAGTTCTGGAAAGAAACTTGGATGTATCATGAACCAGAGCTGTAAGTCTTGCTGCAACTTCTCTAGACTACAAGAGCCTGGCTTGTTTTGGTCAACAGATAATACACAGCATGCCAAGAAATTAATTCCAACTACAGTGTAATAATTACTTCTCCAGTTTTCAAAATCCCCCCTCCCCCAATTTCCTCCAGCCCTCTCCTCTGCCCCAGAAGCAGCTGTACTTTTGTACACAAGGGTAGTATGCAGACACATAATCTGAGAGTTTAACATGCATTTTGACACTAGAAGGTCTTTCTTAAAATTAGCACTGCAAATCACCCCCCCACCCCGAACAAGGATAAAAGGGTGGTAGAGATGTAATAGAGGTTATACATGGATTACCAACCTACATGTTTATGCTGGAACATATTTAAGGAAACGAGAGACTCAGAATACGGAGATCAGCTGCTCAGGTAGTGACTTGACAAGCAGGCTGCAGCCCTAAGTTAAGCTCAGCATGATGGGATCCTTTTCCAAGGAGATGAACAGAGATTAATCTGAATGCTTCCTCAGCATCTATGTAAACTGGTTTTGTGTGAATTCAATTTGCTTCCTGACATTCACACACACCCCCCAAACTATATTCCCCTTGCAGCCTATTTGATTATTTGTCCTCAGATAAATCAAGACATTTTCCATCCTTTTGTTCGAAGCTGGGCAGACAGAAGTTCAAGGTCCTAGGGATTAAAGGCAGCATGGACCAGAGCACTCCAGCCAACTATAAACAGAAAGGTCTCAAGCTGTGTGTGAACTGTCAAAGAAAAGAAACAAAGACTGTCAAAATCCACTAGGAACGTCCCTGCATTCCCAGCACAGCCCCTCTGCTGCACTGATCAAAGGCAGAACAGCACCATAATAATCCTGATGCTGTCCATAGCTCAGAGTCCATCCTAAATCAGTCCTGCAGCAAGTGAGGTGACATCACATCAGGAATATGGGACATGCTCTATTCCAGCAAACTGGCTGCATGCTAGGAGGGGTTTAGCAAGAGAGGAACGGCACGATTCCAACTCTCAGGCTAAGGATGGGCTACCTTACCCCGGCCTGGCAGGTTAAACAAGGAAAGACAGAAGGCACACAGGATTTTTCAGGCCTTAGTTCTAGGCTCAAAGTCCAGGTACCTCCTTCATTGAACAGACACTGCCTTCAAACCCTGGCAAACCAAAAAACCACTAATGTGGAGCAGAGTCAAAGCATTCCTGGCCACTGGATGTCACAAGGGTAAAAGCTGACCTTGGTTGGTCACTCAGCCAGGAAAGGCTGTTGACCTTGGAAATGCAACACCCCCAACACACTCCTCAGGTTGGATCACCAAGCACTTCTCCACCAGGCCTCCCATGAAAAGCCAAATATTCCTAGGCAGGAAGGCTCCAAGGCATCAGCTGCATTGGCATTCCAGGATCGTGCTTTCCCTTGGTAAGGCACAAACAGTTCTTTCCCTTTAGTTATTTCCCTAGCCGGTAACATCTTTTTTAAATTACCATCTCTACCTCCAGGGAGAAATCACTGTCCTGTGCTAGAACTGGGTATCAATAAAGATATGTGTTGGGGGTTGCGCTCTTCCCTCTTCAGCTGAAGAGGGAAAACATTTTATTACTTTTTTAAACCTAAGCAATATTAATTACAGTCAAAGTTCCTCAGTTCAATCTTGAAAGCTGTGGCTGCAATCCCACATGACCCCTACCCTGGACCTCACGCATGAAAGGACAGAAGAAAGCACCTGCAGAGATTTATTCCCCCCCTTAAAAACCTGAAAAGGCAGGAGGCTGTCCGAGTGTCCCATTCCCCCACCCATTGTTCAAGAAGCCCTGGATCTGAACCACACCAAGCAAGGCTCAGAACATAAAACCCAAGTATGATTCTCAAGTTTTTGCCCTCCAAGACAAAAAAAAAAAAAAAACAAAAAAAAAAAAACCCCCAAAAAAAAACCCACAAAAAAAAAAAAAAAACCACAAAAAAGAGGCCAAACATCTCAATGCCAAGGTTACGGATACAGGCATGTGGTAAAGCAGGCAACTCCCAGCAGGCACTGATGACACTGGCTCAGGGTCTCAGCCCCGTCACACTCAAGCACTTACAGTGTCACTGGAAGGGTTGGGGAGGTGACAGGAACGCTCTCCTCCAGTGAGATATGAGTTCATGCTACATTACCACCCAGAAAAACAGAACTCTGCAGATAATAGATGATGTGGCTTTGGCCATCCTGCCACCTGTGTTTAACAGTTTGAAATACTGTTATTGGCACCTACTGGTCACTCGGGAGAATAAACAACCGGGGTTTAGTTTCAATTGCAGGGCTGACAGATCAAGCATGACCTGTAAAACTCATCAAGAACAAAGCAAAGTTAAATGCTGAAAAGCTGTGCATGAGCTCAAAAGCTGAGAAATAACTGGATTTTAATAACTTCAGATTTGAAGGTGTCATTCCCTCATATAATTTGGAAGCTAAAGAGCACAGATCTACAAAACAAACCAGCATTCCCAATTCTAAGAGCGAAGCATCATAAATTGCCGTATTCTGATGAGACGTTTGATTTAAAATAAGCCAAAATATCTGTTCCTCACTGTAAGTAAGGCCTTATGTAAGCTTAGATAAAACATCTAAAAGAAGTTTTCTCCTTTATTAAAGTAATAACAATTTTATATTAAAAAGCATCTGCAGTCAGGAGAGTAAGAGTTTTCAGAGCATTTCTTGACTCCTGAAAACTTGAAAAACACAACTTTAAACAGAAAGTGAAGAAATTGAGGTTAGAAGTTTACTAGTACAAACTTGAAGAGAAAAAAGGGTTCAAAATCAGGATTTGTTCAGTGTACTTTTCTCTGGACGTTCCCTTTTATGTTAGCTCTCAATGCTCAAACTGTTGATTTCATGTCACCAGGAAGGTAACTCCAGGAGCCAGATCCTGGATAGTGATGCAGTTTTCAGCTAAAAAGTGTTATGCTAATTCTTCTACATATAAAAATTAAAGGAAAAAGTGTTTGTAAGCTGAACCAAGATTTATTACTTTGTGCTGGATCAGATTCACACTGAAGGGGCTGTAGGGTGGAAAAGAGGAGTTCAAGTTGACTGAGTTAATTTACTCAACTTAAGGATTTACAAACTGGAGCCAAATTCTGAGCCCTCTTTACCTGATGTCACTCCATTTTCTCCCTGCTTTCCTTCCCTGCTCAGTAACCCAAACACTTTAAATCTGCAGGAAAAATGGGAAAAGAGAATAACCAAGAGCCAGTTAAAATCCAGTTCAGAAACAGAGGAAGTCCTAATTATCTAGGGTCCTAGGTGATGTTTTGTCTTCTTTGATGATCACTTTACCCTGTACTTCTCTGCAGAAATTAAGTATAGTCTCCCCACAGACACAAGCCACCTTTATTTCCCAGCCAAGAAGAGAAGAGAAAGGTCAAGCAATCTGATGACAACAGAGACCTAGGGCAGACTGTTCCCCAGGAAGCCCGTGCCCAGTCCATTACTGATCAGGGGGGCTGGAATTCCTGCATGCAGCTTCTCTGCTTCCAATCAGACAGCACCACAGACCACAGCAGGGAAACAACTGATGCAACCCACAAGTGCTGCGTCGTCCAAAATATTACTCATCTCTGCCCTGGCACCAAATCATTCACTCTTCAGCTGAGAATTCCATGACCTGCTTTTCTCCAGATAAGTTTCTTCACCTTCACTTTTCCAGACCCTTGCCCTTTCCCAGCTTCTCTGTGAAGCTGCTCCCTAAAAATTTTATCCCGAACCTCACAATGGCTGTTACTGGAAGAAGCCCTCAGTAGTTAAGTCTGTGGTTTCTACTTCCAGCTACAAATTAATGCACACAGGCACAAAGGCACACAATGACAAAGCACGTTCCTGCCCATTAAGAGTGGCTGGAAAATACCAGCCTTTCTTGCCAAAGAGTTTTCTGCTGCATTGCTTTTCATTCATTTCCGTGATTAAGCATTCTTTCCTTTAAGAATCTTTCTGTCCGCCCTTCTTGAAATTGAGTATCTCTCGGGGTCATTGCAGGGCATCATTTCATTTTAACTGCAAGTTCAACATCAATACTCAGCTCGTATTTCAGCAGCTCTTGGTTTATCTCAGCTTCTTCCAAAGCAAATGATAATACATTGCTGTGCAATGAGCTCACATGCAGATGTAATACAGAGTTGAAGATTTCATTGAGATACTTCCCCTACAAGTTCTCTTTTATTTTTGCCTCTCCAGAACTTTCTACCCTCTGCTGCATGGCAAAGAGCAGAGACAGCTCAGAGCACAGCCAAGCTCCAAATGTTTCTCCCTCATAACATACCTCAACATGAGATTAAAAGCTTCCTTCTCCCTGCTTCCTTCAAGGGAAAGGAAAATAAGTCACAAAAGACATTCTAAACATTAACCTGGGTTGTCCAGTTCATGGTGGAAGGGTTTGAAATTTAAAGGACAAATGCCAAAACAGTTTATGAAGCTGTCTTCGTACACTGGCTAGAGAAGAACAGCCAGGGATGGAAGACAGGTGTGTTCCAGGCTGAAAGAAAGGCTCTGTACACATGCATTACCAATAGCTCAGGAGGAGAGAGGATGCATTGGAGTAGAAAGAGTGCAATGAAATTAAGAGAACATTTCAAGACAGGCACTGGCAGCTGCTCTTGTTCCTCACATCACTGGGCAACCTTTTAAAAAATACATGTCAGAATCACTCTGTCCTACACTGGGAAGACAAACAAACAAAAAAGCACTGAGGAATATTAAATTCTTTATATGGGACAGCTTCCTCTGCCCCCCCCAGATAAGCTTATTTTGCTTACAGCAGCTGGACATACAAAAGGCATTCGTTTTACAAAACTGGTCTAGCCATCCATGTTATTCATGAGGTCATACCAGAAGATTCACAAGATCCTCTCTGGTCTTAAAATATATCCAGCAGAGAACAATCTGCCATTGATTGAATATTTGAAAACTAACGTCCTAGTAGGCTCCTCCTCACCACACTCCCCCACCCTCGCTTCCAGTTCATATGGTCCAGCGGACAAAATCCATGTTAAATCCATGTTTCCTTTTTTTTTTTTTTTTTTAGTTCCGGGTGTTTCAAACAAATGCTTTTACATTAACATTTCAGATCATTAACCAAACAGAATAAATACATCTCTCTGCAACAGCAAGTGGAGAAAGAAGAGAGGAGATCTCTGCTTGCAGCCAGCAAGTTCTGCCTTGAATGGAAAGAATCTGAGCAAGACATTTTCCACAGATGTTCATGGAAAAACATTTCAGAGCACTGCCACATTTCAAGCCTATTGTGGCAGGAAACACTGAAGTTTCACGTGTGCAGTCCCCAGCTCGTGTATGAAAAGCTCACAGGCCCCCGCCACTCGAAGAGATCACATTGCACAACGTGTATGCACGCTTAAAAACCCCTCTTTGAAACATCACTCAGCTCGGAGAGATCTGGGAGGGAGTCAAATCAGAGAGACAGATTTCCAGCCCCAGCAAGCCTCACCATCCCCCATCAAAGGGGAATCAATAAAAACAACTGAGAAAGAAATTCCTCCTAGGACTAAAAGCTTCACGTAAAACCCTTTAAGGGCTTCCTTTTGCTGAAAATGCTGCTTCCTTATTGATCCCTTCCCCACTCCAACAGCCATGATGGAAGCTGAAAATGCTGCCAAGCCCAGACTTCAAAGTAGAGGAGACTGGAATACATCCTATTTTTCAAAATTACACTGCTGTATTATATTCCCTCCAGCAGTTATAGATAAGTTGTCTTTCTGTTACACTTTGAGAAATCGGTGCAATCGACTCCTTAACAGTTTTCCTATCAGGGACAAGCACTCATAAGATACCACACCCCACCCTCCCTACAACTCAGGATTTTGCACAATGGTGCTCCCCAGCTTTATTTTTTTTTTCTCACAGTTGCCTGGAAAGCTGCATGCCCCTCTTTTTTCCTGCACCTTTCCTCTTAGTATCTTACCTCCAATTCTGGGGAAATTCTTCCAACTAGCTCCCTCAGCAGTTCTGCCTTTCACTATGCCCATTAGGGAAATTCTGGCACCAACTTATTTTTTCTGAAGAACAAGTTTGACAGCTGCTTGTGCCACAAGATGCAAAAGAAGGGTGTGATATCTGAGCTGTGCTTTCATAGCTGCTTCACAACTTTGCCATTTACCTCTGGCTCCCTGACTCAGTCTGCATCAAAGACAAGAGGCTTCAGTAGACAAAACCAAAGTAACACACCCACAAAACATCTTCTGTCTTGTATACTTAATTCCAGATGATTTCCCAAATTGTAATTCCACAGTTAACCCATTCTAACTGTGCTCATCACACGTTCTCATCATGCCCAGAGGTGAATATCCTGCAGGGATATGTGAGTAACAACTGAAGGACACAAAGTTCATCCATGAATTAAAGAAAATTGCAGGTATTTTAAGACAGATTTTTCTACATGCCAAGATTATTTCTGGAAATAGCACTCCAGCAAATTGTGCCTGGGATCTCATTTCTTTCTTCATTCTTTTGCAAAGAATGAAAGGCTGACAGGGCTTCAGGACCATCCCCGCCCCTGCTACAGCCCTGCTACTGGAATTCACACATTCCCAGGGCACTTCTACACGCTGCCTCCCTTTCTTCACTCCACGCTCCAGAAATCCTATCTGGGTGAAGAGGCTGGGAGGAGAGGCTGACAGCAAAAAGATGTCAAGACTACAACACGCACGCTTCCCTCCCTCACATTGCTCGCAGGTTTCCCTCTGAACCCCAAAGCATCCCAACAAACTTTTTGGATCAGAGTTCCAAGTGACACAAGACAAGCAATGTTGGGAGAGGCACCAACGACCACTTTTGTGCAGGAAAGCCTCCACATAAGAGCTTGTGGGGAAGGGTGAGGCTTGGGGCAGATTTCATTCTTGCTGGTTTCTTTTATGACCTTCTTGGCAAATTCTACTCTCCTGCTGTGTCTGACCCAGATATGAAGAGTAATAAGGATAAAACTGCAGCCCACTAAACCATCTTGAGAAATTACCTAAAACTGAAAGAAGCTGAGTCAATGCCCTCTGTCTGGCCATCTTAGGTCAAAGCTACATCTCAAAGCTTCCTACAAAGTGATGTCCTCATTGCCAGGCTGTCCTCCTGTGATCAGCCCTTGTCCTTTTCCCAGTGTGCCATATAAGCAAGTTCAGATCTTGGGGACCACATCATCTAGAATAATTACCTTAGTTGTGGATACAACCAGAAGTCAGGCTGCTCTTGCCTAGACACAGGCACATCTCCTAAACATGCTACAGCCTGTTATTACCAGCAGAATATGAGCATGAAAGTCCCACCTGCTCAAAACCCCAACAGCTTGGTTTATCAAATCATGAGAGGTGCCCTTCACTCGTACGTGAACCAGTGTTATAAAAACAGCTCCCACGGCACTTCCCAATAATATAACATGACAGAAGTCAGGGTTAACATGCATCTCTGATGATCCAAATCAATGCCATCCATCTCTCCCTCCCCCCAACATTATACCAGGACAGGCACATTTCTATAGAAAAGTCTCAACATGCAGGCTTTGTAACAGCTGAAGGTAAAGGTTTCAGCAAGCAATTGAGGAACAGGATGTCGTTCTGGGTACTGAAATTCATCCCAATTTGTGGAGCTTTGTAGTTCAGCCGCGAGGGACCTCTAAGGTCTTGCAGTGGCAGGATACACTTACTGAGATGGCTGAAATGTTACCCTGACCTGACCATTTTCTGCAATTACATCAACAGTGAGGTGTGCTCAGGGAATTTAATGCTATGCTAATAGAGTCTGTTTTGGAACAGAAATCCAGTTTATATTAATGCTCTTCCAGAGCAGCCTCTACTAACAATCTAGTGATACAGCTGGCAAACGCAGCAGTAGTTGTTCCATACTGAGAACCAGCTCCGAGCCTGCAGGACCATAAAAGCTGCATTAGTAGAGAAAAACCCAGGGGTTATGATTACAGCCAATTCATTAAACATCTTTCTGTAAACAATCAATAGCACAAAGGACACAAGTACCACCAAAGAAGACAAGCACAGCTCTCAGCCATCATACCATTTGTTCCAAAGAGAAGGTGTTTGAGACACAGGGAAAGCACAGCTCTCAGCCATCGTACCATTTGCTCCAAAGAGAAGGTGTTTCTGAGACACAGGGAAATCAATGGAAGAGCATCCCAGGAATCTCTCCCTTTTTTGTGTTAGACACAGGGCTGCCAGGGTCTGTACCAACCTGATGTCTGGAAGTCTATCTGGATAGGGTTGGACAAGCCGTTCACGGCTTCGCGCCACATGCCGCCGCCGCCCGGGGACCAGGCGGTCACCACGCAGCGGTAGAGCCCAGCGTCCGAGATCTGGGTCTGGTACATCCTGTAGCGGAACTCGTTCTCCTGCACCTTCTCCAGCACCACCCCGTCCACACGGGTCTGGTCTGTCCAGTCTTCCAGCCGCACCACCGAGTCCTGGTTCAAGGAGATGATGCGAGTGGTCCCGTTGGGATTCGACTGATCCGTCAGGGGCTTCTCGGCCGTGATGAGCACAGAGTAGCGCGGCGTCTTGATGTTTTTGGAGGACACCTTGCACGTCATCTCGAAGGTGTGGCCTGCTACAAAGAATGGCTTCAGCTTCACCGCCTCCACTGTAAGTGTGTAATCTGAAGAGGGAAGGAAATGAGCAGCAAGAGGGGGTTAACAAATAGGTATGGGTATTTCTGCAGCACCACTCAACCTAGAAGGTTACAGACAGGCAAAGTGCTTTTTTGGGAGAGACAAATCCCAGCACATTTATCTAAATAATGTGGACAGCCCAGAATGCTACTCAACAGTGCACACACACACACACACAAGTACACAACAGTTGGGTCAAGATGCACAAATTCAGACACCATACACTGAACAGGTAACAGAATACACAGGTTGTAACAAGACAGGATCCCAAGAATTGCTTTATTCAGGAATAAAGACATTAGACAAGATTCAGAGTCCCAGATTTATACTGGATTTGGAAGAGCACCCTCAGTGATGGGGTACTAAGGGCACTGCTGATATACTTGCAACTAATGACAAAAGCTGCCATTCGTTGAATTGTCAGCACTTAGTGTAGCATCTTTTATTTCCCTTGAAAATACACCCTAAAAGCCACAATCCAGACACATTCAGCTGAAAACACATGACAAAAGCTGGTGGTAACAGAAGTCTCCACCCCAGGCATTCAGATTTACACCTCTGCCTCCATGTCAGTCTTTCCTCCCCTTGCCTCTGGTGCATTTACTTGCAAACAAGCCTATCAGAAGTCTTGACATTTCCCATTTGGCATCAAGAATTCCAGCAACACTTACTGCTTAGTTTCCTTCTAGTCTCTACTGGCTCCTCAATCCCAAGAATCTCTTAATTACAGGGTTTGGGAAAATTATACATCTCGGAGCACAGCTCCAAGACACACAAAATACAAACTCACAGTGAGAAATTGAGAAAATGAGGAGTGACTGAAATCAGAATTGGATAAAAGGAAAGGGAGTAGCTAGTTTCCTGGCATTGTGATGAAAAGACACCCTGTACATCAAGGTTCTTCTTAAGGAAGGGAGAGCTGGGCAGAATACATAGAAGTAACAGTACTGCAAAAATACAGCCAATCCAACTCTCTGAACTTACTCTGCTACACCATATTCTCCCCTCCCTCCTTCATTAAAAAAAAGTGTAGATCTGTTGAAAAGCTCCACAGAACTTCTTTGTGCAAGATGAAACTTCTCAGGAAAAGGGAAATAAGCAGCGGCAAGATTGAAGCACATTTCCCAAAACTGAACTTAAATGCAGTAATATTTATGTCCTCCCCACAAGAGCAACAAGATACTTGTCAAGATTACATTTTGCAGTGTTTTGCCTTCAAGCAGCAGTTTTCACAATGAGTAAACACAGCCCACAAGATGAGAAACCCGGTATGACAACTTTAAATCAGTACTGTATAAAGCAGATCACAGTACAAAGCTATATAAAGAAACAGCAGGAGCAGTGAAGGCTGAGATGCTTCTAGTGGCCTAGCTGAGCACAGAATTATTTGATACTCCACACCAAACCCCCCTCACACTTCCACCCACTAAGCAAGTGACAGTACAAGAGTTGCACATTTAGGCACGCAAGGGGTACAATCACAAATGAAGTTGTATAGAGTCAGAGTCATTCTCCTCTCCCTTGTGAAAAGACTCACCAGGACACCAGATTCCAGACTTCAAATCCACTTTTTTCCTCATTCTGTGTCTATGACACTCTGATATTTCCTTCTTCATATGGCTGCAGTATTTAGGAGCCCATCACAGATCAGCTTTTCACATATTTTTAGGAACATAGTAGGCAATTATATTTTGTCCCAAAAGCAGAAGCACAAACAGCTAGTTATACTTTTCTGGCACATATTCTTGCTTTCTAGGCCATATGAGGAGGCTCTGGGCAAAAATCCCTCCTTATTTGAATGTTCTTTACATTGTTGATCTTCACATGAGAGCACTGGGTCTTACATTTGGTCTCTGGTAAATGTGCTAAAGATTAAATACCCTCACATGTTCAGAGCAGTTCAGCTACAGCTGAGATAATGGTCTCTACTACCTAGGCTTCAAATACTTTAACTTCAACTACTCCCTGAGCCACAGGTCAGGCAGCAGCAGAAACAGTGTCTTGTCCCCAACAAGGACAGAGCAAATTTTGTTCCTAGACATCCTTTATTGGTTTTCCATTTGACAGCAGTAGAAAATGCTTTTGCTAAGTATGTCTGCTAAGGGAAAAGGAGAAAGAGTGGTGGTAGTATGGGACAACAGCAGAAATGCTAGTGGTAGAGTTTGTGGAAGAGAACAACTGAGGCCCAGAGATACCTGGAGAACAGTGATAAAGTTTAAAAGGGTTCAAAATTAGGATGCTGAACAGAGAACAAGGAGATTTGTTCTTATGAAAGTCCTTTCAAAGCATTTGTCTACCTTTAAAAACCCCTGAGATCCTTAGTTTGGATGAACACACAAGGCAGAGGCACCCCTTCTTCTGTTAGGCCATAAGAAATCTAGAACAGAATAGAGAAAGGGGACACACAACCCGTCACATACAGGTGCTGAATGTTTCTTTTTGCAACAAAGTCGAAAAAAGATCAAAGGGATATTTCTGTATGTGCCATAATATTAGAGACCTGCATATGTAGCAAAGTGAAACAACAACCAAAAGGCCCCGTATCCTATCAATTAGAAAAACCTGAATATTCTTAATATTCTGGTTCTGTGCCAATATTGTTCTCCTTCAGTAGCGGCAGATGAAATGTAATTAGCACTCCTTCACCTCCACCTAGAAAAGCTTGTAGCTAGCTGTCTGTGTGTGTAAGAGTGCACATCATGAGAAAGAGGGCAGCCCAAAGATTTGGCACTTATCTTAGAAATAACAGTAATCTGCATGGAAAATTAAGAGGGAAAGGAAAGTCTCTTCATGTTTCCTGTTAGCAGAAATTACTCATCAGATCTTGCAGCATAAGATGAGCCAGAGAGGTCAAATGAATGTTTTCTTCTAAGAACTGCAGCCTAAAGTCTCGTTTCTAATCATCTGGGAATTGCCAAGGAAGCAGTGTGTGTGTCTTGACAGCTACTCCACACACTTGCCTGTCTGCACACATGCCTGCAGTCCCATGTGGAGTCTCATGTCCTTCTTGTACAGCTCCATGAGTGAAAAGCACAATAAAACACACACCTGCTTGGTCATATACAGGAGGCTGCAATCTGCAGTTTAGTCTGGAAAGCAGTAGGGGAAGAGTTCCTAAGTAAACCATACCCAAAACTTGGGCACTACTCCAAGACAGGGCTAGCAACAGAAGAAATCCTAGCCAAATGACTCAAATAAAATTTGAGTAAACTGTACTTTGGAGCCTGGCAGTGCAAGGTTCTTCCTTCCATCACTGGCAAGTCAGAGTGGTTAAGCCACACTGTAATTCCCCTGTTGCTCTTTTACCATGAAGTGCGTGCTCAGCTTCAAGAGCACTTCCTGGGTAGTGACCAAAACCAGTTTTCACCTCATCTATGCCAGGCAAATTTCAGAGAAGCCCAACAGCTACAAGGGCAAGGAGACTTTAGAAAACAGCAACCATGTTCCCTGCACCTTCAGACTGCAGCTGGAAAAGCAGCACAATGGCCAGGGCTGACAGCCACCTCGGAGCCTCACTTGAGGCTGCTGACAAGAATCTCAGTGTTCAGGAAGGCCCCTTCATCCCCCAGAGCACTCAGGAGGCTGCAAGTACAGGGAGTGCAGCAGACTTTGAGGCAGGGACAGCTGTGCTGGGGGAGGAGGGGCTGTACAACACCCTAAAGTACAGCTGCAGCCCCAGCACAACAGGCACACCACAGTCTGCACCCAAACACACACCTGACTTCCAGGAACTCCTGTCCCTACAGCCAAACTGGCACAACACACACACCCCAGCTTAGTGCCGTGGGGATTTCTTTGACTGGGAGGAACTGAACTACACCGTGTCTGTGATACATCAGCAGTCATGAAGAACAGCACGTGACAGAAATATTTATCTGTTCTCTATTTGCAGGACTGTCTGAAAGATTAAGGCACCCTTGCTCCCAATTAAGTGTGATGGGAGGGCCTGGGCAAACATTTAGGATAAGTAACATTATGTTAAATATAATTATTTTGCAAATGAAAGGCAGAAGTATGAAGAAAACCCCAAATAATAGTACCTTTGGGATTTGGAATTTCAATTAGAAGATAATGTTCTCTTCTGCTAAGTACTCCATGCAGATTCCAAGTTGACAACACTGGTTTAGGAAAAAAGCATTGATTCCACATTCCACTACAAACAGTATGTGTGTTCTAAATGTAACTCATATTCAAATAAATAAATAAAATTATCTTTTAGACTATCAAACTTTTTTCTGGGTCGAAAATCATTTACGAAGCTAATAAAAAATAGGTTTCCTCCTTTCCTTTACCCTTTTTCACTGACTGGAATTTGTACTCTAAATAAGCAAAACATAATACAACTGATGTTTTTAATTTCTGAGATGAGACAGAGATGCCTTCTTTGTCACCTTGGCAGGGGAGAAAGAAGAGGGGAAGAAGCATATCAGGCAGACTACGTCAAAAACAACGGTGATTTATGATAGCAATTGGCTGCATTTGCAAAGCTGAGTAAGCAGAAAGATGTGTGAGCATTATTGGTCCCTGTAGAATAAAATAGAAAACAGAGACAATAAAACCCCAAGTTCAAATGGGCAAACACACAACTTATTATACAAGGCACAAAAAAAAAGGGGTTTTGACATCTTTACATGATGTTTATATTTTGAATAAAGGCTCTCAACACCTCTCTTTGCTGAGAGACCCACAGACAATTTAAAGCCATTTCTCCTCTCTCAAGAACTCAGAACAATTCTTTTCAAAGTGAGATTTCTCCAATGTCCTTCCCCCAAAGCACTGCTCTGAAGTCAACAAAAAAGATGCAAGCAATGAAATAGCTGGAAGAAAAGTCTCTGTACAGGCATAAGCTATCCAAGGAAGAGCAAATTTCTGTTCTCTCCTTCAGCGAACACGTGGGAGCCTGGCTGCTGGCTTTTATAAGCACTGGGAGCAGTTGGGGACTCAAATCACTAGAGATACTTGTCAAAACAACAGTCAGAGAGCACAGGCAGCAGCAGATTAACTCCTTCATAGCTGCTGGCTACAGCACTGGGCCCCATCCAAGTCTGGAGCTCACGGGAATAGGATAAGGCAGGGGACAGGGCACACAGGGAGAGGCATCTGGGGCTGCACTGCTGAAGGGCAAGTTCATTGGTGGAAGAGAAGGGAAATCAAACCTCTATTTCACCCTCCCTACCTCATACACCTATAACATTCTTTTTTAGGTTTTTGTAGGACAGCTCACTTTCACGTAATAAATTCCCCAACCCCGAGTTTTGCCAACAAAATGTACTTTTCAGCACGGGGACTATAACATTTACATTTGTGCTGCAAAATTAGCAAAGTTTCTGGAACAAAACCAGAAACAAGGGAATGTTCACACCTGTCAAGAGTTTGTTTTCCCTCAGAAATGTCAACACAGGCTGAGACTTTTCAACTCCAGCTGGTCCTTGTAGCTGCTCCGAAGACAACGATCTATTACACTGGCATGCACATACACACACTCCGTGTTGTAGCATAACACTGAACTAATTGTGACCAACATTCAGCATTAATGAGACTCCTCAGTCCTGCTGGAGAAACCAGCTTCAGGGGTTTAAAAAAAGGGAAAAAAACCAAACCAAAACAAAACACCTTTCCAAAACCTTTCCCGGGACCATACGCTTGGTCTGGGGATGTAGGGAGTACTTGAGCAAGCAGCCCAGCACTGAAGCAGAATCACAGCAGAAGATTTCCAATTTGTTGTCCAGGGATTATCCCTAAACACCTATAAAATTATTTCAAATTGCGTGTCTCTGAAATATAGTTCTCTGCCTGTGGATTCTTAAGCTACACTGTTAAGCTAATCTATCAAGATAAATGCAGCTTAGCTAAGCACAGATTTTTGACAAAGACATTACATTCTGGGTTATCCTAACCTTTCTGATCCTCTCCAACAGACCCTCTTGCATGACTTCACTCTGAGCCAAAACAGCATCACTCTACAGCACATCCAAGAAACACAGATCCCATTTCAAACCAGAGTAAAGCAATTTCAGGTAACTATTAAGCTTCTATAAAATGCTCCCAGAATCAGTTAAATACTGACTAGAGCTAGTTCACTTCTGCCTAAAAAAGGTCAAGATCCAAGCAAACTACTGAATTACTTTGTTCAGCTACCCATTTATTTTTTTGATACCCTGGTAGTATTATGCCCATGAACTTCCTCAGAACTGCCTTTTAAACATGGGCTTATAGAAGAGAAAAAATGAAGCCACAACTCTCAAACTGTCAGACAGAGAAGATGAATTGATATTCCTCTTTTCACCTCAGTAAAATCCTGTTGTAAGCAGCAAGATGCATCCTAAAGAAGCCGAAATACCCCGAACCACAAAAGTGGGCAATGACCACAGCAACGCTGCTGGATGCCACCCTTGCCACTTCCAGTCCAGCTCCTGGAAGTCTCAACAGCTTGATGGAATCTCTCCTTTGATGGTGTCTCTTCCTTTGCCCTTCCAGTCCAAACTGTTGCAGAAAACTGGTAAAGTAGTGATATAAAATAAAGGAGTGATGTAAAGCAGTTATTCCCCTCCACAGATAGGAAAGAGGCCTTTACTCAAGTTGACAGTGCTTTTAAACTTTCATAGACACAGAACCCCATTTCCAAAGCCCATTATCAGGCCTTCTGGCTGACAAGCCTATTCTCAGCCACCCACGTGTAAAGCTCCTACCTTGTGTAGCCCAGAAGATGTTGACAGATGCAGAAGTCACATCTTTGCTCTTCACCCAGCTGCTGTTGCGGTGCCTACTCCACGCCGAGATGACACAGAAATAATCCCCTCTGTCACTCTCTGAAGTCCACTGGATTCTCAAGCTGAAGGTGTCAGCAGACTTCTTGGAGAAGATTATTTCCCCGTTCTGAATCCTCTCTCTGCCCCTGTCCCCAGGCAGCAGAGTCCAGTCTGCATCCATGGAAGCCAGGAGCTCCTCTGTCACCACGTCATCGCCGGGCAGGCGCTGCCTGTAGTACCAGGAGACGGCGAAGCGGATGTTTGCTTCGGTGTCCTGCACGTTTGTGATCCTGCAGTTGAGCTCCGTGGGGTCATCTGAAAACTTGGGTGTTTTAGAGGCATTCAGGAACACATCATAGTCTGGCTCTGCAGGAGAGGAAACAGAAGAAACTGGTTAGAAGCCACAAGAAGGGAGAAAATGCCAGAATTTAAAGATACACTAATTTCTAACATCCAGTTTTAGCACCCAAGATGAGAAGCCAAGTGCCATGATATGCATTTTTCTTACAAGACCTTGGAACTTTGGACTCTGGTTCTCAGACTTGCACCAGTCTGACACAGGTACCCTAGGTCTGCATATCCAATCAAGACATCCCATTTCATAGGTCTAGTCAGACCATTTCAGAAAAATCAGGACTAAGAGATCTTGTTGAGCAAAATAATTCCCTCCTTTAGGCCTGCCCCCAAGAGCCCACCTGTGGGTTCAATTTCAAACCCAGCCAGCCACCTTTTGCACCTGCCAAAAGCCTGGGGCAGCCTGCAGGAAGACACTGGTTATCCTCTTGCTTTGGACTGACCAGAGACATTCCACTTCCCCAATATCTCTCCAGGGTAAAGAGGCCATCTTCCATATTGAAATGCCTTCTTTTCCACACTTAACCATCCCACTGTGTCTCTACAATGGTTTAAGAATGGTAAAATACAGCCCTTTTAAGGGCAAACACTTCACCCACCCTGACACTCAAAGCAGGGTACACAGAACACCACTGGCACTGGCTAGAGGCAGCACCAATAGCTGAGCAGAGTAAAGTTCAGTGGTCAGCAATTTAAATACTACCTAGGTCAATAAATACTAAGATAAGAGTTGAAAATGTGTAAATCAGAAAAAGCTTCACAGTTTGAATAGAGAAGTATGTGCTGCACAATTGTGAAGATGGAATATCTCACGCTGGAGAAATCAGTGCCTGAGTTTCATGGGTTAAGAATGGGGCTGTTGGATTTAAATCTGAAATAGCTGGCTGCCCAAAGCCTGAAAGCGATAAGGGAGCCGCATGACTATTTTCTCTCAGACTACAGAGATAGTAAGGGAAAAAAGATTACAGCAAGAACCTCACACCATAAAGGAAATACGTATTTATTTACTAGTATTAGAATATTTTTGCCTTGCTCTCTACTATAATTCAGAAAAATGACCAGCTTCCCAACTGTTTGGCCAATACTCATCACACAGCTTTTACAGCCTAACTGTATATAGCACTCTGTATTTATTTCCTGCTTTATGTTTTACTTGGCATTTTGCCCTCCTAGAAACAATTAACTGAAGCTATAATTGGGACAAAGAAGGCAATCCAAGGCTAAAAACTTAGGCTTAGCTCACCAAAAAGCCAAGATAATAAAGCATCATAATAGAACCGCTGTGGAAACTCTGTGTGCATATGCACTTTTGGACTTGAGATGCAAAGGATAAAAACAATTGCAGAAAACAAGCTGGGCTGCTGCTATGTCAGCCTGCAGAAAAGATCTCTCACCAGTGTCCTTGCATCTAGCAAGAACAAGGGCATCAATATACACCAGACCCCAGAGAATCTGGTAACACTGATGGTGAGTTTCTGTGACATCGGGCAACATAAAATCATAAAAGCACTGCTTACAAAGTCTGTGGTACCTACTACCAGTGAGCATGTGGGGATTTCTGCACGTTTGCAGGGTAAGTAAGGCAATACAAAAAGAAACTGCAGAGAATTTTGCTAAAACCAAAGCACAGATTATTAATGATGGCCAAACCCACTTTCGGTGTAAACTCCCTTAGATCCTGCAGCTACGCTGGTCTTTCTTTCTCATTCACAAAAAGACTGGTTTACTCCAGGGCCTCATGATGTATTGCTCACACTCCACAACTCTCTTACCATTCCCCCTTTGCCTCTGCTTACCCTAAAAAAAGAAGGCATTCAAGACCAACTTGAATATTTGCACAGCAACAGATTATGAAAGCAGATGCGCTCCTCTAGACAGGGACTCGAGAAGGAAAAAGCCACAAGAATCCCGAGCTCTTAGAAAATTGCTTGAGGTTTGTTTTATTTGTGGACAGGGGAAGGACCCTAAGAAAAGAGTTTCCCTTTGATAGCACCACTCCAGATAGGCGCTTCACCCTGACAGACACTCAAACAGAGGATTTAGAAAGAATAAAAGGCTGGCTGGATAAACCTCATTCCTCCACTCTGTCAGCTGTCAAAGAACAGCCTCACTGACAATTCAACGACTTAATACTCCAGGAGCTCTTAACTTGCATTAAGGAGGAGGAGTTGGTGAATTCTGGATGCAGTTGATAACCTCAAATGCCGAATATTTATTCTGCTTTCCCTCTCCCTAGCAACCAAGCATCTGCATCTGCTGAACAGCAGATCTTATTTTCTCCTGCTCCCAAATAATGCTAAATTGGAATGGAAAGAGTAAAGAGTGGTACTACATGTTCAAGCACGATGGGAGAGCACAGGTGCATCTGTACACACATGAACACACATGCATGACTGCACATGCACACAAGGTGGGGAAGGAGGGAACACTCACAAGTTAAATGTACAATGTGAATGGCTGAATGAGGACAGGAAATGAAGACATTAATCACTTGTGCACTTCTAGTACCCATTACAAGTGTACTCGGAGACAGCCACGGCTCAACTGCTCTGCACAATGCTAAAATGCAACATTTAAAGTCATTGTCGATGGGATTTAACCTTATGGCACAGCTATTTATTGCTGAAAAACAGGCTCTCTATATTCTAGCCTCATTCAGCACTTTCATGTTGGAGGAGCTCTGCCTTTGTAACTGGACAGTACCACCAGTTTCTCATGACAAGAGGATCTGAAAGGGTACATTGAAAGGGTTTGGGCCTGGCTGCTTGCATCCAGTCAGAGCTGGGAACAGGCACCAAGCACTACAGCTCTGCCAGTTGACATCCAGCTTCATTCGTGCTTACAATACTACCAATCCCTTGTAAATTTTAGCAGGTGCAGATACTTTACCTACATCATTCTGCAACAACATCCTGAGTTTCACTGCCTCTAAATTGGTGCTATTATCTCCCCAAGAATAAACTAGAGAACAGATTGGGTAAGGCTGACATATCTGTAAAACAATAGGCTTTTTAAGAAGTTTTACTGGAGTTTTAATTTTAGTACTTCTCACAGGAAACTTTACTTCTAAGGATATTTGCATAAAGAGAAATATATTTGAGAGAGAGATCCCTACATATATATAATAGATGCAAACAAGAGAAACATTCATACACAAGAGATTCTGCAGGGTGCTCTCTCTTTTCTGATGGGGCCATGGATTCAGAGATACATTACCCATGAAGTCTGGCAGCACCATCACTCACCTAGTGCTGTCACCACCACACTGACTGGTGCAGAGGTCCTCTCCACCACCTTATGCCAGCTCCCATTGTGCAGTGGCACCCAGATAGCAGCTTCACAGAAGTAGTAGCCGGAGTCCTCCACATCCACATCACGCACCAAGAGGCGATAGGAGTTCCTGTCCACGTGGCTGAGGCTGATGAGAGTTGAATCACTGACTACAGAATCGTGGTCCATGCTCAGCAAGAGCTGAGCATCTGACAGGGTGTCATCAGGTGATGCAGAAAAATACCACATCACCTCTGCTTGGAAAATACCACTTCTGTCTGTTGTGATGTTGCATGTAAGATCCAGGGAGTCTCTTTCAGTCACAGACACATTGCTGGTTGAGATGACCACATCTAGAGCTTGGAAAGAGAGACACAAAAATTCAAACAAAAAATTTTCTTTGTTTGTTACTTTTAATAAACAGAGCTCACTCTAAGTTATTCAGGACTTCATATTCTATAACAGGAGCTTCTGAACGGGCTCAGTAGCCCAACCTTCAAATGACTATTGGAGGTGAGTGATCTATTACAAGGGCAATACACATTATCAGTCAAGCAAGGGATGTGTGATGAGGGCAGAGGGGAGAAAGGGAGGGAGAACAGCATTTTTATAACTCAACAGCAACTGGTCCATGAAGGCTTTGTCTCATCCACAGCCTGCACATCACCTTTCACAGCGGGAAAACGTGAATGGGATTTTTCAGTCTCACAGGAGGGTCAGAGTGTTTTGGGACTATGCCTCAGAAGACCAAGCATCTACAGAAATCACTAGGAACTACACTGGAATTCAACATGCTGACATTTTGTAGCTCCTCAAAGAGAGCAGATTTAGATGAGAAGCAGCCATGGCCACATGCTGGAGTTCTGACTGACCCTCAGGTGTGCTGCAAAAACATGAAATGGAAGCAAACAGAAGGCAGCAGTAACTCCCTATACTGCTGATTTCTCCACCTACTGCTCAGTACAACACACACTGGGGACTTCAAAATAACACCAATAGCCTCTCCAAACACACCTAGCAACCACTGGCCAGTGAATATTTTTAATATACATATTGTATATGGTCATAGCCAGCATTCAAACAGAACCAGATAGAGAATATTAAAAGAAAACTATGGAATCACAGTGTCAAGACCAGGCTACCACGTGTCTTCACTTGCTCTTTCACTCATTCTACACTGCCTGAAGATTAGATTTGGGTCTCAGTGCAGCACCATTCCCACAGTGTGTAATGCAGCTGCTCTTAAAGTCTCCACCAAGGCCAGTGGACAGAGCTGCTGCAGCAGTAGATCTTCTCAGCATGAGCAAGAATAGAGATACCTGCTTTAAACCAGCAGCCATGTCTCTGCTGAGATTAGTGACTTCTATGCAAAACCATGTTCTACTACAGAATAGTTCTCCATCTGCATAAACTTCCTCAGCCATCATCTGGGATGAGACACAACACATGAAGGCTAGAGCCAAACTGAGTATCAGAACTACTGCCAATAAAACCAAGCAATGCTCATTCTCACCCCTCACCACCTGATAATACAGAGCAGTCACACTGGACAGAGGGTGGCAGGCCCCACATGAGTGCTGAAACCAAGTCCAGATGAATCTCTCACTGGGACTTGCCTCACCATCTTATCATGGGATTGGAATCAGTAGGAAAGTCTAGCTAATTTAACAGACTAATACCAGAATACAAAATAAGACTCATCTGCAAGGTTAAGAGCAGCAATTCTCCAAGCAACATTTCCGTCTTCGTGAAAGTGATGGGCATTCACAATTTGGCAATATATGCACATAGAGGGACTTGGAGAGAGTTTACCCATAGGCATATAACCATTTACATCTCAAGTTCTTTTAGCATGCAAGTGCAGAGATCTCAGATGTCAGCACAAGATGCTCTTCAAGTCCGTCTACAGGATGTGTATACAGCATCTTGCTGGAGAATAACCTATCCCCTTTAGCATAACTTTAAAGAAGCCTTCATGCCAAAGTGCTAGCGCTGCTAATAACTGAGCTTAAAATGAAGGCAAAAAACCCCGAAGAAAAACAAACAAAAATCCCCACAACAAACAAACCACACACCCAAACCACATCAAAAAACTGTGCCACTACTGGTCTTGGCCAGCCTCGTGCTGTTTTCAGCCACTGATTAAACCCCAAACACTCAAAAGTGTGACAAAATCGAGAATTAGAGCTCCTAATCAGGCCAGTCCTGAGTCAGCAGAGAGCGCCTACAAGCTTTGCTGTGCAATAGACACCCTGAAAAAGAGGGGCAGATTGATCCTGTCAAATTTCACAGGCTAAGTACCACCAAGACACTAAAACTACATCCAAATGAGCCAATCAAAAAAACCCAGACTTTTGGGATCTCCCTACAGTGACTAAAGGATTACAAAACTGAGGAGATACCCTTCCTGTATGAACAGTTCTAAAATACCATGATAATCTCCTATTTCTAAAGGACCATCACTGCCTGGTTTTCCACCCATTGAGGGATAAGGTGCATCACCCCCACTCTCCTTCCTCCAACCAGCAGTGTTAATGCTAATGCAATCAAGAGCTTAGTGCATCTAGTCCTGAAATCTGTATGGGCAGGGATATCTGGATATCCTCAGCACAGCACTGCATGTGTATTTGTCTCCTTAGCCAAGCATGCAATGATGTGTTTAACAGAACCATTACTGTCCTAGACCCCTGCCAACACAGCAAAGCAATCAGATCAGTAATAAAAATCATTGGGTAATTTGCCCTGTTAAATTATCACTGCCTTCCTCCCTTCTCTTGATCTTTCCAAGCTATTTTAATAAACAGCATACAGAACAGCTTCACATCTATCACTGAATCTCAAGAACAGGGGAAGCACAGCTGTTTAGGGCTATGGAGCCCTGTGCTAATAAGAGAGCAGAGGGAAGGCTTTAGGTGACCAGGTGTTAAATATAACATTTATTTAAGAAGTATAAAAACCACGAGCACTCCGAAGTGAATGAAGGATGAGAGAAAATCCAAGTCTAGGCATCTAAGAGGTTCCAGGCAATCCTTCCATGCCATCAACCAAAATAAAGCTAGAAAAATTACGCCAGGGACATGAACAGGCCAGCTATCCAAACAGCACTCCTGGTTCTGCTGGAATACACCCTCACTTCATTCAGCTATCCAAAGCAGCAGAGGCTGGCCGCAGCCCACCGGGAACACTCACCGGTCCTCTGGATGGACACAGTGGCGATCTCCACGTTCTTCTCCTGGATCTTCTGCCACGAGCCGTCCGCCCCTCTCACCCACTCGCTCACCAGGCACCTGTAGGCCCCGGCATCCGTGGCGGATGCCTGGGACACGGATAAGCGGTACGTGTCGTTGGCTCCCGTGTCCAGGCGCACGTCCCCACTGCGGTAGCGCTCCTCGTAGCCCGGGCCTGGCTGGAACTTGCCCTCGTGAGTCAGAGACAGGATGTCCCGCCAAGAGGAGGCACTCCTGAGCTGCCAGGTCACGTGCAGGTGAGTGTGCTCAGGTGAGGTGGTGGTGGCCGAGCAGCGCAGCTTGAAGGAGTCGCCCTCAGACAGCCGGAGAGACGTCGAGGAACGAGCTTTGGAACCGCTCACAGACAAGCCGTCGGAAATCACTGTTAGGAAAGGGGGAAAAGGAAAAAAAAAAAAAAGCCAAAAGATACAAGCATCATAAAACAGAAGCAAGAAGAGAACACGCACAGTAAGCTGTTCGGATGTGAGGCTGTAAAACCACCACAGAGCAACACCTTGCCAATCATTCCTTCTTCCACACATAAATATATTCCAGAAAGAAGGAAATTCAGCTGAAAAAGCACTGAAGGAAGTAAGTGCTTTGCTTTAAACAAGCCAAGACAAGAATTCATTTATCCTTCCACTCACTTCAGTTTCTCATCCAAATGTCATCATTTTGACTATTCCCATACAAAACTAATCTTGATATTAATGCAAGTAAAAGATAAGACATGGGAAAAGAAATTGTGGCCAAATTTAATACCGAAAAATGCTAAGTGATAGAGCAAAGCTAGGACAAGACTGTAGTATCAACGTGCTAAAGGAGAAAAGGAAGATTACCTCCTTTATACAGAAAGATCCCTAAATGACACTAAAACTGAGAGAGAAGACAGTCAGTTTTTACTTGAACTTAGCTTCTCTACCCAGAGGCTTAAAGACATGAAATATTTGCAGACATCTTCAGAAAACCCACCACTTACTGTTTTATTTACATATTTACTAGACAGAAAAGAAAGAAAAGTGGTGTTTATAGTAAACAGCCTCTCTTCACTTCTTCACGTCACTTGCCCTTGCTATCATATTTCCCAGTTTTAAATTCTGGCTTTTGGAAAATTAAAGAGGAAGAAAAAGAAGAAAAAATAAAACAATCAAAATTCACAATGATGATAAACAGTAAAAAGTCAACATTCTTAAGGGTACATCTACAATCAATATCAAAAACAAATTTAAAGCACACCTCACTCTTCAGAAATACCTTTCACTTGGACCTCTGCATCATAATTTCCCTGAACGGTGGCATCAGTGCTGGGCGTGGAACATTTGTATCTCCCTTGGTCAGCTGGCTGGATGTTCCTAATGACAAGTTCCACAGCATCGTTGCTGCTCCGTCTCAGTTTGATATCCCCGCGGCCCACGCGTTTTTGGTACTCCTCAGAGGTGAAGGTAGAATCCCAGGTACTCACTATCCGCACGAAGTCAGTCTCCCGGGAGAACTCCCAGTCAAAGTTCTGCTCACTGGGCCCATCATAGTCACTAACGCTGCAGGGGATCGCCACCTCCGTGCCCACCACTCGGATGAGGGGGCCTTTGGGCACTCTCACAATGCGCCCTCTGCAGAAAGCTGGGCGGGAGAATGAAGAGGAACACACAGTTAAGGACAGGCTTCAACCAGGAAAAAACAAGAACTAAATATGCCAAGGTTGGGCATCCCACTCTGAGGAACTAGTAGGAGTGATATTTCCCATCAACATTTAATCTCACTGAAGTAGGAGCCTCTAAACACACCATTTTTAGTGTGGGCCATCTTTTTTCCACTGCTGATATATTACCACATGAGCTAACAAAATACTGACTAAGAGAAAATTGTAAAGAGGAAAAAAAAAGAAGAGAATTAGCCATAGATCCAATGGATAACAACTCCTCTACTACACGGCAAGTGCTACGTAAGACGTTTAAGTGACATTAATAAGTGGTTTTCATTACTACAATGAGGGCATAATCTAATCAAGAATTCTTTATAAGACTTCTGCTGATACCATTAGAGAGTTGGAAGTAGGAAATTAATTCTCCCATAGATTGAGGGCCATGAGAATTTTAAGTTGACGTTCTCCAAAAATGAGTATAGTCATAGCTGCCCTAAAGGGTCATGACTTCTCTCACACAGGTGAGATTCCTTACCCTCAAAATTGATTTAAAATGAAGAACTGATTATAACGGACACAGCTGGCTTGAATGGATTTCTGCAACCACAAGCTTCCTCTTTGGTGAAGGCCCAGAATCTGGGAGCACAAGCAGAGCAGGCTCTCTCCAAAGCAGAGGCACACACAGTGCTCAGACCGTGTTTTCTGGGACCATCTCACCAGAAGGACAGGACAACAGCAGTTTTCTGCAGAAGGCTGGCAAAGCACTACGTTATGCTCCAGGCACAAGTGTGAACCACTTAAACAAGCCAGAGGACCTGGCAAAGACACAGCAAGAGACTCTTCTGGTTGATTTGGCTCTGTAGTACAGAGAATAACCCCGACAGCTGCACATGGATTTTGGCAGGTCCTTACTTCTCCAAAGAGCAAACTGCTTTGATTCACAGTTCCAACCAGAGAAATCTCTTAAGAGATGAGTACTACCTAAACTCAGCCTCCAAACATGAACATCTTACTGCATCCCACCACCCCCATATCCATAGCAAAATATTTTAACACCCAGGTAGAAGTCAGAACACTGAATGACAGACCTTGATACAAACAAGTACACATCTAACAAAACAAAAAACAAACAAACAAAAAATTCATCTGAGATACCACAGAGGAAAAGACAAATTAAAACAAACAATCCCCCAACACACAATGTACAGCATCCCACATCTCCTACAATTCACCAAGTCCATTGGGAAAGACACCAGCTAGTGATATGAACACCAATATCTTTGTTGAGCCTTTCCCTCCTATTACTCTGCCCATCTTCTTGCTGTAGATTAGGACTTCACTTGCTGGCTTAGGCCCATCATGCCAATGGATGTCCAAATGTACGCAAAAGAGTCTTGTGAACAGAAACCCCCCACGGGGGAACCTGCTATAAAACACAGCTGGTCCCCTCCAGAGCAGTGTGGAGAAGGATGTGTTAAAGAATAAGATTTCTGTGGGCATTTAAAAAACTACACAAGCAGCTGTACACACTGAGCATAACTGCAAGAGAAAAAGCATCATTTTATTTGCAGTTAAGAGTTCAGCAAGCAGTTGAACCAAGGACTGACACTGCCTTTACTTCCCCAGTTCAGAACTCTTACCATGCTCTTTACTTTGCAGGCTGTTCCATGTATCGGCTCAGTCATAATAGTCCAATTTCCTCACTGCCATGACCTTCTGTATTCAACATTAGTACTTCATTAAACTTATTTGTAATGCAGACTGGGGTTAATCTCCTACCCCTTCTATCCCTCCCAGAAGACTGTTATTATATACCTGATCAAGTGATTGACTAGTCCTAATAAGGAAGCTGGACTTTGCTGCACCATTCACATGTGCATTGGAGAGGAAAACCTCCACTGACAACATATGGTTCCACAGACAGATGTCTTCAAGGACATGTCTAACCCAAGCACCACACTAAAATCATACATACAGAAAAGCAATCAACAAAAAATAAAGCAAGCTACAGGGATCTGATATACTTCTCACGAAGTCTTAAGCTGCATTCAATTCTTCAATTTATCCTCTTACAGAGAGCAGTAACACCAGCAGGTAAGCTTTAAAGCCTGACCGTCAAACCAGCTTCCAGCAAAACACTGTGAGAAGTCAGCTCAGGATCCTGACTGAGGCCACTCTTCAAACACTGACATCACTCTAGAAAATACTCTCTGGTGACACTAAAACAAGCAGACAACACTGTTCTGCATGTGTCTTCAGCTGCAGACCCACATACCGTGCACTGCACTAATCCAATCTAGAGGTGACAAAGGCATGACTAATGTGGCAAGGGCTGCACATTTGTGTTTGAGATTAGCACCGACAGCTCAGTTTCTCTTCTTCCAAGGTCACTAAAGACCCTTTGACACTAAATGAAGGTAGGGGGTGATTAGCACCTTCCTACGAAAAGGCAAATCAAAGTGAAAGAGAGGAGCACAGGGAGTCCTCAACCAGATCTGTAAAGCCCTGACTTTACAGTCCCCTTCCCACAAGCAATTCCTGCTTAATCCAGGCTGGAAGGAAGGCAGTGGAACAGACTCCAGGAGAGAAGAGGGATGAGGTGTAACAGAATTTTATACTTTCACAACAATAACATTTGTTATTGCTAAGATAAATCAGGATTCTGGTAAGGCAGGAGCAGAGAGTTTGGCATCACCAAACAAGAGAAATGAGAACTTCCTGCAGAGCAGCTGCTCTGCCCTCCCCGCAAGTGAGGAGGAGTGTGCACAGGGCAGGCACTCCAAGGGTCAGCTGCATTTCTAAGTGACCCAGCAAGGTGTGAATTCAAGGTTGTGCCTTTGGTCCTGCAGCAAGGCTACCTCTAGAGACTAAAGAAGATGCTATGTCCTTTGCTGTGCATTAGGGATTAACATTTCATGTAAGTGTGGCAGAAGCAGCTACAGACACAGTGCTGCAGACACCGATCTTGGCAAAAGGTGAGCTCCATATTACTCTGGCAGATAAATGAGGAGCTTTTGCAAATATTTTATTCTTACAGAGCCCTGTGTTACTTGCATACACCCCCTCACCCTCCCAGAGCAATCATGATATAAGAGCTTAAAACTCTGTAAATTTGTTGGAAACATTTATTTTTCATGACACCCAATATACTTCACTGTTAATATAAGGTGACAGGTTCTTAATGCATTCATCTGAATCCCATTTAACTATAGAAACAGATAGAGGGGGAGAAATCAATGCATACCCTAGTGACAGAAAACAACACAACTTTGACAATTCTGTATTTCTCATTATCACTGATCCCACCAAAGATGGGTATGTAGTAAGAACTCAATAACTGGATCTGAGTTAGTGTTAGACATCAAACTTCCCTAAGCACAAGGTTAACTGCCTAAATACAAAACAGTATTTTTATTGAATTACCGGACCACCAGATGAAATTGCAAGGAACTTTTTACCAAAACAAAAGGTTAATGAAGCCCCTGTAAGGAGGTCAGCACACAAACACCAGGCATGGGACGTATTCCTTGAGTTCATGAAACAGGCGACAACACTACCAGGCAACATTGGTCCTTTTGCAGGGCTGGGCCAAAAACACACAAATGTAAGACAACCACAGAGCCCTAGTGGGTAATTAAGCACTTGATTAGAGGATTCTCCCATGGGAGCACATGAAATACTCCACCAGAAACATGGACAAAGTGTGGCTCAAGGTAGAATAATAATAATACACTGGGGTCTGCCACATTAGTAAGACAGGGGCAAGATGGCTCAGACATAGCCAAGGCAGCTTTGGGTTAGTATTTTTTTCCCTAGCAATGGTTTATAAATTTGTCCCACCACCCAGAGGCACCATCACATTGCTGGCATTAAATGAAATCCTTCCAAAAAGGAGAACAAGGAAAAGAAGATGATCAAATAGATGGGCTATGAAGTCAATCTGAGTACATCATAGAGCAACCTGTCATTTTTAGGATAACCAAGAAAACAAGGCAGCAAAATTGTGCAGGATATACAGAACGGGTAGTCTGTTTAAACTCTAAACAAGCTGCAAAACTCCTCTATGAAAGGGCTGGTTAAGGATTTCCCCTCGCATTAGGGACATGTGGAAAGTCTTCTAGGAGCTTCATTTTCATACACATTTTGCATCTATGTATTGCTTACGAAAGAACAAGATGAAAAGTAACCTGTGGAGTCATCCGCAAGGCTGAGAAGCTATTATTGCTGGAAAGAACACACTTGTGCTCCAGCACTCTCTTTCACAAGGTGCTTCCTCCAGCCTGCACTAGACAGCTCTATCTAATAAGAAAACATGTTCCCGTAGCAGCCCAGAGAAGGAGGTCGCCTCCACATCCGCCAGCCAAAGGAAAATGCAATCTGACATGCAGTAGGAAGCCAATTAAAGTCAAAAAAGTAAGAGCTAACGAATGAGTAAATTGGCTCAGACTAAGCACTCGAGCCTCTGCATCAGAAAGACTCAGAACACACAGTCCAGCTCCTCAACCAAGGCAGCCACAGGAGACGCAGCGACAACTTCGCTGACGCCTTTCATCTCAAAAGAGCTTTCCGAACAAAAGGTTGTTTCATTTGCCAACTAAACATTACCATGTCTGGGAAGGAAATACCCAGCAGCCCTTTCAAATTCACAACAGTTTATGACAGAAAAAAAAAATAAAATACTGCAGCCAACTTTGCAAGTGGTGGTAACGATTCTCCCTCCCTGAGCTCCTCCATTAATTTGCCAGTCAAAGCAACAATGCTGCAGCACTGTGGGAATGGGCTGAGCAGGGGCAACCCTTCTTGTGCCACACACTGGAGTGTGAGCCAATGGATCCCCTACCATTAAAGCTACTTCTACCAAACCTTTCACTTCAGTACTGAACTTCTTAACTACAGTGTTTGGGATGCATGAAGCCATTTTCCAAACTGAAGAAAAAAAGTTATTTTTGCCTATTTTTTTTTTCAGCCCACCAGAGTCACATCCACTCAAAAACCCTTCCTCCCTTTTCAAAAAAGAAATTATCAGGCTTCTGATGGGAAGCATTCAGCAACTTTCCCTAGTGAGCAGGCAGGTGAAGGGACAGGCAGCATGCCACACATTCACAGGCTCTCCTCTTGGGAAGGAGAGCCAAAGCATATCAACACAGGAGATTATAATCCTTATCTCCAATCTGCCCCTTTTCCCCTTGCCTATCCTCCCAGCTTCAATTATAATCAGGCAGCTACACATCAAGAATGTCATCTCTGACTATCTGGGAGAGAAAGAACAAGTTATACCAACTACGCCTACAATGTTTGAAAACCTTTCAATACTGTTACAGCAATTATTTTTTTAATATATAAATAACACGATTTTCCTGGAAGAGGCACATTAAACAAACATTTTACTTTGGTATTTCCTCTGCTTTTTAAATGCAGTCAATTACATTTTCTACACTACACTGTGTAGTCTGAGAGGAAAAATCAGAGATTAAGCAGAAAAGGTAAATACATGAAGTACCAGAAAGGCAGCTAACTATCAAAATTTCCATATAGTCTCAAAAAGAGAAGAAAAAAACCCAAAACTAAGTGAGATCCCTTACTATTTCTGCTTAACACATGACATCACCATACCCCTCTTTCCAGTGCAAATACAGCCACAGCAGGGATTGGGATGTATGCTAAATTAAGCAGTAGGTTATTCCTATTCTTTCCAAATTACAAAATTCAGATTGCCTTAATCAGCAGAAGCAACCCAGACTTTACAACCAGCCAGCCTGCACAGGGAAGAAACAATGGGCTCCTTTAAAAGAGACCAAACTGAATTCTTTATGTCAAAGCTGTAATCAACACAGTAGCCTGGGATCATCTGAGGCACACAGGGCTCCCTCCACACCTTGCAGGAAAAGTCGTGTTACACCTCTGACTGCAAGATTCCCTTAGCTAAAAAAAAATTGTGATAGATTTTTATGGCTTGAAAGATCTTCAGCCTATCATCTGAAGATATCAGAGAAAAGCAAATGAAAGAGTCCGTGAGAGAGACATTTACATTGTTCTTTCCCAGGCGGCTAGGATTCTTTTTTTAGATAATGTAGAGCTCTTATCAAAAGGAATTAGCCTGGGTGTAATTGCTTAAAACCCATTATCTCTATCAGGATGAAGAAACGCATACTGCATCTTAAGTGGAGCCTCAGAAAAGCTATCAAACTGCAAGGCTGCTGGACTGCTCTTATCTCCATACCATCTGAGATCTCAGAAAAGCCACATCTCCAGCACAGGGAGAAAAAGCAACTAACTTCCCAGCTGAACTCCATCTATACCATGTGGACTAACATTCACGTGAAAGCATGTGAATGTTAATTTTCCAGCACAGGAACAACCTGCTTTCTTCACCACTCATCCCCTCACTCGCTGCTCCCAAACCACAGGATTACAAAAGCACCTGAACAAATCATGAGGCTTTCACTAGGGCACAGTTCTCAGTTATCACAGAGCCATGGAATGGTTTGGGTTAGAATGGACTTTTAAAGATCATCTAGATCCAACACTCTGCCATGAGCAGGGACACCCTGCACTAGACCAAGCTGCTAGAAGTTTCAGCCAACCCGACCTTGAACACTTCAAATAATGGGACATCCACAGCTTTCCACTGAAACAACCTGTTCCAGGGTCTTTCCACCCTCATCATACAGAATTTCTTCTTAATATCCAATCAAAAGCTGCTCTCTTTCAGTTTAAAGCCATTATCCCTTGTCCAATCACTACATGCCTTGGTCAAATGTCTCTCTCCATCTTTCTTACAAGCCCCCTTTAAGTACTGAAAGGCCACAATATGATCTCCCTGGAGTCTTCTCCAGACTTAATCCCCCCAATTCTCTCAGCCTTTCTCCATAGGAAAGGAGTTCCAACCCTGATGGCAGTCAGATCTTATTGTCTGAAAAGACAGGGACAGTAAGAGAACAATACTTCATCATATGAAACACACTATATCACTGCAGACAGTCAGCAGTTCATCTGATCACTGCCCAGAAAGATTCATTTTGGAAAAATATCACTGAACCACTTCACAAATATGAAAGCCACCTTCTGTCTGTCTGCTAAGGCAGCATTGCCTCTCCTGCCATCTCTTGGGCTTTTGGGAATGAAGCACTGGTCACCTGCACAGCTCCTCTCTTTTGAGGACAAGCTGACAGGCATCTTTCACTCTGGCACATCACCCATTTCAATCCTGTGCCAAAAACGAGCCACTGGAATTTGCTGCAAGTGCTGCTGTGGATTATTCATGCTACAGTACAAGGAGAAGAGACCAGTTAACTGCAGTGGAAGCTGTAAAGCAGAAACCAGGTTGCATGTGCAGGTAGAGTTTAAAACACTATCACCGGCTGCTGACAGCACAGATCCCTCTGTACACCACTGATTCCTGGCCATGGGGAGAGGTTTGCTACTGGAAGGTAGACCAAGGCATATGGCAGGCAGAAGGGAAAGGAGAAGCCATACAAACCTTTCCCAGCTGTGCAAAACAGGAGGCTACATTGTCAAACACAGCAGCTCTTGGCAGCAGAGAACTGCAGCACCCCTGGTCCAAACAAAAAACAAAACAAAACAAAACAAACAAAACAAAAAAAAAAAAAAAAAAACAAAAAAAAAAAAAAAAAAAAACAAAAAAAAAACAAACAAAAAAAAAACCAACCCACACCTAGCAGGCAAAGATAATACTAAAGATCATGTTTTAGATTCCCTGGATGTCAAACAATCCCATCACATATAATCTCTATTCCCTTTCCCTGTCACTGACTGACAGTTAAAGATAAAAGGCTGTATTCTAAGAACTACTTTTGACAAGTCTCTAAAATGCATCTGGGAGCAAAAAAGAAAGGGGATGGAAAAAATTCCCCATGAAATGCAGGAATTAACATGCCACTTCTTCCTGGGTCTCACCTGACAAATCTGCCCCTGCTAATGGCCTTCATTTACTGTCCTCCAAATTGTCTCACAGATCTCCATTTTTACCCTACCCTGACAGAGCAGCCCATTTAGGTTACCTGGTGACATTTGACCCAAAAAGTCCAGGGATTCTGGAAGTGGTATTTAGCCTGCCACACAAAACAGGTGATTTTTTGGTGTTCTTCCTCAGAAGCAATTTGTGTCAGAGAGGAGAAGTTCAATATGTTACATGGTAAAGAAAACAGTTGACAAAGCAGTAAAACCCACAAGTCAAGGCCTAAGTGCATAGCTGGAAACCAGGCTGCAAATATTTCCAGAAATGCTGTACCTACAGTATCTTCACATTTCCTTTAGAGGGGAGGAAGGACACAGGTTAACAAATACTTACTACTAATGCCAACTTGAGCAAGACCAGTATTTTTAAGAAGTCCCCAAACTGGAATATACAGAATTAAAATCAGTGCTGTTCTGCAACATCATTAACTTGCACTTATCTCTTATCTTAAATCTTTCCCAGAGCAGTTAGAACTGAGCAGAGCAGTCCAAATCCATTTGTTCTATACTGCAATTTCCTCTGGGCAGAGACAAACCATTTTCTTTGCTCTGTGTGGAATGCAGCACATCACTAGGATTAAACTGAACTTTTTGGGATTTAACTGGAGTAAACAATCAGAATAAATAATTTCTAAATCTGCATCTACATTAACTAAAAAATCATACACCGAGTAAAAATCCAAGACAAATCTAAATCCTAGAAAGATCACATTAAAACTCTACAAGCTACTTCTTTTTTACCAGCACATCTTTAAACAGGACATAGCACATAGCAGAGCTGATAAAACTGGAAAGCTAAGAAAAAGCATTTGTCAAAAGACTTTTAAAAGTTATGCACAAATAGCAATATCCATGTGTTTCACAAATCTATAATTTGTATAATATATATATATTTAAAAAAGGAAATCCTGAAACACTCCCTCCTCTCCCCAAAATCATTTCCATTATCATAACCCTTTTTTCCTCCTAAAGCAGAAAGCATTGATTTTTAGTAGCATGAAGTAATCATTTGTTTTCCAAGTTATCTTTCATGCTAGGTAATGTACAAAAAAAAAATACCTTTAAAAATGCTAAAAATACAAGAAGTGCTGAAACCAATATGAAGTTACTTACTTTTCATTAACAATTATATTAAAAACAAAAAGCAAAGCAAGAAAAAGCACAAATAGCTGTTTGGAGGGGTTTTTTTTGGGGGGGGTATTTCTTGGGTGATTGTTTTGACTTGCTTTTTAGATGTGAGCTTTTTATTTTGTGTTTGGGATGAAGAGGGGCAGTCTGCAGGAGGTTTTTGTAGTTGTTTTTTTTGTGTTCTTTACCTGCTTAAATTTAGTGGCATTTGTCCACTGCTATTTAACTCAACACCACATTCATACCAGGCAAGGTCCTGTCTAAAGCCAAGTTAAATCTAAAGGAGATTTGGAAACGAAACTTAAAAAGCAAAATACTTTCATAATCCAGATATTACTAATCTTAACCTCCACCTCCCCAAAAATTATTTTGGGGTTCACTTCAAATCTCCACACACAGACACTCATTTCCTAACCAGCATTTCAAAAGATGAGCAAAGGCATCCTGGGGGCTTCAGCACAACCAGCAACAGAGGCCTAACACAGAATTCAGCAGCCACAAAACCAAATGACAACACACACACTCAAGCCCCCAGACCCTCCAGCTGGGAACCTGAAGGGCAGCTCCACTCTGCCTGCATCTGCTGCTGTGAGAGATTATGGAAGGAGGTGGCTGGGCAGACAGGCTGCTGGAACTGCTGAACAAGGCAGCATATGGCACTGGCCCACCTTGGCTCCACGCTTGACAACTGATTTGCAGCCACAGGAGCCAGTGGGGGGATGGAGCTCAGTGTTTTAGAGCAATCCTTTTTGCCTGTAATTTAATTTTCTAACGGTCTCATCTTCACCGTAAATAATCTCCAAGCAAGCAGCCACATTAAAAATGCCAACAGCAGATGCACACAGAATGGGTGTTATGGCATGGAAAAGAGTGCCTGGGCCTTGTAGGACCGTGTAGGTAAGTGCAGCAGCACAGCTATTGCCAGGTCTTTTTGCAGCAGATCTGCTTGGACAGATTAACCAACTAGACCAAATTAAAGAACTAGGAGCAGTGAGGAACAGATAACAGGCATTCCTGGTTTCAGGCTTAGTGCTCTCTGTATCACTCTGCTTCTTTACATAAAAATGAACGCAAAGCTACGTACAGCCAGGCAAAGATGGCATAAGCCAACGTAGAACAGATATCTAACTTGTGCTCTAGCAACTGGTGCCCCCAGAGGACTTCATTTGGGCCCCTACACAACCACCACATCCATACTGCTGCCTGAAGCCTGGAAAACTGCAGGCCAGTGTTTCCCAAGTCCTTCTCTCAAAGCCCATAGATCCAATTAGTGCCCAAAAGCCAATTTCAGGTCATGCAGAGCAACAGTGTTTAGTATGTTAATCTCTGTGGAGCCTGCCTGGTATTTTTCTCCTGGACAACAAGGAATTGCACGCATGCGTGCACACTGAGTATGATTTAAGAGACATCAGGGCTCTTCCTCCTTTAAGACAAGATTTACATAACTAATTCTGTAATTGAGAACAGGACTGCAAGGTATTTACAGTACTTGATGCTGCTGAGCTTTTATTATTTGCTATGGGAGAGACAATGAGAGACTTTCTTGCCCCAGAAAAGATAGGTAGTCTCATCTGTAGCATTAAAAAAAAAAAAAAAAAAAAAAAAAGGACATGAAATTACCCATTTCAGGAAGAGATATTTTCCATTACAGAATCATTTCTCTCTTCCAAAGCAGAGGGTCAGCAGTTCAGTGGGGGCAAGAGAAGAAAAGAGGTCTGAGTAAGAAAAAAAGATGAGAGGTCAGGGACATAAAACAACATCTAGAAGGCACACAGGGATTCCAATCAAGGTCTCTGTGCAACCCCCACACAGACTGTTAAATAAAATTACCCCAGATGGGTCTGCAAAACAGCTGGCTTTGAAAACAGGCATGCCACAGCACTCCTCATTATTTGAAAGGGACAAACACCAACACAAGACAGTTCAGGAAACACAGGAAAAAGTCTCACAAACAGCATTCAAATCAACATGGCTGGTTTCATTAAGACTCCTGAAAATTCAGAATAAAGTTTTAGTTACTAGACAGTACTCAAGATGGCCTCCTTATTTACTTCACTAATATTTAAACAGAAAAAAAAAATTCTGCCTCACAAAGAAAATTAAGACCAGTACAACTGTCTACTCTGGCATCAGCACAGTCTTAAAAAGAGAAAAGGCTACAGGGGGCAGATGGTGCTAAGCCCCTAAAAATCACACTGCATCTTTGGGGGGTTGCAGTGTACCAAAGATCCAAGACACCTGAAGCACAGCAGATATGCCTGCTCCTGGAGTGACACTTCTGGTTCAGTTACATCCCAAGGAATACTAACTGCACACTCAGATTGCTTCCCAGTAAAAAGTAAAGTGCACAAACTGGGACAGTGAGGAGACTCACCTCAGAAATTCAGTCCTCAACAACCAAAATGAAGATGCAACCTGTGTGCTCTTAAAGGATGCTGAAAGGGCTGTTCACGTTTGAACTTCGATGTGGAAATAGAAACTCTTCCCTAAATCACAAATGTGAGCAAAATCCATGAGCACATGTGTGGCCAGGATTTGAAATCCACCCACACATCGCAGCATCTTTTGTGCTTGCTCAACAAATTTATCAGCCAAAATTTCAAAAACAAAAAAGCATGCAAGAGTCAAAAACTTCCTGGCATTCAGTGCTTCCAAGAGCTTGAAGGCAAATTAGCTGTGTAATTAGCTGTCTGTGGCTCTGAATCCTACCTCTAGAAAGCTGTTCTCACACGTGAAAGGAAACACTATTGCATGTGGCTGCTGTTTAATTTCCTGGAAGATTAATTTTACTGGACAGAAGAAGAGACTTTCTGTAACAGGTGGGCAGGTATGTGCATGTGGGCAACATGAAAGAGATCCAGAAAGCAGCAAAGCACTGAGCAAGCACCTGGTGAAATGGTGAAATTCCACTCCCAATAACCCAATCCTGGAGAAAAACAAACATTTCTACTTCTGACTTAGAGAGTAAGCAAAAAAAAAAAAAAAAAAAAACCCAAAAACAGAAGCACTCTGCTCTTGTGTGACCAAAGTTAGCTAGTTCTAGAAATTAAGAGGTTCAATTATAAAAAATGCCTGTGCATTAGTCTCCTGGGGAACCAAGCCTCCTCTCTAAAGTTCCAGGCTCACAGTCTTAAGCCTTCCATCACCTCTGAAAACCCTACCCTGAATTCAATGCAGGCATTTTGTTACTTCCAGTAGCAGAATGGCAAGGTTCATCAATTCAGCACCTGGCTGAAGACCAGCAGTCTTTTCATGTTCCCCATCACAAATTTAAAGTCTTTTCCCCCTTTAGATTATATGCCAGCAAGTTATCATTGTTATCTGCTTTGATTAACTTGCTGCATTTGCCGCAGTTATCTACTTTTTTGCCTCTACAATCAATCCTGAACAGCCTCCCTGGTATACACAGGAACAGGTAGCATTGCAGAATGTCACACACATTTAAGCTTCTGGGGAGGATTTGATGCCATTAGACAGGAGAAAACCCACATGCAATAAAAGACTATCACAGCATAGTACAGCCTGGAGTCTCAGCAGAAAGTTTGGGCTTCAGCCTTTAGCTACCCACTTTCATTTAAGCATGCCCAAATACATCTTAAAAGGCCTCCTGTTATTCCTGCTTTTAAGAAATGTATCTCTCCTAAGCAGATACCTTGCTGCTGTCATTCACATGGTATGCATTGGACAGTCAACACCAGAGGTGATGAAAGAGAACGGTAACACAACAAGATTAGCTAATAGGTGCCAACACCCAGAACATTTCAGAAACCAACTTCAGAGGCAGCCAAATGCAACACCCATGAGCCAGCAAATACTTGGAGGAATTAGCCAAGGCTAAGCATGTTAAGGCCAGGCTGGATGGGACGCTGAGCATCCTGGTCCACTGGAAAGCGTTCCTCTCCATGGCAGGGGGGGTGGAGCTAGATGATCTGTAAGGCCCCTTCCAACCCAAACCATCCTATGATTCTATAAGGATACCACATCTAACTTAGGAAGCTTCCAAGCTGCGCATGTGCATGAAATGATATACTAGGATAGCAATGTGTTCACTCTTCCCTAGGCTTCCACTCATGGTCACTGTCAGAGGCTAAATACATCTTAAATACATCTTTGGTGTCAGCCTTCCCCTTTCTTCCACAGCCTCAGGAAGCAGGAGCTTGGAGGCACTACCCTTTTACCACTGCTGTTCCTCAGTGGAGCCCAGGCTGGTGACTAAGTCGGGCCCAGTAATGAGAACAGAGACAAAAAAAGGAATGAAAGAACAAAGAATTTTCAAGTAACTCCAAAATCAGAAGTGAGGGAATCCTTTTGAGCATGAAACAAGAGTGAAAGGCGGGTAGAGAACCAACATGACATTAAAATAGCAGGAGGAGGAGAATACGATTTTTGAAAGACACCCAGAGGGAAAATGTCTAATTGTTTCTTTACTGCTCCAGTCTCCATGCAGAACTACTCTAGGTTACACTATTTAACAAGACAACCTACGCACAAAATAAGTAGCTGTTAATATTTGGGTGAAACTTGGGATATGCTGAAATTATTCGGTAACTAACACTTATAATCAGCTTACATTGAAACAGACAGCAGATTGCACGCACCCCAGGCATCCTCACTTTTGCTGCCTTGGAAAGAACAGTCATGTCCCACAGTACATTGTACAGCAGAACAAAAGACTCTGCATCCCAGTGGATAGCACGCCAGCCATTTTGTGGATCCTGCACTGGTGTACACGTGTAGCACGACAACTACAGACAACACCCCAAGCACACACTGCAAAAGCAACAGTGCAGTGGTGACTAAGCCTCAGAAGTCTCCACCAGCCCCTGTGTTTGATGCAAACAAAATTTTAATATCAACTGAAGTTATGTCCAGTGCAAACAACAGCAGCTGTCTAACAGCATAAGAACAGAAGGTGAAAAGTACACCACCAATTTAGAAAGTCAGGGGTGCTAAAATTCACCCGGAGAGCTGTAGATGGATTTGGCCACAAACACTGGAATTAGCAGTCCATGCTTTTAAAGCATGAGGAAAGAGGCCTTGGTAGCAGCTTTTAATTACCTTTGGGATTCCTAGTGAAGAGGTGTCTCCCTGAATTGTCCCCTTCACCTGAGGGCCAACAGCCCTGGGGTAACAAAGGATGTACTCACTGCACAGAGAGCCAATATTCCCCAGAGGTACTTCTGACTGGGCCCAGAAAACCAAAGCATGAAACACTCCTGCCCAACAAGCAGAGCAAGCCCTGATCCCCATGTCAGAACACATCCTGGAAGCCATGCCAAGCCAAAGAGACCTGTCCACCAGCCTTAGCACTAGAGGCCACATGAACTGACATATCCCTCTGAGTGCAAGCACAAAACACAGACCCATACTTAAGAAAACAGAAAAAAACAGAAATGTGACATATATTTCTAACATACCAACCTAAACTGGAGAGGTCCTAATTTGGCACCTAAGCCCTTAACTCAGGCTGTAAAAAAAATGAACTGAAAGTCTGATCTCACAAGCATTAAAAAAAAGCAAACCAAAACCAAAAAAGAGATAAGTAAGAGACTGAATTCTGTGCAGCACCAAGAAGTTCTCCTAGCTCACATACTTCATGATAACATCTGAAAAGATAGCACTGTTTAAAAAGTCAGTGCTATATCTAAGCCCCCTGGGGTAAAAGAAAAGGAGTTATGCCTTCATTAATGTTCAGAAAGAAGCACGGTATACATGTACTCAGATTTCTCAATGGATGGCTTAAAAATTAAGTATCCTCCTCCCATGTCTGCACCTAGCCATGTCCAACGTCAGCAATACAGAACAATAAGACTGACAAGCCCTTCATAAATAAATACAACAAAAGTGTTTATTTCCCTTTTAATTTCTTCACTGTTTATAAATTCTCACTTTAAAGATTCTAAGTACTACTTATACCCCCTGCTCAATTTTTATTTTACTACACCACATAACCAAGTGGGTTTCTGTCTTGCTGGAATGGCAGTCATAAATCATGTTAACAGCAGCACTAGCCTATAGAAAATTTGTTTATTATTAGAGAGCAATCAGTATTACTACTGTCACAAGAAAATAACAAAGTGCCTAAAAGGCACTCCTGCTGCTAGTGAAGATCTGAATAGGAGGTACACACAGAATTTACAGGGCTCTAGTCAACTACACAACTCTGCTCTCACCTCCTGCCTTCCCACTTAATTTTTCAGAAAAAAGAACAGGGTTTTAGAGATTATTAATCTCTAAAGAGCATTCCCCAGGAGGTTGGACTAGAAGCTGGAATATACTAGAAGCTCTGTATTGTCTGTTCAAATCCACAACACCAAATTATGATGTTTCAAAGAATTCAAGCAGAAGAGCACCCGCCTTAATGGAATGCAAGAGCAGCCTACAAATGCCTCCACTGTTTGTAGTTTTATAGCCTAAGCCTACCTGGAGTCAAAATGCAGGGCACAAAATACACAACTAGATCATGTTTTGCCTTTCCCCAGACAAAACACAGATTATTTCAAGATCTTTATTCCTTTCACAAGGAATAAGCAAGCCTTGGACAAAGGATTGCCAGGAAGTCTTAAAGTACAGAAGTCCAGTCTGTCCCTAGATGGAAAAGCAGCACTCTTTGCCTTTATTGTAAAAGGATATCCTCTTTACCAAAGAGAATTGTGTTGGGTTTTTTTTTTTAATCAGTTTAATATTTGAATAATTATCTTCCCTGGGCAGTTTTAAGGTATTCATATTTCTGCCTACCTTGCTCACACTACTTCACTTTCATGTCTTAGCAGCTCAATGCAAGAAATTCCCTACCTGTCCATCATCTACAATTGCTCAGTACAATCAGTGAGTTCTCCCAGAATTCTCTGAGATCTTATTGAAAAAAATCTTTCTGCTGATGAAAAGAACCATCTTCATTAATCCACCTGGCAGATGCATTCTTCCCTTCTAATCATTATGTGAGTTTACAAATCTAACAAAGCTGTACTCACATCACATTATTCAGATTACAAATTATCTGGGAAAAGAAAGCTTTTGGGCATGGTGCTGTAAATCATCAAAACCACTTCTTACTCCTAGCTTTAGGAAAAGTTACATACTCAGCTGACTGCTAGGGAAGAGTCACAGGCATGGTCAGTCAACTGCTTATCACTGAAACAAGCATCTGTTAAACAGGAGAACTCAATAACCAGAACATTATTTTCTGCAGGAGGAATACATATTTATACAGGGCAGCTCAAACTCTGAGTGAAACCCACCCAGAGCATTGTAAACCAAGGCTGTTAGTCACCTGCAAAGAGCCTGAAACAACAGCAGAGGTAAAAGCTGCATCCTTGAATGTCAACACTAGAAGACAATAACAAATTTAACATCACTACTGTGGACTGTTTCGGGATTTATGTATTTTTTTTTTGAAATACACAAGAGTTGAATGTTCAATTGCAGTTATCGAAGTCAGACTAAGTCCATGAGGCTGTACTGCGGTTACAAGAAACATCCTGCAGGAAAAGCTTAATATGAGGCTCCCTAGTTTCTCTCAGTAAAAGAGAAGACAACAGACTTCAGCAATCTAACTTCACAAGCTCCTGCTAAGCCTGGATGTCAGTCAGTTAAATGTTTGGCCCTGTTTCATCCTTAAATGCCAGAAATATCAAAGGACAAGCAAAGAAAACATCCACAGAACTGCAGCAAATCCCAAGTTGGAAGGGACACACAAGGATCACCAAGTCCAGCTCTTGGCCCCATATAGGACACCCCAAGGGTCACACCATGTGCATGAGAGCATTGTCCAAACACTTCCTGAACTCTCTGAGTCTTGGTGCTGTGACCACTGCCCTGGGAAGCCTGTTCAGTGCCCAGCCACCCTCTGGGTGAAAACCACGTTCCCAATATCCAAACTACACCTGCACTGACAATTTCAGGACAATCCCTTGGGTCCTGTCCCTGGTCACCACAGAGCAGAGATCAGTGCCTGCTCCTCCTCTTCCCCTTATGGGGAAGCTGGAACTGCAGTGAGGTCTCCCCTTAGTCTCCTCTTCTCCAGGCTGAACTGAGCAAGTGACCTCAGCTGCCCTTGTACAGCTTTCCCACCAGTCCCTTCACCATCCTCATAGCCCTAATTCCAATTAGTTTCTATCTCAACATCAAAAATTTCTGTAACAATCAAAGGTAGATGACCCTAAGGAGGGGGAACCCAGAAATGGACACTGGAATTTCTATATGACCCCCACCATAAATTCAAAGAATGTTCTACCAACTATTTCATTTTTAGAGCTCATTTGGTTTTAAATTCCAGTTTTATTACTACTTGGGACTTGTGACAGGAGCTTCCATGCAATGCATAATTCAGCATTCATGTGGCAAAAATCATCAAAATTACAACAAGTCACAGAATAACTGTGTAACAGAGTAGCACTAGTTATGTAACCACAGTAATACAAGGCAATATTCTTTAGAGATATTTCATTAGACCAGCTGTTACAGTAAGAAGAGATGGCATACACATCCTTTTTCTGAAACAGATACAATAAGAAACTTCTGCAACGTTTCACAAGCACCAAGATCCTATAGAAAAAACCTCTCTCTACTGTTATACCTTTGCTGTCATTCTGCCTCAATGAGCTCCAACACAGCTCAGCTCACGTCCCACAGCCTCTCACAGTTCTGCCCATCTCAAGTGTACACTCCAGTGGTTCTACTCACAGTGACTTTCCTGCAGAACAAAACACCCAAGACAACCTGACAAAATCCTTGCTGGCATTCACACTTCTGATGCTGCAAAGAAGACTATTTAGGTAGCAGTGGATTTAAATGGAAGAAAAAAAAGGCAGGCAAAAGATGACTCCATGCACAGAAACAGATGTTCTGAAAGAGGGCAAGAGAGAGATTCTACTCTCCTAAGAATGCCAACAATATATACCACCAGATGAGCAGAATTCTGCCCAAGTGTTATTCAGGTTTCCCAGCAGGTACTCACTGCCCCTCACTACTTCAATACAAAGCACACATGCCATCTCTTCCAAGAAAAAGCAGAACCCCCTCAGTACAGGCAGGCTAGTTAGGAGACAGGCTCCTGTGGCACAGGCTGCTGAAGCAGACCCAGAGGTCCCCTGAAGCTCCCACCAACCCACACTCGGTGCATGATCCAGGCATCTCTAAGAAATGCCACAGCAGAAGAATAACACAGGCAAGCCATGCTTGCTCCCCTCTGCACATTTTTAGAGAGTGCCCAAACCCAGCCTGACTTAGCCAGACACATCACTGCCTCTGAAGAAGTACTGAAGATCTGTCTGAAACATGGTAAATGTACCAGGAGCAAATTTTATCACAAATTACAAGAGAAGGGTACATGCAATTGCCTGTAAGGGATTTAGGGGTCTTGCAAAGACATAGAAACAATCATCAGACCATTTCCTGACATACATCCAGGACAGTGCAGAGGTCTTAAAGGTAGGGCATTAACTACCACAAGCTAAAAATCTCCTTGGCTTGGTGCATTGAAAACAATTGCCACTTCATGAGCCTTTCAAGTTTCTAATGCATATGAAAACAGCAATTGCTGGGGAGGAAGGAACTGGTGGTATTAACTAGTGCCAAGAAGCATTCAAATAACTTTGAAGGCCAAAGTTCTTCACTCAGCCATGCAAACAAAACAGTCAAAACCAGGGCAGACAGGGCTGTCCCTCCTTGTGAGTGCGTCAGCCACAGCTAACACACACCTGGCTGCTTTGTGTAAGAGACTGGGTTCTGAGATCACTCAGGAGCCAACCTCAGTTGCAGAGTTTTAATTCCAAGAAACATCTGTGCACTCATGAGAGCCGCCTGACCAAAGCCCCGCTTTGGACCGCAATCAAGATCCCACAGCAACAAGGCAGCCCTGACTCTGGAGGGCTAGAGCTGAGCCCCTCGTGTGAGAGCAGAATTCACACTGGACTCAGGCCAAACCCACAAATACAAAGCGTGTTCTCACCCCAATGCACCAACACCAGAAGCACACTAAAAAAAGAAAATACAGAAGAAAGCCAACATTACTTTGATGACAAACGCATGTTCTGTCAAAGTCCAACTACGGGGACTCATTTCTTATTCTGGGGTAGGAATTGTTAAAGCAAGCAAAGGACCCACCTTACAAGTTTGATTACCAAAGTGCCCCATGTACTGCCCTGCATCCACCTGTAGGTTACTACCCTTGCCCAGATGCACAAAGAGGTTTAAATGTCTCTCTACAGCACCTGACAGGATGAAAAATCTCTCTGTATACATATTAACTAAAAGCTGATGGCTCACATCAAGAGGAAGGTCAGTGAAAAATACTTCAAATTACCTCTAACAGCTACTTTCTAAGTAGCTTTGGGCTGTCTCTGTTGATCTGTAAAGGTTTATAAGGCAAAGTCTGGAACTGGCACATGCCCTGCAGCCTCTGGTCCCAAGCAGGAACAAGTGTACCATGTGAAGTCTCACTTGTTCTTTGGCTATTTTGGAAGGACATCCCCACCCAGGAACTCTATTCACAGTACTGCAGCCTCCCCCTCAACCCTCCCTTTCAGACTTAAAAGGCAGACACCAGCAACAACTCAGATGCCACAGCATACCCTGCAGCCACTTGCATCAAACTTCAGTCCTTGTTTTTAAACTCTGCAGGAGTCTACAATTAGATATTCCATTTACCTGCCAGTGGTGAGCAGTAAACCTTGCTTAGAAAACCAGAGTATTTCAAGATTCAACTGCAGAGCTTTGAGAAACCTGTTGTTTTTTACCAAGGCTGTTTTGTGATGATAACTGTCCCAGCACCACCATCTCACAAAGACATACCTTTAACTAATTCTTCCATTTTAAACAAGCTATTCCCCCACTTCCCTTTCTCTGTGGAAAGCATGCCCTGCTCCAGTTACCTCTCCTCCCTTCCCTTCTCCCACTTCTAATTTCAAACAACAGCCATACTTCTGTGCCCACTGACCCCTGGGCATATATGCTATTTTCTCAACTTTTTTTTTTTTTTTAATAGCTAAACCCACATACCTAGGGATGTCAGCAGCGTTGCAACTATTGACAGGTGCCTATCAATACAGTTGCCAGTAGACAGGGCTCAGTCAATAGCTTTAGTGACCATTCAACCCAGCTTTGTGACAAGACAGGGAGGACCCAGCCTTGTGTTACTTCCCACCTTCAATCACCGAGTGATTTTGTCTCCAATAAGCTGTCATGCTCTTTATTTTCTCACTGATGAGGCCACCTCCAAGCACTTAAGCTGATTGCCAAAAGGTACAGCATGCCTCATCTAGAACCAAGCCCAGAGACCAAACAGAACTGATGTGATACACTCCTTACTCCTCATTAATTTAAACCTCATTTAAAGAGGTGGATGGGAACAAGAACATTGCACACACACCATAAAGGCTCTTTACAGGAACACCATCCACTGACATCACCTCCCCAACACACAGCATGTTGCTGGGTCTCTAAAGAACATATCATCTCTTTTGGGGGAAGGTGGATGTTATCTGGGTAGATATTATGGGTGTTGCTGTGAAAGCACAAAATAGTCCGTGCAAAAGGCAAAAGAAGATACATAAACCCCTCCCACCCTCTAGGAAGAGGATTAGAGAGCAGACAGAAAGACTAACACCTCGCTGCTTATTCTAACAGTTTCCATTAACAAATAATTGCCTATTTTCACCTCAGTATTACTGTCTGCATTCAAGCACAAATACATGTACTGATTAAACATGCACTTCTGAGGGGGAAAAAATGGGTATTAAAACTTAAATTACCATTCACAAATCAAGCAGATTCTGAATTTTTGCTCAAAATGAGTATGTTCGGTACCCTGAAAATCTAGGAAGCATTCTCCATCAGTTCAGCATCTGTTTCTATTTAGAAGCTATTCTTCACACATGCAGGGGTCACACTGCTTTTCAAGCAGCCTCTGCCAATTCCCTTTTGCGGGGCAGCTTTAATAGCGAATTCCAGTGCCACAGGATTCCCTGTGCAATAATGAAGGGTAGCGTGTCAATAGATGAAACTGCACACATCAATAAGGAGCTGGCAGAGGTCCCCCCTGGATGCCTCTCTCGCAACAATCATTGGAACTCGTGTAGGAGAACAATGCGCCACGGCCCGCTCAAAGATTCCCCACAGCCATGCTGCATCAAAGGCCGGCTGAAACGCCACGCTGAACCTCTGCACTGGAGCCAGCAGTGCAGCATGCACGGAAACAAAGTGCTTCACGCTGGAAACGATTCTTTTTAAGACTGGCAAACCTGAGCAGAGCCAGCTTTTGTCAGAACTGGACTCTTGCTAACCAACACGACGCTCGGCAATGGTTCCACCAAACTCTTTTTAGAGGCTACTGATATGGCGAGAAGAAAGTGGCTCAAAGAGCACGAGAGCACACAGATTGCAGTCGTGAAGCAAGCACTGAGCAGCACAGCTAAACCACATCTTTCAGAAAGGCAAGTTCAGACTAATCAAGCCTGTTAAACAGAAAGAGTGGAATAAGAGCAGCTACAGCAGCAGGAGTTGTTTTACAGCCAGTGTAAAGGAAAGAATGGTGATGGATATCTGGGAAAAAAGCTTGCGAGAAGAACTGAAGCCAAGAACAAAAGTTAAAAGCAACACAAAGTTTACATTGATTTTTTTTTTTCCCAAGCTACATATAAGAAAGATGATATATATACTTTGTGTGCTACAAGCAGCAGACTCTCACAGCAGCTCTGATCAGTGATCCACAGAGACAAGTACATCACTCCAAATTTTGCCAATTTTGCAAAAGGAGAGAAAAAAAGAACAAAAAGGTGGGGGGGGGGGGGGGGAGGGAAGGAAAGGCCTTCACACACATTTACAGAAGTCTGAAACTGGAATAAAAAGGAGGGCTCCATTTCTCCACCCCCAACTGCAGCTGTAATCCTTTGACACCTTACAAGCAATGACAGAATGCTTTCTCTAGGGACCTGAGACTAATTCCCTATTAAGCTTCTACAAACTGATGCTTTTCCAAGTCTTATAATGTGGCCAAATTTGGACATTTTCCTAAGAACAGCAAAAGCCACATTCTTGATGCAGAGTTAACACTCCAGCCAAATTTCCCGTTCTTGTTCTAAACCACACTTGTGCTGGAACTTCTAAACTTGGCAGTGGAGATTATTGTTGGTTCAAGAGTGACAAGGAAGAAATAGCTAGAACCTGCAAGATCAAATCAATCAAAATTTCCAATCAAAAAAAAAGGAAAAAGAGAATTTTCCCTGCTGCCTTCCCAAGTGTAACTATTGGAAATACTGGAGCTTTTTAAAGAAAGAGGGAGCGAGGGGAGCAGTGTTTCCTGGGGAAAAGTCAACCTGTGGTAGACATCCAGCCCAGAAAATTTCAGCATGAATGACTGAATTCCTGCAGAATAATAAACAATTTAAGAGATGGCACTCATACCTAACAGCAACAAGCAGATATACTACAGGCATTGCTGCCAGCCCTGCTTATTGGCAGCTGTGACAGATTGCCTGGGAGCTCTAGTCTTTAATTAGCTCTCATTCCTGAAGTTCACAAGTCAATTAATTCTAAAAACCACCCTCATATTCTTTTTTTGAGGAAATCCTGTCCAGGATTCTCTGCCTTTTTTACCTCTTCTTCCCATAAGCTCAGCTAACAGTTCAGATCCTTTAGAGCACCCATGCAAATTCCATCTGGCTGTGGAGATTATCACTAGTCAAATACTTCAGCTTGCTTCAGCAATTCTTCATATTTCTGCAGCAGTATTTTGCCACTGCTGCATACAACAGATATTGTTCCCCAGGCTGCTTCTTCAGGCACTCTTTCCCCACAGCTCACCTCCTCCAGGGTAATGAAAAGGAGCACCAACTGCATCACTCCAACACCATTTTCAAGCAGTCCCCATGGCAATTACATCAACTCAAATCTACAAGCATTACCACACTGCTTTATAACTTTTCCCAGACTCAAAAAAGGCATTTAGCAACATTGGTTCTACCCTCCACCTAACTCACTTTGAACTCGGTCAGAATGCCATAGTCAAAGTTGATTATGGTCTCCACTGGAAACCCAGCTTTGAAAACACTTCCAACTCTAGAAAGAATGGGGAGAATAAAAAAAACCAACAAAAAACACCATCCTTTTTTCTTAAAGATTAAGAATGATTAAGAAGAAATCAGTTATACTTCACAATTATGAAATCTTTCGTGTGTATGAATAAGCCAGCTTCCGATATGAAACTCAAAAAACCTTAAGAAACTTAAAGTTCCTTAATTTCTGTCTCGCTTCTTATCCTATTTTACATGTGCTGATCATATGGAAAGACAGTATTCAAGACTTCTTGCACCTTAGCAGCTATTTTTCAGTTTATCCAAAAGCACTTTGGTCTGAAACTGATTTTACACCTTTGCAACTTTCATAACACAAGGTGTATTGAAAATTTCTCATTATTTTTAAAGCCTCTTCTCAGTAGATACTCAAGTCTTCAAAGACAACTGAAATTTGAGGTTATCTAGAGAATCAACTGACAAAAAAAAAAAAAAAAAAAAAAAGAGGAAAAATTGAGAATCATTGAGAAGCTAGTATCTCCCAGATACAAGCTCACTTCTTCTTTAGAACAGGAAGTTTTAACTTCAAACCTGCTTGTCACAGTCTCTCCCTGCCTTGTTAGATCCAGTTTTGAGGTACCTTGTGCATGTTAGAAACTGGGATCACACAAGAGATTGCTTATTATTCTTGAGCAGAAATGGAAACATCGGTATGCCTAGACAATTTCACCTCAGAGGTCTCCATAAAACAGGCTTTATCTCTTATTATCACAGGTCTGAGAAAGCAGAACAAATATCAGAGGCCTGGTAACATGTCCAATAAAAGTTAAAAACAAAGTATCAAACAGATATTTTTATTTGCATTGCAATATACAGACTGACTTTATACTCCATCTAACAGCTTTCTTTTGAAAGTACTAGAGACTTTTACAGACACTGACATAACCCCCACTTTGACCTAGCTCTTTTTAGTAATGTTTTCCTCAAGTTCTTTCCAACTTAACATTCAATTGACTTCTATATATAATCTGAAAGAATTCACATTTTCAGACAATGTGTCCCCTTCCCTTTCCTTCTAAAACACAGAACTTCATACACCATAAAATATATCACTGAAAGGCATCTAAAACCAGACAATTGAAATGCTCACTTTCTAAAAATACCTAATTCAGATATGTACCCATTTCCCTTCTAAAAAAATTATACAATTCTGTTTTGCAGGTTAGTGTTTGACAAGGATTATGGAAATTGGAAAAAAAAACAACTCAACCCACAACAAGAAGAAACAACCACACAGAAACTAATCAACCCATGAATACATAAGATGTGAAAGCTGAAATCTCAAATGCCCCTGAATGTTTGTTTACATAACTAGACGGATGGATATATATTATTTCTTAAGCGCATTCCCCTCCAATCAAGCATGTGGCTGCATTTTTAAATGACCCCTACTGCTTACTTCAAATCTTGTTCAGGCAGGTTTATACCTCAGTTCAGGGATTAGAGCCAAATACAACAGAGGCTACCTAAAGAGAGCAAGCTGTTACTACGCTGAAATGTAGCCATCGAGAAACCTGGGGAACAAGGTCGAAGAATTTCAGGAAAAGCACCCAGACTCCCTAAAAAGCAGCCCCAGACAGGCAGCTACGAAGATGCAAGAGAGCCAGAGGAGGTGACTAAGCTATCATCTGCCAACCCCAAAGAACACGGGATGTAAAGGAACAAACACTCACTACACTGCTTGCCCTTCGATTCCCACATGTTCCCGCAGCCTACACACCAAGAACATACAGCAGCATGACAAAGCCACAGGGAAAGCACCTCCTCCTCAGCAACACCACCTGCCCTCCAGCGCCTCACTACCTGCTCCTAGTGCCTTAGCAGTCTGCATTTCCCCTTTGGAAGCCTTTGTAGCCACCTCCCAAGTCACAAGAGACAGGCAGGTGTAGCTGTAAGCCTTCTCTGAGTACCAGTGAGGATCCCAGCCTGCCTCCTTCCTTCCAAGAACAGGCAGGCAAAAGCCACCAGGGCCAGCCCTGGGCTCACCTGCAGGTGGAAGAGGGAGCAGATTCCACCCTAACATACCTTGAATGCTCCACAGTGTTCAAGGCAACCATCCTTACCTTGCCTCCCAGCCCTAAACCTTGAGGCTCTCCCATTTCCTAATGCTCCCACTTTAGCTGCAAATGCAGGAAAAGATTAAAGCGCGCTTTTCCTTGAAGTGCATGATCACAATAACTTACACTAATTACCAAAAGGCTTCTATTGCAGAGCCTGAATTAAACCTTGATTCAAATGACTAATTGTTGTAGCTTCTGAGAAAAAGAAACAAAAATAATTTCAGACACGAGATGCAGGAAACAACTCCATTCATCTGAACACGCAGCTCCTGGGGTTCTGGCATGCTGGAACTGACTTTCATCATAGCGGACAGTGAGTGCCACACAGGTCTAAGAGGTGAGTAAGAAAAAGGCCATCTCTGGGAAACCCATTACCAGTGGTTTTCCCCCAGGATCTACTGAGTACACGCTCTCCTCATGCCCCATAGCATTTAAACAAAAACCTTTCTTTTTTTTTTCTTTTTTTCTTCTTTCTTTCAGATGCACTGAAATTGTTACCTTGAACCTCAAACAAGAACCAGGAAAAAAATCCAGGAGGTGGAATGCTTATTGTTTACTTCACTGTTTGAGCCCTGGTAACAGACACTTGTTTTGGTTTTTTTTGGGTGTCTTGTCCTAGGAGAGATGTTTTGGTTTCCAACGCATTTCGCAGGTTGATTAGGTAGATTAGCTGCAGAGTGAAATCACACACGAAACAGAGTAAAATGCTCTCATAGTGGCCTCCTTTCTCAGGATCTAACCACACCAGAGGAGGGAAGAAAAGAGAGACTAGATCAAGCCTTAGTATCAGGATTCCACAATCTCCTTACCAAACAGATTATAGCTGCACTGGATCAAAAAGAAAGGATGATAAACCATTCTCATTTGTCACAGCCAAATACTGCAGCCATTTGCATCCTTCTGCTGGATTATTTTGTAAATATCTGAAGAAAACAGTCAAGTCTAAGTTCTCAAAAGGGATAAACCTGCCTGTCTATGCTCCAGCTCCTTCCCTCTACCTCCCTTATAACAAGAATTCCTCAACACTTGCAGCAAAAGCTCCAACCCATCTCTCCATTAAAGAGCTGATAGAAATGGTTCACAGAAGCATATTTCTCCCATCCAGAGTGAGAGAATGACTACTTTCCAAACATCTTAACCTTTGGAATATGTCATAGGAGTGACCAAGTAATGGTATCAGAAGATAGGCACTCTACAACACACACCCCAAATAAGACTACAGTTCAGGGATTTTTCTGCACACAAAAACACTTTCAATTTTAAAAGCACCATTCCAATTACCAAAAAAAAAAAAAACCCAAGAGACAACTCAGAACATCTAGACAAACCAGATCATGAACAATGGCCATATAACTCTGCATGCACACTTTAAGTTCTTCTAATTATTTCATCTTGAATTAAGAAGGAAACAACTTTCCTGTTGTGCGTCATCCTTAATAGTTTTTACTTTTTGCTGCATGACCTTGAGCATCTGAGAGTCTTGATTTTCCGCTTGTCCTACTAAACCATTCTCTTGAAAAAATCTTATTCCCTTTCTATGTCTAAACAAAAACACTGAAGGTGAGCTCTCCAGCTCTTGCCTGTTTCCCCAGCTGGCAGAATGCCTATTATTGTAAAGATAAACGAGACAACTAATATCAGCTGCAAGTAAGAGAAATCACAGTGGACATCTTTGTCTGGTAGGATCTTGTAGACAAAACAGCCTCTGCCCCAATAGCCTACAAGCAGCTTCAGGAAAAAGACTGGGACAAGACCAGGTTTAGGAAGCTGACTTTTCAACTGCAACTCTCAGCTCTGCAGACCTGGCTATGCGAGATTGAAAGGCCAAACAATGAAGAAAGTGCTCTGGCAGACTTAAGAAAAAAAAAAGTCCTAGCAAAGTCAAAATTACAAGCACAAACTAAGTTGGCAAACAGAGTTACGTTTAAAGAAGAGTGTTGGCAGTGTGGGGCTGGGGCACTGTTTAGTTACTCCGTCCACCTGAAATCTGGAAAAGGCTCCCACTTACTACGTGCAATTAATCAAGTGTTCTGAATCATTACGTAGAGCAACTTGTGGGACATGCTTGCTCACCAGCACCTGATTGTCCTTCTGGCCGCCCAGAGCCGACACAAAGCCACTTAAATACTACCACACAGAGCTATCTAACCCGAACAGTCTTCTGGTTCTCTACTTTTACACTCGCTGCTACTTCTGTAACAGGGCTATCAACAATGCTACAAGTACAACGTTGGGGGAAAAAAAAGAAGAAAAAATAAAACAAAAAAGAAATCCCACGACAACCCACCACCCACCCTTTTGTGTAGCGCTTGCTTGTCTTTATTCCTGCACGCTGCCTGGCTGGCACTGACACCAGTGAGGAACAATGCTACATGTCACGCTAACGACAGCTACACAATTACCTGAACACGGCGTAAACCATCACCTACACAATTACACGCTATCTCCTAGCGGGAGAACTTCCCGGCAGAGGCAGCAAACCCCGGGAGCCCGGCGAGGAGGGCGGCGGGGAAGCGCCGCTTTCCCCGCTCCCCGTGTGCCCGGAGAACCCGAGCAGGCTGCGGGGCCCCTCCCGCAGCCCCCCGGGGAACAGGCACAAGGAGGGTCCCCGCCTCTCCGAGCAGCTTCACCTCGGCCAGGTGAGGCTCCTGAGGGAAAGAGCGCTCTCTCCTCTCCGCCACCACAGCCCACGCTCCGCGTCCTTTACGAGCAACTCGGCACCACCGCCGCGCTCCGCGGCCGGCGCGCCGCGGGACCCCGGAGCCTGCGGGAGCCGCTCCCGGCGGGGAGCCCCCGGCAGCACCCCGCCACCCGCCCCCGCTCCGGAGAGGCCCCTAAAGTTTCGGGAAAATGCTCGGCAGCGATCCCCCGGAGGGAGCAGCGGGGGCTGCGCCGGCCGATCCCTCCCGCGGCCGCGGGCCGGCACAGCCCGGCGGGCAGGCGGCACAGCCCGGCCCGGCCGAGGGCAGCGCCCGGCCGGGCTCCGCCGCGCCCCAGGCGGGCACGGCCCGGCGGGCGGCTCCCTCCCGGCCCCGCCGCGCTACCTGCGGGCAAGGTGGCTGAGCACCCCCCGGCCGCCCTCCCCGCCCGCGCACCCCCGGGCTCACCGAGCAGCAGCAGGACGAGGAGGAGGAGAGGGAGGCAGGACGCCCGTTCCCCGCGGTGCCCCATGCTGGCAGGGCTGCGCGGCGCCTCTCCCTAGGCGAGCGGGACGGCGGGCGCGCAAGCTGGGCTGGCCCGGGGGGGGACCGGCGGCGGCGGCGGCACACGCTCCTCGGCCGCGGCCGGCCGCCCGCTGCCCTGCGAGCGCACGGAGCCGCCCGCCCGCCCCGACCGGCCGCGCCGCGCGGCGCAGCCAACCACAGAGACAAACTTTCCCAGCGCCCGCCCCCGCCCGCAGGTAGCGGGGGAGGCGCGGTGTCCGGCCCGGCCCGGCCCGGCCCCTTCCCCTCAGGCGGGAGGGCGGGCGGAGAGCGGGGCCGCCAGCCCGGGGCAGCGCCTCTCCGAGCGGGGCCCAGCGGAGCACGGCGCTGGCCTCACCGCCTCCCTCGTTCCCTTCTTCCCTCCAGGGGCCGGGGCCGCCGCCGCGCACACGTGGCCCGGGAAAGCCCCGGTGCGGAGAGGGCGGGCTCGCCCGGCCCGGGAGCGTCCCCTGGATCCCGGGAACGGCCCTTGGGCAGCGTGGGGCCGAGGCACTGTTTGGTCACCCGTTCCTGCCCCGCCTCACGGGGGTGGGGTGCCCTCTTGTCCGCTGCCGTGGTGCGGGGATCGCCCGTGCCCGCTCTGCTCACCCCCCGGCGGTGTGGAGCACTGGAGTCTCGGCTGGGCCTGTCCCCAGACACGGCCCGGCTGATGGCTGCGGACCGCCCCGGGCACGGGGCCACTGGTGCCCCCTGCCATGCCCTCGAAAACCCGGTGCCGGGTGTGCCCATCGTGTGCCCTGCCCTTCCGCGGGCAGCACGGCAGCAGTGGGCTTTCTGCCCCTGCCCCTGCGATGCCGCCCTGCTCATGGCTGGGTTAGGAGAGGGAGAGCGCGGACGCTCTATACCCCAAGCACTTCGTGGACAAGGCCATAGCTCCCTCCCCCCTCTGGTACCAGGCAGCCCCACAAGCAGCACTGCGCTTTTTTGAGGCTCGGTTTCTTTTCCCCTGCCTGAGATCCCGGTTAACTCAATAAGGGGCTGCTGCAGCATTCGTGCCACCAACTCCACCGCCTTTCTTCCCAGCCTGCTCAGAGATTTTTGTTTGCTCGGGGATTTAATTTCCTGTTTGTTTGTAAAAACAAAGAGCGGAGGCACTGGGCGGCTCTCTAGTAACTCGGGCAGTTATCTGCTCTTCCAGTCCCCTTGCCACATTCTCTGTGAAATCTGTGCTCTCCCTGGGCACGTCTTGCTGTCTGTTGTCCAGGCTCTGTGAGAGATCTGTATTACACATTTCCCTGCGTAGGGAATCTCTGGAGCCTATTCATGGTCTGGGGTAGCTGCTCCTGCACAAAATGGCTGGTTCAGGCTTTATTCTAGCATCTCCAGTGCACCTTGGTCTTGAGTATGACTTTGCTTGGGCGAGGTTGTTTGCTCCCAACAGCAGGAAGTGTGTGCTGTGTTCTTGACTGAGCATGATTATCAGACTGGATTTTAGGCTGGACTTTGCTATTCCTTCTGCTATGCTTTACGGGAAAGAGGGTGTTGCCTGATAGGAATGAAATTAGACCCTCCTAAAACAAATGAGGAGAACTTTCACCCTCCAACCACAGTTACCTGAGCTCCTGCACAGAGTAGGTAAACCTCTTTGCAGAGCTGCACCCATGAGCTGTCTGGGGGACACTTGGTCCTGTGCACAACTGAAGTTCTCCCATCTCCCAGACAGCAAACGAGGCTAAATCCACAAATGTGACTGAGAAAAAACTGCCTGAACAAAACAAGACTGTCTCCAAATATGTTCACAAAGCCCTCATATCTCTGCTTGTTCTTGCTGCATGTTTCCAGTCATTCTGCTCTCCTCCTTTAGCCAGCATTTAAACACACTTTTTTTTTTTTCCACTGGAAAATGTCACCATAAACCAAGACGTGTCCCTTACATCAAATCCAGAAAGCAAGTTTGAAAACGTCTCACCTTTACCAGTCAGCTTCCATCACACTGGTTAAACTCTTGATCCTTCATCAAGCTTTAGTCCTGAAACCCTGCTATCCTGAGCCCCGGGTTGTGTTTTCAACAAGCACCTCTCACTCTTTTACTTCAGTAAGAATCACTTTTCCCCCACATGTAGTCAGACTTGCAGACAGAAGGGACACTATAACCCGTTCATCTGACCCATATACAAAAGCTATAGATTTTTTCCTCAGCAGCTGGATCAAAGTGAATTAGAAAGACAACACACCTTGTCTTAAAGACTCCAAGTAATGGCAACTGCCTTCTTCCACCTACTAATTTATTCCAATGTTTAATTATCCTTGCTGCTAGAAAATTGCTTCTTTCAAGGCTGAGTTTGTCTAACTTCAAGACATCAGAACTTGTTATGCCTTTCCCTACAAAACTGCACACCCATCCCATTTTCATGGGTAAGTCACAATACATGGTGCTTCTATCACTTCTTGTTTAGCTGAATAGATTGTTTTCTTTGAAGCCTCACATTGTAAGTTAGTTTCAGTCGCTGCAGATTTTTTGGACTCCAGTGTTTCTAAGTGTTTTTTTGACTCCTAGGCACCCACTGTGGGTACAATGTCACTGTGGTCTACACACACATGCTGTGCACAGAGTAAAAGTCATTTCTCAGTCATTGTTTTACCCCTTCTCTCATAACTAAAAATGGAAATAGACCACTTCTTGTGCTGTACAAAAAGCTTGTGGAGTTCATTACCCATGTTGAGACTCCAAATCTCTTTCTGCATCTGTGTTTTTCCTGAGAGTATCTTTATCCAGCTGTTCGTCACTATGCTCTTCCCTCCTCAGTGCATGGCCTTGCAGCAGGGTGTGTTAAAATACATTCTGTAACGTTGTGTGACAATTTAAGCAGGTATCTGAGATCCCTCATTCAATTTGAGAGCGGTTTCTCCTAGGCTGATAAATCATGAACACAAATGACAGAAAGAGCAGGTCTGAAGCTGACCACTGTGCTAGAATACCTTCTCCTTCAAAGCCTGTTTTCTTCTCCTTTTTGTGTGTCCTACTTTCAATGGATTGTTACATGTATGTGATTATGTCAATTTCCCCCTTGCCAATTCCATTTTGTAACGTTCAGCTATGAGAGCCAGTCTGAGCCAGAAGCTTTCTCCAAGTTGAGACAAATATCTTCCTCCGTTTTTGTGCATTTTCCATGTTTATTCATGAGCTGCAGAGTAAATACATGGTCAGTTGTTTGTTTCTCAGGGAGGCATCCCATTTGACTTTCAGTGTTTAGCATGTTGTTGATTTGAGTAGATAGCTCATATTTATTTATTGATGATGCTGTAAAAATGCCTGCTTACGTTTCTTCATACCTACATTTCTGCATAATGTATAGGCTGAAAGTGTCTCTCATTTGGGGGTAACTAGGTTAGCCAGCAGAATTTTCGGGGAAGGACTGGAGTGTTATATTAAACACATTATTATGCATGCACATGTTCATGAAACATGAACACACCCTGATCCTAAAGAAGCCCACACGCAACCACTCCCTGCTTGCACCACTCCCCACTCCCCCAACCATACACTTGCTAGCTTTTGCAAAGTTTCTCTCTCGGCAAACAAGGATAAACAACTTTTGTTCTCCCCACCTTGTTGCCTGAGCAGCATAGGACGGGGTGAAATGTCTGTGCATGAGGGCCACATCCAGCACGGTGTGCAAGAGTAAAGAACATTTAGATCAACAGCAGGAGGACCCAGCACCCTGCTTAGGGGCAGAGGTGCAGAATTGCTCCTCTCATGCAGTGTGGATTGCAGGCTGCAAGCCTTAACCAGGAGATAAATCTTTTGGTGCCATTGCCTGGCGTGTGGCAGCCAGGAGCTCTGTACAACAAACGAGAGGCGTAGGCAGACAGACAGGTAAGGCCATGCTCGACTGCCCCGTCAGCAACACAGCAGCCTCTGAGGCAGGAAGGGGGCTCTCAGTGCCTTCCAGACTGTTTGCATGAGAACCCTGGGGAAAGGGAGCCACAAGCACAAACGTTGTCCTGGAGACATCTAGGCAGGGATGTGCCGTCTCGTTTAAAGACCCTTTTCTCAAGAGCTAGGGACTTTATCCCCAGCATGCTGGTGAAATTCCACGTTGCTTGATTTCATTCCGCCCCTAGGTTCCCTTTGTGTTTCCTAGCAGGCACAATACTCGTCTTCATTTCCTCTTCTCAACTCTTGTTAAATTTCGCCTTGCTCCAGCGAACAGATTGCGTGCTCCAGCCCAGGGGCTGCCCCATCACCGCTGTGGCTGACATGAGCCCCAACACCCTCGGAGCTGTACACTCGGGTTTGTGAAATGTTTCTGAGCGTACCTGGATGGAAAATATATGCCCCCCCCCGTCATTCCCCTTTAGTAGCTGAACAGAAATATGGGCAGTAGTAGAGAGCTCACAAAGAACTGTGAAAAACTCAGCTTACACATTTATGTATTATGCATTAAAACCTGTCTCTATTGAGCTGTCCAAGATAAAGTCCTACTGGCATGTGATCAAAAGCGTAGGAAATTACCTTGATTTGTCCTGGCTAGAGCTGGCTGCCTCATGTAAAAGTATTTGTGAATAAATTATTTGCAGATTGATGAGGAAAAAGTGAGTAATTTATTTGATGAATATTGTTCAGCTGGCTCTTGAGCTAACCAAACCATGAGGAAAAAATATTGGTGAATGATTTATTTGAAAATCTAGTTGAAATTTGACAGAAGAAAACGGTCAAACAATCTGCCACTATTATTCAAATTCCGGTAGACCTGGATAATGTTCATACACTACTAAAGCACACTCCAATGCTTCAACCCATGGCTGTAAAGAAGATGTTGAAATATGAATTCAAATCTTCAAATCTATACTCACCTTCTCCTTAAAAGAGGTTCTCCTCAACCACAGACCCAAAGGTATCTATTAATGAGCATAGAACAGATTCTACATTTGCAGTTATTTATTCTTATTTATTATTAAGACACTCTGGAAACTCTCTTGCTTGGTAGAACAGCAATGAAAATTGAGTACCTTTTACTCCTCTACAGCCTCCCTTCAGAGGATTTCTAAGCACTTTACAAATTTCAATGGGTTTAATGTTACAGCTGTTCCATGAGGCAGGAAGGCATAATGAAATCCAGGAGAAGTAGAAAGCACACGCCACACGCTACAGGTTTCTTTACATCATAAACTCTCAAACTTCGTGAGCATCTTTAGACTAGATTCCTTTCAACAGACCACATCATTCAAAGACTGACTGGATTTTTCAAATCTTACTGCCTGAAATTTGGTTCCCAACTACTTAAATACGCTGCGTGATGAGCTCCTGTTGAAATTTGGCAGACTTTTTGAGCACTAGACACACAAGGAAAACCCCCATGTGTCGCGATATTTCCATGCACATGTACAGATCTAGCAGCATATCTCTAGATGATTGATGGCCTCACAGGTTAGAGCCATAATAGCTGCAAAACTGGCAGGTTGCAGAAAGCTGCCTGTGGCTGCGGGTGGCACATCATGTCACCGTCACCACATGAGCAAACCACATGCAAAAAGGCTATCCAACCTGTTAAGCAATAAATGACACATCCTCCTACCTCCTGCCTCCCTCTTGCACTTCCAGCAGCAGGGCTGCAGTCCCTCTGTTGCTTCTTGGTGGAAATGGTGAATGAAATATGAGGGGCTGCACTTCAAAGCGCTGGAGAGATGTTAAAGATCTGATGTTAGATGTTATGGGAGCTCCCTCTACGGCGTGAACAGTAATGATAAAATCAACACCCTATTCAAACTACTGGACATATTCTTGTCAACTTGAGTGCAGACAGGATTTGAGCTCTAGAACTTCAGCAACCAAAGAATTAGGGAGCAGAAAATACATTCTAAAGAAGTACATGACAAAATTTCCCCCCCAACAACAACTTGCACTCTGAACTCCTGTACAGAAGTAAATAATTAAATAACCAATTGAAAAGATACATATTTTTATATAAGGGAGACTGAATAACAAATTAAAAGTGTGCTGTCAGCCTTAATACAAATAAACGATAAAACCAGAAATAAATATTTGTATGATTGCTGTTGGTCATTAGAGACAGTTTAAAATCCAGATTTACTCAGTGTGATTTTTATTCTCCTTCCCACTGGCATGTCTCCTCTCTTGAACTAGGAAAAATCAAAAGGAGTCAATTTTGCTTTCAGGTTTTCTCTCTTTCTGCGATGTGACTGCAAAAAATCATAGGGGAGGATATTGCACTGTTTTAAAGGAACAGATTTCATTAGATACAGAGCAGGAAAACAATAGAAACATTTCTCTTGGCATTTATTTGTTTTTATATGGATTCTCCTAGGCAAAATTGAAGTCACGAGAGAGGGATTCTCTGCTTATAACATGGGCAGGTACAACTCTACAATTCTTACCCTCTTACAGAATCACTTTCTTGATACTGACCAGTTGCACTCCATTTTGGAGTTTCTTTTTTTCAGTAAGGTCAACCTGAGTTTAGCTCTTCTTTGTGTTTTTTACCTGTGGGACTGCTGTCTTCCCACATCAGAAACAGGCTCAAATCCTTTTCTGACCTTGATTGCAATGAGTAGGACATCCATGTGATGAGAATAAATCAGATTAAATCAGAAGCAGGAACAGTGCATTTCTTCGGCAGATCCCAGAACTTCACATATTGTTGCCTTCTCTTACACAAGATGTATAACCCTGCCTTGACTTTAGGCCATTCTGGGACATAGAAATTATGGAAACAAGAGGCCAGGAGGTCTCTGCTAGACTGAAATGCTACACATAATATACACTGAGCTGTCACCTTTTATCCTGAGTTGATTTTAAATAATCTATAATCCAGGGATGAGAAGTGAGCACCATAGGATCTGTTAAATCCTTCTCATACAGCAAGACAGTGTTGTCATTATACCAGGCCATGAAAGAAGAAACACACTGTCCCTTCAAAAAATTACTTCTAATTTCTTGAACACTACGGCTAAAAGAATCTTTTCGAGTCCATTTACATTAACAGGAATTAATTAAGAGATTAGGCTAAGACTGGTGATTAGGGCCATGTCTGAGAATGTGGGCACCCTCTTTATTAACAAGAGCCTAGATACAGGAAGGAGGCTCCACACCCCCAATACATATAAGCTAGTGCAGTCACTGCATTCCAAGGAACTGAGATCTCAGTACCAAGGATGACCCAGAAGTCAGTCCTCTGGGGATCTTGCCTCTCCTTGATGGGACCAGAGGAGATGCTATGAAGAGAGCTTTGTGTTCTCAGACAAAAAAAAAAAAAAAAAACAAAACTGGGAAAGTCAGTGAAGTTTCAATGTGTGTTTTTCAGATTAATTTCTAACTTGCAGTGCCAAGCAAAGAGAATAGAGATGCAAAATACATGCAAAATAAAACCAACATAAAAGTTCAGTGACAACTGGCATATTGAAAACCCTGCTTTTAACAGAGTTCTAGAAACCAACTCAGAGGGCTTAATACAAAAATAATAAAAGAGAGCAAAGCAACCTCTGTACTTAGATATTTCCAGTCCTTCTGGCATCCTAATAGTCCAGCATCTCCTGCCTATTGCAATTTGGTCTCCTTTCCTCTGTTTTGTTTTCACATCAAATGACCAGCTAACTAGCTATTGAGCCAGCAGAGACCAAAAAAAAAAGGTCAAAAACTGCAGATGTCTCAGTGTTTGTGCCCAGGGGACATCAGATAACAAGCTGTTACAGTTTGCCTACAAATCCACTAGTTGACTTGTTATTCTTGAGTGTCTGTGCAAGGCCTCATTGATTCTAGTTTGGCACTGTGCTGTTGACCCTGAAGCATTTTGAGATCTGCAGTACAAAAGGCTCATCAGCTCATCCAGCACATCTTCTGTGAGTCTTGGATAATGGTCAGAGAAGTAACTCAGAGAAGCTGTATCTCGCCCCAGACCTTCAGCTGAGCTGTCAGCTGAGGGCTCCTGTTCTCTTCCAGGATGCTCCATACACCTATGCCTTGGCAAACCTTGCATCCTGGAAGACGGGCACTGTTAGAAGGTGCTCCTGTACTGGCAGAGCAGGGAATGTGTCTGCTGATCATGTGGTTCTTCAGGACACCCCAAAAAAACCCCAAAAGTCACAAGGTAAACCACAGCACAAAGTCCTCTTGCCTACTCTGTGACCGCAGGGACTGCCAGCAAGGGAATGCATTCAGATTCAAATCACGATATATGAAAGTCTCACTAATTTAGACCCAAGGGACTTCAGAAGAGGGCAGATTTTGGCTCTCTGTGAGAGCACAGTGTGTGCATATAAAGTCACTGGAAAATGTTCACTGAGGCTACATATACTGTGTCCCTCAAAATACGTTTCTGTGACTGGGGAGTAGCGGCTGTTATTCATGAATTGTATGTCTTATAGCAGAACAAGAAGAGTTGATAAAAACAGCAGGGATAAATCCTATTAGCATTGTTTTAAGGAGACCTCCACTCCAGCCCTTGCACAGATGAGTGAGCAAAGCTGGTCAAGTCTTCACGGGGGCTCTGGCTATTTTCTTGTATCCCTGAGGGAAACAGCATTTCTCTGTTGGTGGAAGGGACGAGAGCCTGTACATTCCCTGCCACTCAGACTTCCCATGGGCTTTCTGGACAGCTCCTCACCGACCACCATGCTGTGGAGTGGTGTTTCATGCAAGCAAGATGACTTCAGAGCAGGGGGATTGAGGAGCAGGGAAAGACTAGTGCAAAAGGAAGTATCACTGCATTTCCAGAGCTTGTCACGGAGGATCAGGACAGCTGGGTAGCCTTGGAGACAGAAATTGAAGGTGTGTTATGGGGATTTACATGCTGGTTTTGGAAGTCCTGTTTCAATTTAAGATGATTAGCAATATCTGTGAAAGCCCTCAGGAAGCTGACTCCTTTACGTTTTCATAAAGGCATCAGACAAGGCGTAGCCCCTTTCTTTTAGCAAGAATTTCCTAGCCAGTGGCTGGAGAAATGTGCTGCTTTTCTCCTTGCTGTGACGAGGCAGCTGCTGTGCTCACTAGATTATAACCCAGGCTGCATGGGAAGATTTGATTTAAGGCAAGCCTGGCTGATGACTCTCTGCATGTAAAACTTCCAAACAAGGAGGAGGGAGCAGCTGCAATTACAGTTTTCAATTGGGAAGTGAGAAAATAGAGATAATTTCCGTTTCTACAGCAATGTGAATAATTATCAAAAAGAAAATGGTTGACTGGCAGCTAGAGCCTTGCTTCTACTACCTAGAGCAATGGGCCAGTAGCAGCAGCACAGATGAAATCCTTGGACAGAGGAGTCCAGTTCTAAATTTTAAATCTCCTTTCCCTATTCTCATGTTTGTTTGGTTTTCATTTTCATGTACTTGGAATTTGCATTCCCCCACCCTGCCCTGAGAACACTGTGTATTACAAGTTTTGCATGTGAATATCGCTTCTGAGATTTCATGTTGCCTCTGCTTACATCTCAACACCAATCCAACAAGACTGCAAGGCATTCAGGCACAAAGCCTCCATAAAGCATCCCTTTCTAGATTAAAATCAACAGTTTATTCTCAAGAAGGTTTGAAAACCAGCCATGTTTAGCAGGTGATGGGCACTCCCCATGAAGTTGCTTTGACATAGCGCTAGTTTTCAGGTGCTCTCCTGTTTCAGACAGGAGCTCCTAGCAAATTTCATGTATCCAGAGACTGGCAAATCCATGGCAATAGCCTTCTGAAGTGCTAATAAAATGCCAAGCCAATTCTGGAATCATACTCTGGCATACGAATGTGGGTTTATTTATCTGAATGTTGCGATGCTTCTGCTGCCAGCTAAAAGAAGGCGGTGCCCCCTGTGAGCAACGCTGGCCCAGCTGAGCTACCTGGCCACTGCACAACAAGAAGTCCAGTGGTACTCAGCTGGTCTAACTGCAAATGCACTGAAATTTACTTAGCTAGCAACACTGAAAATCCACAGGATCCTAATTAGAATGATCAAGTAGTCAACTTTAAAACATCGGTACAATCTGCTACTGAGCCCACAGGCTCTCAGAAATAATGAGCATTAAAGGATAAAAAAAAACTCTTCAGAAAGGAAGGTCTCACTGATTCCTTAGATAGCAGGTCATGCCTTTTGCATTTCTTGATGAGCTTCTGTAGCCGATCTTCTCCGTCTGCTCCTGCCAGCACATGTTGGAGCACATCTCATGCCTATTCACACAAACAAAAGAGGATGTCTCGTCTTTCACTTTCTCCTTCCTCCATACTGTGGGGAATTACTGCTCTTCTCCATTCTGCTTCTCATGTGGAGAGAGTAATTTTTAGTTTTTTATTGCAGTAAAAATAATACAAAGCTTCATGAATGAAGCTGGCAAAATACAGAATTGGGCTTTACTCTTCATGCACAAAGATAAAATGGTAACATAATATTTAATCAGGGAGTGAAAGAAAGAGAAGTGAGTTCATTAACTTTTCCCTTGAGTGAAAACTCCTGTTTTCATTCTTCTTTTATTTTTATTCAAATAATTTCCAAGAGAACACCATCCATATGCAAATGCATATGTGTTCTCAGAATACAGCTTTCTTTTATATAGATGATCATGAACTCACTTCAATAAAGGGAAAATGTTAGGATTTTTTCATAGAAATAATCGGCCAGGCAGCCAGCAGTAAAAGCTCTATTAACCTCCAATTATCTCCCCCACATTCCCAAGAGCTTGTATACCTTAGTGGACAGCGTTTTGCAGTGCTGGACATCACAAATCCAAACTGCTTTTACACAGTCCTTCTGTGGGAAGAATCACATGCTGCTTTTTGGGGTTTGTAGGGGTCTTTTTCCCCCTAGTCGCTAATGACAGCAGTAAAAGAAGCAACAACTTTTTCATTGAGCTTTCATTGAGAAGCAAGATCCATGCTCTTTGGAGGCTCCATAATGCTCTGTGAAGATCCATGTCTCCACTTCTGGATGCTGGCAGGAGGTTTGGATTTTTGCCAGGAGTGAGCTCAGAGGCAGAGCTGCCTGTGACACAGAAGGACAGGGGAAGGGCAAAGGCGCTTTGATGTTGAATGATGGGCAAACATCATTCAAAAGATGACATTTGAATTGTGCCCTCATGCACCAGAGACCTGGGAATGGGAATGTGGTTGGTCCTGTGATTTCCCTGCAATGATGTCAGGGAAAAGGCTCAGGGTGACAGCTTCCAGCCAAATTTGTAGGGAATGCTGAGCCTTGACACGATTGCCCATATCTACCCCTTGACCAGTTGCCAGATCCCTGAATGGAGTCAGGCACCAGCTCCGCCTCTCCTGGGGCATCCACATTATGGGGAGGCAGCGTTCTTGTCGAGCAGGCATCCTGGCTAAAAGAAGCCATGCAAGAAGAAGGGAAGTTCAGCCCTGGGAGTGCCTGCCCAGAGCCCCTGATCCGGACTTCGCCACCGAGCTCCACCCCAGCAGCCTCCCTCCCGTCCAGCCTCTGGTGTCTGCACGCTGCAGTCCTAAAGCACACAGCACGACAGCGCTGAAATAACTCCGGAGTTAGTATGTCCTGAAGGTATCCTGCTTTCAGAGGAGCATGTGTTATGTCTCTTCCAAATGATCCCTCTGATGGGTGTTGCCCCCGGATACGCCCATTTGGGAAGCAGTTTGGTTGTGCAAAAGTTTTTGAAGAGATGCAAACACAACCATTAAAATAACCTAAGCAGTTCCCACACCCCCTCTGTGACATAAAAAAAAAAAAACTACTTGTCTCCCATCCACAGGGACATGTTATTTCTTTATTTTTGCTGCTGTTATTTCCTTTTAGAAAACCACATTATCAGAACCCACTAATTTATGAGGAGAAGACAAAGACCAGGAGAGTTAGTCCCCTCCTCGAAGATGTTACTTCTGTCAGATTAGTATGTGAAAAACAGCCAGGAACTTCTCAATGAATCTTTCTGGAATATTTCCTAAGCAGCTGCTGATTCTTTCTGGGTAATAACAGAAAAGAAATCTGAGAGGAGAAACTGCAGCTGCTGCCACAACAGAAAGAGCTTATTATGAGACATTGCGCTCTTTTCTTTTTTCACTTCATTTGTTTGGGTTTTGTTGAGGTTTTTATTTTTGCCAACGTGATAAATTGCTACGGAAAATCCACAACAGGAAATTTATATATATATATAATATATGTATATACTCCTACCAACAGGCAGGTTCCCATACAACCACGGATGATGTCAGCTGTTTTGGTTAGTGAGGATTTTGTCCCCTGTGGTGTTTTGATTCCCCTGCTACAGGACTCAAATTCTGCACTGGAGGCGCTGGGCTGGGATTTCAATGATTTGCCAACACCAGTGCCTGTCTCTTTCCAGCACACTCTGGCTCAGGTTACTTCCATTTACAGTGCCACAGTGCACCATAGTCCCAGGTATCTTCTTATCTGCCTCCATGGTTATTGTATTATGATACTAAACCTTTCCAAGAAAGGATCATATCTGCATTGGATTTTTTGACCCTATCACTATACAATAACTGATAACAGGGAACACCATCTGCAGAAAAATACAATTCCCAAGGCTGCACTTAAGGCAACCTTTCAGTTCTTAATTACCCAACACTGAATGAGAGAGGAAAGAACGAAAACCAGCTCCAGGCATCTGCTCCCTCAGTCCCTGAGGAGGAAACATGAGCTGCCAGCCCAGAGTCCACCACCATGCCACATTCCTCCTGCATGGGGGTCCTATATTTGCCTTATACCCAGAGCTGGTATAAGAGTACTACTTCCAGAGTAGGAAGCAAGAGATTATGAAATGTGATGTTGTCAGGGCAGACTCAGCGCAACACTGCCAAGAAAGGACATTCAGAAAAGCTCAGCATTTTGAAAAGAACCACCAAAGCTTTTTGAGTTCCACAAAATGCTACTTTACATTCACATTACAAAACTGTGTGACACTGAGGCCAAGAACCAAAACGAGGGGGAATATCTCATATTTTTAATATAGTTGGAATTCAGGTGGCTGTGGGCAGGCTACCTGCCTGCTAACAGAAAGTGAAGATATTTCTAGTCACCAGCAGGCTTTTCTGAAGCACCTCTGACAACACTCGAATACCCTTCTTTACTGCCAAGCATCCAAATAAAATAAAATAAATCCTACCATTGAGCAAGTAGGTTATTTACCCTCTTAGATACTCTGTGCTCTCCTCTGGAGACTGCACACTCTTTCCTCCACCACAGTTCACTTGCTGTGCAAGTTCAGTTTGGCATTTGTCAAATCCTTTCCAAATCTGGAAACACTGATGTGTCACGGAAGTATTTCTTTGTTCGGGGGTTACTGGGTGGATTAATTGCAGTGGCTTCTCAAAGGACAACTTAATCTGCATTAACAACTCACCTGCTTCTCAGTGCAGTTATCGTGCTTGTGTTGGAGAGGATGGATAGGAAATTAGGACATTGAGATCATTTTTGCTTTGTGTTTCTTGATGTGTCTTAAGCTACTTGCCTTAATGGCTGGCAAGCATTTTGCCACAGTACTTAAATGTATTATGAAAATGAGTCAACAGAGAACCTGAGGTTGGTTTGGAATTCTTTTAAATTTCTCAGACAATCAACTAGACCATATCCTCCTAAGCAGCTGAGTCCCTAAATTATTTGTCCATTTTAAAAATAATTTTTAAAAATAGCTTTAACCAGCCATGTGGCTTTGCAAACAGTCCATTGTATGTCTTGGAATCAAAACTGCTCTGTGACACAGACATGTTTCATTATTGATTCAACAAGTTTCAATTCCATATGGCTTCAGTTACAGAAAAACTAACTGGAGCCTTTCCTTCCTTGCACAAAAGCATCGTCAGCTAAACTCCAATAACAGAAGCTTTATTTCAGGCATGTGCAAGGGGTGGAAAGAGGCTAATTGAATCTGATCTGATAGTTTATCCAGTCTTAAAAATTAGTGTGGATTGCCATTTCTTCTAGATGAAGGAGGGGAAAAATATCTAAAAGAGGTCAGATCTGAGCTGGTACCCCAGTTGATGATCTGGTCACATTTTACAGCTAGGAAAACAGTAGTTTTAGAAGGGTGATGCCCTTCCAGGGGACAGGATGGTGTGGGTAAGCAGTGAGGGTTATGGATCAGCATGCAACTCTTCTGCAGATCAGAAATTAATGGGAGCCCCACAGCATGGGGGGTTTGCTAAATCCATGCTTCTGAGTTGGCAGCCATGGGATCCCAGTTCTGCTGGCTCTGACACCAGTGGCTTCTCAAGGAGGCAAAATAATTCCTTAATAGAGTCCTGTATGGGATCACAGTGATTCAGACTTCCTCCTGCAGCTTGTGGTCCTCAGCCAATACCCACTCAAATTGCCGCTTTCTGTTGACTTCAAAGGACATTTTCTTGGCCTTTATTTGTCAGCCTTTGAGTGCAATTAAAGCCATGCTGTGTGCAAATGCATGGTGGACACTGTTCTTGGATGATCCTTGTATTCTATCACTGCTTGCTTGGTAGGACTGGTGATGATAATACCAGTAAAAGTGGAATCATTTTGCCCGTGCTGTGAGCCTGCCAGTGGCTTTCAGGTGTTGGGTGATTTTGAGGAATCAGGGCTTTGCCTCAGTTCCAGCTTTACAAAGATTCACAAAGAGAAGAGTTTAAACCTTCCCTGCCTCTGGCATCCCTTCACATAATTGCATTGTCCCTTTCTTTCCTCTAGATTGTCTCACTGTTGCTTGAGTAAAGTAGGGCATTACTAAAAGCTTGGTGCTAGAAGCCAGAGGGATGACAATGCTGAGATTGACATGATTTGTCAGGGTGGCAGTGGGGTCCTGAGGGAGGGAACTGAGACCCAGATCACTCTGAGAGCCAAACAAAATCTTTCTGAGGGCAGAAGAGAGGTCTGAAGAGCTCCCTGCCTACAAGCCCAGTGTCTGCAAGGTTTCACTCCAGCTCTTTTCCTGGTGACTCTTACTGCTTTCGACAAGTCACCAGGCAATTGCAGATCAAAATCACAAGCTCAGCCCCAACTCCAGCTGGCAGTGCCTTAATTGAGACTGGCAGCAGCTGATTTTCAAACCAGTGAAAAGGTATAAGAACCTCACCAACGTATTGCTGGGAGGGACAGGGCTGTGCTTGAGGCTCTGGGCAGCTAGGAAGCATCATGGCTGTACTGCATACAGAGCCAAGTGTGGAGACACTCATGGACAAGTCCTGCTCTCAGTACTTCTTCAGTACAGAGGAAACCCTGTGGCAGCTCCTGTCTTCTAACCAAGAGCAAGTGACACTGCCCTGCTTTTCTCCATCAGCCTGCAGGATGGGGTGACAGCCAGTCTGTGCATACTGCCTCTTGCTGTCTCATGGCAGAGGTTGCAGGATGCTCTTCCCACCCTCGGGGCCTGAGCAGGGTGCCCATTCCCATGGATGAGTCCTGTGCTGCACTGTGTTCATTGCAGGGACTAAATGTTTAGTTATCTCACAGGGTGCATACATTCAGAGCTGAGCTAAAAATGGACTGGATGTGTTTGCTGTATCTCGAACTGCCTGGGTGCAACAAAACATGATAGACTATTCCAGTTGTTCAAACTTGTATCTGTGTTTAATCAGCCTAGGTGCCCAGCTGACTGCTAAAGGAAATCCTTCTGGAAGCCACTGAGATGGGCTTTTCTTTATGAAATCTCATTACTGTGATAGGTGGCAGCAGTGTCTGTTATGCAGGTTGGCATTACATTCAGTTTCTTCTAACGCTGCCTGACTTTAACTGGCTGGGCTGACATCTTCTGTAAGAGGTCTTGCCTAGGGCTCATGGATTCCTCAGCCTTTTGTAAGACATGCTATTCAAATCTGGTTACTCTGGTCCTATTAATTTCCTCTTAGGTTCTTCTCTAATACCATTATTAGAAGTGCTTACAAAAACTCCTACATTTATTATCACCAGCTCACCTGATGAAAAAAAAAGCAGCTATTTCTGATACCCCCTTTGATCTGCCCAAGGTCTGCCTACCCAGGGACCAGCATAGTGGCACAGTGTGTGGGGGTTCAGAGCAGGACTCTCCCTGATTTCTGTCACTGCACCCTTTTGATTTCAAGATGGGCACAGGGTAATGAGAGCACACAGAGGCAGTGAGTACCTACAAATACTTGATGAGGTGGTGTCCATGATATCCCACAGGTACACGGCACCCCAGGCAGGGAGAAAGTTCAGCTCTCTGGGGCAATAATCTGGTGTCTTCCCAGTGAGACAGCATCTTCTTTCAGCCTCCACGTCAACTGTTACACACTTTTCATCTCCTCCAAATAAAGGAGTATAGGTCAGCTGGCAACAGCCTCCTCTGTCCTCATGCTTTGCTGTTCAGCCCCTCCACAGCTGCAGGTTGTGCACTAAGAGAGGCAGGGCTCCAGGGCTAAAGGAGCAGGCAAGTTGGACGCTCATGGGGCCCAAAATTAGATTGCACAAGGCCACCATTATTCTGGCTCTCCTCCACTGCCTTCCTGCTTTTGGAGGGCTTGCTTTCGCAATCTTTAGCATTATGCTTTTAACATCTTCTGCCTTGGGGCGGGTGGTGGTGTTTAGAAAGATGTCTAACAGAAGCTGACCATCTTTTGTAAAGATTTCTCAGTGGTAGCTCGGGAGATGACAGGGCAAAGCCCCAGAGACATGTACCAGTGTCCTTGGGAGGCCTGAATCTCCTTGGGAAAGCAGGGTGAGGAAATCTCAGCTCTTCTTCCTGTGAAACACCAGCTGAGGTCAGGCTGCCAGGCCCCAGGTGCCTGGGAGAGGGGCTGCATGCCTTGGATGTGTGCTGTGGCCTCCTCAGGGTCCTGGCCACCCAAATGAGCTCCCACCCCCAGAGATGACCTGGAGCTAGCATGTCCTCCTGCATGGAAATCAGGTGTAGGGAAATGGAGTCCACTAATCTCTTCTGCCTGAGAAGGTGATACACAGCCAGGATGGGCACCTAAATTCAGGTGCCAAGGAGGTCATTGGCTGACATAATACAGATGTAGCTTCTGGCACCAGAGATTACACACCCAGGAGCACTTCTGTTTATCCATCCTGGCATCAGGTGGTGCTGGGTTTAGTATTTAAAACAATGCTTCAAGCCGAAATTCTTCTTGCAGCCATGAAATGCCATAAATGCAGGGTGCTGGCTGACATGCAATCTCTTCCCCCTCTTTCATTTGTGCCATGAGTGGTCCTACTTTATCAAGCCTAGCACCTTCCACTCAGAAATGCCAGTCAAGATTTTACACTTACAAAAACGCATCAGAGCGCATCCTGCAGTCTATCAGAGCATGTGGTACTCTGCATCCTGTGAGCCCATCCTCACTGCTGCACACGAGCAAAATGGGCAATTCTCCTTCTGCAAGGCAGCTATTCAGATCCCAAACAGGGCTGAGTATTTTTTTCCCTGGCTTGTGGTTATTAAAAGCTCTGTCTTTTGCAGGCGTGTTGCTGTGCTGGATCAGAAATAGCGATGCAGGGGCACTGAAGGTTGAGCCCTGTGTTTTGCTAACACTTTGGAAGACGATGCCATCTGTGACATGATTCAGATCAGTGGTTCAATGAAATTCTGTTGGCAGGGAGTTATTCACCAGATTAATGTTTCAGAAGTTCTCGTGCTTCCAAAATGGTGCTTTGCCTTCCGTCTCCCTCTGCTATTTTCTTTCACATCTCCAAAGGTAAGCCCTGTCAGAGTGCCTCATTAGCATGTCTGGACGAGGCAAGAAATACAATCTTTGCTGGCACAAACCATGATGCACAGCTTGACAGGGTGCACAGAGGTCCTGATGCTTTCAGCAGGTCATGCAGATGCCACCAAAGCCTGTATCATGGGCACACAGTGACACTCCCCCCCAGACACCTCTTCCCCACAGCATCCCAACACAGGAGGCATCCCCAGAGCACATGCAGAACACAGTGAGGAAAGAAAAATTGGTTCTTTCGAGAGAAATGGATTTTGGCCATCTGAAGACCTCCATGGCAAATCATCATGTGCCTCTGGAATGTGCTCCATTTGTGTAAGCAAGAACAAATTGAAAATGCCTTTGATTTTAATGCCCTTTAATTTTCATACCCTGTCAGGACTGCAGCTCCCTACACACATCAGACTTTGATTTACAAGCAGTCAATCTCCATACTCACTTGCAGAAATGGACTTTGCAGAGGCCCCCTCAGGGCAGGAAGCCCCATTGCTTTGGGTGCTGCTCAAACACCTCCAAAGTCAGCAGTGAGCTCACAGCCCTCTGAAACACCTCACAAACATCCACCAGGCAGTGTAGAGGTGGGAAATAAAATTCTGCAGTACCTCTGTGGGCACCTCTCCCCAGCTATTTTCTGAAATACATTTCTCCATAAAGCACCAGCAGTGTCAGATACTTCAGAGTGGCTGCAGCATCCTAAGGATGTGGGGGGTGTTTTGAATTACACCAAACCTTCTCTGGGTAAAATTATCTCCACACAGAATTCTTTGTAATTGAAAATGAGAGGTTAGAGTAAATGAATTCTCATCACAGATCTTCATAAGCTGCCCACTGCCACAGTAATTAGGTGCAAAAATTAAGCAGTAACAGCAGTTGTTTCTGAAATATTTTGAACATCATAAAAATAGTTTTAATGGTTAAAACCCAAAGTGCTGGGAGCCATCACTGTGACAGCTCTGTAGATGAGATCTGCATCCCAGCAGCGAGATGCAGTAAATTTACTCACAGTAAATCTGGATCACTGGAAAAATAGTTAGATAAAACAGAACATTTTCATACCTGTTAGTTTCTGGTTTGCTGTTGATTGGACAGTGTGTCTGATCATTTTGTGCAGCAGAGTGACAAATAACTTACAAAATTATTTCCTTGAAATGGTTTGGAAATATAGCTCTTCTTGCCATATATTTCATCTGGAAGGCAATTTTTTCCTGCCCTTCTGCACATCAGCCTGGAGTTTCCGTTAGAGAGAAGTGGTAATACAGAGAGACATCAGCATCATTCATTGAATGAAAATTCTGAAACAGCAAACAGTTTCTAAAAATAAAAATATAGTGAATATGTCTTTAGGTCTCTAAGGCATTATATGGTGACTAATCAGAGCAGTTTTCCTACGAAAAAGGGACAGAAGCAATAGAGATGGCATCAGATTTAATAGTACAAAATGCAAGGTCGTGCCCCGAGGGAGTAATAATGAGAATTTCTGCTACCAGCTGGGAGCTCATCAGTTGGAAGTGACAGAGGAGGAGAAAGACCTGAGCGCACGAGCTGATCAAATGTCTGTAAGCTGGCAGTAGCATGCAGATGTGAGAAAGACAAATGCGAGCCGAAGACATGTCAGATGAAGGATTTCTAATAGAAATAGCAAGATTTTAATGCCATCACAGAAGTACAGAATATTGTATGTCATATAAAAGATGAATTAATTTAAAATTGCCTTTTTTTTGCGCCTTTCTCTCTTGTCATGACCTGGGAGGAGAGCGCTTTCTTTCACAAGAAGAGACTAAATGAGCTTGGTTTCTTGAATCTAGCAAAATGCAGGCTGGGAAAAGATATATTTGTTGCTTACAAATACCCTGGAGGGAAGTACCAGGAAGAGAGAAGAGCTATTTGAGTGAAAGGGCAGTGCTGGCACAAGAACAAGTGCCTATAAATTTGCCAGTAATGCATTTCAGCTGGAAATTAGAAGAAGGACCTGACTGTCCAGAAGTGCATCTCTGGGATTGACTTCCAGGAGATTTTATGGGGACAAAAATCCCAACTTGTTTTAATGCACCGTTACACCAAACAGCAGGGGATTGGACAATATGGTCCAAAAGGTCCCTTTTGGTCCCTAATTTCCACTGTCCCCATGTGCCTATCTTGTCCAACAACCTAAGGTTTCACATTGACGGTATTCAGCTACCTTTGAGGAGCTGAATAACCAAAAAAATTTGGTTTTCCTTATTTTGCTGACTAGAAGAACTCCCAGCCAAGTCCTGCTACTGTCCCCCTGGGTACTTTCTGGCCCATTTTGTTGAAGAGATTGGTGAGGACAATCCCAAGCCTGTTTCTAATGGACACATGCCACATGAGTCAGAGCATCCAGCAGCATGTCTGCGGAGAAATGGGCCAAAGGCTCCAAGCTGCCCTTTGCACTGAGATCAGCCCTGCTCCTGCCCAGGGTGGAGAGAGATCACACATTATCCAAATGTTTCAATGCAGAAGTGAGGCATTGCACATAAAGACTTCTATCCTAGAGTGCGAGGTGCTGCATGAGTACATCATAAATTGCTCTCTTGGAGTCTTTTTGTGACTATTCTCTGTGTTGAAGAGCTAGAGATGAAGCTTGGGCTTGGAGAAGGGTGGAAAACCACGATGTGCAAGTGTCAGGTAGATGATGAGCAGCAACTTGGGGCAGCTTGGTTGCTAACTGCCTGGCACTTCATGCAGCACTCACTTTTGTAACGTCATCTGAAATATGAAGAAGCCCAGCCCAGAAGCAAAAAATTAAAGCGAGCAGGTATGGCAGAGGATCAGCTGGGTGAGGTTAGGCATGTGACATTGAAGTCCTCACTTAAAGCAGCTTAAATGGGACCATGGGTAGAATTGGCAGGTGGGAACCTGAGCCTCAGCCTGGAGGAGGTTTTCTAGGTGCCTCCTATGATCAGTATGCTCTGACCACCCCTGAGGGACAAGGAAATTTGTCCTTCTTCTGCCTGCAACAGGAGACTCGGGGCAGATTATCTCAGAAAGTGTCTGGATGCAAAGCGTTGGATAAAGACACCTTTTATGTACATTTCTTTGCTTTCAGACGTAATAAACACCGCTGACCTTTGTTTTCTTTATCTCTTCTCCCTGGTGTATTATGTCTCTCAGATTGCAGAACCATTAGGGTGGTTGTTCTCTCCATGTAGCACTGTAACTTCACGCAGCAATTTGTCACTGTAGATAAAACATCTTTGCTGTCCCAGGCTGCGTGCAAGTTAAAACAGGCACGGCATGCAAATCCAACTGAAATTCAAGAGTTCAAGTTTGAAGGAGTCTGGAAGAGAGGAAAGAAGGGGAGTGTTTTAGGAGGACAGTTTTGCAGAGGACTGCCAAGGCAGAGTGGTAGAGAGATGAGAGCAGGGAGGGCTGTCAAGGAACAGGAAACGCAGCACAGAAGGGCAAGAGTGGGAGCAAGGGATGTGGAGGGACGTGGAGGAGAAATGCAGGGGAAGGAGGTTGGAGGAGGAAATTAGAGAGCCAGCAACACTGCTGTTGTGTGCTCAGAAATGAGAAGGAGCCCAAGGGCACTGTAGATAACAGAGTATGGCTGCTACATCCCACACCAGAGCCTCCCCTTCATTGCTGGGCAAACGATCAAATGTACACACAGACCTCCAAAGCGTTTGTAGAGGCTTCAAGGTGAAAGGCACCTATAACAGGAATTATTATTGTTGACATTAAGTAACTGTGGAAGTTTTCACTTGGAAATGCACCTGGGTTTTGTCTCTTCTCAGCACAGTTGTTATTCAACTGCAAATCTGCACGGGAGTTTCTTAAGTGCGTATCTTTGTATTTAATTCAGCCAGTTGGTTTGCAGCAGCAGAGTCCCTCCTGTATGTTTGAACAGCACACACATAAAGCCCTTACTCTTAGCACAGCAACCGAATGTATATGCTTTGTTCAGTTTTTATATTCCAAGCACTGAGTAAACCCTCAACAAATGCAGTCTTCAAAAACTGGCCACACACCCACACCAGTCAAACTTTCCATGGAGTCAGAACCTCTGAAATCCCTCACCAAGAAGGAAGCACTGGCCTGGTCTGAACTCATTTTAGGAGAGGAGGGAATAAGGAAAACACATTCATCAAATTTTGTCTAGGCTAATGATGCTGGCCTGAAATTCAGCCTTCTACTTTTGTTAGATTGTATAGCCTTGATAACCAGCAACATCTTACTCCTAAACCCTACATGGAAGCAAGACTAAAAGAAATCATACTCTTACTCCATCGTTTTGGGCACAAATGCATCCCTCTACAATGAGCTCTCTGTGCCCCTGAGGAACTGGCGTCTCTGGGGAACCCAGTTTGTGAAACAAACAGGGATGGGGCAGCTCTTCTCCACAGGGCCTCAAGTTGTGCCAAACAGCTCTCCTCCTCCTCCTTCTCCCATGAGAAGGGAATTCATCCCAAAAGTTGTGCCACCCTGCAGCAGGACAGGCGATGAGGAAAGAGAGGCTGGCAGAGCATGCAGAGGGAGGCATGTTCTGGACATGGGTCAGGAACAGGGAGGAAACCATGGGGCAGCAATGCAAGCAGGTCTCTGGCTGCACATGGCTTTTTACATCCAATGAGATCAAAAATCCTTTAACTGAGTATCCAGGGACAGCCTGGTGAGCACAGAGGGAGCTGGTGCTGCTCCGTGCCTCTCTGCATTTGCAACTCCAGGCTGGTTGGGAGATAAAGTCATCTTTAGGCTGGGGATAGGAGGAGAGGACTGTACTAATGCCTTGTCATTGATGCTATCCACTGGAGAGCCCACTGTGCCCTTGGAGAGGCCTCAGCTCTCCAGGAGAGGCAAGTTTCTGCTGTCAGGGGGCTGTGTGAGAACACAGAGCTGGGGCGGCAGGCGGGCTGTGTTTGAATGATGCAGTGCACAGCAGATGTCCAAGACACAGCCAAGAGGTGGGACTGAGGCAAGGCACAGGGAGTGAGTCACCCACAGCTGAAGCCAAGCAAGGCCTGAGCATTGAGACAAATTGTCTAAGATGAGAACAGGGCCAGAGCCAAGTGGGAAAGAGAAGTCTTCCTATCAGGGAAACAGCCAGAGAGATGGAATAAAGAGGACAAACAAAATCAGAAAACTACAGAAGTGCAGGATGCCATAAGGACCACCCTTCACCAGACTGGTGGGCATCCAGCTTGGTACATTGTCTGCAGCAGTGGCCAGGAGCAGATGTCCAAGGAAAAAGTGCAGAAAGGCCAGAGCAGGCATAGAGTGTGACTTTCCCCTGAGGACCCTCCCAGCCTCTGGCACTCCACAGCATAGCAACTCCCCCAGCCAGAGGCTGTGCCTGCAATGTTCACAGCCTTCAGGGAGTTTTCTCCTCTGAACCTGATTGCTTTGCAAACCCCTCTGTGCTTTTGGCCTCTGTCCGAATAGGCAGGAGTGAACTCCACGGCCTGAGGGTGCACAGGGGAAAACACAGAGGAGGAAGGGAGGAAGGGATGGAGGAAAGCTGCTGAGAAGTGAGGGAGGATGGAGGGGATCCTTCTGGGAAAGGCCCCATTGCATCAGCCAGTCCAGCCATTTGCAGAACCCTCCTAAATGGCAAAATGAGGTCACATCATTGTGGTGCACTCCTAAGCTCTCATGTCAGCCCCTTGGAGGGTCCAAGACATTGGCAGTGCATTTGACTGGACTGCCCCAAGCGTAGCACTGTCAAAAGGAAAACTGTTTCTGAGAAAGAAAATGCCAAAACCGATGACTTTCAGCACCAAGAAGTTTGCTTTCCCTCCCAAGGAGCTTGCAGTCCCCATGAGGCCAGTTCCTCTCTAAGAGCTTCAGGCATTTGGGCAGCCAGCATTCCTGCTCCTTTCTGGACACCTCCGTGCTAATCTGTGTTGGAGAGACATAAACTTGCTCTGGGCACAGCAAGATGATTGGACAAAGGCTTTTTTTTCCCCAAATAGTAGAGCTTTTTTTTTTTTCTCCTCCAGGAAAGGGGCAGCAAGCGAAGGTATTATGCCGATTAAAAGAGAGGAGGGGGCAGGATTTGAGTTACAAAAGAAAAAACCGGCACATTACAGCAAGGGAAGCTGCAAGGTACAAGGCCACACTGTAAAAGAAAAAAAAAAAAAAAAAAAGAAAAGGCATTCAAACCCTCTCCAGCATCCATCAAAGCGATAACATTATTGCATGGTACGTTTATAGTTCCCTTGCAGCTGCGGCAGCAGCTTTTCAGCGGGGCTGGGCTTAAAACGAGACCAGAGCCAGTGCTCTGCTGCTCCAGCACCAGCAGACGGGCCTTTTCCACCCCCTCCTCCATGCACAGACATGCACAGCCTGTAGCAGTGACTCCAAAATTCATTTCACCCTTTAATTGGATTTCATGGAGGAGAGCGAGGCGCGGAGGGGGGACGGCCGGGGCTGCAGGGGTCCCTGGTGCCCGGTGGGACAGTCACGGTGCAGGGGAGGAGGGTTGGGGCAGGGTTTCTGGGGCAGGGTCCTGCCTCTTGCCCCCATCAGGCACAGAATGGGTTCAGCACTGCCCTGGCCAGGAGAGCAGCAAACGCTCCATTTCTGGTGTCAATTCCCAGCCAGCACAAGTCGCTTCCATCTCATCGCGCTCAGAAACGTCTGGGCTTAACTAGGTCACATTTCCTAACTGTATCGGAGGCAAAGGCTTGTCTTGCTTGAGTGGTTTAAGCAACCACCCTAGAAGAATTTTACCAAGAAGTGCCATGAGCATCCATGGTGAGAGTGACTCCCCCTGCCTTGCTCTGGAGGAGGAGTGAAGATGACCCGTGCAAGGGACCAAATGCTGTTTTCAGTCCCACAGCTTTAAGATCCTAGGTGAGAAGCAGCTCATTTCCAGCAGTATGAATATGTGTGTCTCTGAGACAAGCTATTCACAACTTGCATTTTTACCCCATTAGTTGCCAAGGCACAACTTTTGTACGCTGTGTTTATCTTGCAGACAAGGCACTACACAGCAAAAGGTATGGGATTCTGAGATTCTGCAAAGAGATTCTGCACCCCTGGTGCAGCTGAAAGACCACACCTCAGTCCTGGGCACCAGTGAGTAGGTGGAGAGACAAGAATTAGCAGACATTTCAATGTAAATCCCAATCTCCTCTGTCTCTTTCCCCCACTGCTGTGGGGGGCACAACCCAGCAGCACCTCAGCCCTTTTTTGTGAAGAAATCAGATGGGTCTCACATGCTGGCTGATGGTTTCACCCTGCTGGGGGGACCACGCAGCTTCCCTCCCAGCTCAGCATCACCTCTGCACTGTCACCACTGCCATAGCTCAGGGAAGAGCTGCTGGGAGCCTTGAGAGCAACCCTCTGGAGCTACAGCCCAGTCAACCTGCCCTGCCAACTCCTGACACCAACACAAAACATGAATGTCTGTGATTCACCTACATGTACAGCCCTAAGCTGAATCATGCTGGACTCTTGGTGTGCACAATGTATCTTGCACTCTCATCCCCCAGGCTGATGCTACATAGCTGAGAAGAATCTATCCTTTTGCCCACATTAGCCATTTTGGCCATCAGTGTCCATGGGTGTCTCTTCAATTGTGGCTCATTTAGGGGGATTAATTGATTTGTCTTTGTTTGCCAAACACTCCACCTCAATCCTCCTGATACAGGTGGGAACAAGGCAGTCGCTATTTTCAGCCTCTCTGCATCCATCACTTTCTCTGCTCGATTTTGCTTCACATTCTTCATCTGTAACTTGTGCAACAAGAGGATGTCTCCAGTCCATAATTCACCTGCTCTGCTTCGACAGCAGAAAGGTGGTATTTTCAGCATGGCTTTTTTTTTTTTTTTTTTTTTTTTTTTTCCTAGTGCTGTTCTTTATATAGCCAGCCATTTTGTTCTCTTCGGAGACAGCTGCTGCAGACTGAGCAGATGTTCCCAGTGAACTGTGTGTGGTGACACCCAGTCTCCCCCCGCTGTCACCCAGCTGCAGTTGATGGAGAACTGGTGCCATCGAGGCAGCCTTCCCCACCCTGTGTGTCAACAGCCAGGGTCACCTGCCCCTTACCTTGGGTAAGTCCCACTGGTGCCTGCACAGTCTCCTCTACCCTAAATTCTTTCATGCCATCTGCAAAACTTGCTGCTTCACTGCTTCCCCCACTTTTCCAAGTCATTAATAAATATTAAGCACCAGCAGTGTGCTCACAGCTCACTGCCCAGCCTGCTCTCTTCATCCCTGGAGGGAGAGTGCATCCCTTCCCCCTTTGCCACCTGAGACCCTCAGCATCACCTCTCATCCACCCCTACATCATCCTCACCTGGCTGCAAGGGGCTCCAGCCCACACAGAGCAGCTTTGGTGGCTGGAGGGCTGTTTTTGTCCCTGGTCAGACCGTGTTTCTAAAAATGGAGCACAGGTTGCCCGACCTCAGCTGACTCACTCGGCTCCTCCACATAGCAAAGCACTCAATAATTCACAACGCTAAATGGCCCCTTTGGTTCAGGCTGAGCTTCCCATCCCACGGGATGACAGACACAGCACTGCCAGCTCCTGTTACCCTTCCTGTTCTCCAGCCAGAGCAGGGCTGAGCACAGAGTGACAGAGGCCCCCAGAATGACCTCCCACAAGTCTTGAGGTGCTACTCAGCCCTCTGAGGACGCTGTACCCTTCCCAATAGGGGAAGGAGGATGCAGTGGGCTGTGGAAAGGAAGAGGTCAAGAGATCCAAAAACGACTGGCTCTAGTAGGGATTTCTCTGCTGACTTATTGAGCAGGAAAAATGTGAAGCAGCTTACCCTGGCTCTTGGGGGGCACTGAGGGCACCCACCTTCCCTCCCCACACTCCTCTGCATACAGTCCAAGAGCTGGGTGGGTTTGTGGCAGTCCCCCTTTGTCATACACAGAAATACTTCAGTGGAGCTTGAGGCCCTCCTCGCCCTTGCCCAGGGGCTGGTGATGGCCACCTGCACAAAGCTGCTGTCTGTGGGGAGCTGGCATCCAACATTTCATCTCTAGTTTGCAAGGAAGGGAAGGCTTGCTTTCATTTTGTTGATTATTTTTTTAGAGAAAAACATAAGGAAATTAGGAATTTTGGTCTGCGTATCTCTGAAACACTGCTGCATACCAGAAGTAGCTGTGGACATCATGTCCGTTTGCCCAGAATATCCCTCATATTTCACCACCCCCCAGAGCTTTGGCTTTTGTGTCTCTTGTCCACCTCACATCCTCTCTTCCAATACCTGAAGGGAGTCCACAAGAAAGATGGAGAGGAACTTTTTACAAGAGCATGTAGTAACAGGAAAAGGGGGAATGGATTAAAACAAAAACAAAAACAAAAACAAAAACAAAAAAAAAAAAACCAAAAAACAAAAAAAAAAAAAAAAGCAAGTTTAGATTAGATATTAGAAAGAAATTCTTTATTGTGAGGGTGGTGAAGCACTGGAACAGGTCACCCAGAGAAATTGTGGTTGCCCCATCCCTGGAGGCTCCACCAAGGAGGTGCAGTGGAGGGTCTTCTGACCTTCTCCAGCCTTGGTAGGGGACAGGCTGAGGCTCTGTCCACATTTTGCTCAGCCCATGATACATTTGAGCAGACTTGTCACTGTGCAGGGAAATCAGCCACTCATGCAGACTGCAAAGCCTTGTTCAGATGCTCACTTTGAGAGCTTAGCCACAGAAAAAAGTACTGTGCACGCACAGTACACGATTTTAAAGCAATCAAAATGTGCTCAAGAAAAAGTCAACTTTGCAGACATAAGATGAGAGAGTTCTTCATTGCAGAGATTATTTCCCTGCCTAATTTCAGCCTTTCATTCTCTGGGGTTTTGGCCAAAAATCTGCTAAGAACATCACTACTTTCTTCCTAATTGGCTGAACCACATTTCTTTTCCAGAGAAATCCACCTTCCTGCACAGAAGACTGACCATTGATTGAAAGATTAACGTTTTGAGCAACTGGGGAACAGGGAATTAGAGAGAAAATGAGTGATCTGGCTGGTCCTCAGCAAGCCCCATGCCTGGTGCTGTGTCCTCACAGCCTGCCTTTCCTGCAGCAGGGCACTTCCCTCTCTCCCTGGCAGAGCTGTGGATGCAAGCAGTGGTAAAGCCTGTTTCCCTAAACACAGGAGGGAAACAAAGGAGAGATTTCCCAGTCACTCTTTTAGGATTGTTTCCCCTAAAACTCTCTAAAGCAGTGCTACAAGCCCTTCTTTGATGTTTGCTTACATCCTCCTTTATCTGCTTCTGTGACACTTTTGTGGCTTTTCTGCACAAAATGATGCAGTTCCCTCCCTTGCTCTGCAGTGGCCTCCTGTGCTTGCACTCAGTTACTCTCTCCTCTGGTCACACCTCTCCTGACCCACTGTTTGCACCGTTTGCAATTTGGATAGCAGCTCCTATCATTTCAGCTGTATATTTCATAAGGGGAATCTGTTGGGGGGGGGGGTTATATGTATCTTGAAAGAGAGTAGCTTTTAACAACAGCTTTTGCTGACCTTTCTGCTGAATCCAATTCATTTTCATATAACTCATCTAGCAGGACTAAAATCTATACAAAATATCACATGCTATCCATTCCTGAACGGTTTTGCCTAAGGTTTTCTGTTACTTTCAGGCTTTTTTTCTTACATAGTGTCAGGAATGGCGCTACTAAGAGAGGGTTTATAGATATCATGTTATTTATATTATAACTACAAATCAAACAGGGGAGAGGAGGATAGAGAGAGAGAATGAGTAAAGACTTTTTTTTTTTTTTTTTTTAAATCAGCCTGTAGTGCAAAGGCAATTATTATTTCAGGGTAATCTCCTTCTCTTAGACCTCTCTATCAAACTTTTCCTATACTCATTCCTCCCCATGTGGTCAACATTAATTACTATGAACCTGATCACAGACTTCTTGGTGCTCCTTGGAGAAATTCATCCCCCATCCTATGCATGATCACCTTGATCACCTGATTCTACACTTGAATACAATTTTCAGTGCTTTTTCTGACACATATTCAGATCTGATGGCACCAAAATCTTCATGGGCTTGTCACAGCCTGGATAGGTGTAGGTATTTTTTTTTTAAAAAACGGGGGTGGAAAGTGGGGGGTGGGGTAGTGACCAAACAACTCTTCAGGCAGTCAAAAGATTTCATTTCAGTATTGTCAAAACGAAACATTCAGAACAATTTTTCATTTCTTTCTAAGCCAGAAGGTCTTAAATCCTCATAGATGGAATCAAGAAAATGAAATACATGGCTTTGCCTCTTTGCTTTGCCATGTTTTAAGTTAGTCTGTGTTTTCTTAATTTATTGTCCTGCCATGGGATTGCCAGGAATTGCCAGTCACTACATACCTCTGAGTTTCCAGAGCAGGGGAAGGAATTGCTCACAACTTCCCTACCCATGGGCCCTGCTGCAATCCACACTGCCCCATCCAGGCAGCCACCCAGCTTTAGAAGTGTTTCTGCCCTAGAAGAGGTGTTCGTAATATTCCATTAATTTCTCAATGCATGTGCTCTCTGCATCACCAAGCACCTTTAGCCAGTGCTGTGCTGCATAGCAAACTGTTTCCTGGGTCTGAGCAATGCAGGCTCCTCTCCTGCACTTCGCCAACAGGTTATTCCCTCTGGAATGCTATTCCAGCCTAGCACTTCGCTGGCCTTTCCTCCAGAATCGCTCAGCAGTTTGTCAATACAGAGCTGGCCTTGGCATGCCTGAAGGACAGCAGCATTGTAGTTGCTGCCCGTAAACCCCATCCTCCCTTGCCCACTGCAGCAGAGTCCTCCTATGCCCTCTCCAGAGCCCATAATCACCCAGTGCTGCTGCCAGCATCTCAATTGCAAGTTTACAGCCCGGCTAAATTGCCCTGTGCTCCCCACAGTTCTCATTCAGCGTTTCCGCCGTCACCCTCTCACTGGATATCTGGTTCAGATTAATTGGCCCGAAGATGGGGCAGCCTGCATTTGTCTGGATTGTTTCCTGCCCGAGCTGCTAACCTCAATAGATATAATTTTTTGAAAAGGAATGCACTGGCAGACCATCAGAAAGGAAAACTCCCTGACGGTGAAATTGTAGTTTAATGTGTAATAGCCATCTGGGAGATGCTGGGAAAGCCCAGGCATTTTGGGTGTATGGAAACGCAACTTGCTGTACGCATGGAAAAAAAAATGAAAAGCCCACTGGAGAGGACTTTGCAATAGCCAGGGGTGAACAGGCTCTGGGTGAACCAATAACTCACTTCCATCTCCCCCCGATACCATGGCCAGGGAAGGCTCACAAAGAGAAATGTAGGCCAGGGCAGGAAAGGTGGGATCACTGCAGGCAGGGAGAGCCATTCCTGCTGGCAATGGGCTAAGTGAGAAAACAACACCAACTTCCCCTGATCTTCGGCTCAGTGACACTGATGGAGGGATTAATTCAAACTGATTGACCACAACTTCAGACCTCACATTGCTGTCAAATATGATTAGAGCTGATCAAGTCAGATAAACCGCCCAACAAACGCAGCGCTGCTCTCCATCCCCGCATCATCAGCCAGCAGCCGGGCTGCTCACGGGCGGGCTGGCTTCTCCAGTGGCTGTGACAAGCACTTTGCACGAAGGCATTTTAACATATGGCTGAGCTGAGACCCTTTTGCTGAAAATATCCTGCTCCTCACTCAGCATTTGTGTTGTGCCATGGGTCATGTAAGTCATCCTACGCTGCTTCCAGGTAGGTGACATCCCCTCCTCACCACGAGTTATTTGCGATCACGCCGGATTGTTCCACGAGCCTATTGTGCACCTGATAGGACTCTTCAGCGTGGCTTTGAGGATGAACGCCAGCCTGAACATTCAATTATATTTATTCACATTACTCCAAAAGATAGCTTGTTTTCATGCACATCTTTGTGGGTAGAAAATTCTTTTTCAGCGGAGTGTTTGGGAATAAAATGGGTCACAATCGCTAAGGAAGACAAGGCTGCATGTTTTATTCACAAGCACATTTTGTGAACGTTTATTGCTACATACGCCCAGCTCTAGTGAAGATGGACATCTCTAGTTTTCCTTCTCATTTGCCCTCCCTTAGTTCTTATTTTTGTCTCCAGGTATTAACTGCATCCTATTGACATTTTCAGCTACCAACTGAAGGAGAAAAAAAAATGTCGTTCTGGGAAACTATGCAAAAAAAAAAAAGTTTACTCCCTCCTAAACCTTTTCCTTAAATTCAATTATATCACTCTCATCCACCACAGCCTAATGGTCATTTATAGAGTCCATATCAGATGCAGCCACACGGTTTCTGCTGAGCAAAAATTTCTCTGGCAAAATGCCACTTCATTTACTGGTGAGCTAGTTTGCTGAGCGCATCTCAGCTTTGACAGATTTTCACCAGCTACAGCATAGGATTGCAGGATGAGTTGAGCCACAGTGCTGGCCCCATCCTTGCCTCTTGAGGAGGGTGCCAGGGACCCTCTTTTGCTCTCCTGGCCCCAGAAGCTCTCCCAGGCATTTATTTTCCCTGGCTTAGTAGCAGCAGCTGGGGTTTTATGGAAATTTCTGTGGGGAGTGCTCACACTTCCAGCTTTTCAGGCCATGCTGAAATGGAGGGAAACAGAGTCTCTGACCAAATGTACACACCACTGGTCACAGTCCAGCTCAGCCACCCTGCTTTTCAGGTGCCTTTGGGCACCAAGAGAGCTTCTTACAACCCCTACCACTAAGGACTGGAGAGGACCTCCTGTGTTACAGCAGCCCAGATTTTAATTCCTGAAAGGTCTTGAATCTCAAGCTCATCTCATCAGTGTTGGGCTCAGCAGGAGTAAAGAGACCAAGAAAATATCTACCAACACAGGGAGGGAGTATGTGTGTGCATGTTAGAGCCTGTCAACCAGGAAGCAGAAAGGAGCCTATCTCCTTCTCTAGAAATCAACACCAGGAGTGAAGGACAGAGAATGAAGACACAGTGCCCTGTATGAGGAGGAGGAAGAGAAGGAAGAAGGGGTTTCTGGCTTAAGCAGCTGTTTTCTCTAAAGAGTTCCTTTCGTCTGCCTCAGAAAGGTCAGTATGGAATAGGAAAATATTTTTTAAAAACAACTCTAAGATAAAGATAAGTTAGGCAAAACAAAAACTTCACATAAAAAATAAAAGGAGGAGTAGGAGGAAGAGGAAAAAAATAAACAAATAGATTCTTGTCTTTTACTTGATGTTACTATCTGGGGAAACATTCCTATATTCCAAGATTACTTTTTCCATGCTACTGATAACTCTTGGAGTGAGAGTTTGATGTAGAGCATGCCCGTGCAAGGATGGCTGCATGGGAGGGATCTCACAACCACTGAGAAACAGCCACAGATGTCTAAAGGGATGACTGGACCAAGAGAAACCATGTGTGGGATTGATTTTGCCCTGAGTAGTGTCATCACAAGGGCTCTGGGGTAGCCACTGTGCAGATGGGCACAGACGGGTCACTCTGCTGCGATGGCCCCATCTGGTTCAGCAGGGCTCCAGAGCCTGCCATCCAAACAGGCCTGTGCTCCATTGCCTGCCATCCAAACAGGCCTGTGCTCCATTGCCTGCCATCCAAACAGGCCACCCAGCATCTCCTTCCCACTAGGAGCAAGGGAAGAGGACAGACTGGCAACGCTCCTGCCACTGAACACACAACACGCTCCTGCCACCCCTCCTGGATGAAGGTCTGCCAGCATTACAAAAATCAGTTTGTTAAGCAAGGCCTGCTGCTCTTCTTTGAGGTACTGAATTATTATTTCCATTTTGCAGGCAGGGAAACAAGGAGGGAGCCAGTGAGGGTGTTTGTGTGAGACCCCATATGTTCTACATTACAGACCATGGTGCTTCCTGGCTGCAGCACGGCCTGACTGAAGGCTAAATAACTAACTAACTGCTAAATAACATCCAACATTTGTTCCTTTCATATGTCCACACCAACCAGTAGCAGGAAGCACAGTTGCAAACCCCTGGAAACCTGGGAGGTCTGGGGAATGGTTTGGACTCCAAGCATATGTGCTCTGGGATCCAGAGAGCACAAATGCTGAATGCATTAACCTTCTCTGCAATGAGATGTGGCTTCTACCAAGGGTCAGACAGGGCACGACTGCTTCTAGCTAGCTGGAGTGTTTGCTTTGCAAAAGGCAGGTTTCTAAGCCCTCTCCTTTTCTCCCCTGGCTGCAAAAGGGTGGGAGGAGAGGTGCCAGGACACCATCAGGAGAAGGGAGCAGCAACAGCAAGGCAAACCCACCACCCATGCAAAGCCACAGAACATCAAAGGTGGCCTCCTCACAGCTTCCAGGTCTACACGTGCCTGCCCCACCCAATTTCCTACCACCCTTTCACCAGGAGGTCAAACCAGCAGGTGATGCATGCAGCTCTTGTGCCTCCTCCACTGCACTGCTGCACAGTCACTGCAGGGGGGCAAAGAGGTCATTATTTATGCAGCCCAAGCCAGGAAAGCATAACCATGATGATGGGCAGAGGGCACACTGTCCCAAGACAGACACAGCTGAGAGTGGTGAAGGTGGCAGAATTACTCATGATGAACAGAGGGATCACGCTTGGACCAGCATCACCACGGTTCTGAAGGGTGACTTGGCCTACAACAACCTGGATGTGATCCTCAGCCAACCAGACCTCTGGCCCTCTTATATAATCACATAAGTCCTACTGAACCCAAATAAGCCAAGATTTATTTTCAAAGTTTCTCTACCTAGAAACATGATGATGCCTTACAGTCTACCCATTGCATTTGGGGTTCATTGGGGATTGGACTAGATCACCTCCAGGGGGTCCCTTTCAGCCTAAATTAAGCTTTGATCCTGCAGCTCTCCAATTTTAAGGGAAGAGGTCTGAGCCAAGGCACTACTCAAGTGACAACACTGGTGTTTACCACATAATCACTTATATCCTCAGTGCATCTTTGAGGGAATTGTTCTTGGTTTCAGCTTGTAAAAACAACGTCCCTGTGGAGACACAGCTGCAGCTGTGTTAACATGGCTGGTCACCCAGAAACTTCTGAAGGGAAGCTGAACCATTTCAACCCCCTTCACAAAGAGGATGCTGCCTCACCCTCTGCTTTGAGCCTCAGAGCCATGGCAGTGGTATGAGGGAGGGCTTTCAGGGTGTGAGCCACATCACCCCCAAAACACACATGCAGAGCCTAACTGGATTTCCTAAGGAGGCTAAAAAGCTGTGGCCTCCCCATTAGCACCAACAAATCACTCTGCTTAACACGTATTTCACAATATCCACAGTCACATCCAGCCGAGACCCTAGAGGAAAGATTATGTTAGAAACAACCTTTCGAATGTGAATCACCTCCTCAGGTTGCAGGGGGCTGTACAGAAGAGATTTTCTCTCCTTGGGTAGCCTGAATGCTTTTCTGCCACGCAATGTCAGTCCAGAAGCAAAGGGAGGAGCCGTATGCCAGACAGCAATTGCAGCTGCCCGTGTTCTGGGTTTGTACCTTTCCTGCTGAACACAAAACTGCAGGTGACAGGAAACCTGTGCAAAGACTCAGCTAATGGTTAAAACAGCAACATGCTGCCCTCTGAGCCTCCTGGGGCTGTGGGGTTTCCATCCTTTTGCCAAGACCTAACATCTACAGCTCTTTCAGCTTGCCTTAAAGGTTGCTCCACAAAACACAGCCGAGCACCACTCACCCACATACAGCCCAAGCCACTCATCTTCTCAGCCACAAGACAAATAATGTGCTCCAGCCCTGGCTCTCCTTTCTGCTCTGCATCCTCTGGGCTTTCCCACACAGAGCAGCTGGCTCCATCCGGGCTCACATGTTTCCTCAGGACCTTCTGGGGGCTGCACCAATTTTCCACTAACGCTGCACTTTGTTTATGCCCAGAGGTCTCCAGGTCAGCAAGCTGCTGGGGTGGGGAGCCAGAGCCATTGTTTTACTGTACACAAGAAAGGAGAGGCAGAGCAAAGTGAGCTGGAGGTACTCCCCATCGTGGTAGCACCAGCTCTGATACCCTGACTGAGCAGATGAGAGAGCTCACTAAAAAAAATAAAACAGCTTATGCAAAACCTGGCTCTGTTAGACCTAAATGTTGTGACTCACCATAAGGCTGGGACAAAGGCAGGAAAAGAGGGATGGAACTGGAAGTAGCATCAGTGTTTCTTCTCTGAGGAAGTTGTCTGAGGAGACCATGGAGGATGCACAGTATATCTGCTGGGCATTGCTTCTTGCTTCATGTCTGTTCTGAACAGAAAAGTATAAATATAAAAAAGGCAAAAAAAGGTGAAGAGCACATGACCAATTTAGGACCCTAACCCCTGTGGGACACCCAGCAGGCTGAGACCAGTAGGGGAGGAAATTGTGTTGAGTACCAAGTGTGCTGCTAGCACAGCACTGCAGGGACTAGCCAGTACCTTTGAAGGTATTTTACTCAAAGGTTCACCCCCCAGTATCTCTCTCTCATGGCTGCACAGCACAAGCTGCTACCACCCTTAGGGGCGCTAAAGAGCCTGGCTGTGCCTTCCCCAGAGGAGTCAGACATCCTCAGGACTCTCTCCCACGCTATATCACATGGCACCACAACCTTTCAGGTGAGTTCTTATCTATTCATCCACTTCAGTGGAGCCTCTCACAACATATGGATGTATTTGGGGTCAGTACAGACCAGGAAGAGGGATAGAGATTCTTGGCACAGATCTTTTTGCTGCATATTGCCTTAGCACTGGGACAGGTCCCCACTACTGTTCAGCTATGCAAAGCCATAGGCTGGTTTTGCACAAGTCAAATCCCACAAAGCCAATACTTCCCAGTGTCATCCACATACCTCCTCACAGTTCTGGTCTCTCAGTCAGAGGCAATTCATGCTGAGCAGCAGGAAGCTGCTATTTAAATGCAGAACGCAGCTGAGGAATTAGCTGAACTCTGGCTGGAGCTGATGCCCTTTGCCCACAGCTCAGGCCCTGCCCCTCTGCAGAGACTGGCAGCTCTGGGCAGGGACACTCCATCACTTGCACAAGCCCCAGAAAGGCTGGTCCTTGAGACCCCTGGGCAAACCAGGCAGCAGCGAGGCACAGGAAACCTCCCCAGGAATGGCTGGTGTGCAGTGCTGGGCGCTCAGCATGGGAGTGAGGGGACACCCCCTGACCTCCCTTCCCTGGTGCTGCAGCACAGCACAGCCTGGCTGCCTGCTCCCATTCCATCAACAGTGACCCCTACCACAGGCTGTGCCCTCTAAAAGCCACAAGCCTTTGCTGATGCCAGCAAGCCACCCTGAAACCCCTCCTGGCCACTCAAGCATCCACATCACTCGCCGTCGCCACTGCTGCTTGTTGCACCCCAGTTTTCTGCTTCTCCCTCAGCTCCTGCATATGAGCAACACCCCCCCACCCATCCAACACCTCACTCAGGGCACAGGTGTACCTAGCCAGGCTGGGTACAGCCACCCAGTCCATCCTGGCAACAGCAGGGGTCTGCAAAAGCAGATGCCAGGTTTAGCTCTTGCAACACGGATGGATATTGCACCTCCCAAGGGGAGCTCCCACCAGAGCACAGCACAGAGCATCCCACAAGAGTAAGGTGTTTTTTGTCAAAATGCTGCATTTTTACCCTTAAAACAGGGCAGGGGGATTCACTGAGGGAGCACACAGAGAGCCCATTTTAACAAGCCACATGTCGCCCCAGGAAAATGCCTTGGACAAACATGATTTCGGGCGGCACATCTGCAGCACCTTGCAGCTTTAGTTGACAGCCTGAACAAGCAGGAGAGACAGGCATTAGAGAGAACAGAATCAGAAAGAAAGAAAGACCAGGAGAGCAAAGACAGCCTAACAACAAAGGCTTGTCTTTTCCAGAGAGAGGAAAGCACGTGTGTGTGTGTGTGTGTGTGTGTGTGTGTGTGTGTGTGTGTGTGTGTGTGTGTGTGTGTGTGTGTGTGTGCCTGTGCAAAGAAAGCAATTACTCTTTTAAACTTGAAGTTGTATGGAAAAGGTGCCTGCATACACACGGTCTGTAGTATGAATTTAGTACAGAGCAGGCAGTGCCTTTGTGCTGAATAAAGATATGCATGTAGTGTGAATATATGTGCACTATCTGGGCACAGCAATAGAGGATGAAATGTTTATTGTGCTTTGCATTGACTAAGAGAGGGGCTGCTCACCTGAGGAAGGGAGTTGCAGGGAAGTGATGCAATTTAGGGTGTAAGTGTACACAGCAAATCCACCCAGAGGAGGGTGTGAAAAGCATTTGTTGATAGAGATTTCATGCCTGAATCTGCAAGCACCCACGAGAAGTGAGGAGCAAACAGCTCACATTTGGTGATGGTCAATGAGAGGAGTCCATCTCTGCACACGTGAGAGAGGGAAAGACTATGGGAAGCTCACAGTCCCAGAAGGGAAGCAAGGTGGGGATGCTGCAATGTGACTGCATGTGTCAAAATTCACTCCAAACAAATGGCCAGCAGCTTTACAATCTGGCTGAAATTAGTGTTGCTCCCGGCCACCCCACAGTGCAGCAGGGCTCTGAACATTTCTCCAGCCTGACACCTTTGATTTGAAGTCTCATGGCTCAGTGTTTTCAGCCTTTGAAACCTGGATTTTCAGAGAGCAACATTCAACCAGTATCAACATAAAGAATAAGAGTTGCAGTCACATCTGGGTTGGAAAAGACCTCTGAGATCATCAAGTCCAACCGTTAGCTCAGCACTGCCAAGCCCACCACTAAATCAGCTCCCTAAGATTCACATCTACAGGTCTTTTAAACATCTCCAGGGATGATGATTCAACCCCTTCCCTGGGCAGCCTGTTCCAACGAGTGTTCCAAAAGCCAGGGTGTAGTGGCAGCTCAAAAAGACATCCAAGCCCGACACTGCTTCCAGCCTGAGGTTCTTGCTCAATGGGGTGGGGCGTTTTCCCCTTCCTCGAAACGCCACCGTGGTTTGAACGCAGGTGCTCTTTTGCTGAAGTCTGCGTGTTTAGGGGGGGAGGAAAAAAAAAAAAAAGTATCGGGTTTTTGCCCCTGAATTGCTGCGTGCTGACAACACACTTGCATGTGCCCCTGTGTTTTACATGGGCGCGAGCGTGGGCGTGTGCGTGGAGCCGGGGAGAGAATTTGGGGCAGGAGGAGAGGGGGATGCAGGCGGGAGAGGCGCAGCCGGCTGCTTCCCGCACACCGAGCGGTGCTTCGTGCTCTTCTTTGATGGCACAAAGCTGCGAGCTCCCAGGAAGATGAAAACGGCTCGCAGGGTTCGTGCAAAAAAAAAATGCTGGGGCGAGGGGAAGGCGAAAATAAAAAGGGAAAAGGGAAAGGGAAGAGCTCAGCAGCGGAGACGTGCACAGAACTGTTGTTTTCAGGTGCCCTCTCCTGGCCTGGCGGGGGTTTCAGCTCGGGGCTTCTCGCTCCCCATCACTGCCTGAAAGGAGGGTGGAACCAGGTGGGGGTCGGGCTCCTCTCCCCAGGTGACAAATGACAGGAGATGGCCTCAAGTTGTGCCAGGGGAGGTTTTAGATTGGATATTACGAGCAATTTCTTCGCGGAAAGGGTGTTCAGGCACTGAAAGAGGCTGTCCGGAGATGTGGTGGAGTCACTATCCCTGGAGGCGTTTTAAAGATGTGTAGGTGTGGCACTTATTATTTAGTAGTGGATTTGGCAGTGCTGGATTAATAGTTGGACTCAATGGCCTTAGAGGTCTTTACCAAGCTAAACGATTCTAGGATTTGAAAGGTTTGTGGCTCTTTTTTTTTTTTGGCTTTTTTTGTTTGGTTTGGTTTTGGTTTTTTTTTTTGTCTTTTGCGTGACCTCCACACCATCCCCACGTGTGGAAACAGAATCCCATCAAGACTTTCTTCTACTCACCATCAGATTGCACCACTGAATTTCTGCAGCCTCCACAGCTGACACCATGAGCTGGAATGATTAATCAGGGGGCAATGAGTGATTTACACAGCAGAATGGAGTAAGAGAAATAAAGTTAGGAACACAGAAGCAACTTGCAGATTAATATGCTTCCAGAAAAAGGAGGGTAAGAAAGAAGGGTAGAGAAGAATAGCACGTGGGTTGTTCCACAGTTCTATGTAAAATAAGGTTAAGAAATCCCTGCATCTTCAAAAACAACAACATGGCAGTGCTGCTCATTTGGGGAGAGTGCTTTCACTTCCTTGTTGCCCCCTGCCCAGCCGTGGTCCCCGACCCAGTTCCTCCACCAGAATTAGCAGTGTCAGATGTTCCAGGATTCCTTCTGCTTTGTGAGGAACGAGGAGGCACTTACAGGACAAAGCCATTAGAGGCCAGGAAAGACCTAAGATGAGCTGCATGGCCTTAATCCCACCTCTGCCCTTCTGTTGCCACTCAGCCTTGAACACATCCCAAACGCTGAGTCTCTGACATTGGTTTTTGTCTTCCGGAAAATGAGTTTTCTCAATGCACCCTCTGGGAAATTTCAAGGCAGCAGACAGGGAGGTTTGCCATGTGTTGTGGAAGTGGTTAGAACACGTCTGAGCAGCTGCAAGAGGAACCAAAACCTGCAACTGATTGTTGTGAAGATCACAAGCAGAAAATAGTGATTTGTGTCTCAAATACTAATAACAGAAGTCAAGAGATTAAGAGAAGTCTCTAGTCTTGATCACTTGTATCTCTTTGGGTGCAAAACTAGATCTAAATTAGATGGGCAGTTAAACGTTATTGTTTGTGCATTGGGCTGATCTCTTCTACAGGCACAAAATGCACTCTACTGAGGGAAAGTATGTGAGGGCCATCAGAGTTCAAGAGTTTGGATGAGCTCCCTTTAAGCCTGGCCTGTGATAAACAAGCCTGACATAAACTGTGTGTGAAGCCTGTAACAATAACAGCTTTCAGACTGCCTATTTCAAGGAGAAGCTTTATGGCCACAAAATACAGGCCTAATAGTCAGGATGTAAATTAGTGGAAGGCAGGAGTAAAAGGCATGGGAGGAAGGGCAAGAGCCGTGGCTGAGCTGTGCTCATGTGGTCCCACTAGCTTACAGCACCAACATGTTTTTGTGCACCCCATGCTCACACCAGCACCAAGCAGGCAGGGCACCTGCAGCCTCCCCTTCTGGGCCCTGGTGACATCCAAGAGCTCAGCTAAATGAAGCACCTGGGCCAAATCCTGCAGGACAAGGCTTTGCTCTGGAGCTGCCAAAGGGTCCTGTGCTGTAAACTGCCCTCCCTGCCTAGAGGTGTGCACCACAAACTGACTAACAAATGCTGCATCTCTAAATTGCTGTCTTCATTGTACGGCCAGCCTGCAAATTCCCCTTCTCCTCCAGTGAGTCTAAGCAGCTCCCTGGTCCAGCTGCCCCTTGAGCATGAGTGCCCCTTGTGTCCCTCCTCCAGCCCTGCTGCTCACCAACCAAGGAAGAGACTGTAGCCCAGAATCCACAGCTCTGGGTGTTAAATGGGCACAGCATGAAATTCCCTTTCTTTGTGCATACGAGTCTCCCCAGGAAATGTCTTCAGCGGCACATTTGAGGTAGGACATCCACCCTGGCCCACTCTAGGCTGTACCTGACCAAAAGGCTGACCCTAAAGTGGCAGCAGGCAGGTGTTCAGCCTGCCAAAGCTGCCCAGAGACCCATGGCAGAGATCCAGGGCCTGGGCTTCTGGCTGGGTGCCACCACACCATCTGCAGACAAGTTTCTGCTCCCAAGACACAAGTGCCCCATGACACCACCCGCCTGCTCTTCACATGACACTGGGAGCCAGGAGAAGGAGCAGAGCAGCCAGGTCCCACATGGCAGATGGGCCAAGGGCCCAAGCCCAGGGAGCTGTCCCAAGACATCCCAAGACTCAGCACACAGAGGTGCAGCACCTGCAGGGCAGTCTGCAGAGCTGGGCTAAGCCTCACCTGTCCCACAGAGAGGTATCATCTGCTTCATTTCTTTCATCCCAGCTTCCTGCAGCTGTTTTCTTCCAAAAGGACACAGTGCCTTCCTTTTACACCTTGGAGAAGCAGAGCTTTTTCTTCCCTTCTGGCCAATCTAGGCCTGCAAGCCTTTCTTCTGTACCATTTCTTATGAGGCCTTCGGAAGCATGTGTCTTTCAAAACTCCAGGAGAGGGAGAGGACCAGCCAGTTTCCGCTGCTCAACATGTGTGTACATGTGTTGAGTCAGCGGAGACAGCTGCTTCGGTGCCCGCCGGCCGTGGTGCACTTTTTCATCTCTACACATGACATTTGCCTAAGGTGCTCTGCCACAGATGCTCTTGCCTGGCACAGATGCTTTGAGACAAAGGAGATTCACAGTTACTTCTACAGTTGCCTTCTTGAAATGCCTCTCCCCACGTTGTTTACATTGCCTCTAACCCCTGCACCTGTGGCTCTTTGGAGATGCTGTTTGGAGGTTTCCCAATTTAAGGGAAATCCAGTTTTCTTGATGCGATGTTCCCAACATCAACAGGGAGGCCTACTGCAGGTAACATTTGATATTCAGAGACATACATGTCCAGCCTCCTTCCCCTAGAGCATAGCCCAGCCAAATTATACCCATGCCAAGGAAGAGGGGTGAGAAAGATGAGAATGAACCTGATAAGAGAGTGTAGTTTGGCAGCAACAGTCAGGGACATATTTGCTGTTTTCTGCAGCATCAGACAAGACAGCCTACCTGTGATCTGAATTTCTTGGCAAGACAAGATGTCTGAAAGAAACAGGGTGGGGATACCTTTTATTTCCACCCCTTCTTCCTCATTAAACATACCTCCCCTTGGAAAACTTCGGATTCTGATCAACTCCTTCAATATTTGGTATTTAATTTCCACTATAGGGCCTAAAGGTTCCTCAAGTCACTTGCTGTGCAGACAAGTTTCCTTCTTGACAGTGCTTTTTTAAAATCCCCATGTTAGTTGGTTCCTCTTTTGCAATGGATAGCTTTAGGCTAAACTTATCTTGTCTTAAGCTTTGTCATTTATAAATGGCTAAAAAAAAAATAGTCTGTAGAAACTGTATGATCAGCAGAAGAACACTGGAGGTTTTGCTGGTCGAATTTTGGGTTTGAGATACCGGCACTTCCTACCAGCAATAGGAACCACATCCTCATTCTGCCGTGTACTACAGTGGTCCCTGGCTGCTGAAATCACTGCTGAATTCCAACTGGAATTGGTCACTAGGGTCACCGGTGTGTCTGCAGCACACGGGCTGTTTGTGCAGTCACCCTCGCTGTTTGTGCAGCTCGATGTTGTACAGCCATTCCCGGAGACACAGCGCCCTCAGTACAGCCATTCCCGGAGACACAGCTCCCTCAGGTGGTGCCTTTAACAGCTGTGAAACTTCCAGGAAAGCCGAGATGGAGGAAAACAGCAGTGCCAGCACAGACTGCAAGTACTGCCTTCTCATACAAGAGGAGAAATCCATTCCCAGCAGGAATATGAATCAGAGCATCACAGGAGCATCCCAAGGCTACAGACTGCTCTCCCTGGTTTGCCATGTGCCTGTTGCTCAGGGCAGGGTGACTCACAAGGGACAGATGGGACACACCAGTGACTGAGAAATGAGTCAGGGGTAAGAGCCAAGGCAGAGCAGGGCAAGTCCCCAGTGCCCTGGCACAGAGTTCCTTTCTAGGAACTGCCCAGCAGGATCCTCCAGGAAACCTGCCAACAAGCACCAGGGGCTCTGGGGCACCCAGCCAAATGGGGAAGGGACTGACGCAGGCTTTGCGAAGAGCCCGCCATAGAAGCACGTGATGTGCATGCATGTATTATGAAAGAAAAGCTGGAGACCAGGGCACTCTTCCATAGGAACTTGTTGGCAAACAAGCATGCCTTTATTTCATTGCCATTATTCATGGGAAAACTCGCTTTGCCTTTAACAGAGGAAGAGGGATTTGCCTAATTTGGGCTGCTAAGAGCAGCAGTCCCAGACATTTCATCCTGCAAGGGCTGGTTGTCCAAATGCCCCAGCCTTGCTGCCTGTCCCCATTTCACTGCTGTTGAGCCAGGGAGTGGCAAACATAGAGATACAGCCTGGGATGCCTACAGGCAGTGTTGTTTCAGAGCTGCTCCCCTCAGCTGACTGCAGCAACCGCACCAAGAGCATCTCTCCTCGCCCCTGTGCCCCTGCACCATGCTCCCTCACCTGCCCTACGCCACAGAAAAGGGTTGGAAATGAAAGCAGGCATTTGTGTGGGAGGCCAGGCAGCAGCCCGAAACACTTGCCTGCTGTTTTTATGTAGGCAGAAAAAGTGTGTGGGAAACACAACCAATGAGCATCTCTGTTGTGGCATTATCTCTTCCTGTTATCTCAAAACCGCACTGTAGATGCACCCGAGGCAGAAACTGTCGAACAATAGCACCCAAACGGAAGGCAGGCAAGGCTCTGGCACCTCACCGAGGTCAATGTTGGTGGCAGGCAGGTGGGCAGGATCAAAGATACACTGCCTTAGCAGGGCCTGACAGCACCATGGGCTCCGTGCCTGGGGTTCACTGTGTGCCCAGTGAGATTCAGAAAGGGGAGCAGGCACAGGCGCTGCACCTTTCATGGCTGAAGGCTGCCAAGAGGTTCCTTCCAGAGCTAGGAATCATTCCTGATAGCACTGGCAAAGGCAGCCAACAGCAAAGCAACCTGGAGAGGGGCTTCTCAGTGTGAAGGTGGATCACAAGGAACCATGCTCTGAAGCCACGAGGATGCCTTGGAAGTCCCCTCTCCAACCTTAGGCTGACATGTACGTAGGTGGAGTCCTGAGGTGTCCTCTTCAAAGAGGAAGAATAAAGCATCCAGAGTGGGCATTTTGTAGGAAAGGAAAACTAAGATAGACAGTAATGGTGAGAAGCGTCACAGGAAGTGAGAACAAGGTCCTCAGGTGAAAAAAGGAGGTGGAAACAGGAGGCCCAGCAAGGCAGGGAACTCATGCCCTTGCCCAAAGGGTGAATCATGCTTCAGATGGGGGCTCTGCACAGAAAGAAAAGCCACAACCCAGGCCTGAGAGTGTGACAAAGTCATGTGACTCAAATCCTGCTTCCTGGTCATCCAGCTCATCTTCTCAAGCAGCCACCTGTGTGCCTGCCCATCCTCTTCACCCACCCTGTTGTCCTGGGTGCCACATGCACGGGGCCTGGCTTATTCACTGGGCCAGCTCAGCTGATCCCTGCCTTCCTCCTCTGCCCCTAAATCCCAGCCTGGAAGCCCTGGACAGCAGCTGGCAGATGCTTTACTGATCATGATGTGATCAGCTCCTCACATGCCTGCTCTTCTCTGCTCACACTTTCCTGGCTCCACCAGAAGGTCCAGGGGAGCAGCAGCCATGTCATGCTTTGGGAAAGCTCCTTCACCTGCATCCCTGCTGTTCTTAGGGAGAAAGCAACTCTCCTTCATGAAGGAAGAGCAGCTCTGGTGAGGGGGCTGGAGCAGAGCAGAGAGGAATTTCAGTTTGGGGCAAGCACCAGAGGCCCTCAAGCAGCTGGCCTGGCACCTCTCTGAAAAGGATAAAGGCTGAAGCTGCACCTCTGAGGGAGGGAAAGGCTCCCACACTTCTGCTGATCCATAGCTCAAGGCAGCCAGGCTGGAAGGATGGGAAAAGGTCCTCTGGTAAACTCCCATCTGCAGGGAGGCAAGGAGCACTTTGCTGGGGGAGAGAGTGAGAAGGTTGGGTTTGGCACTCCTCTTCTGAGATGAGTCTGGCAGGGGAGACCAGGAGGCCAGTTCGTTGGCACGGGGCCTCTTTACTGTGCTCTCCTTCAATTAACCCTTATCTTTCTTCCCACAGCATGAGATGGGATTGGGTATTTCACCAGCCTGATAGCTACTACAAACTGATCTTATCCAAAAGCCTGAGGCCACACCTCTTACATTATCAGCTGCAGCAGATGAGCAAAACCCTCACTCCTTCAGGGTGACCATCATCCAGGTTGGGTGTCACGAGGTGCCAGCCATGCCAGGCTGCTCACTGCCTGGCTGGCACCTGCAAGGAGTGCTGTCAGAACACCTTGTCCCTCTCACTGAGCTCTGCCCATGGGGGCTGCAGTTTGGAACACAAACCCATCACTTCAAAGAATTTGCAAGGCTTCAGGACAACCAAGATTATACCTGCCTGTCAGAATGGGGAAGGAGCTGATGGACTGGAGTTTATCTCTACATATCTCTTGCAAAATAAGGACAAAATCAGTGTCTTTTCCCCATAGCATCATTTTGGCAAACATCACAAGAAAGACTTGTATTAGCTATGGTTTCCTACTTGACCTTTTACAGGCTCAGAGTTTTAGTTTAGAAACTAAATTATCTGGCTGTCTCTCACACTGCCTGTGCCAGAGGCCTCAGAACCTCCCTCTGGACAGGCTAATAGCCAACAGAGATACAAACAGGTTCTGGCTGCTTTAGTAGAAAGGCCAAGTTTGGGCATCAAGTGCTGCTGTTTTCACATGGATTAATGCTGGGATAGAAGATTTGTACCTTCTACAGAGCCAGCCACTGCTCTTTTGGGTGCCTGCTCAGTCTGCCCATCTGGTGAGTGCTACAGGACCACAGCACAATTACAGACCTGCTTTGATCATGGGGCTGCACCTCCCTCCCATTCCTTCAGCACTGGCTCTGGAGCACACCACCAAGCAAAACTGATCCCTGCAGCAGAAACTGCAGCTCTTCAAACAGGGAGGACAAGGTAGCAGACAGACAAGGACAAAACCAGCACATGGATCATCTCATCTCACCCCCCTTAAGAAGAATGGGAAAAAAACCTTCATCTCATGACTCAGTGGTAGATGCATCTACAAAAGAAGAACCAAGAAAGCTTACAGCAAGAGCCACCAGAACCAAGCACATCCTGTTATGTCTTCGGTGACAATGTCAGCTCAGTTTCCAGAACTGAAACATCCACTACAGCATAAAAGCCTGAGATTTGAATGCCCCAGGACAGAAAAATGGAGTTCTGCTTGGTGCTTATTTGATAAGTCAGCATCTTTTTTCTGTCTGTGTCATGGAGCGTTGATAGTCTTCATTGTTTTTGTGATGTCTCACATTTGTTCCTGATGCGCTGCAATGGACAATACTCATACAATGAGACATCACAGAAACAATGGTGACTATCAAAAAAAAAAAAGGAGTAAGTAAAAAATTAGTATTACCCTAGTGAATTAGTATTACCCTAGTGAGCTTTCCATTGCACAGGCACACTCTAGTAGTATTTTCTTGCCTGCCTGCCAAGGACTGTGTTTTGGTGTAAATCAACCCAATAGGGATAAATCATCTTCTTTCTCAGGCCCCAGTAATCCTCCCTCTCTCTCCCAGGAAGGACCCCCACACCTGTAACCACAGAGCAGCACCAGTAAAGCTCTGGCAGCACAGGACAGGCAGAGCAGCTATGTTCACCCACACCAGCCTGAGCCCAGCATGTCCCAGGGATGATGTGACACCTCCTGCATCCCTGCTTCTGTGGCTTAGGGACCAAAATGGTTTTGTTGCCACCTTTGTATCAAAGTGAGATACTGAAGTACCAGCACAGCTGTGAACTAGGATCGTCTACACCCAGTCTTCTCTTTATTTATTCAGTACAGGGATATAGCATATGGTAAGTTACAAAATAAACCATGAAACATTTACCAAACGCAATTTTAAGTAGCAAAAGCCTGAAAATCAGCTGCAGAAAGCTAAGGCAAGAGCAAGTGGCACTCCCAGGGCTGTTCCTGCTGTTGTAGTTCAAGTGACTGAGCTCTGTAGGAGGCAGAGACTTCCTTTTCCTGACACGTTGCCTCCTTGCCCTTATACCAGAAGATAAAAATAGTCATATTCCTCAGGAGAAACAAAGCATGGCTGTTTTATCTCCCCTGGCACACGTGGGATAGGCCAGTCTGAAAGAGGTGTTAGGTGTTCTGCCTGGCTGGATGTCCCGTGCTCTGTGGCTCTTGTAGCTCTCTCCTCCTTCACCTGCCCTGCCTTTTACCCCAGATGGGTCAGTGTACCCTTCCAGACACTGCTCTAAAACTGCTCCCAGCTCCTCAGCTGTCCTGTAGAGGCAGCTATGGACTTCCCCAAGGCCCAGAGGAGCAAGCAGTGTCCAGCACATGGAAGATGATGCAGGTACACTTACTACAGTCCAGCTTCTCCCTTGGGGATGCAGATCTCTCAGCAGCTCTCTGTCATCCCCTTGTTATCCCTGAGGTGTTACCAGCCAAACCAAGAGACGTGGTCCCTCGCCCTCAGCAGGAGGCCCTGAGATGTAAACCCCTGACAATTCAGACAGTGCCACCACTAATCCTACTGGTTGGCAGTTCATAATGTTTTGTTTCACGAGCCAAAGGAGGCCAGACCTCTTCTATGCAAAAAAAAATTTGTTTGGATAGCCACACAGACTCATGCTTAGAATGAAGTTTTGTTTTATTTGCCTGAAAGTCACAGAAAACTGAGTTGAAACTGTCCCTGAAGAGGGTGTGTAGCACATTCTCCTGGCCTTTGTCAGGACAAAGAGGCTTCACAGAATGTTGTCTCATCTACCCTTTGAAACCCCAGTGCAGGGGAACCTCTCCCAGAAATCTCTCAGTGTTTCATTAAAAAAAATATATAAAATACTGACCTAACTCTCCCTTGCTGCAATTCAAGCCCACAGTTTCTATTCTAAACACAGTGGAGAAAGGGAAAAGTTTATTCCCTTCCCATTTGTATTTTTCCCACACAGGTGCTTCAAGGCTCTCCCACATCCTTTCAATATTTTCTTCTCTGCATTATATGACAAATCCTTTCAAATTCAGACAAATATTTAATTAATTTTTTGGTCCAGGAGGCTATGTATTTGATGCTGAAGCCAGCGAGCTGTCCTAATGTGCAGCAGGAGATAAACCCCTTTAAGATCCATAGGTCCATTTTGTCTCAGTAGAGCTTTAGCTTCACTTGGTGAAAACCATCCAAAAAAGCATGAAGGCAACAAGGTGCGGTAAAAACAAGAACATCAGAAAGACGCAGGTCTCAGGGCTCAGTGCCCTACATCCATATCCTAACATGAAGACACCCGTAGAAAAATGACCACAGGGATGAATGCCCATCACCTTGAGTCTCCTCCACCGGGCCTCTTCATCTCCATTTGATTCTCTCTCTAATTTTCTGCAACGAAAGCTGCCTTTTCATAGCTGAGCAGGGCTGGGCAGGAGGGGCTCCTGGCTGTCGGAAACGTTCTTTTCCCAGCGAATAACGGTGGAGCAGAGAGACCAGCATCCCTGCTCCCAGGCTGTCCGCTCAGGGCCTTTCTCTGGGGAGGTTTGGAGTCCGTGGCTGCACGCGGGGCCGTGGCTGGGGCTTTGGGGGCAGCGGCTGCAGCTCCTGGGGCTGCGGGGGCAGCGGCCGCTGCTGCACTCGCAGCTGCTTCGGGGTGGGCTTGGACAGGGTCTGAGGCAGCTCCCGCATCCCCCTGCCCCAGTCCGTGGGCAGAGTCTGCATGGCTCGCTCCTCCTCTGCAACAGAAGGACCCCACGGTTACACGCGCAACAAGAGGTCAGAAAAACAGGGAAATGTCCTTGGCCCAAGCAAGGGAAAGCCATATATTGGATTTTTAACCTGGCATTGGGTTTTTCCTGCTGTCCCAGTGAACAGCAAAAATCACCTCTGCCTGCACCTCCCAGGCCAACGTGAAAGCTTTTGGCTGCCTGGCTGAGGTTGAGGTATCTGGAGCACTTGGGGCAGCTGTGCCAGGTCTTTTGGGGGAACCAGCTTTTTCAAGGATGCCCCAGTAGACACGAGACACCCCCATCCTAAGCTGCTCTGTCCCTTTTTGGAGGCTACTGAAGGGAAAGTGACATCTGACCCCAGGAAGCGACATCAAAGCATTCTGCCCTGCCATTGTCTGTGCTGGCATTTCCAGACACCTGGAAGCCAGAGATCCCTTTTGCCAGCATTAATTTTCACACACAGAAAAGAAGTGAATTCATACCAGCTGACTACTGATCATTTCTGAAATATCACTCATCTTAACTTAGGGATTGAGGGATTTACCTCTTGAGAGACTGAGTTGGCCTTAAACACACAGCAAACTGTGTTTCAGAGAGGCTACTCACCACAAAATAATCACGAAAATATTAGTTCTCATTTTCTCAGACTCATTTTCTTAATTCCTGCTGAACCCAGGCCCAAGAACTGAGGATATGGTGTCAGTGCACAGCTGAGGCAGTGATCTGTACCACTTGAAAGAGAACAGCCGTAATGTATGACAATACTCGGGTGGCTTTGCTCAAAAGCACATATCAGAAGGTGAGACTGGCAATGGCAGCTGATCTACACAGATTCACCCTATGCTAAAACCAGGTTATTGCTCATGTCAGGGCAGAGAGAATGCTCCTTGCCACAGGGTTGCTGTCAGTGGGAAGCTCTAATGTTTTAGGTGTCTGGATAGCAAAACAAAGCCCCTTAAACACTTACCATAAGCTTCATGCCTTTTTGTTTTCTTCCTTCTGATACAATAAATAATACAAATCACAAAGATGACAAAGAAGACTGCGCCTCCTGCTATGCATAAGATGAGATAAAAGTCCATCTTGCCTAGTTAAGGGGATGAAAGAGGATGTTAGATGGAAAGAAATAACTTGCGCAACACCTTCTTAGAATTCTGTATTTTCTTCTGTTGACTGTAAAGGCAGACCACTAGACACCCCACCCTTTGCCTTTTCCCTGTACACAGCAGAAAGTTGCTGCTCCTCATTGCTGAGAATTTTGATTGCTCTCTGATGAATTCAAGCTCTGCAGAAAATTGAAAACACAGCATTCATGTGTGTCAGCTCACTTTATTTCAATTAACACTTATTTTAGTCACCAGTCTTACACCAAGGTGTATTTTGCTTTTTCTGTGCCTGTTTCTCCTAGATGAGTGCAAGAGGAGCCCAGACAGATTCATGTATAATTACAATTCCATGAAAATCTGGCTGAGCTGAAGCCCACTTGAAATGTACCTTGCCTGTAAAAGGTCAAAATTCAAGGTGATTTGCCTCGAATGCAGGTCCAAGTGTTCACAGAGGGTAGCAGGGTTAGAAGGAAGTTTGACAGCAAAGTGAGGGATTTTTAATCTACTACGGAGCTGGCAGAGTCCTGCCACTACAGAGAAAAGTTTGAGAGGTATTTCGTTTGAGTAGGAAGATTAGTGCTCCATGGTTTTAGGGGAGGGTTGGTGTCTGAGAAATGCTATGTTTGTACCTTAAAGATCGTTGGTATTTCTCTGTTAAAGATGTGAGAAAAAAACAAACTCTCTGACCCAATTCACCCTGTGAAAAAAGAGCATTCCTCAAGGGTGAGAAGAAGTGAAATCAAAATTGTCTAGATGGTGGCCAACATCTGCCTATAGCAGCAGTGCAGGCAGACTTGTGCTTGCCTGGCTTTGTGTCCTGGCATGGGCAGCTTCAGCCAGCATTTCCTCACCCAGACAAGGTGTTTGGGATAGTCTGCCCTGTCTTAAACACACCAAATCCAGCAGCACACTTTCATACCTGCCTCCAAAGTCCATGCCACATGGATGGATTCTGAGTGATCAGGCAGATTCATGCAGCACATTCTGTCAATGTCCTCACATCCATAAGCATGAGCTCATAAGAGAAAATCAACTGCAGCCCTGTTTTGCAGAGTTCCACGTCTCACGCCTTTGACATCTGCCGACCTCCTGCTCGCCCCTTCCCAGTGCTGATATCAATGGGACTGTGCAGTCCATCAGGTCAGGAAGCAGCAAAAAAAAATAGCTTGGCTATATTTGAGGATTATTCAGAGGGCAACAGCTGCACAGGAGAGCAGAGACCGTCCTGTCCCTCAGCTCTTTGCCCTTCAGTCAGCCTCAGCAGACCTGGGATCACTTTGGTAAAGCCTTTATGCCTTAAGGTTATCTCCCTCCCTTCTCACACCATGGGCTGTCCTTCAGGCTTGGACTTTCCCTAAATTCACTATGGCAGAAATCAGTAAAAAAATCATTAAAAACTGGAAATAGTTAGCCAGCTCTTATGAGCCCCCCCCCCCCCCCAACTCTCCACCAGCTCCAGCAGGAACCTAGAGTAAGGGAATGCTTCAGGCAGAGCACTCATAGTTGGGTGTGATGAACCCCAGCCCAACAAATTCAAGGACTTTTTCCCAGCACTGCACTGAAATTCTGAACTTTGAACTGAACATGATGGCCAGTGTCATACCAGTGTGATCTGTCCTTCGTTTGTGCCTTAGCTTTCGAAACTTTTACGTGGGAGGATGACACCTGTGATGGCTTCCTTTGCCTGCTGAATCATTTTCAGCATGACTCTGCCCATTTAAAATGCAATCCTTTCAGCCCTTTTGCTGCATCTGTGGTTTAGAAATATGAGGCTTCAACGGAATTGGAAAACCAATGGTACATTTTAGCCATTCTTATCTGACCCATGGAAGCCTGAAGCAAAATTCTCCACAACTTCCCTCCTGATTTCTAGGCCAAGCTGAAGAGTCCAAGATGCCTTAAGGGTAGCAGTGGGGCTGGTAGCAGCAGGATGAGAGCAGGGAGAGGTGACAAGACTGGAAAATGCCAGGCAGAAAGCATGGCTTGCATCCTGGCTACCACAGCAGCATCAGATCCCAGTACCTGTGCTGGAATTAGACTCACAGTACTGGGTACTCGGGGTCTCTGCTCTCCTGGCACCTGGACCAGTCCTACAGATGTGTGCAACTGCATCAGTCGGTGTGTTTCCCCCCTAGCACATTCTGACTAGAAAAGAGGTTTCTTACCTGGGCACTTAATGACTTTTTCAGCCATTTTTTCACTGACTTGGTTCTTAGCAACACATCTGAACGTTCCAGAATTCCCCCCACGCCATTCCAGCATTGTTGTGTTCTTTTGGATTTTTTTGCCATTTGGTTGAGTCAATTCCATTATAAATGCTTCATCCTTAGCCTTCTCTTTTGCTTCATCCTTAGCCTTCTGTTTCACTTCACACTTGACATATACTGTTTTATTCCTGCATTCAGCAATGAGGATTGGCTGAGGGACAGGTTCTGAAAAAGAAGGGAAGGGACAGGCATGTCTGAGAGAGTTTCTCCTCTTGAAAGCCTCTGTTATTAAGCAGAACAGAGAATTAACTCCAAATCATCAGCTAATGAGATCACAGGAGAATGAAGAGCAAACGAGACCTCCACTACAGAAGTAACAAAGCAATAATAAAGAAAATGCAGTGCAGCAGCCTGCATAGTGGGCCCACTAAAGCAGAGCTGGACTCCAGGCAGGTGAGGGGAAGAAGCTGAGTCTTCAGGTAGGTAGGAGGGACTCAGAACCACAGCCCCCACCTCTGGACCCTGTGTTTTGGTGCAAGTGAAGTTGGTCCTGTTCCACCTGTGCCCACCACGAGAGATTTTCTCTAAAGCAGGAAGAACTACAAAAAAGCTACTTATGATGCTCTGTGTGCTACCAGCAGCACTCAGCAGGCACAACAGCACAGCATGGAAGGTCATCAACCCAGAATGGAGAACACAAAACAGACACTTCAGCTCTCAATGAGGTTATGACAGACAAAAGTGATTTCTGTCTCTTCTTATGCCCTGCAAACAACTTGCTCCCTCTTGGTTCCAGTTTCTCTATCACTGGTGGCACTGAAAGAGACAGAAAAGCCCACAAGGTTTTCCTCAGGTAAGGGCAGCTGGCAGGGACAACAAATGGAAAATAATTATTTCTACCTTTAAGATCAGATAAACAAAAACATGCCAGTGCCACTCCTAGTTACAGGCTGTGTAAGTTATGGAGATCATAAATCCTAAAGCAAACAAGGACTGCTCACAGCACATGCAGTCAAGGTTCACACCACGACATCTGCAGCCACCCTTTCCTTGTTAAACTCACTCTTCTGCAAACTGGGACCTGTTATTCAGGGAAACACCCCAGTGGGAAACATTAGAGTCCAGGTGCTGGTGATAGAGTTGTGTGAGGATAACATTAGGATTATTTCCTTTTTTTAACTGTTTGTCCAGCCCTAGTAACAAAGAGCCAGCCTGGGTGACAAATTATTCTAGCACCCAACAGTTACTACAGGACTTCCAAAACCGTGTGTCAGAGCTAATGCAACCTCTCTGCTGCACAGCAGAGGGAATGATGCAGCACACAGCTGGGCTGCAACATTAACCTTGACCTGAAATGAGGACACCCCAATGACAGCAGTGACTTAAAACATGAGCAAGAAGCATCAGGCCCTGATGACTTCCTGAATCTGTTTACAGTAATAGCTCCCAAAGCAGTGAGACACCCTCTCTGCTCAGCTGCCCGTTAGACACAGGGCCTCCCATTGCACAGAAACCCTGCTAAAACCATTCCAGCTGTCATTGCTGCCTCAAAAAGACATCATTTCTGTAATCCCAATTGGTACCCACAAACACAAGGTGTTGGCAAAGATGTGCAGGATGACTGAAGAAGGACAGAACAAAACTATCCCCTTACTGGGGAGAAAAAGCCATGCTCTCCTACAGCTTAGAGGTCTGGAGAGCACACAGCAGCCATTAAGGAGCAATTTAGCCATCCCCATCATCCCTACCTGCCCTAAAAGCTTTGGGCTGCTACTGCTCCAACCTCTTAGGACAAGATGCAGCACAGGAATGGAGGCTGCCCTCATGCTTTGAACCCATGCAGCTGAAGTCCCCAGGTGTGTGCCATGGTCTAGTTGAGATGTTAGGGCATGGGTTGGACTCTATGATCTTGACGGTCTCTTCCAACCTAGTCATTCCGTGAATTCTATGAACTGTGCTTTGAATGGCACAATTATAATTTTTGTTATGTTATACTATGCAAGTGCAGGGTGCAGGAGTCTTCTTCCACTGCAAATTCAACTCCTATTGAGGTTTATCTCAGGGGAGGTGACTGCTGGTTATTTTGTATGTTAGAGCAAAAATGGAGTGGGATTCCTTTGCCTAAATGCAGGCATTTAGTGCCATCTGGTCTCCTGAGCTCTCCTCAAGGGGTTGGCAACACAAGTTGCTCAACTTGCTGGACCAGTGGCCAGAGAACAAAAGCCCATGAAATGGCACCAGAAACTCAGTGCCCATGAAATGGCACCAGAAACACCTGAAACCCACAGTGCATCAGCCACAGCTGTACGTGACATAGGCTGCTGTGGTCCTGCTGGAGGTTTCTGGAAGCAGCATGCTGCTGGGAGCCCAGTCCCCTCTCAGGGTCCATCCCCAACTCAGAGCCCTGGCACCATCTGTGGTGCTGCAGCAGGGCCAACCACCCTCACCCTGCTGTCAGTGTGAACCTGCTGACAGCTGCTTTCTTGGGCACAGCTGGAAACCTGGTAGCTGACACACAGGGGGGCCAGAAAGAATCCAGGGACATTTATTCCATCAACAGAAGCAAGAGAAGGGAGAAGAGAGGCAGACTGCTGTCAGTGGCAGGAAGAAAAAGGTATTTCCTACAGAAGTCCTTCCACTCCTAATCAGAAAGGAGGGCACTGAGTAGAAAAGGGAGAGAACAGAGAATACCGAATACTGTCCAGCTGTGCTGGGAACAGCATGGGAAAGGCTAAAACTCACCCTGAACGAAGAACATCACATTTTCTTCTGCCTTCAGTTTCCCATCCTGCTGATAAACTATCACAGTGTAGTTCCCACTGTCCTCCGTCTCCACGCGCTGGATTTCCAGGGAGCCGTTTTGGCGTATCGCGCACCGGCACAACTCCTTGTTCACAAAGTACTTGGCATTGCTGCCTTTGATCTGAACCAGCCTCTGTCTGCCTTTCTTCCACGTTGCCTCGTAGAAGCTCCCAGGAGCAGTGATGCTGAGAAGAGCTGTCTCATTCACTGCCTTGTAAATCCAGCTGGTGCTGGAGCCTGTGGAGGGAAGTGGGGCCAGCCTGTCAGTTGTCTCCAGCAGTCACCCAAAAAGTCTGTCATTTGCTATGCCCCCCACTTCCTGAGCTGCCTAAGCCTCTCTGCTTTACTGATTCCATCTTCTTACCCTGCTCCAAAGTGCTTCTTGATTGTTCATTCAATAAATGCCAGCACCCAATTTAATTCTGAGAAGCAAGCAAGCTAAGAGTCCAGCTTTCCAAAACTGAATTTATACACTGGCTGACTTACTTGGAGTGACTCTGGATTGCAAGATTCATGGCCTCCCAATGACTTTAACATGACCTTAGCCCTTCCTGAAAAGAAGGTCACTTCTGTGTTTTGCACATGGCACAGGCTGGTACCCAGAGCGCCCATCACTGCAAACATTTCTGCAGACAGCAAAAATGGTTATGTTCCTGGAGAGCAGAATAATTTCAGCAACCCCAGTGATGGCAATGATGATAATAATAGTAGCCCATGTCAAGCTGTGAGTGTAAGGCTCTGAACTGGAGGCACTCCCCTCTCCCATCCCAGTTACTCTGCCCCGCTGGAATGTATCCACTTGATCTTTCTACCACAGGATCCTGATGGGGCAAGTAAAGCAGGAAGAAAGAGCTTCCAGCATCCTGAGAACTGGGGAGGTGCAGAAGTCATTACAAGAAAAGCAGTTACCAAAAAAACCCCAAAATTTTCCTTTGGTTCCAGGTCCCTTCTCCAGAACAATTAAGAATAGGAGCTTCCCAAAGGTGGTGTCAAGACTGGGAAGCACCTGAGCATGGGGCTGCCAAAGGGGATATTCAGAAAAGCCAAGGCTACCAAACATCCCTCGTGTTTCCAGCAGAGGGGATGACGCAGTCCTGGGGCAGTGCCCGGGTGCTCTGCCCGCTCCTCTCCAGGCTGCTTCAGCCGCCGCCCTTTGCAGGCCCCATTTCTGGTGAGCCAGGACTTGGGAAGCTTTGCTGGGAGGTCATTTCAAAGGAGGTACTGTCCCCACCCCCGTGGCAGGTGGACAAAGCTGCAGGAGGAGGTCGAAACCTGCGTGGAAGTGTCAGGTGGGATAAGCTCGCTGACACCTGAACGCACAGGCTCAGAGCCACAGCTTACTTAGTTTGTCATTTTCTTGTGTTCATTCCTCCTCAATTTACAGGGGGAAGCCGATCAGCAGGAGGAGATTTCCCTTCCCATCACCACACAGAGCTGATTCTGCTCTAATTTCATATATTTTAAGCCCACAGAGAGAAAAACTATGTTTATGCATATTTTTATTACAGTCCTTCATTCCTTGTATCTAGGATAATGATAAATGGCACCACTGAGGGGAAACTGAAAACCCAGTGGCTATTTCATTAAACTAACAATATTAGAGATAATCAGAGGACTAAAATAGCATGCCTCTGCAACAAGAACATTAATGCTGCAGTGCTTCTGGCAATTCACCACCTCTAAAGAGAGGTTGTTCTTCCAGCACTGCCTTTCTTGCAAGATATTTGACATATCTAATGAAATGTCCTGAAATAAAGCTATCAGCTAAACAACCTTGGAAGCAGCTATGCCCCACACACACGTTATACCCCAATTTTCAAATTTTGATACTTGTTTCTGCTCAGTCATGAACAAGTATTTAGAGCTAGTAATAGGATTTCTTTGCATAACAGACACTACGTGTCTTTTCTCTCTGGAAGTAAAGGAAAAAAGTAATCTGAGTTTTCAAGGATAATTCAATGGCATCTCTGTGGACCAGAGACAGCTCCAGACATGTCTAGATATTGATCTGATCTCCGCAGTCTTCCTAGTGGAAAGCTGAGTATCCCACACATATAATACTAAAAATCTGTTTAGCTAATGAAACAACCTTTCTGATAAAAATGCCAACTAAAATGTGCTCCAAAGGGCAGAAAGGTTTTAACTGAGAGCCCACTCACAGCCACAAGGAAGAGTTAAAAAGAAAAAGTTCCCATAGTAATTTTAGAGAAGAAAGGAAGTCTCTGAAACAATATTCCCTTGAATGGAATAATTCTTAATTCCGCTGGGGAGGATGTTTTATAGATCATGTACATAAAAAAAAAAAAAAAAATCCTTATTTATCTATTAATTTTGTTCTGAAGGAAAAGCAAAGCATTAAACAGCCATACATACAATCTTAGTGGAATGAAGCAGAAGGAAAAAAAAATTTATGCAGGCTTGTATTGTCTCCATTTCTTAAAACTTTCCCTAATCTATGAGTTAACACCTTAATTAAGTTTTTAGATTAATATTTTAAAAAATAATGAGAACAATAATATGCAAAATATAAAAAATATATGTAGTTGCTTGCTGTTTTCACGTCTTAGACTTCAACTCCACTGAAGACACTGAAATATATCACTCTGTTAATATTTATGGAAGAATATAAATTGCACTTTCAAAAGATTTGCAAATCTTTGATAAGAAAAGGAAATTACATGCAATAATGCACAGTGAACTGGATCTCTAATGTAGTACAAGCTACCTCGAGGGCAGAAAGCAAACTGCATGCTGACATTTCTCATTATACATGTGTCAAATTAAGGCTCATTAACTTAAAACCAAAACTCTTTACAGCTTATTATTATAACTGGAATAGGAAACTCAGGTCCTGCCCTCCCCCTGGCTGAAAATTAAATCAAATAATAATAGCAATAACCCAGATGTCTTCACTCATTGGAAAAGTGGAACAAGTTTCTTATCAGTAGCAGCCCACCAAGTCGTAAATGCTTTAAAATGCAATTTTAACATTAGCCCAAAAGAGCAAAAAACGGTAAGAAAACTCACATTTTACACTGGGAAATAAAAGCAGCAAGCACTTGACTAGGAAAATCCTTCTAAAGTTCATTTTCAGGGTCAAAAATAATCCAGTGTTGCCTTGACTAATGATAGCTCCTGGCAGGTGAAAGGATTTTCTGCTGTGAGCAAGCAGTGATGGGACATGTCAGCATCAGCCTTTGTGCCCTCCTCCTCTCCTCCAGCACTTCTCATTTCTAGCAGGGGCGGAAGTAAGACTCAACAGGGTGTTCTGTCTGCATGGAGGCAACATGGAAACACAAAGAAAATGGGCACTGAAGTGCCAGGAATGCCCTGGAGGCTTGTCCACCCAGCTGGAGGGCCAGATGGGGCCCTCATCCTCCTCAATGCTCACCCGAAGAGCTCAGCTCCAGCATCCACATGCCACCATCCTAGTGGGAGGGATGCAGTTTTTGGGTGGGGGAGTGATGGGAGTCCTAATTCTCCCCCACAGCCTCAGCAGCAGCAAGGGGAGAGCAAGCCCAGGACCCCCAGTGAGGAGCAGGTGGCTGTTGGACAAAACTTGGAAAGGAGACACACACCCATTGGAAACCATCAGGATCAGCTTGGCACCAACATCTGGCATATGAGGGGCTGGCCAGAGCCACAAACACTTCCTGCAGGCAGGGCCAGCCACTGAAGCAAGCTGTGAGAGGGATGAGCATGGAAGGGGATGAGAACACTGCCCTGATCCAGCCACAAAGCAGCCCTGAAGCTGGCTGGTGTGGGAAAGATGGCAGGGAAAGAAGCTGTGAGGAGGCATGGGAGCTAGGTCCAAAATCATGTGAGAAGCTAATAAAGTCCTGATTCCAATATGAAACAGATGGAGTGGTGAGGATTTTGAATCTTATCCTCACCAGCATAAATCCTCTGCTACAGTAGCCACTGAAATCTTCCAGTTTTTTTGTCACAGATGTAGGCCAAGAAAGAAGACAGAAGGAATTCTGTGGCACTAGAAATGTACAAGAGTAGATGAATCTTTCTCGTTTGTTCATGTCATTCCTCTACCTTGAAGTTAAAGGAAGGTCTTGTAAGACACTTCCTTTCTCCAGCTTAATCCTTTTTTACTGGTACTAATGAGGTAAAAAACACTCCTTGCAGAAAAACCTAGTTTTTCTTCCTTCTTTCTGCTACTGTTTCCTTACAAAGGACACACAAAGGAGGCACACACAAAAGGAGAGAGGAAGCAACAGCAGCAAGATTACATTTCTGTGCCTGACCTCCACCCTCTGTGGCAAGAAACAATCTGATGGCACGGGCTGCCACGCTCAGGTATCTCCTCAGCCAAGCAAGCTGTGTCAAACTCCTGGACACATCTGCTTCCAGCCCCAGCACCTGAAGAAATTTGGGCAAAGGTAGCAATTTCCCGAATTCTGCTCAGTTTTTTGGAGGTTTTTTGCTGGGTCCATCAAGCAGAGCGGAGGGAGGCCCAGCATGCTGAAACCACTGTCCATGCTCTGCTCAATTTTATCTCCCTTCTTCCTCAGGAAAACATCCCTCAAAGCCATCACCTGCTTCCAGGGTAGCCCTGTTTGTTGGCATGTTCACACTGCCAACACACTGGGGTGGGACTTCCCATGGTACAAATGAAATGAAAATGGAAAGATGTGTGCATGTGTGAATGTGAGAGAGAGAAGGCAGGTAAAGCTCCACTGTCGTAGAACCAGTGGTAAAAGAATTATCTGTATTCATATTGAAGGCCACTACTTCCAGTTAACCAGTTTGGCATGCCCACGTGCCACACACGATCTTCTGAACTCACAGCTGAAATGAGTTAGACCAAAAGCCCCCTGTGGTCCAGCAAACCAGCTCACTAAACATCCTGTTGGAGCAACAGGAAGGCAGGAGCAAGAAACCATTCGTAAAGGATATAAAATGTGTTTTCGAAAACAAGCCCACTGTGAGCAGTGAAGAAGCACTGGAGAGAAAGGGGTGAGGGCTCAGTGGATGATGTCCCCTGGTCACTGGACATCACACAAATGACCCCAGGCCTTGGCATTCCTGAGTACTTGGTGCACATGCACAAAATCCACTTGCAAGATTTTGAGTAACAAAAGCCAAAAGCACAGCCAAACCTGTAAAGAGGCACATCACTCACCTGCAGCAAGAATTCCCTGTGAGATCCTGGCACGTGCATGGTCTGTCCCAAAAGCAGCCCCTTTTCTAACCAGTCTCAAAAACCTCCTGCACCATCAGACACAGCTGTAGAAAGACAAGGCAGCCCATGCCTCTAAGCTCAGTCTTCCTGCCAGATGAGAAGTGGGGAAATGTCAATATTCTGCCAGCTTTACCCTTCCTCTCTTTGAGGAGCAAGGCAACGTCATGCTGCAGTCCTGTCTGGGCTTTGATCCCCATTTTAGAAGAAGGAAGAGATTTTTTGGATGTTACTTGGAAGGAGGCACTCTAAGTTCTTGCACTGACATCCCTGTTTTCCCTTCAAGGAAGGCATTGAGGACAAGGTGCCTGAAGGTATCTCTGGAAAGCACAGCAACTCTGGGCTGCTGCCACAGAGGAACTCTAGAAGCCAGCATGTGCCTTCAGAGATGTGGCATGGGATAAACATCATGAGAACAGCTACAGCAGAGAGCACTGCACCAGCCAGAAAATGCCCTCTTCGGCAGAGGGAGAGGCACAGAGAGAGCTGTGGCTGGAGCTGTGATGTGGCCACAGCCCAGACACCAGCCCAAGCTGTGCTGGGCAGGACAAGGCAAGCTGTAGATAGCTTTCACACTCTTCCCCTCACTGCAGACACCATCTCCCCTCACACAGGAAGTAACACCACCAGATTAAACAAAGCCAGCTAGAAAACCTGGGCAATGATACCAAAGCAGATGTCCCCCCAGCACGGTGCTGCCAGGTCTGGCTCAGTTAGGCCTGTCCTTAGCATCAGGCTAAGCATGCTTGAGCCCTGTTTAGCCCACTGCATTGCTGCACATGCCCATCTTCTGACACCCAGGAGAGCAGAGGGCTGAGCACAGCCACGACAAGGGGCTGTGTCCTCGCTCATCTTCACGCTCTCTCTGCGGCATTGCTTCCACTGCAGAAGCCACAGAGCGCTGTACTCTGTACTCTGTGGCTTGCTCTTTGCTTTACACTTCTGCCCTTTGTAAGACAGTGCACAGTTTTCTCGCAGGGAATGTAAGTATCATACTCATATTTCCTTGTAAAGGTGACAGAGTCCCCCACATCTGAAGGCAACATCTCAAGAGACGATATGCAGCTGTTCCCAGCTCTAAGTTCTCAACTTAGTGATGAGCCGATAAACATTCATGCCTGAGGCTTATTTTAAAAATAAGATTGTTATAAAAAATATTGCTATTTGATCTACTAGAAGAGGAAGACTACAAAAAGCAGATTTATAGCCCATCTGTTAGTTTGTACCATCTTCTCTGGTATGAAACCTAGGTTATAGTAAGTGGTGTTTGCATGTGAGTCAGACATCCTGCACTGAGCATCACCCAAGACCTTCACACCTCTAGATTTCTCACCAGGCCTTTGATGAGGCACAGAGAAGAAGGGCAAATCTGATTTTAGTTGGAATGTCAGATGGGTAATATGTGGAGGGAAAGTTTTGGGGAAGGGTAACTTTACTCTTGGGAGCTCTCCTGGGCTTGTACCCTGGCCTGCAAGACTGGGCTCCACCTGGGTTGCCCTGGATGGCAGCTAAGGGCTCCCTGATGACACATTCCCCTTTACTGTAGCCTTTTGCAAAGCAGGAGGAATTGTGGGCAGTGGCTGGAGCAAGGAAGAAGCAAAGTCAGCCCTAGCAAGGGGCATTGTTGAACTATGAACTGCTGGCTCCCACATAGAGTTTCAGCCATTTGGTTGATGAAGGACACATGCTGCTTCCTCTTCACTTCTGCCTTACACGGGACCAAGAAAGGGAAAACTCCAGTTTGAATAAAGTGGTGGAAATATAAAGATCAATAACTCAAAATAGAGCTCCAGCCAAGGGTTTGGCAGGGATGCTGACTCAGTGGCTCAGAGCTGAGAGCCCTGAGTTGCCTGTACACAATGGAAATCTTCCAGAAACAGTGACACATACACACACTACTGATACTGAAACCGTTGTCTGCACAAACTTTTTTATCCTTCTCTCAAGAAAAATAAATTAACGTTTTAATACCACGAGTCATGCAGAATAGTCTTCAGCTGATTATTTAAAGAGACATGATTCCCCTCTGATGCCCATAATCCCACATAGAATCATTCTGAGGTGGAAGGGATCCACAAGGATCACCAAGTTCACCTCCTGTCCCTGCATAGGACAGCCCCAAGAATCAGCAGGAGCAGCACAGAAAAGCCCCAAGAATCATAGGACAGCCCCAACCCTGAGCCTAAAAGCATTGTCCAAACAATCCTTCAGCTCAGACAGACTTGGAGCTGTGGCCACTTCCCTGGTGAGCCCATTCCAGTGTCCTAAAAGCCCCTGAGAGAAGGGCCTTTTCCTGATATCTAACCTAAATCCCCCACCCCAACACCACTTCATGCCGTTAAACCTTTAGCCCCAGGTGTTCCCCCTCAGGCACATTTTTTTTTTTTCCAGCTGTAAGCATGTGTCAACAGCCAAACCTCACCAAAAACAGCCTTTATTTCTGCTCTGAAGGAACATAACCCCCTTAGACCAAGCAGTCTGTGGTTCACAGCAACGACTGAGGCTAAAGCAGATGGCAGCATCCCATCAGTTATTCTTGCAGATGGTGCATTTCAGTCTTGCTGATGATTTCCATCATCTATAATAGCCCTAGATTTAGGAGCTAACTTCCAGCATCTTGTCCTAGTAAATTCAGTGACATTACTAGCACTGCAAAAGGTGTTGGCTGGCTGGCAGGCTGCAATCAATCTGTCTTACACAAGGAGCCAGATAAATGGCCATAAAAGCCTCTCCTAGTCTTGGCAGTGGTAAATACACAAAGACCTGTATTAACTACAGTGTGTCCCTTCATCACAGAGAGAGTGGATGGACTAGCTACCTGAGAAGGATAACAGAAGAACAGCTGCTCCTAGAAATATATCCAGGAAAGATAAGTTGTTGCTACCATCTAAGTAATCTTTTGGACAAGATCTGACACTCCCCAGAAACCACCAGCTTAATAAATGCATGTGTACCTGATGTTTTGTACAGTATTTTATTCTACTGTAGAATTATAAATTCAGAGAGGAGTGAGGGACAGCTGGAAATGGGCAGGTGGGAGGTAGAGAAGTGATGCAGGAGACAAACAATTGGATAATACATTTCAGTATTAAGCACATTAATTCCCAGAAGTGGCCCTGTATGGCCTTTGTATAGTTCCCACAGATAAAGGAAAGTCTTCCCTTCAAGGGCAAGACATTGTTGGCATTTTTCCTACTAGTGCAGTCCCTGGGGTGCATGTATGTGAGCATAAAATGTCCCTCCTCCTAGAAGACCTTGCATAAGCCTCTCTGAAGCATCACTGTGGATCCTAAAAGTGTCTGTAGTTTATTTATTAGATAGTGGACCTGTGATAGCAAAACAAAAAGGCCACTATGTGGCCTTATGCATACATGTAAGAAGGTTTGGCTTTTATTATTGGGAAACTAAGATGTAAATTTCTCAGAAACATCGGAATGACCTGTCAGCACAGTCTTGCTGCTGCTCTCTGAAGCAAGAAAAAGTGCCCTGGTGTCTTTTACACCACTTATACTGATGCCTTAAGTTTTAGCTTTTATATTGTTTAGATTCAGTGCTGTTTCAGTGGGTAGTTCTGGGTTTCATATTAAGTGCTACTAAGCTCTCTTCACAGAGCAGGCAGACAAAACAAATCCTTCTCTAGCTTGGGACCAAGGATAACCAACACAACTTTCAGGCTCAGGAATAAAAACAACAGTGAAGTGAGAAGAAAAAAACAAGGAGGATGGAGCTTCATAACCTAAAGCTGTAATTGGACAATTAACTCCAATATGCTGATGGACCAGAACTTATAAAAGTGAGAGACCTCGTGATCAGGTGTACATTTTGTGACCATTTTTGGTGCATCTTAAATGTAGTCCAGCTAGACTCTTGTGCTGCCCAGGTGTGCCCATTGGGGCCTTTTAATAAATCCCTACTTTATCCTTTTGCTCTGTCCAGTCCCTGTTCCAGGTCAGCCTGCAGAAGGTATCAATACAGATGCCCTTTGCTCCATGTATACCTGGGGCTATGAGATCTGGTGAAAATACAAGTCCTTTCCTGCTCAGTGCAGATCCTGACTTAGCAGCTCAGTTTCCCTGGCTTCTTCTCTGGTCCTGCAAGTATCCTGTGCCCTATGAACATGGTTTTTGGCTTCTCTGATGTTTGACTGTTCCTACATTTAAATGCATCACCTCACCTATTCCTGCCAGGTAGCAACCTCAGTGTGCAGGGACAACAGAGTGGCAGGATGGGCTCAGCTCTGGGGCCAACACCCCACATCTGCAGCAGGAGCCACACCAGTGTGGGCAAAGAGCTTTTTCCACAGCAGAGGAAAGCACAGGCACAAAGCTGCCCACCTTTCTAAACAGCTACATCCCACAGCTGCTGTTGACTGCCAGGAAGAGTAATGTGCTCTGAAGCGCTGTGTCATTGCATTCCTGAGAATTTCTGCTTTTTAAGATCTCAGTAAGGCAGGTGCAGCGTGTTCGTCGGTGGCAACTTGTGGCTTTTCACAGTATTTCTACCAGGGCAGTACCTGCAGCCCAGCTCCTTCTGTTACACTCCTGACAGTCAGAGGGTGTCACCACTCTTTTCAGCCCCCGCTTCAAGTTTCCATCACGGGAGAGCAGCCTTTTTGTTAATTACATGTGTCTCATGTTCCATACACACAGGGATTTCAGCATCTCAGTAAAAATTTGCTGAACTTCAGCGGGCACTTTGCAGAGCAGGAAGTTCATTGTGCAGCCTCAATGGAAAGTTACTGTGCATGCCTTGTGCCCTCACAGATAGGATGCACTGAGTTAGAACCACAGCTGCCAAGGTTATTTGTGTGATATTGATATTCCTTTAAGCTCTTCAGCATCGGTAATTCAGTACAAAAGCAGGCATCTACTTTCCTCTTATGCTGAGGCTGTTTAACCGTTGGGTCTTTTTAAGATAGAGGAGATAAATTTTATGGCAGTGTTGACTCCTCCTGATTTTCTCTCCATCAAAGAAGGGCCTTTTCATCTGGTACTGCAGAAAAAGCTATAAACAGATCTTTGTACTGGCCAAATAACAAAGCTTTAAACACTCAACAAAAGGCAGGGAAACAAAACTCCTTATCAGACACTAAATCATTTGAAGAAAAAAAAACCAAACTCTCAAAATGTGTGTACAAGGAGTTGCACAGCTTTCACCTCCTATGGCAGCAAGAGGAATCCTGCCCCAACTTGTGCACAGGAAGGGAGCTGGAACATTCTTACCTGTATTCAGGGTACCTAAAAGGCTGGCTGGAGTCCTGCCTTTCCATCACCCTTTCCCCATCTCCCCTAGCAAAACCCATTCCAGAAAGCAACATCAAAAATGCCAGAAAGGATTTGCTAGAATGAGGAGGCAGAGGAAGAAGAAAGGTTATTTCCTGTTTCCTGCTATCAGATTTGCTATCCTGCTATCAGACTCCCCTTCTTGTGTCTATCAAAATTAGCAGAGCGCATTCCCTGCAAACGGCTCAGGAGAGAGACAGAGTGGAGTGAGGAGTCCCTTCAGCAAAGCATCGCCTGAGGGGCTCAGTGGGGTTGTGATCTATCACCAGCAGAGGAGTGCATCTGTCTGGGGAACACCATCCATGACAAATGCCAGGGAGAGCAGGCGTGAGGAGAAAGCAACAGCAGCTGCAGCTTTCCGGAGAAAAACATTTTATACTGCCTGCAGAGTTTGCAGGATGATGGAGGATAGACCTTGCCTGAGACCCCTGCAGCCTCCCCACCTATTTAAGGGAAGAAAAAGCATCTCTGTCTGCCATTACTCACCACCACTTCTGTATCCTCAGTCATTAAGCCCGTGCCCTCTCTTCCCATTAGATCTTGCACAGCAGTCACTGCAATCTGTGCCATCACCCCCTTCCTCTCTCTGTCCTGTCACGGTTCATCCTGACACAGCAGAGGCTGTCCCACCCAGCCGTGCTCCCGGCTCCTGCTCCAGGCTCCCTGTGCTCCCTCGGGAAAGCCCCCGCCAACTTGTCCAGCTGGCTCCAGGTGAATTGAGTTGACTGACATTCACACATCTTCCTGCATGTGTCACATCCCTGAATTCCACCCCTGCTGTCCCAGATTCCCTCCCAACCTGTTGGCCCGTTGTTTCAGAGGAGAAATCTGGTGCCTATTGCTCTGTGATTGAAAACTTTCACAGGAGTGCAACACAAACTCTTAGTGCTCTTTGCTTCAAGTCATGCTGTCAATGTCACTACTGCAATTGTCTTCACGCAGACAAAAACACCATCACAAGTTCTTTTTCTTTCTTTTTTTCTTTTTTGTTCGAAAATATCTTGTTACATGACTTTTCAGTTTAAAAAAAAAAAAAAAAAAAAAAAAAAAAAAAAAAAAAAAAAGCTTTTAAAACTGCTTCACTCCTTAGTTTAGGGAAAATATGTTTTGGCCCGAAGAGGAAGTTGTATAAACCAAAGATGAGACAGCAATGCTGGCTGGAGGATAGGCACCCAGCTGTATTTCTTTATTCCATTTGCATATGATATGGGAGTAGACAATAATTCTCTGCAATGTACTGCATTTGCAATTCCAAAAGATTTGCTGAAAACTGTCTCCAAGTAATTCTTACCCTGTAATACATCTAGTTTTAGAGTTGTCTAACACTACAGCAACTACACATTTCTGTAGTGTTAGACAATACTAAAACTATTAGTAGCCATCATCAGTTTTTAAAATTCTGCATGGAATTTCCAATAGTAACTATATTTATATTAGCTATAAAACACACACTTTAGACTATAGCCCCATTCAGTATTTTATCATGGATATTGGCTAAGCATGACACGGAATATGCTAACCAGAAAAATAGATCAATTTAATAATAAGCTGACATTGGCCACCCATATTTTCTACCTCTGCAGATGGGAACTTTCTTTAGTGTTTGGCACAATGAGCAGACTACGATTGTGCCAGGCAGATGAATTTGCAAGCATAATGAATGATTTTATGAAGTCAGATTCCTGCTGACCTCAGGGCTGATGGGAGAGTGGAGGAACCTCTGCTGCTTGGGGGAGAAATCCCACCTCAGGCAGGAAATATCTTCCTGAAGGTGACAATGATGCCTATGCTTCATTGATGCGTAGGCAGAAAGACTGCTCCACTTCCCCAAGGACTGCTGCACTTTGGTCCTGCACAGCCCAAAGAAATCTGCTAACTGATCATACCAAAGTTAAATTGATCTTGATATAATTAACAAGACACCTGCCAGCAAGGACATGCAGTGGTAGGACACAGGGCAAAGGCTTCAAACTGAAAGACAGTAGGTTTAGATTGGGTATCAGGGAGAAATTCTTTTCTGTGAGGGTGCTGAGGCACAGGGAAGCTGTGGCTGCCCCATCCCTGGAGATGTTCAAGGCCTGGTTGGACAGGGATCTGAGCAACCTGGTCTAGTGGAAGGTGTCCCTTCCCACAGCAGGAGTGTTGGAATTAAATGAACTTTAAGGTCCCTTCCAACCCAAACTTTTCTAGGATTCCATGATTTGCTTGCTGGAAAAGTACAAATATTTAGAAGGGCTTAGGGCCTTCTAGGTTGTCAGTAAAGAAGCCCACATCCAGCCACATCCTCTGCCCAAGGAGATGAGTCACATAATCTTGCAGAAAGGAAATGCAACATTTAATCTGAACAAAACCAATGCAGGATGTCAGAGGCACTGAGCAGCCTGACAGAAGGCACAAACAAATACTAATCCAAGTTTCAGCAATGACACACCATGGATTTCTGCTTCCACCTCAGACAGAAATGGGTGATGCTGCCGTTCATGCCTGCTTCTGTTACCTGTTTCAGTTCTGTGTGTTTACCTATGGAAATCTGTGGGGCATCTCACTCCTGCCTGCCTGGTGGCAATTATACCAGTTTGGATTTTACAGCACCACCAGAATTTGATGTTTCATTTTAAGAAATTGCTTTCAAGATATCTATCTGTGACACTGCCTACTATAGGTTCACTGCACATGAAATGTTTGCTTGTTTTGAAATGAGCTGCAATAATTCATAAAAGTTGACATGAACTTACCATGTACCTGCCTAAAATCTAGAGGGTTTTTTCCAGCTACGCAGAGATTTCTATCAGAAGTTCACACAACCACTGTTTGCTCCTCAGTACAACAGATGTTTTATTTGCTGTTGTAAACTGACCATTATCAGTTTTGTCTGTCTGCTCTCAGACTCACTAACTTTTATTCCTGTTTTTTCTGTAGAGCTGAGGGTGACAGGGAGGGCTGGTCCTGCAGCTCCTTATAAACTGCTGGCTCTGGCCCTGGTGTCTCTGCTCCTGTGCTAGGCTCTGAGGCATCACCCCAAGGGCTGCAAACACAACCACTGGGACAGCAGGCAGTGTGGTACAGGTTGAGAAACAAGGCACTGATTCATTACTGGGATGTGGGAGCTTTTCTGACATGACACTTTTGTGGGGATGAATTCATCCTGAATGCTGAAAGAAATCTAAAGGGATCCTTCCATTTTCTCTGCTCACCATTCTGCAACACATTTTTTGCTTGCTTTGGCTTTCACTTTGATCTTAAGTCAAATAAGTTCATTCTCTGCTCTCCTTTTATATTCAAACTTAATTAATTACATGATGAAAAGATTGCATATTGCATTTCATGTCAGTTGTTGCTTAGCACATGCCACAAGCAAACTCCTCCCTTCCCGCCTTGAAAGACTGGCATGGATACAAATCTAAACCTCTGTTCTGTACAGTGCTACAAACCACTGGTGGTTTGTCTCAGGAGGGAGGATATCACATCCCAAAGCATCCACATTTCCCACAGAGCAGAGCTCCCCTCATCCTGCCAGCACTTGATTAGCAGAGGGGTGGAAGCTGCACTACTCCCAGCCTTCCCCAGCCATGAGCAGTGGCCAGAGAGGAAGATGTGGTGGTCAGATCCCATCACCTGGAAAGCACCGGCTCCCCAGAGGAATCCAGAGCCACCTGGAGGCTCCCTGACACCAAGAACTCTCTCAGCAAGCCAGAGAAGGCAGGGCTGGCATGGCACATCCTCACTAAAGGCACCAGAAGAGGCAGCACAGGCACCTCCATTTCTGGTCAAATAGCACCATCCACATCCATACCTTGCTCTTCTGTCAGACCCAGGCTGGAAAGTGTCCCTGCTCTTTCCTGGGAGATGCAGCACCATAGGCAGACTGGAAAACACCTGGAAATTCAGGCAGATGGCTCCTCAGAGTGCTGGGTTCATAGACAGCAGGGCAGGATCACTCATGCCCAGTCACACCAGGGATCCAGAGATAAACCTGTTATGGTCAACTCTTGGGATTTGACAGGATCATATCAGGACATTGCTTTTACTCACTTGTCTAAGGGTGAGAACAAGCCACTTTCTCCTTGCAAAAGGTGCTGTGCAGTCCAGTATCCTCTCTCACAGCTAAGGTGGCTTTTAGGTGTCACAAAAAAATAGAGATGGGTAAAAACAGACCAACACCCTGCATCCCTGCCCAGCACCTCACTGTCTAGGCAGGGCACCAGAGCAGGGCTTGGTGAGCTGCTGGTGCACACTGATGTGCTTACACATTAACACAACATTCCAACAGGGACAAGATTTGTGCCACAGTCCTACAGCCTCTCCTGGGGTGACTTACAGATGAATGCCCTCATGATCTCTGTGCCCATGGCCACCCAAGTCAGCTCTAGTCAGCGATAACTTGGGATCAACTTTCCTTTGTGTATGAATAAGCCTGTACTTCCTGTAAAAACCAGAAAGAGACAGTTAATAAATAACAAAACTTAAACAGTTCCGAAACAAGGTAGAAAACAGATCTTTTTATTTGGAACAAAATTAATCATGGGGGGAAAGGAAAAAGAAAGAAAAAAACAAAAAAAAAAAACCAAAAAAAATCAATAGCTGGGCATGAACACATACAGTTAAAGGAAGAGCACAGGCTGCATCACTTTTCTCCTGACCCCACAGTAACAGAAACTTCTGCCCTGTTGCTGAATGGCACTTTCAGTGGTAAAGGACAGAAAACCAGCTGTGGTTCAATGTTTCTCACAAAAAACTGGCACATCTCTAGGGGAAAAATCCTTCCAGGACAGGGATCATAACTGTGGGGGTGTGCACAGCTGCTGGGCACCCCCAGCCCTCCCAGGGCTGACAGCAGGAAGGCAGCACTAGGATAAGCTAGGGTTGGGAAGTCCCAGCTCAGCAGGACAAGGCTGGCCCAGCTCTCTCAGCCCCAACACTGAACCACTTCCTTCTTCTCTGGTGCAGCTCCTAGCACTGTTCAGCCTCTGAAGCATGTGCTGGAGTCGACTGTCCCCTCCTGCCCCTGCCAGAAAGTGCAGCAGTGAAGCAATGCTGACTGTGTTCCCCCATTTTGGTGACACTGGCCCGGTGACAGCCACGCAGCATCGCTGCTTCTGCCACCCCAAGCACTCTGTGTCTCTTCTTTGTCATTCAACTCACAGCCTTGGAGGAATGTTTATGCTGAAAGGGGTTAGAACAGCACCATAAGGAAAAGAATTATCACCTCCCTCTCACCGTGGAAAATCTGATTCCTATGGCAGGAAAAGCAGAGACAGGCTGAATCACCATCAACACAGCACACAAGATCCAAACATCTTCTAAAGAGAGTCACAGGACAAGAAAACGACGAGAACAATCACCTATGGCTGGGTGTCATTGATGCAGAGCCTTGGCAAGTACACAGAGATGAGGGACTCCCAGGTAAGCCTGCAGCCATCCTGCCAGCCCCCTCACCTGGGGGAGAAGCCTTCAGTTTAGTTTGGATTCTGCTGGGGTGCTCGCAGCCCTCGCTGGGTGGCATTTACCAGGTGTATCTTAAATCCATTTCCAAGGGATTCACAGTGTCAGCACAATATAAAACAGGGACAAAATGACAAGGGAGGAGAGGAACAGAGTACACACCTCCCCGTCCCTTTTGGTCCCAGTCTGTAGCCGTCTCTGCTTTTACTACCATGCCTTTCTAGCCCTGCAGCCTAATTTAAAGCTAACAACCAATTTAACACCTCACTCTGACTACTAAAATTGTCATATACAGTAAATACCTTGCTTTGGCAGCACACCCTGCAGCCTGACAGCCCTGCAGTCCCTGGAAGCTTTGCTGGGACTCAGCTACCTGAGACGGAGTCCCTGCCCTCCCCTCACCCCTTCCTTCTTCCCTGCAGGCACACCTCCCCTGTGCAGAACAGCACATGCGTAGCAGCAAGACTTACCTAAGAGATTCTATAAATTGCTGCTGTCTGTGCAAACAACACAGCCCTGAACAAGCCTACATGCACAGGCAGATGGCCAGCTTCATCAGCTTGCAGTGGCTAAACCATTACACTAAAGGCACTAATGCTTGCATTGATCAACAACCTCAGCGTTAAAATCAAGGTATCTGCCAAAACTGCAGCCCCAAGCCCCCTCCCGCTGCAGGCAAGCAAGCGAGTGACAGCGCTGGCTTAGCTCAGGGGCAGCCCCAGCAGTGGGTTCTGGTGAGAGGTACCCTGGACCCTCTGTCATTTGGGGCACCAAGAGGTGAGCAAAGCCAACATCACCCCGGCTCTGCACACAGCATCTGCAAGCCAAATTTCGAGTGCCCACCACTGCTCCTGCTCCAGGCAGCAAGAGGTGAGGGCCAAATCACAGGGTCTCGAGCTCAGAGGAGCGACTCAGAGAAGCACCCAGGGCAGAAGATACGGAGCTGAGACCTCCTTTGAGTTTCCTTGGCAGGGCCTGTGAAAAAAATGCCCTGAAGTCTCCCGAGAAGAAGCTCTCTCAGGAAATTTCTGGCAGGTCCTTGGCTTCTGCCTGGGCTGGCAGGCCACCTCAAGCTGCCTGTAGTGCCTGGCAAAGACACGGCAAGGCATGGGGTGGGCAAGGAGCAGGAGGAGCTGCCTGTCTCATTCCAGGCTGTCCCCTGGGGCTCCCTGGTTTAGCTGTGTTATCAGGCAAAGCATCAAAGAGCTGCCCACTTCTGTTTGTTAGTGAACCTGTCAGGCTATGGCAGAGCAGCCTTGGAGCCATGTGTGTGCTTTTCTCTATATTTTCTTTTTTCTTTTTAAATGAGGTCAGAGGGTCTGACGCCTCACGTCTTTCCCCTGCTGAAATTTTCCAGACACAGTGAGACTATGGGATGCAAAGAACAAGTGTCACAGGCTGCAGGGTGGAACAGCAAGCACAGTCAGCTCAGTCATCAGTTGGATCCGGGAAACAGTCTGAGGCATCTTCCTGGCTTTCCATATCAACTAGGACCTCAGGATCTGGCATTTCTTCAGCTTCTATCTGCACTGCTAAGTTTTCTTCTGCCAGTGGCTGGGGCTCAATGGCTGGACCAATCTGGGCAGTTTCTGGAAAAGGGAAAAATGGTTTGTAAGTGCCCATGCTATGGCTCACCCTCACAGAAATTCACCCCTTGGTTCCTCATGCTGCATGCTGCCAAATCCATTCAGTCCCCTCACCCCAGACATCTGTAAGTCTAATTTCAATTTTCTTGGTAACTACTCATTTCCTGAGCTATCCATCATGCCTTAGAGCAGTTTGGTACTGAAGCTGGTCTGGCTACTTAGCACCAAAGTACTTTAGTACTGTTACTACCAAAATACTAAAGCCAGTTCTATTCACTTACATCTGAATAATTAAAGCTGGCTAACAGCTCACGTTTAGTACTCACCTACTTTCCACATGCATCTCTGCTTTTTACTTAATTGTAAAAAATTTAAATATGGGCTACATTTTTCAGTCAAACTTACAATGTGTGAATTTTTTATTAAAAGCTCTACACTTGAAGTATATTAATATTAAACAATGACCTGGAACACTTTTTTACCCTCTTTCTTGCTCTATGTTCATGAGTAGTATTTAATATTTTCGAAAGCAGAGCAAAGAGCATCCAAGGTTAGACATAAAGCACAGCAGAGCTGCAGGAGGCTGTGCATGGTACAGTGAAGGACACCAGAAATGCAGTGCTGAGACCAGGCTGTGACCTATGTAATGCTGCTCCAGTTCATGATGTCTCTGCTAAACCTACTTCAGCTGACAATGGTGCATTACTAGGCAAGGTGTTGCCAGTGTTTGTGTTTGGGAAGCAAAACTGAGGGAAACATAATGCAAAAAGTGGAGTATTAATATCAGGCACACGCAGGACAGGACATTTCTCAAGGGTTTTTATCACTGCACTCTTTTGACCATATTGTGCTAAAGCTGCGGGGGTTTATGCTCAATTTCTTTGAAGAATTTAAAACATGATCAAATTCCCACTCTAGCCTCAATTTAAGAAAATACACCAGCCCCTGGCTTTGATGGGATTTAGCTGTGTTTACAGCTCAGCATATTGGTTCCTGCTGTCCCGAAGATGACTGTTTACTAAAACAACGCCGATTTTTATAAACTGTTACTGATGAGAAAGGGAGAGGGGTGAGAAAATTGCAGGAAAAACGCTGAGTTTTGCGGGGGTTGGTGGTTTTGAGGCATGTGTTTTAGCAGAGGAAATACCAGGACAGGCTGCAGCCTGCTGGCAGCACCCTCTGTGGGATGCTGGTGGGATGGCTGCCTCCCCTCTCATGAGTAAGGTACTGAAAAGTGCCCTGCTACAGCTCCTGGAGGAGGTGGCATGTCCCAGGCCCCTCTCTACTGTCACCTCCACCCCCAGCAGCCCCACACAAACACTGTGTCCCTCCTAAACAAAAGGTCTGTACGACTTCAAGCAGCTCACTGCTCTCACCAGGCTTCGGAGGACGGTCAGTTTGGGCAGCTTGAGCCTCGACACGGTCTCCATTGGGGGGGCTCTTCATGCCTTCACCAGACACCACTGACATTGTCAATCCGTCATCCTTCTCCTCCTCTGTGAAACCAAACCCAGAGATGTGAAGGAGACCCCCAGCAGGTCTGCTGTGAGCCAGACCCCAGCCCGTGTTCGCGTCCCCTCCTCACACGGTGCTGGCTCCGCTCCCAGAGCGGGCAGATGCCAGAGCAGAGGGTCACTGCCAGCCTGCCAGAGACCTGCCTGGCCCTGCTGGCAGGATCACAGCTTGAGGTGGCACGGGCAGATTGCACTCAGGGACTGCTGCTGACAGAGGAGTGCCAGCAGAAACCTTCAGGGCGTTTTGGGATCACACCTCAAGGAGGGTCACTTTTGTTGCCCATAGGAAAGGTTTTGCTGCGGGTTTTTCGACTGGCCAGGAGCACAGGCTGAGGGCACAAGTGTGAGGTGAACAAAGGAAAAGTGAGGTTTAATTCAAGACTCTGCTAGCTGTAAGAGCTGCCAATCTGCAAGCAGACTTCTGCTCCAGCAGGTCAAGGGAGGACAGGCTGGAGGACAAGCAAGTCACCCAGGCTGATTCATGTCAACCCCAGCCTGCACAAACACAGACCTCTCCAAAATTAATCACAGCATTCCCCACTCACCTGAAGGCACTGGGATGAACTTATGTCTCCTCTTCATGCAGCAACATATGGCAGCAGGTAAAGCCACCACCAGGATAAGCACACCCAGGGCACACCCTGCCAGGATGTAAATGAACCCCGGGTACCGCAGCAGGTCTGCAGGAAAGACACAGCATTGTTAGGTACCATGGTGGACAAACTCCTTTCTCCCCCGGGAGAAGTCCTGCAGTCTGATTAGAGTTTCTTGACACCACTGTTGGTTTAGTTTGGATCAGGGCAGCTGACACTGTGGACTGTGGCACTTTGTGATTTATGTCACATTGTTTAATTATGGCATGGAATTCTTCATCAAGAGCAGAGGCCTGTGCACCTAAGCTGTGTGCATTTGGTTCTGCCTGCTCTGAGCACTGACATCTAAGGTAATCTCTAAGTTTCAACCAAACTTAACAGAGAAGATGGTAGTTTGAAAGATACTATATTTCAACAAGTTCTATGAAAACAGGCAGCTGAGGAGGGAGACCTCCTGCTGAAGGAAAAGCTGCAGATCCTATCCTCAGAGAATCCACTCAGGACAGTCATGTAGCCACTGCACCAACCCCAGAGCAAGTCTCATCAGAGCCTGCACTGCCTCAGGCACCAAAAACTTTGGCCACTCGAGTCAGAGCTGTAGGGAAAAAAATCCCTCCCTGACTCCGCTGCTGCTCAGGGCAGGATTCCGCTCCGTTCCGCTGCCCGGCCGGAGCGTGCAGAACACACAGCAGGAGTGAGGGCTGCAGATGGCTGAGCAGAAGGGCAGCACAAGTCAGTGGTAATTATTACCCAGCTCAGCAGCCCTGGCTCAGGCTTGCTCTGCCGGGGCAGACCCGCACAGTTTGCTGCTGCTGAGCAGGCAGCTGGTAGAGGGCATCGCAGACTTGCACAAGAGAGACCCATCCAAGCTGGCTCCATCACTGAGATGATCTGCTCCAACTCGGGGCAGCCCCCAGGAAAACTGTTCGTGCCATTTGCAAAAAAAAAAAAAAAAAAAAAAAAAAAAAAAAAAAAAAAGATCCCCTTTAACATAAATTCCTTGAAACTTCTTAGGCAAGCCTGTGCCACCCCTTTCTGAATAATTTAACACCTTTGCAGCAGCACATATGCCTGCACAGCACAGCACTGCAGCAACCAACAGCCTCATTTGGAGCTTATTTTCATGCCCTCAAAAGCACTAATTGCTCCATATCTCCAGAGACTATGAAGAATTTTAAATGTTCCAGGATATACTACACATTATCATACTCCACCTACTCACCGGGACAGTAAAAACAACTGCACACGGGCGCTCGTGGTATTTTCAGAGTGCTTGTTCCAGTCTTTTTAAGAACAATTACCAACTTCAAAAAAAATCCATATTCAAAATTAAAAACTTTCAGCAGCTCAGAAATCATTTCCCTACTTATTTTAGTTGATGAGAGCTTAGAGAGTATTGTCGAAAGTATAAATACAAGTTGGAAATTTTTTTCCTGAATCTTTTTCCTAAAAATTTGGCACTCATTAATAAGGTCTTTTTGAGATAAAATATTGTGTTAAAAATAAGCAATGAACAAGTGATTGATCAATAAAAGTCTTTTATATATGTTGACTTCTTAACTTCTGAATCTTGTGTGTTCAGAGCCCTGTGTTGCCTGGGAAGTTTATGTCATCTCTGCCAAATTGTTTTTTGGTAACAATTACTCAAAACTAATATCATCAGCCAACAGGTTGCCCAAATGGATGTTTTTACATAGATTGTATATCTACAGTGAAAAAACTAAATTCAGCCCTTTGCCTGGAATAAATAATAACCCACAAAAATAATTCGTTAACCTTCAATTAAATTAAATGAACACATTTTCCCCTTCAACTCATTTTGCTGGTATCCAGAATTGCTTTAATTCACTTTTTACAAATGTGGTTGCATTTGGTGACTAAAAAGTGGAATTGCTGCCACTTTCTTTCTTTCAGACCCTTCCAAATATGTGTTCATGTGCATGTCCATCCCTAAAGAGATATCACTAAATTCCCTCATGAGCTTTCCAAGAGGAAATGGGGAACAGATATTGCACTCAGGGGGCTGGGCAGCCACCCAGGATCAACCATGGAATCTGTCAGCACTTGTATGATTGATCACAGGCTTGACTGGAACAGCTCATGGATGTTCACATCCTCGTTCCCCAGTGCTGTGGCCAGCTTGGGTCTGGCTACACTGAACAACTTCCAACCAATTTAACAGGGCAAACTTCAGATCACTGCTCCACAGCCACAAATTCCAAATATGCACAGATTTGCCAGTGGTGCCAGCAGGCACAGACAGCCCACAGCATTTCTTCTGAATGCCACCACGCTGGACACAGGGTCTAGGCCAAGAGGAGTGATTTCACACCAACTGCATGCCAGACACAGAGGAAAAGACAGTATCTGCCATGAAGCTGGAGTGTCCCAAACAATTTCTAAAATGGCTGCAGTACAGCTTCTCTAGTGGCAAAAGCAATTAGATTAATTACAGCGAAATTTGTCAAAAACCTTATGGCTTAGTTATGCTTGTAGCTTTGCTAACCATTATTGCTGCCAGAGAGTAGAAGAACCTTCACTACTGGAGGTAGAAATTAAATGACACCCAAGGATCCAGATTTTCTGTCTCATTAAATTCTGGCCTTATTCAAGCAGAATAGTCAGCATTTATTAATAGTCTGCAAATGGATGAAGTCCCAGCCTTCCCAGAGACTTATGTGTCTGAGCAAGGATATGGAGGGGGATAAAACCCCTACTTTCCATAAGTAAATTACTTGTGTCTTTACCCACTTCTGATGGATGGGGCTGATGGAGAGACATTTGTGTAGACCAGAAAGTCTTTTGTGTTTCTGGCCTAGATAAGGGGGAAAGAGATGAGGTAAAACACCTCAACTGAGTCCAGCAGCAACAGGGCTGGACTAGTGGAAGGGTTTTTATGGGGATACACAGAAACTGGAAGGCATCTGGGTCATGGATGCATGTCTGAATAGGAAGCAGCTTGTGTTTCTGAAGCAGCAGAGAGGATGGGTGCACAGGAGGGTGCAAACCTTAATCACCAAAAAGTAGGAAAAGAGACAGATTGAGATCTATCCTTGCTGCAGAGCTGAGTAAAAGGGCCACCTCAACAAACTTATCCCATCTGTGGTTGTAGGCTGCATTAGTCCAAGGCACAAGAGGGAGAAGGAAGTCAAGGGGTCACTTTCTAAAGGCAGGATTTGGTAACTCTGGAAGAGAGATGCCAGAGGACAGAAGAGTTTGATATTTTGAGGACACCAACAACCCTCCAGTTTGCTGCTGCAGAAGACCAAAAGGAAGATTTTCTGGAGATGCCGTTACTCACCGTAGCTGCAAGAGAGCGTGATGGGCCTGGTCCGCGTGACACTGCTCCCCTTCAAAATTTCACATACAAACTCCCCGGGCTCAGTTTGGTCCAGGTGAACCTTCTTCCCAGCATCCTTGATGCAAGCCCCCTCGGCTTTCAGGTGGGTGCCATTCAGCAGCCACCGAAAGACCAGGATCTCGTTGCTGGCCACGTTGCAGGACAACTCCGCAGTCCCATCAGGGAAGCACTGGATACCAATGGTGGGCTCTGGTGACACACAGCCAGGGGCAATGGGAACAAGGAGGAAGGAGAGAGGTGAGGACTCAGCAGAAGTTTCCCTTACCAGCAATCCCAGTAATACCACATTTGCTGTATCAGGGGAGCACAGAAACAAGTAAGCAGATTCTTGAGTGCCTGCACTCCACCCTGAAATGCTTAGCAGTGCCCACCCCAATGCTGCTAGTGACTCTTGATCCTTGTTTCAGGGATGCCACCAAAATCTGACACCTTTTCATTTTCCTGATATTGGAAAAAAAAAACAAAAAAAAATAAAAGCCCCTGTCTGAGAGGATGGTGGAAACACTCAAAGCATGTACCAACCAGAGCCCTCCTCTGAAATCAGCAGATAATTGTAGCTTTGGAGAGACTCAGTCCTCCCCTCCACCAGAGGTTTGTACTTTTGCTGTCACTCTGCCCCTTCTTCCATTTTAGAGAGGAACTGGTGCAAATCATAGCAAACATGGGCATGAACACAAGACACCTGCAGTTAGATACGACACCCAGACTAGAGCATTTTAAAATTAATCATTGGTCTTGCTACATTTCCCTGAATTGCTCCGTTTCAGCCTACTACAAGGAGCAAACCTATTTCCTACATTTGCCACTTTGCAAATACAAACTAGATAGAGAACTGGTATCATTTTCTGACAGCAGGAGTAACATTGAGAACATCCACCCATGGGAATAAGCTCAGAAATCACTTTCTTGTGCTAGGACATCATCTTCAGTTAAAATTCCCTGCCTCCAGGAACATGTTGGCTGTGGAATTTTTTTCCTGCCTAAGGAGTGACAACAGAACAGAAGGAGGAGGCAAAGGTTCCCCAAGTAAATCCACTGAAATGGAGGTTAAACTCAGGATATTTCTGCAGTCTTTGGCTACTTCCAGTCTAAGCCCCTGTTCTTCATACCAGGGAGTCGCATCTTTGACCTCCTGTGCACAGCAGTTCCGCCTGTTTGCACCCAAAAGGTGTAAGGGTCCATTTGTCTTCACTGAGACCAGTTTGCTCAGACATTTTCATTACAGTTTCGTACACTTCAATTTATCTTAGAAGCCTGTGTAAGTGAAAGCCCTGCAAAAGGAACGGTGCTGATGAGGACCAGAGTAACACTCTGTCTGCCTGGAGCACTATTCACCAGGAGGACAAACCCTCCTAAGCCTTCTCCATATTAAGCCAAGCAATGAGCTGGATCCTGTACAGAAGTGACTTTGTTTCTGTCTTTGCTGCCTGCAGATGGATGAGCAGGCACACAAAAGGGAGCAGGAATTTTGAAGCCACAGGGGACAGAAGGGAGACTGGCATGGTTCCCAGAGGCACCTATAGTTCCTGCAAGCTCAGGGAGCTTCTTAGGAAAAAAAGTTCAAGGCATAAGGCTTCCAACCAGGTTCACAAGTTCAAAAGATTTTTGTTGCTAAGAAGGCCACTTACCAAATACTTCCAGTGTGAAATTTCTGGTGGTGTTCTGAAAAACAAATCCGTATTTTCCTTCATCGTCTTTCTCCACACTCCTCAGCACTAGGGAGCCATTCTCTAAGTTCAGCCATCTGCTGGCAGAAGTGCCACACTTGGCCAACAAAGTATCATCTAGGACAGTTGTGGAGCATTTCTTATCCTCCTTGCTCATGCTGGAGAAGTTCTGCAGGCTTTGGATTTCCAAAGAAAAGACTGCTGAGTCGCCGCTGAGCGCACCAGTCCAGATGGCAGAGCCTGAAAGGAGAGCAAGCTTGCCACATCCATCCATCCCCTCCTGGCTGCCCCCCAGGAAGGAAAACACCCAGGTGAGACATAAGAGAGACAGACCCAACCCTAAGGACAAGTTGGATCACCAGTGATTGAAAATCAGAGGAGTGGGATGCCTTCTATAAGGTCCAGCTTCCCCCACCTCAACAGCACAGGAGTGCACACAAGGAAACAAAATTTTCTCTCCCTCAATTTAAGATGACCATCTACCAGCCCCTGCCAGAGATAAGAAACTGTGCAAAGAAAGACCCTCAGGACATCAGTGTCATGGACCTTGCACAGAGGGTAGCAGAAACAAGAGCTGCAGGTGCACAGCTGCTTTCACCCAAAGAGTAAGGTCACAATTTTAACTTGAACAAGTCTCACAGTACACTTGCACATTATTAAGCTGTTGTGTGTAAATCAGAGATGGGTAAATGGCAGGGTGGCAGCAGCTTGGGGACTAACCCAAGGTCACACCGAGTGTTGGAGGCTGGAGCACATCGCTCTCCAGCCAGCACTCTGCATACCCTTACCTTACAGGGACCTTACATTCCCTGCTGAAAAGCTTCTACAGACACAGGACACTCAGAAAGTACAATATTGTTAGCTATAGTTTGTTTAGTAGAAAAAGAATCTGTCTTACTTTGGTCTGACTTCCCCTTTCATGCATTAGCAGCTACACTAATTGATGTCGCCCCAAACCGGGTAGCGTCCTTAAAAGATCTAGGAGCAAAATTAGGGTGTCTGCTCGTCTAGACAAATCTGTGCCAACCCCATAAAGAAAAATCCTACTTACCTTGAGTAACAGTTATTATCACCAGCAAGCAGAGCAGAGTAAAAGGAGAGCTGAAATCCATTTCAAAGAGCTCCTTGCATCGTATGCTGAGAAGACAATCTGGCTATGGAGCTCGGTGAATATAGTGTTCAGGAAATGATGTCAGAAGCAAGAGGGGGAAAAAAAAAAAAAAAAAGAAAAAAGAAAAGAAACTCCATAGTGGACAGATTGAATGATGTTTCAAAATAGACCTGCAAGGTTTTGGGTGACTGAATTTGGGCTGAGCCAATGCAAGCCACGACGTGCTCTGCAAAGTCCCGCAGCTCAAACGTAGCTGTGAGTGTGAGAACAGGGCTGTGAGGTGAGGGGAGATAAAAATATCTCATGGTCAGCTCACCCCACTTAGGAAGATGCTAATGTCAAGAGCAGGCAAAGGAGAAACACCTATTTCTTTCATCCTCTTCTTGTTTATCAAAGCACAGCATCCTCACCCACAGATGAGAAATTAGTCCAGTCAGATAAAAAACACATGAAAATCATGGAGCTGATTTTCTGAAATACTAAAAATGACCACTCCTTGACATCTCACCAGCAGGAAGGAGTTGTGGGACAAGGATCTCCCTCTGTTCCCAAAGGCTGTGGCTTGCCAATGTGAACTTTGCCAGGCTCTTTTAGTGACTGAGTGGTACCTGCCATGCAGGAAAGGCTCCCTACAGCCACCCCAGGCAAAGAGGAAAGCTTATGGGAAATTAAGTTGCATTGCAAAACTAAACTGGATGCAGCCCAAAAGCCACTCCAGCTCTGTTGGGAGTGCAAATCTCAAATATGAGACTGAAAAGCCAGTCCTGAAGGAACACTGTTAACCAGCTATCTGGAGAGCCAGGTAGGGCCGGATTCTTTGCACTTTTTGACATGGCTTAAAGAGCACTGGGTGTTGCACTGAGTGCTGAGGTGGGTTACACAAACAACACAACAGGAACTGGAGGAAGTAAACTGGTATAGCATCAGAGCCAACATCTGGATGCTTTCTTGATGCTCAGAAGTTGTGCTGGGAAAGAATTGCAGCAGCTGGGTTCAGGAGCAGCTGGGAACCCCACACTTTTGTGCTGTTTCTCTGGACAGAGAGACACAGACCCTTAAGGAAGCTCCACACAGTGAACTCACTTGTGCACACATATTTCTGAGAAGTGGGTAAAACCCTTGCGTTGTGGTCTGCACTATTTTTCAAACAACCTGGCTATGCTTGAAAAATTCCACATTTCAGCCACTGGTTTGGCCACTCTGACTTCTTATCAATGACAATTGCATCCTCACCTCCTGCTCCCAGTGTCCCAGATTTACAAAATTGGTTCAATGCTAGCACACCAATATGCTGTCTTTATCATATGTGCATAAGACAGGCCAAAATTGATCTAAGATGAGACAGAAATAGACTTTTCTGAGAAAAACAGTGAAGTGAGTCTTCAGACACTCACAGCAGTGCAGAGGAAGGAGAGAGAAAAAAGTATTTAGAGTAAGAAACACTTTCATTTCCTTCTGTGCTGCTGAAATAACATGAAGAAAATCCCTCTCAAGTTCCACTGCAAGACTGGGGCTAACCATCTGCCTCGGATGTGCACATTCAACTTCATTTCACCTTCATGCTTGAAGGGCAAGCTGGTAGAGCTTAGGGTTGCAGTACTGTGGTGGAGACACGAGACAGAACAGACGGAACATGCAGGGTCACTTCTTAACGGCACCCCAAAAACATCCAGAATCTCAGCAAAACAAGCTGCAAAAGGGGTCTGCATAAAGACTAACACAGCAAAAGTTTGCCTTCTCTGCCAGCCAACGAGAGCAGAGCCCATTTACACATTTGCAGTAAAATCCAAGAAAAATACAGCCCTTCTGCTGCCGCTCTGCCGTTACAGAAGTGACTCTGCAGGGCTGTGACATTGCAGTGTCCTGCATTTCATCTCCCAGTGACTCCAGGGCAAACGAGCACATTTATGAGTTCAATATTCCTGACTGCAAGTGCCCCATACATCACACAGTACATGAAGTCCCATTAGGCTTCTTCTGTCCCTCACATCCTCACCAGCTAAAAAAAAAAAAAAAAAAAAAACAAAAAACAAAAAACAAAAGGAATCACAGCCAGAATGAAGATGACAGCACACACACAATCTGTGTTGTCATCAATCAGCAGCCTCTCTTAAGAGCAAAACTCTCAAATTTCACATATAATGAAACTGTCAGATGAGATCTGGCATTAATTTCTAGCATTGGCTAATGAGTGCTCACAGCACCCTTGGCTAGGCAGAGAATTCAGTTCCCCTTTTTATATAAAGACACAGAGTTTTGTGTGATTACTGCAGACAAAAAACACCTTGTAAGCCTTTACAGAAATCACGAGTAGGAAAAGGGGGGGAGGGAAGGTGGACCAAATGAAAAACCCAAGAATTTGTAGTTGGCAGGTAACAGGATCATTTTGCCCCTTCATGCTGAAGGCTTCATGAAAGGGGAATGGAAATTCATTCCATAAATGGCATGAGGCCTTGATGGAGCATGGGAGATGGGAAAACCTGAGCTAGCAAGTAAAGCGGGAAATAACCCGTGAAATATTATAGAGAAATCTGTACATATCAACTCTGCACACCTCCCTTTCCACAGGCTGGTAAGCATAGGCAGCACACCTATTTTTACTGTCATTAACATGTGCCAGAGCTCACTGGGGAAACACACAGGCCCAGATTCACTCAGAGGCAGCCAGCAGAGCTAAAGCCAGAAACTCAACAAGTGCAAACAGAAAACTGGCCTGCAGCTCCAGCAGTGCACAGATGCAGTGGCCCTTCTGCCCATCCATCCCCTGTGGTGGAGCAGCATGGCCATGCCTACAGCCCAGGCTGCCAGGGCTGGATAGCCCTGGGAGAGGGAGAGGTTTGCAGCCACAATGTGCTCTGCAAGGTCCCACAGCTTGAAGAGAGCTGCAAGTGTGGGAACAGGGCCAAGAGGTGAGGGGAGACAAAAATATCTCCTGGTCAGCTCACCAGTCCAATCCACACCTGCAGCTATCCATGCATGAGCCATTTTCTTTAAAATGGGCTTTGAGTAGCTCACAGGAGAGTTTGACTGTGCAGCCACAGGGTGCACACCTGAGAAATGCTTCTGTGTGGGGCAGCAGGACCCCAGAGACCAAGGAAGATTCATATTCCTATGAATTCTTTCTTTGTTACATTAAACTAGACAGAGAGCTATGCTTATCTTCAAAATCTTTCTTGGTCATAGCAATAGAAATAGAAAGCAAAAATATAAGCAAAATGCTAAGGTCAGAGCCTCAACTACAGATGATAGCTCCATGACAGAGACATTTAAAGAAACCCACAAGTTTAAAAAAAGGGGACATTACAGAAACGTGCTGAGATCACGAGCATGTTTTCTGAGATCAGAAAATGCTGCAGAAAGGCTCCAGACCTAATTATGGACAAGGTACATGTGGTTTTCTCCATCCTGTAGCTCCTCTGGGGAAGGCACAGTCCAGGAAATCAGGACCAATAGGAATGCACTCTCTTCTTCAGAGCAGCCATGGATATTTTCATCTTTCTCTCCCTAGGAGATGGAAGGAATATCGAATACAAACACACACAGCTCCTCTGTCATGGCTCTCCCAGCATGGCCCACCATGACAAGTGCAAAAGAAGAGCCCATATATGGAAAAACTGCTAGAAATGACACAATTTATATTTAGCTGCATGCAGGGTGTAATACTTTGCATTTGCTTGAAAAAAAAAGAAAGAAAAAAACCCAAACCAATTGGTTTATTATTGCAGAGCTATTCAGACATGTGGGCTCAATCCTGCTACTACATGAACAAAAGGAACAAAAATTCTCTGCAGCATTCACTGAACAGTGTCTGACCATTACATCTGCTGTGGTTAGGAGAAGGTTAATGCCAGGCTCATCTAATAAATTCTTCAAATACGGTGCAGAATGGGGACAAAAGCCACCAGAACAGCTTTACAGCCACAAGATTGCAGATGGTTTTGACAGGGATTCCCTATCTGTCACACTCTAGCAGTGAATAACCAAATGTGACAGTCAGAAGACTTGAAAAAGCAGCAAAAATCACACTTTGTGCCTTTTCCTGAAGCTTTGCTACCACACCCAAGAAACTGCAGCCGTTGATACCTGCAGCAAATTAAAGCATTAAAAAGTTTCTTTTAAGCAGCAGAGAATATTCTTTGATTAATAAAAAACAACCAACACCCCTGGGTCATTTAACTTTATATTACTTACTAGAAGTTCTTAGAAAATTCAGACATTTGGGATAATGGCTGTCTTGACAACAGACTGAAATTCATTGTAAAGGCACCAGAACAGCACTGGAAAAAAAAAATTTAGGAGATCCACAAACTGAAAGAAGCTGAAAAGTAGTGTTTTTATAGGATGAAAGCTGGAAATGCAGCTTCAGCATGCCAAGTAGGACTTAAGAGGCAGATTGAAAAGTCCATGGTCATGATGCTCTTTAACAAGGTAGCTCTGGCTGGGGCCAAAACAGCAAATAATTGAGGCCTTTTAAGACTCAATTAAACTTCTACATGCCCTGAAATTGTGAAATGAGTAAGATTTTCAGAAAGTCCAAGCACAGAGGTACTCACCCCACAAAATAAATGTCTGAGCATGCTCTGAGAGCAACCCCTGGGCCCTGGGCAGTGCACAGATCCAGCTGACACTCACCCCTGGTTCTTTTCTCTAGAGCCCTTCTGCATACCTGTTTCTTTTTATCTTCTTGGAGACTCAAATCTGGGTGCATTTATCAAACATTTGGATCTCGGGCTCTCTCCAGTAATACAAATCATAAAAAAAAAAAAAAAAAAAAAGGCAATAAACTGGAATGTTTTTGAAGCCAAGATTGTGTTCAGAATTCCAGACACATAACACTTGTGCTGGGCCAGTCTCAATTTATTTGGCCTTTACACCTCATGTGCAGCAAAGCAACAGGAATACACATATAGCAACTGGGCATTTAAGTCTCTGCACAAATCTTTGTTGTCTTTAAGGATTTGATTCATTCTTTCTGCTCTTCCTGATGATTGAGGGTGGCACAGAGTACACAACTTTTCTCTATTCCCAAGTTGTAGGTTTAGACATATCTTGGAGAGTTTTTGTTTGTTCATCTGGTACCTTCCTGCTCTTTCCTGACAAAAAACAATCTCCCAAATACACTCCCTTTTCTCTACAGAATTGTAATTTTGTTGGGGAGACCTGATAGCCTTTAGCTGTCAAAGCAACTGGCATTACATGTGTATTCCAATTTTCCCTGTTTGTACCTGCCATTAGCACTTCATCCACACACTGTATTAATATAGACTTATGGGTTAACTCCCCTCTAAATCTGCCTAGGACTTTCAAAAATAAAGTTGACAATCCTGCAAACCCTTGAGGAATCCAGTCCACTTTTACTGTTCTCCTTTCCAGGTGAAGACAAAATTATACTGAGATTCTGGATGCACCGTTATACTGAAACAAGCTGGGCACAAATCAATCACTGTAAAACATTTTGCATTAGCCAGTATCATGTTTATAGTTGTTGATGTATCAGGAACTAGACAAACCTATAAACTGATCTTCCATCTGAGTTTAATTTAGGATTTTCTAATCAGCAAGACAGGACTATTACAGGGAGACTCCCAAGGGAGAAAATCCTCAGTTATTTGTCTTATACCTTCCTTTGCTTCCCAAGATAACAGGTACTATTTAAGGAGGGAGGTTTGCCTCCCTGCATTTCGAACTGTACTGGATTAGCTGACCTTAATAACCCCCAGGACACCTCTGAGTTCCTGGGGTATTTCTTTCCCCCTGCAGTCACATAACCATCATGAGGTTTTAGTACGTTAGCCGCTGAGAGTCACGATGTGAACACACAAATTCCTCGTGGCGAACACTGCAACTGTGCCCAAAACTGTAACAAATACCTCCCCACCAAGTTTGCTGATGCTGATTCCAGCAGCAGGAGAAGAATGATTAGCAGACTGTGGATGTATCTGTGCCATCGTGTCCTGGGTACAAAGGTAGCTTTGCCTTCTATTCATACAACATTTACTTTACCCTTAATTGTTGATCCTTCACGGGGGGTTGTTAATGTCACATAAATTGTGCTGGTATCTATCACACATGCCTTAAGTTTCATCTCCAATGTTTTAATCTATAATTGGTTCACTAAAGTCCCCCCAGGGGATTACTTTTGTATCTCCTTCCACTGCTAGGGCTTGGGGGTCTGGTCTGATCATTGTTCATTGCTTTCATTCAGCCTCCGATTGATTTGATTTTCGCTTTGTTGCTCTCATAGTTCCTGTCTCAGGACCACAGGACATTCTCTTTCCAGTGTCTTGGTTTTATTGCAGTAATCCTTTGGACTTCTCCAATTTAAATTTCCATTTCCCTTATTTCCATTATTACCCCTTTGTCCTGTGAAATTCCTGCCTTGCAGAGCAGCTGCTAACAATCCAGCCTTCTTTTCCTGCTGTTTTCTCTCCTGCCTTATCTTAGCCTCAACCCTTACATTACACACAAATATTGCAATAATTAATATCTCCTCTGCGAGCTTCCCATGCCAGCCCAGAAAACACTGGTTAAAATTATTAACACCTGGGGGTCACTTGATCTATAAATAAGGAGACAAGCAAAGACCCATTCTGCAAGGCTTCTGGGTTCATTCCACCACCCAGTGAATGCCTTGTCAGCATCATTTTCCCTTTGTCCCATTAAACATTTCTTAAATCCTCTTCAGCATAATCTTAAGGCATCTGGTCTTGCCTTGTTCTGGTAATAGGAACTGTCTGGCTCTGCCCACGCAGTCCTACCACCCAGCAGACTGTTCTCTATTTTCCTGCAGAATCAACACTTTCTCTTTATGGGGTAAATAGAGTTTCCAGTAACCATCAAACACCTGAACAAAAAGGGTCATGTGCAGTAAAAATTCCCCCAATCACTCACTGAGCCTTTCGCTTCAGACTCCTTCCTGGAGCCTGGGCATTTGCTGCTGCCAAACCACCAAACCTGCCGGACCAAATGGCACCATTGCTTCTGCCCCCACTGCTGCAGAAGGAATGGGGAGCTTGCACAGCTGTTGAAGGGAAAGTAGAAGGTGCAGAAAGAGGAACAGAGCAAATGGGAAGCAAAGGAAACAGAGACACATCTACAGCAGCTGTTTGAGCTTGTATGATTAGCAGAGACTAAGGAGATGCCTTGGTTTTGTTCTCATTACCTTGTAAGACTGGCTTGTAAATTGCCATTAGAACCATCATGTCACCAATTACCCCAAAGATACCAAAAATCACTCTGAGCTGGGAAATGGTCTTCAATATTGGTATTAAACAGTTTAAACTGCCCTCTGATGGCCCCTTTTGGTCTCTGCTCCCAAATGCAATCACAGCCAGACAGGTATCTGGACACCAATCCAGAGTCCTTTTTCTTGACAGCCCATGGGTACCCACCAATTTTGCTACAATTACTCCAGTTTTCTGATAATGAAGTCTCACTAAAACTGGTCTCGTTTCCAAATTGAATGAATTATGTAGAATTACAGAAATTCAGCTTGCCACCACCACACCTCTTTCTGCTTGGGTCCCAGCACACTCCAAGTAGATGAACTCACCTGTCCCATGGACCAGACACTCCCCATGAGATGCCACAGCCAAACAGTGGATGAGGGGGCTCCACCTGGGTTAGAAATTCTGCTGCAAAACTGATTTGTTTGTCAAATGAGGAAGAAAGGGACACAAGAACAGAACAACCGAGTGTTTATTTCATGATCATGAGACCTCTCCTTCATCAGAAGGGATTTTTAAGGAGTTTATATACAACTGGAAAAGAAAGGCTAAGCATGGCCACCTGACAGCACAGAGACACACTTTTGCCCTCTCCCCTCACACTCAGGACCTTTACAGCATTTTCAGACTGGCAGTTCTGCATTGCCTTTGCCACCCCGTGGTTAATTCAGGCACAGCTCCAGACCTTCCCCTTCGACTGCCCAACACAAGCTGTTGTTTATTAATTCTCCTCTTTAGAGCAACCTGCCAACATTCCACCTCATGGTCATTACTACCTCAAAATCCAGCAAGGATATTGTAGTCAGTTTTGAAAATCAAAAGTTAAGAAATCTCAAAATAACACAGTCACTCTTCAAATCCTGGAGGGCTGCAGTAACTGAATACTGCAGAACAGCCATCAAACACCAGCAAGGACAGTTTGTGACCAGTACCTGCAATTTCAAAGCATCTCCACCCAAATATCATTACAGCTCCCCCTGCAAAGCATTCCCATGAGAGTCTAACATGTTTTCCTCAGGCCCTCATTGATCAGTCTGGTTCTGGCAGGAAAATAACCAGTATGGGGACTCACATGATGGTAGGGACTGACTACAGGATGCTCCACAAGTAATTATGGAAATCTGAGCTGAGTGACATCCTCCATGAGCAAGTATGTTGTTTAAAGCAGTAAGCAAACAAAAATGTCTGTTCACAGCTGAAGCCAAGTTTCTACAGTTACTAGGTTCAGTCTATTTACTGAAAACTCAGAAAATGTGTAAATTGAAACCTCAGTCTTTGCCACGTCTCTCAAGCAGAACGTCTGAATTTCACTTCGCTTTACCCACTACCTCCATCACTTCCTAGAACTATAAAACACAGCAGGGAAGGAGCCCAAGGAGACACATCTGTTCCCTGGACAGCCCAGCTCACACGTGATGCTCTAGTGTTGCAGTGCTCAGCACTCCAGTGCAGGAATCACTTCTGTCCACATCTCACACAGCAACATCAGGGTGCCAGCAGGGCCTGCTGCCTTTGCATCCTGTAGATCCCATCCTGGTGTTGAAAGGAGAGGCTCTGCCATTTACCTTTGTATCTGCCAGTGTCATGTTCCTGCATCCTGCCTAGTCTAAGATGGTCTAGGACAGTCTCAGAACGCTTCACATATCCCTCATGTTACCAAAAGCATGAAGCATTTGTCCAAGCCATTCTGTGTTTTCTTCTTTTTATTTTTTTTCCCAGACCACCTGAAAGAAGTGTTTCAGCTTTGTCCCTGTTAGATTCAAGAACGTGGGTTCACCAATAAATTCTGTAATTCCTTTAAATGTTTATGCTCCTGAGGGAAGAAAAACATATCTGCTCATTATTGGGATACATTCCACAGAGAATGACCAGAAGCAGGATTATTCCTTTTATCTCTTGTTAATTGGAAATGTTCTTCCTTTACTATATTTATTTGAAATACTAGCCTGAAACCAATACAGAGAGATTCACTGTGAGCACTTTAATACCTCACCTTGTAATAAACCAGCTTTTTTCATTTTAACAGTGTTTCTTCCATCCCACGTGCTTACACAGATTTTCCTCTCTACTCCAGGAGGGATGTACAGGAAACCATATATATTTGCTTCCTGAAATCTCTTCTTCTACCTTGGAAGTACTGCCACACAGGTTTACAAATTATCAACTGGGAGCCTGCACACAGCCAAGGCTTGGTGTTGAGAAGGCAGCAGGTAACAAATGAGGTCCCTGAGCAGTTCCCCCACCATAAGAAGGTCCATTTCCTTGTCAAGCTGAGGAAGCCTTTTACTTGGATTTGATTTAGAAAGAGAGAATCCTACTGGGACGTCACAAGTCATAGCGAGAGTGTGCTTTGAATCAGCGTCCATCAGATATATTAATGCCTGGGGACACATCTACAGTATTGTCTTTGACACTGTAAAAAACTAAACCAGTCATTTTTAACAGCTTCCCTACAAAAGTGGATCCTGACATTCGCAACAGCTGCTATGTCAGAAGCGGAAACAAGCCCTATCCTTTTGTCATAAGTTGAATTTGGCATGTCTGAGCTTTACAATTACTGTAGTCTGAATGAAAATAACTCCCATACAAATGATAATTGCTTGTGTCTAAAAATCTAACTGCTTCTGGGCAAAGATTATTTTGTTCTGACTAGCAAAGATTCTGCCCACATTGAAACCACCTGCCATAAGACATTTGAGTCCTTTAGCTCTTTCAGATAAGATAGGACACATTTCAAACAGCCTCCTGTTGGTCTGTTCTGCCTTCTCATCCGAAGTAGAAGGAAAAAAATTTCCCTGGTTCCCATGACCAGGAACCAGAGTAAGAGCACTAACTAAAGGGCACAAAACCCAAGTCACCCCACACATCAGCACCCATTTTCTACTTCAGGTTCACGTAATGCTCTGGCTTGAGTCAGAGATGGCAAATTCAAGCCACTGAAACACAAGACATGAAATTTTCTTTGACATCCAGGGCTACCAGGAGGGCTTGACTGGGTACTGACAGCATCAAGGGAGCAGTGCAAGGAGGAAACTCAGTCTCATCCCCAGTTCTGGCAGCAAAATACTGAAACTAGAGGGGGAGGTGACTGGGAAGACAAAGGGTCATTGGGAAGAGAGGCAAGCACAGCCCTCCAACAGCCCTGAAACCACAAACAGAAGGGGTGTTGAGACAGGGAAGCAGGAAGGCAGAACAAGGCACAACACTCAAACTTCTGTGCCAGGTAAAAACAGTAACATCTCACAGGCCAGAATGGTCAGAATAAGGAGGAGAGGTCTAATCAGTATTTTTTAGGTCTCAAAATCTCTTAATTTTTCCACTGTGGGTCAGACTTCCTGAAGGCTAAGGCAGCTTTCAGTAAGCCTTGCTGGCCTGGGTTGACCTCAATATCTATGTTAACACATATTTAAAAATATTTCTAGCTGGCAAAGTCAAGCACTGTATGGAGACAAAAAAAAAAAAAAAAAAAAAAAAAAAAAAAAAAAAAAAAAAAAAAAAAAAAAAAAAAACCCTACAACGAGATGTGAAAGAATTTAAAATTAGCACCCAATAATTAAACAAGGAAGCTCAATAAGAGCTCAGCACATTTAGGAGCTTAAATGGCTGGGTTTAAAGTCTAACTGTAACATCTTGTTTTTAGTCTTGTAGCAGAAGTGTAAATGCTAATTGCAAGTGTAACAAACCTTAAATCAAGAATATAACATGCAGGAGTCTCATTTAAATTATCACATGAGCTAAAAATGAATTTACATGAACTTTTGCCAGGGTTGGTTCACATTATTGTTTTTTTTTTTTTTTTTTTAATTACACCGAAAGAGTGGACAGGCATTGGAATAAGCTGCCAGGGAGGTGGTGGAGTCACCGTCTCTGGAAGTGTAGGAGGAGGCATCTGGATGTGGCACTTGGGAATATGGTTTAGGAGTGATTATGATTGGTGCTGGGTTGAGAGTTGGACTGGATGATCTCAAAGGTCTCTTCCAACCTCGATGATTTTTTGAAAAACAAAAACAGCAGCTGCCAACTTTAACATACAATCTATACAGCATCACACAAACAAGTGCCTGATCCATCCACACAGTCCAACACAGAAAGACAAGGACTTCAGAGTGAGAATTTCCACCCACCATACACACACACACACCTAGAACTCTCTTTGGAAGAGACAAAGCTGTGAGAGCTGCTGCACACCATGGCCACGTGCCATCCTCCATCCTCTTTCCCAACCCATCAGGGAAGACAGGAATGTGCTGGCCAAGCTTGGTATTCCTGTGCATCCAGCACTATTTCTTGGTGAGAGATGATCCAAAAATTCTGCTCCAATAGCCAAGGTGAAAAATAACAGCCACGTGCCCTTCCATCTCTCATGGACACATGAGTGTGAGTTGAAAACACAGCACATGGAAGAAAGTCACTAACAAACAGTTCAACATGATTATGGACATCAGGCTGAAACTCTGGTGATGATGGGGGGTTGAGAATGTCACCTGGGAGCTGGGATTTAAAAGTGAGAACTGGGATTCACTTCCACATCCAGCTACTGAAGTGTATGGTCTCTAAATAACCACTAAAGCCTGGCTTGTCCCAGTGCCACACATTATGCACAGAAGGCTTCCTCCTTAGCAGTTCCACAAAGCTTAAACAAGAAATTTCTTTAAACTCCTGTCAAGATATTTTATGAAATAAAGCCATAAATGGCATAAACTTATGTTAAAAAGTATCACTGACAGCTAATGAACCAGCTATTTCTATTCTCTGTGAACACTAACACACAACTCTCAACTCATACTCAATTAATAATATCTAATAAGCCAACTCTGTCAAATTATATTTGTTTTATTAGTATTATCTTGCTAGAGTTTATTACAGTGCTCCTTCAAACATTAAATCTTTAAGAGGAAGCTGTAAGCTTAATTAATTAATATTCTATTTTTAATTGCTTGCCTTTTTCATATTCCAAATATACTGACGTAATTCCATTAGCCGAGGTCTTTTATTTCCCAGTGGAATTAATTTCACGCAGAAGCTTCTTAACAACAGCAAGTGCAGAATGCTTAAACACTTTAGGAACATAATTTTGTTTCAACCCAGCACTCAAATGTTGTTCTGGTTCTGCAGCTAATAAACCCACGCCTAAACCTCTAAGAACACATCCACACCAAACCAGATATTCCAAACCAGATTAGCATAAAAACATGCTGCTACTAGGAATTACTAGGAATCAAATAAATTTTCTTACCTTCAAAAATAACAAGTGCACACAATGCAGCCTGTAATGAATATTTAATATTTTCATAATTATTATAAAATATGAATAATTATAAACCAATTTTTAAATAGGTAACACTTCAAAAGTGACCTTTTCTTTGCAATTATGTGTACATTTCTTCATGGGCTTGTTCATCAGGAAACCTTCAAATCCCATTAACTTAGATCCAAGTATTCCTGCATGCTAATTATTTCCTTACTGAATCTGAGCAGAGAATTTTTAGGTAGAGTAGCTGTTTCATTAAAAAAACAAAACAACCCTGTAGTTTCCTCAACCGCCAGCAGTGTCTGCTGTAAACTTGTGGGTGAGTTTCCCTTTTTTCCACACCACAAGTGTGACATTAGTGATTCACATTGCCAGGTAATTTTTTCACAGCCAAAAGAGATCCAAAGGTGCAGCTACAGGTCAGCCAAGGAAGATAAATTGCTAGAGATGGACTCGCATGTCTGGACTGGCAACTGCTCCTCTGGCCCTCAGCAAAAATACTCTTAACCCTGCCAAAGCTCCTGTTTGTGTCTGGTGCATGCCTTTATCACCAAAAGTGTAAAGGTGTCTCAGAAAAAACCCCTACATTACAGCTCCCTGCAGCATCAGAGCTTCCCCCAAAGAAACAAAATTGATGAAAAATGGTGTAACTTTGTACAGAAACCCAAAGCAGTGCCATGCATCCTCCTCAGCTTCCAGTTTTGCCTGTGGATGTGACAAGCCATATGAAGGCACAGGAGAGTGCAAAGCACTCCTTTGATATGCCAAGGGAGCATATGTGAAGAAGCCAAGCTCCTGCAAGTCTCTAGAGAAGCTCATGATTCCAATGCCTCTCTGCAGCTGAGCAGTCACCTCAGAAAGTAAATTTATTTCTGGAGTTCAGAGAATCTCCCAGCCTGACAGGCAGCCTGCAGGAGGAAGTTTCTCTTTGCAGTACATGTACTGCACCAAGGCAGCAACCTGGGTAGCAAATTATTGATTGAACCTGTCTTTGCTGCCTCCTGGGTTTGCACAGATCACTACCTCCAACAAAGAAAACTGCACATAGGGCAGGGCTGACACTCAGGATGAGCACCAAAACAGACAGAATTCCTGAGGAGGAGAGCAGGCTGGCTCCCTGCTTGTCAAGCAGTGCCTTGAACTCCAATTCAGCAAGTACAGGGTCAGGGAAGAACATGCTTCCAAAAGCCTTAAAATGAAACAAATGTCAGCTGCCTCACAGTGACTATCTAAAGAAACTACTTGCTGTTGTTTACAGACATGCAGAAATGAGAGACAAATCTCAAAGGCAACCATCTGAAAGATTTCAGCCTGACTAAAAATATGTGTTGCTATCTAATCAACAAGTCAAGCGCCTCTCACATGCAAACTCTACCAGAGCCTCCAAAATTTCCATTGCTGCCTTCATGGGATGTGTCTGACCACAGCTTTGTGGGTCTCCTTACTGCCCGATTTCTGCAAACATGGAGACTGTTGTGAAAACCACAGCACTTGGAACACAAACCACCTACGATTGCATATTCATAAGAAAAGGGAGGGGGAAACCACAAACCTGCTCCTTTCAACACAAAAGCAACCAAATTAAATATTAAAATGGCAAGAAACAAGCACAAAAAGCCAGCAAATACAAGAAGTCTAAAACCATGTGCAGTCCTGCAGCAACTCAGAGATCTAAATGAGCAGGGCAGCTTAATGAAACCAGATAAAAGCTGGATGTCTGTCAGCACCATTGGCAGCAAATGTCATTCAGCTTCCAAAGATCCCCGAAGGAGAGCAGCTACACCAATAATTAACATATTTCGCTGTAACAAGGATGGACAGAGTGCAGCCTCAGAGGCGCCTTCCCCAGCGTCAATCCTTGCACAACAGCCTACACAAAGGCTCATTAAATGACCTCCACAAGCACTGCAGGTCCCCAGAGGCACCAATCCATTCATTCACCCCCCAGCTCCTCTGCCTCCCCGCCGCACTAAACCGGGGATGCTCCTCCTCACTGGGCAACAAGGCAGCCCGTTTATTAGCCAGCCAGCAAGTGGCTGAGCCTTTGCACAGCCCAAACTAGCAGCAAGACTTGCTGAGCAATGCTGGCTGGGGTTTTAGCTGCAGCTTTCTGTCAGGTTCAAAGTGGAAGGATGCTGCCTTGTGCCACCAGTCTTGCTAAACCCGCCGTGCCCTTCGTTATTCTGAAGAATTCTTCACGCTCTGAAGAACTGCGTGCCTGTGCAGGTGTGCCTGTACCTGTGCAGATGTGTGCAGGCAGCTCTGACTAAGCTTTTTTGTTTGAGGCTTTGTCTTGCTCGTTGGCTCCTCAGGCAGTCACTGTAATTAGAGAAGGCTCAGGAGAAAACCAGCTGAGTAACTCCAGCCTCCCTTGCTGTGCAAAACCCTCACAGAGCAGCAGCCCCCAGTAGCCTCATAATCATTGTTAATCATTTCTTCTCAGCACCCACAGACCACTGGAGGCCAGATAACTCGCCTGTGCCATTACCTTTGGGCAGATAAGGCTGCTGCATGCAGTTTCAGGTAGGCAGATGCATTTAGAGCCTGTCAGCCCAATCGGTTCCTTTTTACTTTGCATAACGTGATTACCCTGATGAGGCTGGGAAAATAAATATTTAAACAAATAACCGTGCTAATACAGCTCAGTCCCTGGATCAGCCATCACCTAAAATGAAGTAATTCAACAACACACTGCCTGAGGAAAAACGTGGGGAAAGACTGACCCCTTCAGTACAAGAACGTCTTTATTCCCCAGATAACTGAGAACAAAACACAGCTTTTTCTTAGCACACCCCAGGACGTTCATGTAATTTTAAAAATCAACAAAGCAGAGTTAAAGTGATTAAAAACAAGTTTCGAGCTCTCTGCTGAAAAACAAGCTTTCAAATTTTACAGATAACAAGCAACTCATCTGTGCCCCTCCTTCCAATTCTCCCACAATTGTACACAACATTTCCCTTCACCGGTTCTGACTGGCTTCCCAATGCTGTTAACTGCATGATGTCCTTCCATACAGAGGATTAGCTTTTATATTTTTCAGATTCTGTGCTGTTTTATTGGGTAGTTCATATTAAGTGCTACTAAGCTCCCTTCACAGAGCAGGCAGACAAAACAAATCCTTCTCTAGCTTGGGACCAAGGATAACCAACACAACTTTCAGGCCCAAGAACAAAAACAACAGTGAAGTGAGAAGGAAAAACAAGGAGGATGGAGCTTCATAACCTAAAGCTGTAATTGGACAATTAACTCCAATATGCTGATGGACCAGAACTTATAAAAGTGTGAGCCCTCGTGTCTGTTTGTCCATTGTGTGACCATTTTGCCTTCATCTTGGGTGTGGCCAGGCTCTTGTGCTGCCCAACTGTACCCATTGAGGCCTTTTAATAAATCCCTGCTTTCTCCTTTTGCTCTGTCCAGTCTCTGTTCCAGGTCAGCCTCCAGAAGGCATCAACATCAGACCTGCTTTGTTCCTTCCCCGAAAACTGCTAGGAAAATGCATGCATACTGATCACTTCCTTTTGCCTGACTTCTGTTGCTCAGCATGATCTTTTTGAATGTTTTCTTCTAAATACCTAATCGATGCTCTGACACTGCATCCCCAATGAAAATGATCTCCTAATTCATTTAGCACAAACAGAAAAGAATGAGAGAACTGACTCACAAATCACCAAGTACAATACTGAAATCTGTCTGGCTGTTACAAATACACTGGCAGACAACAGCAAGCTTCATCAATGCCAGACTCAAGGGACAATTGCAGGCTGTGATCTATAATGTTTGCCTTTTACTTGAGGGTGTTTCATCCACATTCCTTAAACGAGCCCTTTTTCCTTCCACAGGCAAGTGTCAGTTCAGTAAGGGAGACTGCATTATACTCCAAGCAGTCTGGAACACCTCAGTGAAAAACATGAGGGACAACCACAGTGTTCCACTGCAAAACTTACACATTTTAAGGGCACTTTACCTTTTATATGTTGAGTTCTTCCTCTAGACCTCTAAGATTACATTTTGAGCTTAATTAAAACTAAGAAATCAGTAGGTAGTATTGTTTGCAGCTACAGAAAGCTCGAGAAGGGAGTTTACTAGAATATCACATTCAGATATTTACAAGGAAAACACTATTAAAAACAAACGTGCAAAACAATGATGTAAACAAGAATGTAAGTTAAAACATAAGAGAGCCCAGCTGATGCAACTACATGAACACAAAGCTGGGGGCACAACCTTTGGGCAAAGCAGTCAGGGCACAGGTAAGCTGGACTTAGAGGGGTCTCACAAAGGAAGCATCTCTCAAGAACTTGCCTTTCGTATGGGCAGGCCTTCACCTTCAGGAGGATCTTCAGTGTGACAGTCCTTTCAATGCCTAACCACGCTTTCACTGAAGAATTTTTTTCTAAAATCCAATCTGAGCCTCCCCTGGTGCTACTTGGGGCCTATTTAACCAGCAAACTATTTAAAATTTGTCTGTCATCTAAAGCTATAACAAAACTGAGCCCCTGTTGAAAGACTTCTCAGTGCAGTTTCCCTGGTTGCTCTTCTGGGGTTTCTCCAACTCTCAGCCCTTAGTTGGTTTTTTAAGTGCATGGCCAAAGCCATAAATCCACATAACAGGTATTAATCCAGGCAATCAGGAACTGAGATAAGGGAGTCACTCCTGTAACTGACAAGCTTTTCTGGGGATACAAACACAATCTCCATCAACAAGATGCACCAGTGTGTTGGCCAGCAGTCCCAGGAGTCTTGGGAGCTGGCTCTGATAAATTCACACAGGTGCGTTCACTTGTTCTTTGTTTTAGTCTTCCCTTTAATATTTTTTCCCCAGTTATTCAAAGCTGGGAATGCCTCTGCTGCCCCTGGCTGATTCTCCGCCCCTAGCTGTTATACTCCTTCGTGTCTACAAGGGTTTTTTCCCTTGACTTTTACTTAGGGTAATTTTACTTTACTTTTCCCTTTACTTTTACTTACTTTTTTTACTTAAAAATCACACAATGACAGCTACTCTCTGTTCTGGGTGAGGGAAGGGTCCCTCTCAGATTCCTTACATTCACACATCAGCTACAGACTGCAGGTACACAAATGTGTCCCTAGGAAAAGGAAAACCCCCCAGTGATCTCCCCCTGTGTTTTACAGGGGACATTATACATCAAATAAAGTAAATCTCCTCAACATATGTCACTTGCCAAAGTGGTGAACCTGGTGCACAAACATAACTTTGATTTTGCATTTCATATGTAACTGGCCAAACACAGAGGTCCATTTCTTCATAAAGGGAGCTCACCTCATCATTTGTAAACCAAACAGGGCATTAAAAATAGCAGCTCCACGGATGTGCACATATTTTCATCCTTTTTTTCTGCGATTTATCCAGCCTGGGTAAGCTTGATTCACACCTAGAAGTTTGTGGCATCCCTTTGCTGCCCTTGCCGTGTGTTTGTAGTCACTTTGATAGCCATCTCAGCCCCAGTCTGTCACAGGAGTCCTTGAGTGTCCTGACAGACAGCTCCTCTTTCTGCGCCCATTTTTAAGGCTGCTGGTAGATTCACCTCAATGTAAGAAGCTCAAAGCAGCAATTATTAATCAAACACAATGTGAATACCTTAAGATGGAATCCTCTCACAGTACTGGCACCACTGCTGTGGTGTGAAGAATGTGAATGTCCTCGAAACACAGTGAAGGTGCCCTGAACTACAAAAAAATGGAATGTAGCATGATGATGCTGCCAAGTTTTTGGTGGTTTGCTTGTTCACTTGTTTTTTCCACAAGCACATGCCTAGGCTAGGGTAGTTGCATTTTAGCATTGATACAGCCACTGTTTGCCTTCCAGTTTTTTCCTCTGGAGACATGGAGATCCTCAGACCTTGGCTGGACATGGCCTCCAGCAGCCTGCTCTGGCTGACCCTGCTTCAACAGGGAGTTGGACAAGGTGGTCTCCAGGGGTGCCTTCCAACCTGTGAATCTGTAACTCCAACATCATAAACTACTGGGAGAGGGGAAGATTTAATACTTCACATCCAAACCAAGGGCTGCCATTATCTGCTTGGAAAGCACTTTGCTTAATTTTCTTCAGTGTTAACAAGCGACTTTCTCCAGGCAACGGAAAACACCTGTTGATGGAGCTGAAATGCTCGGAATAGAGTTTCCTGTCAAATGGGCTTGAAGAAGAGGAAGACAGCAAACTGTTCTCCTTGTTTATTTCTCTTTTAGCAGCTCTTCAGAGTGCCGGCGCTCTCTGCATATAAGTGATTGATGTATCACTCCATGCCAGAAGTTCTTTCAGTGCAGGTGAGAATGGTTGATCAATACCCAAGCTTAAGAAACAATCTTCAGCGGGCAGCCACAATTCTTCAAATGTCTTTATTAAACTTACTTCCTTCTATTCAGATGGCAGTTTTGTTCACTGTAAATGTATTTCTATAAAAGCTGCTGGGTAGGTATGCTGCTCTTTTCACCACTACAATACCAAGAGAAATGCAAAGGCCAAGACTAGCTAGAGCGTGCTGCAAAATGGGAAAAACAGTTCAGTACTTCTTATTCTCTCATTCCCACCAGGGTTTTTTCATTGCTTTTCTCCAGCATGGGGGTTTGGTCATTTCAACTATTTAAGCATCGTGGACTTTTTAAAGACAAAATACTTTTAACAATAAAAGCATAGATACTTCTAAAACTGATATATTTGCCTTGTCAAAACAAAACCAAAAATAAAGGAAAAGTGACTGTTAAATCACTAGCCAGCTGAAGTTCAAAGTAATCAAAGACTGAAATTGCTTTGATGTAGTAAAAAAATGGAGCCAAGGCTTGACATGGTGGTGTTTCTGAGCTATTACAGATATTTTGAAATGCAAGATGTTTTTTATACCTTCTGTCTAGATTGAGGCAGTTTTATTTTAATAGTGACTTAGTAAATGCTGGCTTGTCATTTATATCAACCTGGAGTTACTTTGTTTCTTTCCCTTTTCCTCGAAATACAGTCACATTACCCATTTTGTACACTTCACTGCTTTATGCATTTTCAAGACAGTCAAATCTTTTTCTGAATATTTCTCCCAAATTATCAACTTTTAACTTTTTAACTGTCTGCAGGATGGAGACAGTATGGTAAAAAACAGTTCTCGTATTTCCAGATATCTTTAATAGTTCAGAAACTGCTGAAATAATACATAGACTGCTGATTGGAAGAAACCTCTGGAATCCAACCTTCTGCTCGAAGTGGGACTATCACCAGCACCAGATGAGGTTAGGCAGGGCTTTGTCTGGCCACACTTCAAAAATCTCCAGTGATGGAGATCCAGCAACCAGCCAGTTTCCCCTTTGGTCCTTTTGCATGCATTCATACTTTGACTGTGAGCACAGTGATCTCCAACCCTCCACATTTCTTAGCAAATGTGTCATATGGCACAAGCACCAAGAGGATACAGCAATGTGCCTGTCAGTTGTAGTGTTTTGTAAATTGATGGGGTTATGTTTTTCCCTTTCATTCTATTTCAGTATTCCCATCTTATTTTGTTGACGACTGTTTCTCCATCTGTACACAGCCATCGAGTCTAATGAGCCTGTATCAGTCATCACTTCTCCAACAGAAAAGGGCTTTAATGCCAATTGATATTTTAACCTTAACAAACAAAGCCTCAGCAGGACAACATTGAACCCTGTTCATTTGTGTCTTAGTGCAACTCCCATACACTTCAGGGTACACAGTGACTAAGTTTGCTGACTAATTCACATCCTTCGTGCCCTGCTAACAATAGCTTGAAGTGAAAAGGGAATCGTGAGGCTTTTACAGTATTTTTCTCTTCATTAGCAGGAAAGATTTTCATATTCCTGAAAAAACACTCTTTTCTTTGTCATCCTGTTGGTCTACTCATGGCCAACCTGTTTAGTAGTTGGGTGTTTTAGGTCCTGGAGAGGCTGGGTAATTTTCTGTATTATATCCTGGGAGCAAAACCATCGCCCATAAATGCAGTGTTTTCATCAGCTGGGATACAGGGGCCAAGGTGAAAAACAACTTGGGATTTTTACAGCCTCGGAAAACCCATCTGCTGCCTCATGCCTGTGGCCACAGGGTGGCTTCCTCTGTCTGCAAACCTGCTCGCGGTCCTCGGGTAAGGTGGCAGGGAAACCCAAGTGTTACCATGCCCGAGCAAATCCCCTCCTCTGTCACCTCCTGTGTAGGGAGAACTCCTCCAGCATCAGTGTGGGAAGAACTCAAGCAGACACCTAAACTCTCACATTTTCCACCACATTTCATGAAAACGCGCAGAGTCGAATTCCTTCTTCCCTCCAGGTATGTGTTACCTGGAGAAATTAAGAGCAGGCACCACAATGTAAAAACACGTGTACATTTCATTCCACTGGAGAAACTCCACGAAAGGCAAATAATAACAAACAGAACACTGACTTCCCATCTCTTCTCCCACCACACACAGCATGGTGTCCTCACAGAGAACTCCTGTGTGTCCCGTTTTCTACCACTGATTAAGTACTATAACACCCCCCCACACACACACACAGATCAGCTGCTTTCCTTTCTGCCCTGAAGTTAAGCCTGGCAGTGAGATGTCACAGCTCCTGTTTGTTCTGTGGTTTAAGTCCAGCTGGAAATGAAGCAACACAACCTCTTGCTCAGCCCTCCTCTCTCCTCTTCAGCCTGGTGGAGTGGCGAGGAGAATCAAAAGTAAAGCTTTTAGGTTGAGATAAGAACAGATTCATGATTGAAAACAAAGTAAAATGTAATAATAACGGTAAATAATAACCGTAATATAAAGGGAAAGAGAGAAAAAAACAAAAGAGTGAGCAAAACTCAATTGTTCACTACCCCCTTCCTGAACCCAGATTGGTCCCACTTCCAAGTAACCCCGCAGTTTATACACTGGGCATGAGTACTGTGGTGGGGAATATTGCATCTATATCCCTTCAGCCAGTTCCAGCCACCCATCCCAGCTACGCTCTCTCCCAGTTTTCTTTCGTGCAACTCCTCACTGGCAGAGCATCACACACACACAAAAAAAAACAAAAACAAAAACAAAACCAAAACCAAAAAAAAAAAAAAAAAAAAAAAAAAAAAAAAAAACCCACAAAAAAAACCCCACCACAACTTAGGATAAACACGACTTAGCAGAAGCCAAAGCACCGCTGTGCCGCCAACATTATTTCTCACGCTGAATGCGGGCGCGGGGCTGCGGGGCTGCGGGGCGGGCTTATCCCGGGAATGCGGGGTGGTACATGGGGCAGCGGGGGCTCTTCCCGGGGATGCGGGAGGTTATCGCGGCACAGGGAAGAATCCCCCCAGGCCTCCCCGGCTCTCGGCCCGCCCGGGAAGCGCCCTTGTGCCCGCGGAGCAGGATCCGGGAGCGCCGGGCGGGAGCAGCCCCGCAGGTCGGCTGGGCGCTGTCCCCGCCCGCCGGGAAATGCCCTCCAGTAAAAGGCAAACCCCCTGCCATGGCAGAGCTTTCGTGTGCCGGCCGGAGCAGAAGGCAGGGGAGGACCAGCTCGTCCCTTTTGCCGCCGCCATCCCTGCCTGCATCCCTTCCCGGGAACGCAGTTCCCCCCGTTCCCATCCGCCGCTCGGCGAACGCCGGTCCTTCCCCAGTTTCCGGGCAGTGCCTCTGATCGCAGCAGCTCTGCTCGGTGGGAAAGCCTCGTCCCCTCCTGCAGAGACTCGTCCTGGCCTTCCCGTCTGTGCCCCCGGCCCTGGTGTGTGCTCAAGGGTATATAACCCAGTCTGACAGCGCAGGGAAGGGGGCTCCCACCACACCAATGGGTGCAGCTGCGTAATTAACCGCTGTGATTTAAAAAAAAAAAAAAAAAAAAAAAAAAAAAAATCATCACCTTTTGATTTTACCGCACGCACTATCTGTCCCAAAAAAAGTACCTGGGGAGAAGGAGATATGAACGTGCCCGGCAGGACCGTGGGGACAGCTCTCGGCTGCTGGTGGCTCGTCAGAAGCACGGGAAGCTGAAAGCGTGGAGCTCTGCACTAGGATGAGTCCCGTAACCTCCACACCTCACTACTCCTTGGCAGGAATACAGGGCTGAGTGGTCGGAAGAGAAACTGAGTAGCCAAGGTAAAGAGCGTCCATTGTAGGACGCAGATGCAAAAATAGGCTATGGCAACAATAAAGCCAAGGTCCTGGGAACAATGTGATGTGTTTGCAAAGCCCTCGATGGACGTCTGGATTGGGTACCCTTCACACCTTGTCTTAGTAAACCTGTGGACATTGCCTCCAGGAACCTCACACACATGATCTCCCTGGTTTGGTTTTCCCATTCAGGCAATAAATCAGTATACCCAAGGCTGTGCTTCTCTTAGTAACAGATAAAATCCCTGCGGGAACGCCCCTCTGTTGATGCAGTTTGTGCCCTCCTCTCACAGACCCATGACTGTTATCCTGGGAAAGGAGGAAGTTCTTTCTTCCTCCTAATTACCCTGTTGTATAGAAGGTATCTGTTTCCTGCCATAGCAAATCTGAGCATAGCAGCAGTGTGTCAGTGCCGACCTGAACAAGAAATTTCTGCAGGGCCAGAAGGGAACTTTTCTTTCTACCCTGTCTCCTGCTGAGATGCTCCCCAAGGCAGTGGCTGTCGGGAATTTGTCAAGTGCTGGTACCGCCTCTGAGTGCTGATGGATTTGCTCCTCCAAAGTTCCTGTTTGTTGACAGTTTTCAGAGCAAAACCCTTCTGTTTGTGGTGAAGTATCAGTGTGTGGACACGGTTCTGACTGTAGCTCTGGAGCAGGGGCTGCCCAGATGGTGCACCTTGCAGCATGTAAATAGCTTGGGCTGGCCGAGCCACCAAACTTGCAGCAGAAATGTTCAGGAGTGGCAAAACCTTGAGAGCTGCAGGGCTACAGAAAGCAACCTCTCTTTATATGTTAGCTTGGAACTGCTGGAAACAATCCACCTGCACAGGTGGTCCACTTCAGCATCCAGCAAATACCTGAAGTAGGGACTCATATTAAGGTGCTTTTTAAAATTTTTGCTAAAGCTTCCATTTTGCTCATCCGTTTATGCTTTCCTTCATGATTCTGCAGCTCACAACTGCAGCCTTTCTCTTTTGCTTGCTCACTTTCATTCTGTCCAGCTTTGCCACAAAGAATAAAAGATTTCAAGACTGGTGGTTTTGTAATCCCTGACATCTGAGGTCCAAAACTGCCCTGTTTGCCTGAGCTGTCTGCTGACACTATCCAATCCCTTATTCCCATTGTTAAACAGCTGGTGGTGGATAAAGTGGTCTGGGCACCCATCAGTTTGCAGTGTTCTGCCCATCTGTCCAGCAAGCCAGTTCCAACTGGAGCTTGAGTGGTTGTGCAGCATCTTTGAAGTGATGAAAACAAGATTAAAAGCAGGGTGGGGGGAAGTAATGTCTTAAAAGCTTTAAAAATATTCCCATGAATGATCTCAGCTTTAGCTGTGGTACACGTCGCTCCCTGCTCCTGGATTTATCCCCCCAGTGTCCCTTTCCTGCTATCTTTGATTCTTACCTTTTAAAATAAAATGGGGTCTTTCTTACCATTTTATTTTCCCTTTTCTGCCTTTTTTTTCTGCAGCAACTGCTAATGCCAGCCCTCTTGATGCCAACTGCTGTTGCTTACTGTTTGGCTGGTTTTGGCATCAAAATAGTAAATACTGACAGAAAAGTTCTTGTCTTGGGTGTTGATGGCATTTGTAAGGGCAGCCTGCCCAACAGTTGCATTGCAGGTGGTTGTTGGAGCTCAGCAGGGATGCCAGGCTGGGAATGACAGAATCCAGCTAGAGTAGACAAGACATCAAACTGGGTTTCTGTTGGGTTTTTCTGCCTCAGCCTGAGAGTCTGGGAGGAGAAAGAAGAGATGAGATAGCAAATTAAAAAAATCAGGTTCTGGTGTCTAAAAAGTAATCTTCTATTTAAAATACTCTTCAGAGAGTACTTAGACTTTTAGCTGTCATTATTGAGGAAGTGTGGCTGGGTTTTGCTCTTTTCTGACACCTGTATCTATGATTACTGTCAACCAATTCTGAGCCCAGCATGTCTGGAGCATGTCCTGATGTGTATCACTTATCAGAAGAGGGGCAAACTTGAGTCTCTTTTAAGAAAAATACCTGACACAAGATGCCTCAGTAGTACACAAGATGTCCATAAATGTTTGTTGAATGGTTGACTCCATTCCTTTAAGTAACCACTTTGCTTGTTCCCAATATTCAGCAGGGGCAGTAGATTTTAATACAATGTGACGAGCTCTTGCTGAATATTCAACTAAGATTGCTTTTGCTTGCTCCTGCAAGGGCTCCTGATTGCTGAACCTGATGTAACTGCACAGATGGACCAGGGAGAAGAGCAAGAATACAAAGCCTTGGAGGAGACACACATGGGTGAGGAACAAGTTATTTAAGTTTATAAACACAGAGCAAGCAAAACGCTCTCTGGGCTGCCTCAGTGCTGTTTGAGCCACTCTGTTTTATGCAGGTCACATTGAGACTTGCTCTTTCCCCCTCAGGGAAGGCAGCCTGCTTGCCTTTATCAGCTGGCAGGTAAGGGTGTGTAGAAAGAGGGAATATTAGGAATGTGTGAAAGTTTTTTGGGGATAAGGAGACACCTGTGGCATTGCCCTTGGCTCTGCTTTTTATGGCACATCTGCTGTGGGTCGTAGGTTGAGGCTGTAGAGCCTCTCCAGCTGGTTTTCCATTTGCTCCCAGTCTTCCCTTTACTTCTCCTACATGGTGCAAACAAGGCTCCCTAAGGTAACAGCTTGCCTGTTTGCTGTGCCAATTCCCAGTGGGAATCCCAGCCATGCTTCTTTTTCCCAGGTGGTGAGCTGGGCCCCCTTCCAGATCACCTTGAAGGCACCTATCTGCTGGGTGTTTGGCAGTGGGCTCCAGAGGAGGAGAAGGAGCAGTTTGGGCACAGCCACAAAAGTCAATGTGGCTGCTCAGAGGAAGGGGAGGTTAAGCTGCCTTGTCCTGACATCAGGAGATGTTTCAAGGATCAGTGTCTTCTTCTGTTGCTTCTAGAGAGGAGTGATTTTTATCCCAGTAAAAAAAACAGCTAAAAATTGTACCTGTTTCCTGTACAAGCTGCCTGTGCTTTCCCTCATGGTAAGGCCATAGCCTGGGATGATTGCTTCCCATAGAATCCACATCTCCCACATGCCACTAAGCTCGGTTTTACATGGTGTTTGTATCTATGTATTTGAAACCCCCACACACCACTGTGCTGGGTGCCTCTGTGTGCATACTGTGGGCCCAGCTGAAGCTGTTCTGGGGTCACATCTATGGTTTGCTGGGTTGTATCATTGTTAAATTGACAATTCCACAAATCCTGCTGCTGTCTGACAGCTTAGTCCTCAGCAGCAGTTAAGTAAACTAACATCCTTATAGGTGTTTCTCTCTTTAGGTGCTTTTGTGGGCAGCACTTTAGGAATGTTTTTATAAGGTTTCAAAAAGGATTTAGGATGACTTTTTCAATTGTGGTCTTTTAATTGTCTGGTGAACTGAAAAGGAACAGGAAAATGATGAACAGAAAAATGATGGCATTTGAAAAATAAGCTGTGTCAAACTGATTTTATAATAAATGTTAAACATTTTTTTCTTGGATAAAACTTTTGAATTCAAACACCACAGTTTTGAGTTGTTAATGATTACAAAGAGGTAATTACGATTTCTCGACTGATTCCGAGAATTTCTGTGATGCTTTTGTGAGTGGTTTTGACAGTTTTAATAATCACTTTTTAACATGAGGGATGCATGATTCTGAGAAAGCAGAAGGATCTGACCTCTGAAGAGCTCCTCTTCACTTTAAGGAGGAGAATACTACTACTGGAAATCTGTCCTTAATAGAAATTCTAGCTCAGGCAACTGCTTGGTACGGGGGAGGAGGAGGGAACTGGCAGTAATAACAAAGATGTTAATATCTCTAGCATGGAAGAACTCCCTGTAATGAGCGTGGCAGTATATACTGAAATGCCTGCTCCACCCACGAAGACAAACAGTGGAAGAAATCACAGTGTGCTTCAGGCAAGAAAACGAAGCCATCAAATCTGTTGTGCTGCAGAATGTTTATTTTCAGGAGCTCACACAAGCCTGGTGTGAACAATGAGCTTTTTCACACAGGGGTGAACTCCCATACTGGGGAGATCACTTAGGGCAGGGAGAATGCCCAGCATGAAGAGCACAGGATCCCTAGGAAACAAGCAAGCTGTGACCAGAAGATGACTGGAATTACTGTCTGAGTAATGTGGATACATCCATGCCTCCCTTAGCCACCAACTGCTGCCACAAAGGGCACAACTTCTTGCTCCACTGGCATCAGATCTGGTTTAAGTAATTTGGTTTCTACTCCCACCTTCTCCCTGAGAGCCTGAATTAATACAGTTGTGCTGAGTAAGTGTTAACATGGCTGTTGCTCTTAAGATACATGAGATGATCCATGCTTTTTAAATTACAGACTTCAGAGCGTTCATTCCAAACTCAATTAGTCCAATCTAGACCACAGGCTCACGAGGAGCAGGGTATGTACCACTGAGAGGCTTGGACACTCAGTCCAAGGGAAAAGACAGGTTAAAAAAAAAATTATATATATATATATAAAATAATGTGGCCAGTGTTGCTGTTAGTTCCCCAAAAACACATCATTTTAAGAGGTTTGTTGCTTTTCTTCCTCTTTTTTTTTTTTTTTTTTTTTTTTTAATGTTTCTAAGAAGGGCTGGACCTGAAATAGTCTGCCACATTGCCTTTGTTGTTTCTGCATTCCCAGCCCCATCAGAAAGTCCTTTGCCACCAGAGGATGGAAACTACAATTCATTTTGGTGATGTCCTTGCTGCACATGTTGTTACCAAAACACTTATTTATTCTGAATGGTAATTCTGCCCCCATAAAATGGCTGAAAAGATGTCTCTTGCCTCAGAGTTGGAGTTGTGGCCAATTGTGTACGTTTGTGGAATGGACAAAGCAAGGCCAGGGTGGTGACATTTGCAGAGTAAAAGGTGCCAGGGACACAGAAGCCAAGCAGTGTTAGCCCAGGTGAACTCTTCTGCTCTAATACTGTTTCTGTTCATTTTTCAAACCAGGCACGTGGAGAACCTGCTGATGGTCATTATCTGCACCCCAGTAAGTCTTCACACGGACACTGCTGCTGGTCAGCCCCTGTGTCCTCACTCTCCCCTCCGGCCATGACAAGCCAGGGCACTCTGTGCTCTCTCTGTTCAGTCACTACAAATCCCATGGTTCAGAGCCCACAGCATGCAATTCAGCTTCACTGCATGGTTAATTCAGGTTCCCTGAGCTGGGAGCCAGGCAGAGTGGGAGAATGATGAACATCTGAGGACATTTTCTGTCCCACTCTTCTCGTATTCTCTGTTAGTCATTCATTGAGGTACAGGAAGAATGGGCAGCAGGACATTTTGGGATCAGCCTCTTTCTAGAAATTGCAAACGAAACTGCTGTGAGGACTTGCCTGACTGCATGACTTTTCAGAGAGCTGGCTGTCATGTTCTAAAAATGCCAGGTTTCCAGGTAACTAGTTGTGGCCTGGACCACATGTTGTTTTTGGGGCACCTTGTGCCCTGGTCTTCCAGACTTGTAGCTCTTGCTGCAAGTGGCTCCATGGACAGCCTTGTTCATCTGGCAGTGAGAGTGGCTGAACGTGGGCTGTGGCAAACAATTTTACTCCAGAATATACTATTTACATAGAATATAGTACATTAACAACTTATGCAGAGCAGATGGGCAGGGACAGCACCCAGGTTCACTCCCTGGGGCTGTATTACACACGGGTGTAGACAACATGAGAGTCCTTCCTAACCAGCTGAGTAAGATGATTGATGCTCATGCAGCATTTTTGTGTTTCCACTTGATGTGCTGAAGCACACCAATGTTACCCTTCACTTTGCCTTAATTTAGTGTTAATCTGCAGGCAGCTGTTTTACTTTTCCAGACTCTCCCTACTGGCTGCTTCACAAACACACTTAAACAGTTTGTCCAGTATTTTGACCATGAGTGGGTTTTTTTTTGTTTATTTCCCATTAGTCTGAACAAGTTTAATCTTGAAATCGAGTGTAATTGAGATGCTCAAACAGGAAATCAGTTAAGCTTAGCTGCAAGTGCAGCTTTTTAATTGATTTTCTTGAGCTTTTCACAGAAGTGTGTGATCTCAGATCTTCCCAGCAATACTTGAGATGCTACCCACACTCTGCCTTTCAAAGATCTTTGAAGTAGTACAAAACTAGGCTTCTGCTCTTCAAACACATTTCGAAATGTGTTCTCTGCATGCTGCACATGCTCAAGTGTTGAATTTTAGACTTATAATTCTCTGGAAATCCTCTAAAGCCCCTTGTTGTTGGGAGCTCTGTAACTCCAGGCTCACTGATATGAGGGAAGTTGGGACACTTAGGAATTGTTTCATCTACAATGCAGCATCTTCTCTTAATTAAGAAGTGTCTCTCATCAGGATGACAGGCTGTCCATGGAGACCTCTTGATTACAGAGCTCTGCTACAGTAACTTTCCTTTTACAGCTATTTACCAGAACCAGCCTAGGCTGCATTTTACTAAAACTGGGGAGAGAAATTTTTCATTCAGGCACCATACTGACCTGAACAGAAGGCAGCCTTGGATCTCTCTTCTGAGGAGCAGACAAAAAATTATATATATAAATATATATGTCTATTTAAAGAGAAAAAAAAAAAAATTAAAAAAAAAATAAAACACCAAAACAAAACAAAACAAACTCCAAACACATTTCATCATTTCCCTTCCCCAGTACTAATTAAAACATACCTTAGGCTCAGAGGCTGCTACCCACACATGTTCTGCCACTCTGTCCATGGGGTGAAGGCCTTTTAGTGCATGGGACCAAGTGCTCTCCAAGCCTTGGCAGCTCAGCTCCACAAAGATGCAGTTCCAACTTGCACCAGTTCCTTCTGGCTGCCAGAGATGCACATCTCTTTAAATTGGCAGCACTGGGATATTCTGTGCATTGTGGTTTCACCAACATGAGTTTTACTTTCTCAGAAATCCTGAGCACTTAACTGTGCTGAAAGCTTCAGCTCAAGAAGCTGGGACTTCAAGTTATCAAGAAAAGCATTCTAGGTATCAGGTCCACAAAACCTTTCAGTATGCACCCACTAACTGTGGTCACAATCATGCATGAAGATTTGTAGGACCTCCATTTTAGACAGATAGTGCCCAAACTTTAACTGTATAGGCCTACTTTTCAAAGTCTAAGGTTGCCAAAATCCTGAAAGAGAAATCCAGGAGGAGTTTACATAGCTAAGATAGCCTTCATTTTAGTGACCTTACCCTCCTTGCAGAACCAGTGATGTGAAGATGAGAGAGGGGTTGCAAACCCCTCATCAGGGATGCTGTCAGCAGCAGGGCTGCTGCCTGAGAGCAGCCCAGAGCCAGCAGTAAATCCTGCTGGGCTATGTCCTTCCCCACAGGGCACAGTCCCAGGTGCCAGAGGCCTCTGGGCATTCTCACTTGGCTGACTTGCTTTGACCCATATTTCCCCCTACATCCTCCTGTCAGAGGCCCATTTGCAGGGACCATGGGTGTCTTTTCTGACATTGCACATAAATTTAGTAATGACAAATAGACATACTAGTCCTTAGGAAGGACATGGCAGTGGGCAGTGTATCTTTACCCTTTTTACACACTTTACACATCTGTTACACACTTTACACAAGGTAAAGCTTTCAGCTTTTTGTGCTACTGCTTTACCTGATCTCCACCATACTGGATGTTAAGTCCTTGCCAAAACTTGTAATTCCAAGGTGAGCAGGCCTGAGGCCTGTAGAGACACACATTCTGGCTTTGCCAGGAAGCAGAGAACTTTGAGAGGCTAAATTAATTAATGATTTAGCAGGCTCTTGAGTGTAAAATGCAACCAGTTGGAGCTCTGCCTCTCTCTACCCTGGAGTACCTATTCAGAGACAAGTGCACTCAGTGATTTGTTGCTCAAAGAGAAGATCTGATAACTGGGACATGAAAATCACTCCCACCTGCTCTGGAGAGGCTGATGGAAACCATTTTGACACGTAAGCAGAAAGGATTTCTGTCACACAGCAAGGACTAAACGAAAACACTGCACCTGCTGTAATAAGTGGTGCTGTGCCATTTGAGGCAATTTTTTCAGACTCCTTTCTCAAATTCAGAAATGACCCTGAATCACAAACCTTCACCTACAGCCAGGTGCTCGTAAGTGTGACTGGGCATGGAAGAGTGCAAGTTGTAACCAGGAATAGCTGCGGGAGCTGCAGGGCACTTCTGCCTTGGCTGGCACAAACACTTTCCCACCCAGAAGTGACTTCCTGCAGAGCTCTGAGCTGGGTGACCTCTCAGTGTTTCTGCTGTCAAGTCTTCCTCATCCTCATTAGTCTTTAAGGTATGGATGGGCACCTTTCCTGCTCCATCTTGGCTTGGAGACTTCTGAAGAGGGGGTGCACTGAGGGATGGATGGAGGAGTGATAAAGAAGCCCAACGAAACACTGAGCACTTTTTTTGAGATGGTAAAATAGAGGATGAGTGACAATTTTCAGATAGGAAAAGGGATGCTGTGCCTTGCACAGGGAAATACAGAGCAGAGCTGGGAGCTTCTTGTCCTGCACCTGACTGCTGATAACACCTATCAGACACGATCTAAACATGTAAATGCTGTTCAGGTTACACCTACAAATGGTGTGAGTCTTAATCCATTATTTACAATACTGAGACAGGATCCAAATGAAGTTGCTTATGACACAGAAAATCATCAGTCCAGAGTACTGCAGACCTAAGGACAAAGAGGCCAAAAGAAAAGAACGTGCCTGTACTAAAACAATAGAAGTTTTCTGAATTAAAAAAAAAAAAAAAAAAAAAAAAAAAAAAAAAAAAAAAAAAAACACCACCAAGAAAGGTTTTACATCTGCAAGAGCAGGGGAGAGATTATCCTTTCCCTTAAGGAGTGTGGCTCCATAGGGTACCTGCATGGATTTTTCTGCTGGGCAGAATGTTTTTGTATGTTATCCTGTGAATGGTATGAGATTTATGAAGGGTCTGCTGCTCCACTGGTTTATTGCCCATTAATCAAAAAAAGGAGTTGAAAACTACTCATGTAAACTGCTCATATCTTAGCAAAAAATGGGCAAATTATTTGCCTGCAGGATAATAAAAAGGCAGATTGGTGGGAGCTTTTCTTGCTTTTATTCTCCATGGTGACAACTCAAAGGCAACGGCTTCGATACTGTATGCATGGCAAATGTATAATGCTTGGTAATTGGGGATGTGGATGTCTCCCAAAAAGCTATAAAACTGTTACATTTTCATTATAGAGTATTGTTACCCCCTCTTCCCCCTCATATTGAAAAAGTTCATTACAGGGGAGGACAATCCAAGTAAAATAACAGCAGCAAAGAAAGCCACTCGCTCACCGTGTAATGGGTGGGAAATGGCTGTGGCAGGCAGCACCAGAGGCAGGAGAACAGCCCAGCCCATCTGTAAACAGCAAGAGGATTGTACCTCTGGGCCAGGGCTCAAGTTTCCCTGGATTGAATTTTGCTTTTAAGCCAAGCCTGTCGACTTCTAGTTCACACTTCTAACTTACATGCAAATAATAGCACCTTGGAACTCCCTTTGCTTTCTGACTCATTAAATGTTGACTCTCTCTGCCACTGCTCTCACCAAGGACAATGCAACCTGAACGCATTTGCTCCTGCTGTTTGCACTCCACAGCTCTGACTACAGCTGCCCTGGGGTTCAAAACAATACTGACCCGTTTTGAAATTATGTTCAGCTTTAATTTTTAAAATGTTTCCAGTAGCACCCCTGCCTGGGCTTGAGAGAGTATCTGGAGGGCTTGCGGTTTTCTTGTGGCCATTCTGTAATTTTTGGTTTTATAGGGGGTAAAAGTGCCTTTTTACAAAATGCCACTCATTCTAGATCCAAACTGGTTGGAACCCCTAGGCACCACACTGAAGGCTGACTGGAAATAACCAAAGGAGAACAGAGGGGTCAGAGAGGCATTACAAGCATGACAAAAAATGACAGGCAAAAGGGAGAGGAGGTGACGGCCTCCCCTGGCAAACGCCCCTGTGCAGGCAGGGGTGAACGTCAGGAAGAATTATAAAGGTCACAAAAGAATTCATATGGGAATCATGGCAGGTTCTTTCCTTTAGTATTAGCTAACTTTATTCTTTAGATTTTTGCTGTTTCTAATACTGGTAAATCCAGCTGGCATTTTTGAGATCACATCGAAAGGATAGCTGTTCCTTCACATTATGCAACAGATACCTTTTCTGATCTTCCAGTAAATGAGAAAGGGACTTTAGGAGCCCCAGGTTGTCTATGAGGGTGGTTTCAACATCACAGCTGCTGCAGAAAGCACGTACAGCCAGTAGAGCCTGATGGTCATGCTACACCACAGAGGTTTCTGGAAGGGGCAAATCTGCAGCACCTGGCAAATGCCAAAGGCATCTTTGCTCCTGGATTCTACTCTGCTCCAGTAAAAAATGGGCTACAGTCCCTTTAGCTTTTATTTCCACATCTTCCAAACCCTGTACTTGGTGACCAAGAACAGATCCTCACCCATCTTGTTTGAAAGCTACCTGGAGAAAAAGACAGCTCCATGCAGTTTCTCAACAATCTCCACATCTCTAAAATTATTTTCAGGATAGCCCAGGCATGATAAACACTGTGGTGCTACGTTTATGTACTTGGAACAGTTTGTGGCAAGGTTTGATTTCTGAAATATTCTGTGACTGCTCCTTCTCAGGGATCTCTCCCAGCAGCTGTGCTTTATCTGTCAGAGATGCAGCTCTGGGGTGCACTGCTGATGGCCAAGCCTGACCCAACTCCAGTAACAAAGATGGGGATGTTACAGCTCCAGTCCCCTGTACCATATATCAGCACAAAGACCTGAGCAATTCTGGCTGCCTGTTTCAGCTTATAAATGTCGAGAGTTGCTCAAAAATTTAAAGTATTCAAAGTGTTAATTTTGTTAATTTTCCATTTCAGTGGTAATGGAGTGTTCTGAGGATGTTCACACTGAAGCCACCCATTGGAACTTTTACAATGTACTTTAAAGGAACAATGGGATTGATGAGAAGTCATTACCATTGGTATTTATTTTCCCATTCCATTATGTCAAAACCTTTTTTTTTTTTTCCTGTAGCCAAGATCGCTTTTTTTGACAGCACATTCAAATCAACTGCTAATGCTTGATCCTGCTTTTGCTCCAGGGGCTCTTTTAAATTTTTACAGGATTCTCTCATCATCTGTTTTCTTAGCAAGTCACTGTTGAGATACTGTGATTTTAAGACCACAAAACTCTCCATGTCCTTGACATGACCCATACATCCGTATCCAGTAAGAAAAGGATTTTAATTTTATGCCAGCAATAAAAATTCACCACTGGAGAGTTTATAATTTGAGACCACATAATAACCACGCTCATTATTTCCCAGCACCAGCATTCTGCAGGTGTTCTGAAAGATGGCACAGGCACAAACCTTTACTCCTCTCCTGAAACCTGAGGCTCCTCTCGAGCTGTCTGTCAGACTCTGCCCCCCCTGCTGCAGGAGTCACAGGTCATTAGGGCTGTGTAGCTCTGCAGATGCTCTATTCCCCCCTCACTTCTTGATTTGGTCCATTTGCTGCTGCTGCAGACACGTTTCTAATGGGAAAAATAAAGGTGGCCTGAGGACAGACATGATCAGTAACTGAAAATTCCTGCAGATTTGCACAGAGAGATACAAAATCCAAAATTTTAGAGCAAGGTTGCTGCTGCTCGGATCTAATTTCAGGTATTTAAGACCTCCTCTTTTTTTCTGCAGCTGAAACTTTTATCTTCTGGTAAAACTCACAGAATCACTAGTCATAAAATCCTCAGTACTTTTTCAGGTACTTGGATTCAAGAGATGTTTCCAAATACTTACAAACAGTTGTTTGGACAATTAAAACAGTTTTCTTTAAAGAATTAGCTTGCAACTACTTATTTATAAGCTAGATACACAAATGGCAATTTCTTACACACAGTGTACAGATGCCCTAAAGTACCAGTGCTGAACAAACAAAACTGACTCAAATAAATGAAGACTTGTATCTTTAATACACACAACTCATTCCTGAGGGCTTGATCAAATAAACTACAGTGACTGAGATAAGGGACAGAACATAATTGAAATAAGAAGATTGTAATGCTCAGGCTTTCAGTATGATTTAAAAGATAAGAGGTGTTCAGAGACTGTAAAACCACTGGTTTGGCCCCTTTCTGGCATAGTCAGATGCACTTTCAAATTTCATGTCAACTGTTTCCTGGGTCTGCTGGAAATGATAGCAGGCTAAGCTCCCTTGAAATTCATGGCACAGGGGTTGCCAAGGTTTTCAGACTAACAAAACATCAACTTGCTAGAATCCTCATGTCAGGAATGAAATGTTTGATTTAAAACAGCATGCAGTGTAGCTCTGTAGACTTCTCAAGGCCTCAAGAGACGTCAGATGGCAGCCACCTGCCCACCTCTTGCTAACTATGATGTGATTTTTCTAAGAACACACAATTAAGGGTAAAAAAAGATGAAAATACTTAAAATTTTAGTCTCTCCAGCCGTAATATAGGTAGATGGCAAATGCAGTTGCTAAATTACTCTCCCTGTTCGAAAAGTCATGACACTGAGGCACTCAGGTCTCGAGGGACTGGTAAAAGGGAAACATCAGACCTGTTTTAAAGAGATAAAAGAACAGCGCCCTAGGAACTCTTGACCAATCAGGCTCACCTCTGTGCCCTGAAAGATCCTCCTGGATGCCATCTCAAGGCATATGGATGGAAGAGAAGTAATTAAAGACAGCTGGCATATCTTCACCAAGGACAAATCATGCCTGCTTACTTGGAGACCTTCTATGACAGTGACTGCACTGGTGGTTAAGGAAAATCCATCTGATGTCATGCACCTTGACTTCTGGCCTTTGACACAGTCCCACACAACATTTAGTTTCTAAACTGGAGAGAGATGGGTTTGATGGACAGATTACTTGATGGACAAGGAATTGGCTGGATGGCCACATCCAGAGCATCAATGGCTCAGTGTCCAGAAGGACATCAGTAACAAGTGGTGTCCCTCAAGGGCCTGCACCAAGGCTGACTGTTCAACTTTCATTAATGGCACAGACAGTGGGACTGAGTGTCCTCTCAGCTGTTTGTGGGTGGCACCAAGCTGAGTGATGCAAAGGAGTCCCTGGAGGCAAGGGATGCCATCCAGAGTGACCCTGGGACAGGCTTGCAGAGCAGGCCCACGAGAACCTCATGAAGTTCAACACAGGGGTGCTACACCTGAGTCAGGGCAGCCCCTGGTACTGGTACACACTGGGGGAAGAATGGACTGGGAGCCCTGAGAAGGACTTGCAGAACTAGGTGATCTTTAAGGTCTCTTCCCCAAACTGTTCTACAGTTCCATGATTTTATAGTGGGGGGATGAAGATTGGACATGAGCCAGACATGTACTCTCACAGCCCAGAAAGCCAAACATACCCTGGGCTGCATCAGGTGAGTGACCAACAGGCCAAGGAGCGGAATTTCCCTCTCCTCCATTCTCTTGAGACCCACACAGAGTACTGTGTTCAACTCTGGGGCCACCCACACAAAGACATGGACCTGTTAGAACAGGTCCAGAGGGAGACAAAAATGGTCAGAGGGGCTGTAATACCTCTTCTATAAAGACAGGCTAAGAGAGTTGGGGCTGTTAAGCCTGGAGAAGGCTCTGTGGGGACCTTAGAGCAGTCTTCCAGTGCCTAAAGGCACTTAAAAGAAAGCTAGACTTTTTACCAGGGCATTGATTTTCAAGCAGAAGAGGGTAATTTCAGATTAGATACAAGGAAGAAATTCTTTACTGTGAGGGTGATGAGACACTGGAACAGGTTGCCCAGAGAAGCCACAGATGTCCCATCCCTGAAAGGGTTCAAGGTCCCGTTGGACAGAGCTTTGAGCAACCTCATATGTGGAAGACATCCCTTCCCATGGCAGAGGGTTGAAACCTTAAATCTTAAAATCTTTAAAGGCTACCTCCTGCACAAACAATTCTGCAACTCCACAATTGTATGTTCCTGATGGCTAATCCCTCTCTGGTCAGGAAGACCCAGGACTGGGATTTCCAAAATTATAGTCATCACTAGAGGAGTGAGGGAGAAGAATGTCGTCTTTTCATCAATTCATCTTCTCACATGAAAACTGTCATCAAATCTGTGGAGATTATTTTCTCTCTCCCCTGACCATTCCTGGTGGGTGAACTATCTGGCAGAGGACTAATACAGAAATTAATCTGTCATTTTTATGGAGAACTGCAGTGATGTTAACATACCTTGTGTTCCAAACAGTACTGCCTGTATGAGTATCTGAGACAGCTTCCCAAATTCTCAGAGGAACAACAAACATGTCATTTCAGAGGCTGATAATGTCCATAGCACAACAGAGCACTAAATTGTTGCTAGGTATAATAGGGATCAAGATACTGGACCTTAAAATGTTCCCATCATCTTCCCTCACATGATGATTTTACCAGCTAAATAAATGACTGCATAATACCCTATGAAAACCAGAATGTCAGGCTTCCAAATGGTGTGAAGCACTCACTTCTAAATAAAGCTGTTCTTGAGACAACAGCCACCAAAACCACATCCCAACCAAAGTGAATGGAATGGTTTTAAGTGAAAAGGGTGACTTTCAAAGCTTGTATCCATCCGCAGTGCTTTTTCTTTCCTCACTGCTGTTACTGCTCTCTTCAGTAGTAGTTTCTTCTGGGAAACTATTCCCAGAAAGGAGTGATACCAGTGGCACAGGATGAAGGTCTGCAGCTGCCCTTTCACTGAGACTGTCCCCTTTTTCCTTCCTGGAAACAAAAAGGCCACTCACTAGAGTGGCAGAGGTGTCTGGTGGCGCTGGAAGCAGAGCACTAGGAAGGCCAGAGCACTGCTTTTAAAACAGTGGAGTAGGTACTCCAGCTTGAAGCTCTACAGGGTCACAGTTGAGCTGCAAGGAAATGCAACAGCATCAAAACAAAACACAGTTGGGGGCAGGGGGGAAACAAATCATGCTCTCGTCACAATAAAAGCTACTTCGACCCACTTTCAAAACAATACATCAATCTCACCTGCAACTCTCATCACACAATGAACAGAACTAAATATATTGAACAAACCAGCTCATAATTGTCTCTTTCCCCATTCAGCCCTTATCAAGGTAACATCTCATGAGTCATTTTCTTACAGTGTCTGAAAGGATGTGGATTTTCTTTTGTGATTTGGGGCCTGGTCAGCTGGAGGCAGTCTGCAGCTGTAAGAACAAGGCCTCCTCCCAGCACAAGAGTGATACAGAAAAGGCTTTAAGCATGGAGACAATTTTGATCCAAACAGAGAAATGAGGAGACAGAGAGAGCAAGAGAATGCCTCTCATGTGCCTCCCTCTGCACATGGGACAGGGCAAGAGGCACAAAGGCAGCCTCACTCATAGTTCAGGGCTGCAGGGAGGGCTGCAGGGGCAGTAAGGATGTGGTTGCTGTCCAGTACAGAATGGAGGCCACTGGAAAACAGGGAGCCAGAGAGAGCCCTAGCCTCATTTTCCTGGCAGACTCTCAGAGCCTCTGAGATCGAGTGCTTTCCATGGGAGTCTGTCTCTTACAAAAGCCTCAGCTCCCCTGGATGAAACAAAAAATTGAAACAGTCCATGGCTGATGGCTGCAAAGGTTCACAGAGGCATGTCTTGCTTGTTGCTCTGCATCTTCTCCACTGCAGTCACTTCATTGATAACCAGCCCATCAACATGACAGGTCCACAACAACTTCAAACCACAAGGGACATCCTTGTTGGGAAATCATTCTGAGAGGAAAGAGAGAAGATTAAATGTCACCAGGAAAGCTCTCATTGGAACAGACAAAGGGACAGACAAAGCTTTGACACAGACACAACTAAACAGCAACAGCTTTGTCCACTCACAATCCAGTCCTTTCTCCTACAGCCAAGCTACTCTAATGATAAGGTCTCCCTCATGGTGTAGACTTCCCCAGCTGAGTTAGATGGGGAAGATCCCCTTCCCCATCAACCATGAACTCATCAGTCCTCACCAGCTTGGACTGTGGCAGGATGTTTTGCACTTGCTGGTATCCTGGGTGAGGAATGCCTTTGGCACGAATGGCCCCTATGGAAGCCCACGAACCCATGCACCCACGGGAGTCTGTGATCTCACTCCTTTGAGAGATGTCTCGTACACCATCCCTTGCTACCAGCCCTGTCCCAGTCCAGAAGAACAAGAGCCTCTCATGCCTTCCTTAACAAGGATCAAGGCCAAAGAAAAGCCCTATAATTTCTGTCAGGCCCAGGTAACTTCCCTACCATGATGCTCACAAACTCTAGATAAACTCCCACCAACTTGGATTACCAGGCCACAAATGCCAAAGACATCCCTTACCTCCCCAGTCCCAGGCACATCTGGCTTTCCCCTCCATCAGGGACTCCTGTGTAGGAGCTATTACCCCTTCTGGCTTCCTACCCCCACAGTTCCTTCCCTCTCTTCTCACAGGGTGTGACACCCAGCCTCCACGTGTTAGCCTCCTGCAAAGCCCCCTTGCCCATCAACTCTGGTTAGTAACCCCTGCCTGGTGGCTCTCCGCTCAGCCTATCTGGACCAGGACCACCAGACATGGCCTCACTGTTTTCTTGGGGTCCTTTTTCCTCTTCTTGTCAGAGGCATTGAGGTAGGCCTGTTCCCTGGCCCTGTACGAGGGGCCTCGGCTCAGCTCCCTCTCGCTGTAGGGGGGCAGGCTGTCCTCCTCCTCCTCGTCCTGCTCGGGGGACGACGATGGCTGCGGCGGCGGCTGCGACTTCTCAGCTTTGTAGGTGGAGGGCGGTGACCAGGCGTAGTAGGTGCTCCCTCCTCTCTGGCTGGGCTGCGAGCTCAGCTTCGAGGGGGTGGCACAGTGGTCACCGCTCTCGTCGTAGCTCCGGGATTTCCTCTCCAAGACGCTGCTGAGGTAGGAGTGATCGTACTTCTGGCTCCCTCCGGGCGTGCGGCTCACCAGCCTGGGGAGGTGCTTCTCCTCGTGGGCCCGTCTCCGGGGTGGGCTGTAGGACCAGCCGCGCTCCGAGTCCGTCAGCGGCTCCCGGTTGCCCCGGCAGCGCTTGGAGTAGTATTCCTCCATGGAGCTGTCCTGGTGGGGCAGCCCGCCGCCGCGCCCGCCGTGCGACTCGGAGCGCTCGAAGCGCCGCAGGTCCTGGCTGTCTGCCCGCCGCGGCCGCTGGCTGTAGGACTCGGCAAAGGCCGCCAGCTCGTCCATGGACACGGCCGGCACGCCCACGGAGAAGCTCTTACGGGACAGCATCTCCGACTTGGATCTCTGCTGGCTGCAAGAGGGAGGAGGGAGAGTTAGAGGGCAGGATCCAGCTGCACTCATCCCCTCGGCTGCCTGAGCACAAAGTGGAGGGAAACAGGCCCTCCTGGGGGCATGAATCATCTGGGTTGTTTTCATTGCCTTCCACAGGAAGAGATCTATCATATCCTTGAAACCACACTGCTGAGAAAGGCAGCTTAGTGCAGACAGCTCAGGTTCTTCATGTCTACTGTTACCTGAGGCTACCCCCAGGGTGCACCTGCCCTGTCCTCCAATATGCAGGGTTGGAACCTGCTTCTCCTTCATCCTAGAGCTTGTAGGTGTATATCCTGCCGGAAAAACCCAAGAACCCAGCTATAGAAGCTCACAGCAGGGCAGTTTTGAAGCAGGTTTAAAGACAGTGAGTTGGTACAATAGCCCAGTACTGCATGATGGAAGGAAATCCCTGCCATTGCTTTTGGGATATTGGGCTGCTTGAGGGAAGGTTGTGCTATCTCTCTTCTAGGCACCAGAGTGCAAGTCTAGCTGCACCAAAGCAGAAGGGAGTGACTGCTATATCACAAAGTATTGCAGCACTGGGAAGTGCTGGAGGCACCAGGTACAAAGCTCAAGAGAGAGATTTGCACTTTCCCGCTATGGGAAGGGTGGCTTGCTTCCCTATTGATCTCATTTTCACATCTCACCAGGACTGGGGCTTGTACCAAGCTTTACCCAGCTAAGTAATCTTCAGCAGGCTCATGGCAATCAGCTTCATTCTGACCTCACCTAATGTCCAGATTTCCTATTTCTCTCTATCCCCTCCCTCCTGCTAAGCAGCACAAGGACAGCAGGAAACAGGGGAGAGCTACCAGTCCATCTGTCCCTTCTACTTTCTCTACCGCTTTGCCAGACAGAGCCGCCCCCCAACGCGGCGTCCCTCACCTGTGCCAGTAGCTGTCCCGCTCATCCCTGTAATCAGACACAGCCTGGGATCGGGAGGTGCTGCCCCCGCCCACGACTCCTGCCCAGTACTCGGCGTCGCCGTCCATGTCCCCTGCAGAGGGGGGCAGAGGTTTCCTCCTGGCCTGCCGGTAGGGCTGGCGGAAGTTCAGGTCATCCTCGTGCAGCGAGCTCAGCTCTGACACGGTGTTGTTATCTGCAGGGCAGGAGGCGGGAGAGAAATGAGATTGGCATCGCCTGGTGGCAGCCAGGTGGGTATTCTGAGGGTGTCACAAATGGCACGAGATGCCTGCGTTCCAGATAAGTGAGTTCAGCCTTCAGGAAGAGCTTCCCCTCACCTGTCCCAAGCTCGGTGGGACACCACTACAGCACAGAAGTTGTGCCACCTCCCCTTTTCCTGGTGTGAGACAGGCTGGGTCTGGATTTGGCCTGACTTGCCCAGCTCAAACAAAAGCAAACCCCTCAAAAAAAAAAAAAAAAAAAAAAAAAAAAAAAAATCAAGAAAAAAGTAAAAGTCTGTCTGAATCACTGTCAGTCTCTACCTCATCAAGCACACTGACATCTGTAGGCCTGACATACCAATCTGCAGAGGTCTTTTTATAGTAAATCTTGTGGGTGGAGAAGACAGTGTGCTCAGCAATGACTGTTTTAGAAGTACATATAATTTGTTCGTTATGCTTAATCTGTACAGAGCTTTGATGTAGTGTCATTCCTTAAAGCCCTTTCCTTCAATGATTTTCAGGATCCCACATGTCTGTTTTAAGTGAGCCTTTAGCAGTGTCTAACATGGGTTAGCTCTGTGTGCTGCCCACAGGAACTGAGCCCCCTGCCTGCCACTGTCCTCTGCACACAGCAGCCACAGGACAAGCGGCAGCACTGCAAGCCCTCCCCACACACCTTCCCCTATTCTGCACCTCTGCCTCCTACTGTGGAAAGATCCTCACTTGGGTTTGTGTTCTGACACACATTAAGCACAGCCTCAGGCTTTATTTAAGGAAATAAAGCTTACAAGAGGCTATGGGAAGACAGTTTCACACAGAAGCTCAGTTCTGAGTTTGCACCATGTCCCTGTTCATCACCTTGCTCCTTCTGCAGGGCAACAACCCCTCCAAACAAACTTCCTGCTTCCTTCAAGCCACACTGTGGTCACTGCAGCCCAGAAAACACACTTTCAATAAAATCATCTCTCTCCTACTTTGCCATGCTGGGAATTTACAGACACCACACTCTTAGGAAATTGTGAAAACAATATCCCAGCTACTATCACACCACAAGCTATAGAAGGTATGAGAGGAACTTGGCTTTTCAGATGCTGATGATCCCAAAGTTTAATTACATGAGTGGACAATTTTCATGAGCTTTTCAGTATCCCTCACTTTCCTCTAAGAATGATTAGGTAAGCACCAGACCTTTAAAATTGGAACATACCTGTATATACCTAAAATGTAGACTTTATCTGTCCCAATCAGCTTATCCTGGATATCATATCCTAGGGGCTGACCCTGAGCCAAACCAAGTGAACTTTTAACTATGAATTTCTCAGTCTTTCTTAGGTCAGTGGGAAAAAAAAAAAAAAATCAAACCATGCTTGTTTCTCACATCGATCTCGCATCCTCCTAGCCGGGTCAAACTGAGCCAATTCTTTCTCGACATAGTACAGCACCTTCATGGAGTCCCTGTCCTTGTCAGTCTGGATCCTGTACCCCTTGCGCACTGCTAGGGAGAAAAAAGGAAACATTAGATGAAAACCCATGTCAGAACAAGGAGCCTTTCCCACAACACTGCTTCAGTAGCTGAGCTCACGTCTGCAGGCAGGTAGGCTGTGTCAAAACACGCTGAGTCAGTCGCCGCTTCACAAGAAATTCGTCTACAGTGTGGGATGTGAAGTTGTAAGAACTTGCATCATTTTTAAAAGTTTGTAGGAACAGCAGAAACTGTTTGGAAATGCCAAATTTGTACAAACCAGTGCATTCAGTGATGGACACTGAGCATGGTGGGACATCCTTACAGCACCTCACCCTCCCTCACGTGAGACAGGCTTCCTCTGGAGTTGGTCTGCTTTGCCCAGCTAAAACAAAAGCAACCCCCTCATTGCCACAGAGTGATTCCAACTCCCACAGATGATGGCAGAGGGAAAAGCAGAACTCATTTCTCCTTCCTCAGCACTACTGAAAGGATTCGTCATGGTACGGGAAAGCAGTTCCAGAAGATCAGGCTTCCTCTAAGCTCTCAGTCTGCAGGAGAAGCAGGTGGCTGAGCATTTGGGAGCTGTCACTGTGCAAGACCACCCCACCCTCCCACACCCAAGAATTCTCCTCACACAGGTTGAACAGTGTGTGGCAGAAGCTACAGAGAATACAGAAGGAAACACAAAGTCCCACAGAGCACATCACACTGCTTAGAGATTTATACTGATTCCAGGGATGAGGCCAACCAGGTCACTGGTAGCTGTGAAACTGTCTGCTCTGGGATTCTTTACAAGCTTTACTTTACAGAAAAGGTATCAATGTTACACATACATGAAATGCTTGACTTCTTGGAAGTCTGGACAGATTTTTGTCTTGTCCATTTGCCTGTGTGTAAAAAAGGAAGGCCCTATATACCTGGAGCCAAAACAGATTTAACTCTAGCAGGTTAGCTCCATGCACACTTCACCTACTAACAATTGCTACAAACAACCTGACTACCTTAAGGCAGGTCTACGGTCAGCAAGCAGAGAACTCTACCTTTCCACTCTTTCTTTGAGAAAAATAAGGTTTTTATAGCAGATTATTTAAGAAAGGTCTCAGCCTGGGGCTATTTCAGGATTGACAGAAATTCAGGTCAGGTACGAGAGAAGACTACAACCCTCAAGTTCAGCCTTATTAAAGAACCATTGTAAGGACAATTCACTTAGCACTACAAAATGGAACCTGTCTGCCTTGCATGGGGTTAACATGTTCCCTTGAATGCTTCTGCTGGGGAACAATTTAAACACTTGGGACAGTGGTTCTGAGCCAACCTGTTCCTTCTGTTTTATCCCTCACCTCCGCAACACATCGAGCTATTAACATATGGGTTCGGTAGTACGTCGCATAGTATGCGCTGTGTGGGCTGAGCAAGGACTTGGCAGAGATATTCTTAGGCACCTCCTGTCCTAAACTGCTGTGCATGTGTCTGTGCACTAGGAAATAACCATGCTCTGCTTGGTCTTGGCCGTGCCACAGAAATGGGAAGAATGATTCCTCCCATAACCCCACAGATTGCTTCAGAAGCAAAGTGCTTTACTGTGGGTTTGGTCAGCACACGTGTAAGTTAAGTGATCACATCTTGAGATATTACCTTGTGTGTCTGCACCTGGGAATGGTATAGGATGAAAAATATAGTAAGGGTCTATCAGGGTCCTTCTTTTAATGTGCCTCCAGACAGCTCAGCTGACAGCAGTGTGTGTTTTACTATCCCTGTAAGTGCACAGTGGCTGGAAACGCAGACAGCGGTTTACAGAACAAGCCTGCCTCTGCCAACCAAAGTGGAAGCACAGCAGGTCTCCTCAAGTGAGGCTGGACTGTCTGGCCTCAAAAGTGACAGCTCTGGCTGCACTGCATGAGCAGCAAGGGCAGCTCCCCACCTCACCATCTGGCTGGTACCCCAGTTCTGTCTGGTACCATGCCAGAAAAGAGGCCTCTCACTATTCTTTCTGCTAATGTGCGGACTAGGAGCTCAGCTAAGCTGCCCCCTCATTTATACACAGGCCAGCAAGCCACTCTGACCTGCTCATAACCTTTGGGGGACTTGAATGGGCAGCTTGCAGACTCTGTCTCGCCAGAGCCACGGCTCACAGTGAGAGGTTGTGCTGAAAATCTATTTGGGCAATCTCTATAGCTCCTGGAACTGATGGAGAATTAGCTAGGCTTCATGCTAGCTTCATGCTAAACTTGCTACTGCAGCTGCGTATCAAAAGGCAAATGAATTTCTTGGTTAATTCTGCAAGCATCTAGAAATTGATTTTGGATTTAAATCTGCAAAGATGACTCTGAACAGCTCATAAAAAGTATTTTCTACTACAGAGGAAGCAGTTTTGTCCCTACGTTTGTTTATTAAATACTTCTCATAATGACACTAAATGTTCAGCTTATTAAATCTCTTCATTATTTCTTCAGCTGAGAACCAAAGATATTACTGCTTCTTCCTCACGCTCTTCATCTGTAAATTGCCATAATCCTTTAATCAGGTCTGAATCATTTTAAGCCCATTTTAATTATAAAGAAATAAAGATGCAGACATGTTGACCATGTCCAGAACTACTCGCTGAAGTCAAAGGGAATGGAACATTCTTCCCACATTTTCTTCTCTTGAACAGTTCATAAATTTCTAATGTTTAATTTGTATTTAACTAGACACTATTTTTATTCTTCTGTGGGTGGAACCAACCCAGCCAAAACTGTAAGCTGTCTCCCTCCCCAGAAAGGACAGCACTACTCTTTTTTTTCAGACAAGCATGTTTAGGAAGTAAATGATGTCTCATCCTTATACCCTTTTCATGTTAAAGATCTAGGACCAAAACCTTCCCTGAGTGCACAGTTTAAAGAATCTATGCAAGAGCCTCTAGGGAACCACTGCATTGAAAATAGAGCATAAATCCTAACTTACGTGTTGTCAACACTCTTCTAAATAAGAGAGCTCAATGTTCTGGGGTTTTTTTATTCCGTTCAGCCCTAAGTTTAGGATAGAGTTCCTAGGCTTAATCTGAGCTTTGTTACATGGTTTTTATATAACCCCAGACAAATTTTCTAAATATCCTCAGGCCTGAGTTTGCTCACTAGATCCCCTCACAGGGGTCATTTATAAGGATAGAATCTGTCTAGGGCAAAGGATATAGTTTTTGCACAGAATTACAGAATCCTCCAGCCTCTGTCCCACAGCACTTCTGATCCCATTTTTTTTAAATGGACTTGACAGAAAGGTCCAAGTCCCAAATATATGAGGTTTTAGATCAGACCTACACCAGCTGTGTGGAGAACACAGAGGCTTTTTATTCTCCTTCTGAGAAAGGCTTTTATTATAAACTCAATCATTACCTGTTTTGTTTAGCTTGCTGCCTGGCCAACAAGCAAATAAGTAGCTTGGAAAAGCCACACAATGTTTTCTCCTCTACAGCCTGTCATTAAGGGATATTCTGGCATTGTGGAGGACCTTAAAAGAACAGCATACAGGCTATAACTCTCCCTTAGCTCCAGAGTTCAAGCATCTTGAACAACAGGTCCATGATCCAGACTAAGGGTTTGCCCATACTATCGCAAAAAAAGATTTTTTTAAAAGCTCAAGAATCTCTGTTGTCTTGCCACAAAGTTAAAGCTCTGTGATACTGTTTTAAATTGACATATACACTATTTCTTGTCAAGTCCTGAGGTGAGGGATTGAGTCCAGACACCTGATTTGTATACATTATATATTAAATGCATCCTTCTCTGAAAGGATCATGGGATCGTAAGAGCCATTCCAAGTGGCTACCAAATGTATCCACTGTTTTTTATTCTGAACTTGTGCTCTGCTAGCAGAGACAAGACTGGGAGCTGTGATCTGACTCTTAAAAAATCCCTGGAGTTCCCACAACCAACACCACACTCTGTGTGCAGTGACATTTTTCACAGGAGAAAAAAATTGAAGCACTGGGGTGTCATTCATCATTTTCTGACAAAGGTTTTTGAATTGGAGACGTTCTGTGTTGGATCAGTGATTGATTTATTTCCTATTTCAAAACACTCCATTCCAGAGCTCCGTTTTGATTTTAGTGGCCAAAAAAAAGTATGATTGTTGAAAGAAAATACTTTTTGTAATTCCAGAAAGGTTAATATACTGCCTGGGGCAGCAGAATCAAGTGTACGGTTGTTCCAGAAGCTTAATTAATTATGCTACTTAATCTTGTCTTTTCAGATGTGTTTTATCAACACACTGTCATGAGTTAATTTAACAACTGATACTTAGTGTGGTGCTTTGAAATAAAATGTAGCTGGGTCAGTGATGACTCTGCATTGGTGAGAGTCATTTTTGCTGCAGAATGTGTGAATTTAGACATGCACTGAAATGCATGTGGCTAAACAGCTGCCCTCTTTTCTCCTTGATGGCAACTTCCTTTGCAGCAGCAGAAGTGACCCTCCCCAAGACAAGAGGCATCACACTGACACTCTAGGTCTGACACTGACCCACAACTCCTTTCTAGTCAGAAGCCTTTCATCACTCACATTTCACAAATGCATAGGCTGAACAAAAAAAAGTGACCTACTGACTTCTGTAAAGTAGAGGACAGACTCCGGCCCCAAAATATCTTGGGCAGATATATCAAGGGAATAGGTTACATTGCCCAAAATGCCATGGGGACAGTAAAACATGCTGCAGCAAAAACTGCTGCCAGAGGCTGAGCTGTGCCCTACAAAGAGTTGAAAGGACAGCTTACAAAGAGAAAGCAGCTTGCAAGGCATCAGCTCTATGGGGAAGATGGCTCCTGCCTCTGCTCTCCTGCAATCATCTTCATCCTTTTGTCCTCTGCAAGCGGACACCTGCAGCAGTAATGAGAGGGGTCCTGTACAGGAACTTGGCTTCCCATTCCCTGCTGGCCTAATTAGGCACCCACAAACTGACTCTGCGTTGATGGCCCCAGAAAAGTTAGCCCACGTGGCCCTAATGCAAAAGTCATAGTCAGAGACAGGATTAAAATGCAATTTCTCTGTGTCTCTTCTCTTCACACCACTTGATCAGTAACAATCATTCCTCCCTTTCCCAGCCCTACTTCCCAGTAAGAGGACTAAATCTTGTGCCTGGCACTGCAAATTACCATTTTGGCTTCCTCCACTGGCCTCACTTGGAGCTAAGGGAGGGGGGTGTGACTTATCCATCAGCACAGCAGGAGACGGGACACCAGCCACAGGAACACTGGGGATGTAGTATGGACCTGGCATGGCAGAGACTGCAGGAGGGTAGCCAGCTTTTGCTGCTTTGCCTGCTACGTACACTGAAAAATAAAAAGAACAAGGGTCAGCATAACACACCAGCCCCCCCCAGACCCACTGGACACGTGGACGAAACCTGCACCAACACTGGTGGCAACCCCACAGGAGACAGCCAGATAAATGAATTAACAAGGACCAACCTGAATTTCTCCAAGCCTCAAAGGGTACTGAGGGGAGTTTAAAATATGCACTGCATATAATAATAGTGCATTATAACAATGGCACTGCAAGATGCCCAGAAAGACACTCAGGGTGCTACAGTCAGCATTACCGCTGCCATGATTTAGTGGCAGTTTAGCTTTAAAAATAACTGATGACTCAAGTAGCAGGATGAGGCTCATGGAACTTGACAGATCTTACTGAGCCTGACCAGGAACCTTGCTGGGTTGCAAGGGTTTTGCAGTGTTGTAGAGGACAGCTGATTTGCATTGCCAGGAAGAAACCTCCCAGGATGCTCTTAGCTCTGACCCGCAACATTCACTGACACAACAACAACTTTGGAATGGGAGCATGACACTTTGGAAAAGCAGGCACAGCTGCCAAGGCAAGGGAGGGCTTGGGGAATTACATTTGTAATTAACTTTGAGCATTCAACCATTGAGTAATAGGTCAGATGCTTCGCTCCCTGAGAACCAGTTCTTTAGCCAAGCAAAGTGCTCAGGGCCAAGGAAGCAATATCAGCAGAATCTCCTCCTGCTCTGCCAGGGAGCGGAAGTGGTAGGGCAGAAGATTTGCACCAGGCTCGGGCAGGGTCACTCACACGCCCGGGGACAGCAGCAGGACTCGGGACAGCAGGGGCAGCGGACGTAGCAGCAGCAGCTGTGTGGGCAGCACTGGCACCAGCAGATTCCCACCAGGAGGAAGAACAGGAACGCCCCCAGGATCACCAGGCCCACAAAGACCCACTCTGGAAAACAAGGGAGAGAGGGAGATAACTTACAGGACCGCACGTTGCTGTGGAAGAGAACGTCAGCAACGTCCTCCCAGCGGAGAGCATGGGCACAAAACACACAGCTGAGTAACAGAAGGGGACCCTGTGGGGGTCTAGGACGAGGGCTACTGCTCCTCTTGTGTCAAAGCAGAAATGGCAAGTGACAGTGAGAAACGAGCTGCAGAAACGTGGTCCCTTCTGGCAGCCCAGAGGCAGGAGCCCTGGCTCCCCAGCCAGAAACCCTTTGCGCCACAGCAAGCCCGAGCCAATGCCATGGGATGTGCCCCCTCAGCGTTTGGACCTCATCAAAGCCTCATTCTTCTTGGCCATGTTCATGCCCTGCTTGTGTGTTTGTTCCCTACCCACATTCTGGCTTTAATGGGACAAACGATGGTGAAAAGCAGGCTATAAATAGCCCAGCAAAGGAGCCAGGCCTGCCCCTTCGCAGCGAGGCCTACGCACGCAATTATTCTTTTTGAATGCGCCGAGTGAACATCCTATTCAGGCACCACAGCCAGCCAGGAAACCTAAAAACCACTTTTTTTTTTTTTTTTCCTCCCCCATTGAAGCCTCAGATGATGTGTGCCAGGCCCCAAAAGGGAGCAGCTGAAAAACACCCTACAAATGAGAGCGTGCAGGAGCTGGCCCGCAAAAAACGGGATGGGGCTTAAAGGGGAAGGGGAGAGAGAAAAGGTTTCTCGGACTTTGGGGCTGGAAAATCTGGTGGGAGCAGGGCTCAGCCTGTGCCAGGGCAGCACCTACTGCCACAGAGGAATTCCACAGACTAAGGGAATGATCAGTGAACACATCTGGACCAAGAAACGACAAGACTCTGAACACACAGGAGGCCTGGTGTTACTGTGACATAGATAGAAACACACAGCAACACACACACAACAGGTGTTCAGGTAAAGAATAAAAGAAGTCTCTAGTTTATTGTTGACCTCGTATATATAAGTTTCTGGACAGTGATCAGAGATTGGACAGAGAAGTTACCACCTCTCCATCTCCACTGGTCACTTGAGAAGTCCATCAGGTGATATCTTTTACAAAGGAATGCAAACATGATTCTTGTTTATCTTACAATTTGTGAGAACTGACTCCACTATACTAAAACAAATCAGAAGGCTGATTTTCAGGGACAACAGCCTGGAGCTGGTTTTATGTCAAAGAAATGCACCAGCCTATCTTTAAGCAAGACTGCTCATGGAGAAAAGACTTCAGGTGTGCCCAGGTGGTTATTCAACCACCTTGGAAAAACGGCAAAAAGCAAATAAAGACATGGTGGGGCTGCTTTTGCAGTGGGAAAGGGTTTATCCCCACTTCAGAGAGAAAAAAGCAGCAGACCCCTATTTCCAAACAGAAGTCCAGCATTCACTAGTCTCCTGGTACATTATTATTATTTGAGGTGAAGAAGTATTAATACAAGGATTGCAATGTGCATGAAGAATCACACTGGAAAAACAGTGCACCTGTGTTGCTAAGCTAAGAAGTCAAAGAAATGTTTCACTTGGACCATTCAAAATAGAATTTTTCCTGATTCTTAATACAGTGCAAAAATAAGTATCACTTTTGATCCATCCACAACGTTCTGTTTGAACAAAAGTCATATTCTTTACTTTGTTGGAGTTTTCTTTAACTCTTTTACAAACAATTCCCCTTTTTAAAAATGCCATTTTAAATCTAGAATTTTAAATTTCCTTTGAAAAATGTCAGTCAAAGATCTGGCATCTACAAATCAAAACACTTCAAAAGAGTGAAGAGAATTTTTTTTTTAATTCTTTATTTCTTTTTTGGCTGACACAGATGAATTTCATTTAAATTTTCATTTAATTTTGGTCCCTGTGGAATAATTTTTTGGGGTTGAACTTACTACATGCTGAGAAAAATTCAGCTAACAAGTAAGGAAAGGGCAGAAGGAAGCATTCATGAATGGGAAAGCAAGAGCTGAGAGATTTTTGACAAGTCCCTCAAGTTCTGCTTCTAGCAGCTGTTTTGCTTAATATTTTCATAAATTACCTTGTCTTGAAGAATGTGTTCAAATATCATGACATAAGCAGTAGGGATGAATTGTCACCAAAGGCTGGGATATGTTATACAAAGGGCCAGTTGTCCTTGGGTCTACAATAGGAAATGTGAAATGTGGGATTATCCTGAATTTCAAAGCATGCAGCAATACTTTCAGTGTCCCAGGTTCAAAGATCAAGAACAATTTCTGCTCTGAACAGGACTTCACTGCTTGAAAAGAACTGAAAAACAAGAAAAATAATCCAGTATACATAGGATTACTGTCACCGCTCATGCAATACAGCCAACAAAAATGGCAAATGTAATCCTAGGCCCGATAAGGGAAGAATTTCCAGTAGTATTAAGGAAATATCAGTGCCATCACACAAGACCTCCTCTCCACTGAAGTTCCTGCATCTGAAATTACTGACGTTATACAGCTCTGGTCATCTTTGCAGCAGAAAAGACGAATTTAGGTCGGAGCCGATGGAAAGCAGGGATCTGAGGGATGAAGGGACTCTGGAGCCTGCCTGGCAGCAGGGGAGCTGAAGCCTGCTGAGTTACTCTATTAACAGAAGGCTGAGGAAGATGTAGCTCCTGCCTGTAAATATGGTAGGAGGATAAATGCAGGAGGAAGAGCAGGTATTATAGTTGAAGATCTTACATAAATGAAATACAGAAATAGATGATCAGTGATGTAGAGAGAAGCTAAAAGAAGCCCATCAAAGAAAGAGATCCAATGAGAAAGAAAAAGGGCAAACCTTAGGCTACTCCTAAGCTTGCTAAGCTTCCAGAAAGGATGAAATTACATGGTGCTGGGGATAGAATGTAAGATAGGGAGCCAGAGTATCCTTTCCAGTCCTGTACTTCCTAATCTATGCCAATCTAAGCAACAGCTTAGTGGCTTTTTCTCTGTTGTGTTCTCATCTTGTTTTCCACAACCATCATGGACACAGAGAAGGAGGAGAAACAGTACTGCTTGACACAAGTGGCCAGCCACAGCTATCCAGTGAAACTCAGATGTCAGATCTCCATAGCTATTAGTGAACAGTTCACTACCATTCCATAAAGGACAAAAGCCCAGTAGAGGGAAAAAACAGACAAGAAGTCCATTAGAAGTGTATCTGTGGTCTCCCTGAAAACATTCTAGGAGTACAAAAGGGGGTCATGTAGTGTGTACACTGCACATTGCAGGATACTCACTCAGCATATAAAGTGGATGTCTGAAATCAGTGTCCCAGCCACATGTACCTGTGAGTCAGGATTTTACTTCACAGGAAGTTAGACCATTTCCTTTTCTGATGAGGTTAAGAAAGCAGCAGAAAGAGCCTGCAGGCTCTTCCTTTATGCACAAAACTGAGATTGAACCAATTCCCAATACAACTGTGTAATGCTGAGATTCAAATGACTACCAAGCTGACATGCCCTGTGTCCTCACTGTCTGGAAACTACTGGTTTGTGCTTGCAGAAATATTTACTTTTCTTTACTCAGGTAACAGGCAACACCAACAGCTGAAATGTGGTTTGCTGCTGCATCTTACACTTTCCTGTTGTCTACCCATGCAGTGAGGGTACCAAAAAGATATCTGGCCAACACACCATAATTTTATACCCATTCAAATAAAATTCTAAATAAGGGGGGGGGGGGGGGTGGGGGTGAAAGTGTTAGGCAATAGAGAATCAACTGTTATCTATGCTGAAAAGACCAATCCCTCTCCTGCCTTGCATGAATTCTAGAGAGCTTTGGGTTACACTGGAGGTGGGTGAGTGTCTGTCTTCTCTCTGTTTGCATCTCTGGGACAGGCTTGAAAATAGCTTCACACATTCATGTGGAGTTGCATTTTTGCACAAACGTGTGAAAGAAATGCTCCTCTGGCACCACAAGGGAATGATCAGATGACTCGAGGGCTAAATATTCTCACAGCTTTTCCCTTTCAAGAACAATCTGTTGCACAGGCTCTGTCTCATCTGCAAGGAGTGCCAGAACTGGTGGCTCTTGCTAGTTTTTGGCTAGCAAGGGATTTATCACGGAGCTCTCATGTCGGGCCCAGCCACCTGGTGTTACCAAGATCATGGCCTGGCCATGCAGCACAAGAGGGGCTGTGCCACTGAAGGGTTGCTAGCCAGTGCTCCATTCCCAGGACCTCCTGTGCTACCATCTGTGGTGGTGGTGGAGCAGTAGCACAGGCCAGGTCTTGGGAGCTGGATGACTGCATAGGAGCAGCTGACACACAGAGCCACACGGGGCTGTGAGGTCTCTCAGGCTGCAGTTTCCTCTGTGCTAGTAGGGGGAGAGCAGAGAGAGCTTGATAGAAAACCTCCCCAAAACAGCTCTGGCATTTCTGCTCTCACACTGGTCCTGGCATGACATCAACCATCTCTGTGTGTTGGCTCCCAGCATGGCCCAGCTCTCTGGGGTCCAAACCCAGCACTTTCCCAGTGATAGATTCTTCTCTTTAAATCCCCGGATGAAACACACACACAAGCCAAACATACACCACATAAAGATGCTGCAGAAGGATAAACAGACAAGATGACAGAGGAATGGATGATTAAGGGTGAAATGACTGAATACCTGGCATAATCTCCACAGCAAAACTGGGCAAGAGATCAGCAAGCAGCCCTGTCCTGCCTAGAAAAGACAGAAGGAGGAGAAGAAGGAGAGAGGTTACTGCAAGAAAAACACACTCCCCAGCCCTTGCCTTAGCCTCCAGTTCCCTTCCTCATCAGCCCACTTGCACTCTGCGTTTTGTGAATTCCTATCAACCACAGATGTCATCCTGCTCGATGCCTGGTGTCTGCCTCTGCACTTCTGCCATTTCTGTGTCCTTGCATTTTATCTTTATCAGCGGAGCTGGGGGGAAAGAATCTGGAACAGAGCTTCTCCAATCTAGGCACAAAATGACAAGAAAAAGGAGTCCCTTTAGCATGGTTACATGGTAACATCTTTCTGGAGTTATGCTCTACACATGCAAAAGCTCCTGAAGATGCACAACAGCCCTTAAACAGAAGGACATGGTTTGCTTTTGAAACGTACTGATGTAGTTTCTACAGATATGAAACATCCTTAACCCAAGGCTATTGATAAATCACCCACGTGCTTCCAAAACCCGTGGATGCTGCTCTCCATGTGGGGCTCTGTGAATGCACTGACAACTCCAGGAAAGGAGACTTGAAGGAATGCTGTGCATATGTGCTAATTACTTGGAGATGCACGAGCATCTTGGTGAGACTGTGTGACAAAGGCCAACTCCCACTGGAAGCAAACCAACCAGGTAAGGATTCATGTAGAAATTTGTGGGATCACTTTGCAAAAGAAAAAGGAAACAAACAAAACCAAAAAAAAAAAAAGCAAGTTAGCTTCAAATTCATAATTTACAACCAAATACAAACAAACAAACTCCAAGCCCAAAGGCAACTTGGTGCCTGTTTGTTTTGGCACAGAATGTCTGGGATATTTTCAGTACACAGCAAACATCCTGCCCAGTGCTCAGCTGTAATTTACACACACCTGTGCATTGGCAGAACAGCCCTAAGCGCAGCTGTGCTGTGAACTCTCCCATAGAGCCCCAGGATCATGCTGGGATTTTTAAAGACATGCATACAGTAGAAGAGTTGCACTCTGAAGAGAGACACACATTGTGGGCATAACAGCAGGAGCAGCTAAGGGTAAGCCAATGCAAAAGTGGTAGAAAGCTACCTTTAACCTCCCCACATGCCCTCCAGGTCCTGCACTACGCAGCACTCAGACACAGTGATGAACTGGATCCCAAGTTCCTCGGCCTCTAGTCTGTCCTTGAAGGTTATTACAATCAAATTCCCACCATCCGTTTTTTCTCAGTGCTTCAGCAGAGACTCTGTAGAGATCAAAAATCCACAAGGAAGCCTGCTGGAACCATAATGAATATCCTGTGACTGCAGGCAGTGCTTTGCAGCCAGTTGCAACTCATCAAAGCTGACTAGTACTCACAGGAACGCCCATCCTGATGAGGTGGTCCCGAATTCTTAGCAAAGGATAGCTTGGTGATGGCTTCACATAATTGCTCCCCATTTACCACTTTGAGGGAGGCTTCCTGCCACCAGTCTGCTGCAACATTTTCATCTACATTTACAAACAGTTTCATGACATTCTTTGCAGTCCATTTCCTGGAAGGATCAAGTGTCCAAGCCACTCACGACTAGTGTGTTATGTTCGATGGACACATCAAGTATATTCCTTTTTTGACAAAACAACACGTAGTTCTTTTGCGGGTCTCTGTGTGCATACTGTGAACAGCACCCACATGAACCACGTGCACGCAGAATATGGGCAGACATGAGCATGTAGTTCACCTCCCATGCATTATTACCTCTGTACAAGCTCACATGCAGCCCCTATGTGAGAGCAGATGCCAGTGGACAAATTGCTGGAGCTACATAGCTAATTTAGGACTTATATTTGTGGTAAAAAAAGGCTAGGAAACGACACCTTTAAACAGCAGAAACTCATTCCCAAATGGTCATTGCCAAGTGGGTGCCTGCTTTATTTTGAACTACCTGGAAAGCCTCAAATCCTGCTAGCACTGGGTAGTTCTGATCTCCAAGAGGAATGACATGTTCAACAGGGAAAAAGCATCCTTTAATATAACAGTGCCTGAGAACTTGGTAAAAACAACGACAACCAAAGCAGCTCCTCTGTGCTACCCACAAGCAGCCAGTACTTCCCTGCTTGTGCAGCCTCACTTGGCTCGTCAGAGTATCTACCTGGGGAAATTTGCATCCCTGCCCTGCCAATGGGACTCACAAAGCCCTGGGGGCCCCAGAGCCCCCAGCAGGGACGCACAAAGCCTGGGAGGACCCGAGGCTGCAGCAAATCCCACCACAGCTCAGCCTGAACTCTGCCTGCCTCGCCCAGCCCAGCTGACAGCCAGCCAGCACAATGCCCACCCCTGGACTGCCGCGCCCCCAGCAGCTTCTCAAAGCTCAGCCCCCTGCCCGGGCTGGATAAATCCCCTGAGTAACCCTTCCCCACCCCATTCCTTCAGGGAAGCTAGCAGGCTGAGGCTGCCCGCGGTTGCCCCAGCAACGGGAGGCTCCCACCACTGTCCCTCATTGAAGGCGACTTTCCTGCCTCTGCTGCCAGCAACAAGTGCAGCAAAACCCCTGTCCTGCCAGCCAGGGGACACAGGGACAGGGCAGCTCGGGGGGCAGTGCTGCCACTGGCTCTGCTTCCTGCCTTCTGCAAGCCTGGCCCACATATAGGCACAGCCCAGAGCCAGGTAGCGGCCACAGAGGGGAGCAGCAGCCTGGTGGGGCACACACTGCCCAAAGCACAGAGGGCAGGCTGTCCTTTTGGGCCCATGGCTGGTAGAGCAGGCAGGAGGCAGTCGGCGCATCCATGGCCAGCACTCACCCATCTCTCCATGCCTAGGATGCTCCTTCCAAGGCTTTAAGCTCAAAAAACTCTAGTTTTGGGTTTGTTTGTTTTTTTTTTTGTTTGTCATTTTCTAGGAAATTTTAAAGTGTATGCTGGGGCTAGATAGCAATTGGTGGGGAAGAAACAATTCAGTAGAACATTCTGCCAAGAAACCACCTGGCCACACCACCTCTGCACAGCAGCTCTTCCCACCTGAGAAAGAGCTGCAGGCACTCCAAGCCATGGCTGGGCACCACTGCTGAGACACAGATCTGTGCCCCCACCCACAAGAGCTTCTCTGTGTCCTCTGTGCAAGCTCTCACCACCGAGGGGATAGAGGGAACAGACAATGGCCCCGTTTCCCAGGGTTATCCCGGGTGACTATGTCAGAGCTAGGAGCTTGTCCTCATTCTGCAAGGATCTGGGACACGTGCCATCTCTATTCCCACCATGCTGCTGAAGGGTTTTACCTGCCCATAGTGGCCTCTCACCAGGCACCTCACACGCCCCAGGCCCCAGCCAGCCTCGAAATGCAACGGAGCTCGCAAGCCCCCCATCTGCACTGGCAGAGCACAGGAGGAGGAATGGGAGAGAAAAAGCTGAGGGGGTGCAGAGCAGCTCCAAGAGGTGCAGACACACAGCAGAGGCGAGCGAGGACGGGAGTTAATACACAGGAGGCAGGCAGGCAACAGAGCAGTGAGCAAATAGCAGCGGAGCAGGGAAGACCTGGAGTCAAGCACACAATTAGCAGAGAGTCTGCAGAGAAGAGACACAAAAATAATTAGGGTAAGTAGTGCAGCTGAAAAGAAATGATGGCATGAATAAAGTAAGCGCAGGTGCAGTCAGAAACATGGCAATTGGGTAAATATGGGAACATGGTAAATACTGGTAATCGCATAAATGTGATAAATATTGGGTAACTATGGCACAGTAACTGCTGAACTCTTTTCCTGTTTGAAGGCTGCTTCCTCAGCCAGCCTGCTGCAGTGGGATCACAGGACACAGCAACTACAGAGGGAATTATTTCCTTCTCAGTGGTGGGAAACTTTGCCAAGCCATGCCACAGCGAGAGGCCCCTGGCAAGGAACACTGCCCTGAGAAGAGGCTGGAAAGCACAGGAGAGGAAATGCGGCCCTTGTAAATCAGATACTTTTCCAAGGCAGCTGCTGTGAAATTTATTGGGGGAGCATGGCTCTGCAATGAGTTCCTCTGAGCTCCCTCTGCTTGGAGTAAACTTTATCCTTTCTTTCCATCCTTCTCTTCAATCGATGGAGAAACAGCAGCAGCCCCTTTTGGAGATCAAAGTTTTAGCAGGCAACAAAGACCTCCGAAGAGGCTGTTGCCATGGCTACCTTAGTAACCGCGGCTTTTAATCACACCAGTCGGCTTTGAGAGCAGCGTGTGGCTGTCACTGGCAAATAAGGAGGAAAACAGGAGTAAAAAACCTTGGCAACAAGTAGCACTTCTAATGGGTGTGAAATAAATAACTGGGAGTAGGCTGGGCTAGGACGACGCGGACTGGAAGCAGGTTACAAAGGCAGCAGCATAGTGGCCTGGGCAGTGCATCAACACTTTTCTAGGATTTTTAAGAGGAAGGCTCCTGCGCCAATCACTACCTTCGCCTGCTAGCACTACCCACCTTTGGTCACAGCTCAAGGTCGGTGAGCCCTCTCCGTGGAGCTGCTCACAGACATTTTCCCAGCTGAGATGTGGGCCAACACATCCCCAGCACAAGGCCACCAGCAGAGCTCTGCCAACTCCTGTGACCGAGCACTGGCTCGGATGCTACTGGCAGCTTTTCAGCAAATCAGAGCAAAATCCTAAAACCAACATCATGTATGGGAAAATTCTGCCAAGAACTTTTCAATCTCCGAAATCATGTCAAATTTTATTATACAGTCTCTCCTGGCATAGAAGAGACTCCAAACCTGGCTATATTTATACCAGCTATTGAGTCACTTTGCTGAGTAAGAACTGCCTCATTAGCATTGCACACCATACACACGTGTCCCAGTGGAGATCTATCCTCACTGAAAGTCAACACATGTCTCTATTAGTACATTAATTACTGTACAATATGCTCTGTGTGTATATGTATCGACACTCTTTACTTTACATCCTTTACTACTTTTACTATGGGTGTGAGACTTTAAATTTTGGGTTTAACCTATAGGGATACTGCCTGGTAATATAAACTGCAGAGGATGTCAGTTTACCAATGTTAGTTGCCAGCTGTCTCCAGAAATTAACACAAACCTCAAGTGCTAATTGTTATTTAAAGCATAACTATGTGGTTAAGCACTGCAATGGGCTGCCCTGGGCAGTGGTGGAGTCATCATCCCTGGAAGTGCTCAAGAAACAACTGGACATGGCACCGTGGCACTTAGTGCTATGGTTTAGTTGAGATGGTGGTGTTCAATCAAAGGTTGAACTCAGTGATCTTGGAGGTCTTCTCCAACCTTAATGATTCTATGATTCTGTGATTAACCATAAAATAATATTGCACTGACATACAGTTTATGTAATATTAGCTGCTGAATTGGATGGAAAAGAAAGCTGGCAATATCCGTCTAGCAAAGCACACACATCACTAACCAAAGTGTCAAACTAACAGCTGTGGAGTATTTCCTGGCCTCTTCCAGAAACTTGACAGGTCCTGGGGAATGGAGCCACTGTTTTGTGCAGTATGTCTAAGCAATGTAAAATATCAGAATGCAAACATTCCGAGCTTGCACAGACTTACGCGTTGTGAGGTACCCAGCTGTGCTGAGCTGTATGTACAGGCACTGTTCCAGCTTGGGAAGGGAACAGTGTAGCAGCTTCCGTAGGTCCCTGCACCTGGTTAGTAAATTCTGGCTCTTGGGAAGGTTTGTTGGGTTGTATGCAATGCCATGCAATGAAGCTGGACTGCTCCCTGACGTGAGCTGGTGACACAAAGCTAGGGTGACACTGACACTGCACTGTACTCCTGGTTTGAAGGTTACCCCAGGCACGCTGCATCCCTGCACTGGTACACGCGCAGTTCCCTTCAGAAAGGCTGCAATGAATTACTTTACTGAAGCCCATTGACATTCTCATATAAAAAAGCAATACACAGGGACTACAAATAACAATGTGATTAATAGCACTGTCTGTGTTTCAAGAAGCAGGACATTAGCTGCCAGCTACTACAACAGAAACGTAGACTTCCATTTAAGATTCAGCCTTTTGGATTCAATCACATTAAGAAGTTTAAAAAATAAAAGGCACAAAGTTGCAAATAGATTCATTAGCCCAGCTGTACTGTCAGCAAAGGTTCTCCTTTTCTAATAAAACACATGAGTGCAGGGAGTATCACTTGACTGCTGCTGTGGAATTGCTAAGCTCTGGACTAGTCTGCAGCACAAGCAGAGTTCATATAGTGTCCAGCATGCTACATCCTGGTTGGAGATTCAAAATGCCATCAAAATGCATATATATCACAGAATCATTTAGGCTGGAAAAGGCCTCTGAGATCATCAAGTCCAACCTGTGACCAAACACCACCAGACCATGGCACTGAGTGCCACATCCAGCCTTTCTTTAAACACTACAGTGACTTCAGCACCTCCCTGGGCAGCCCATGCCAGCATTTAACTAACCCTTCTGAGAAGAAATTCCTTTTGATGTCCAACCCCCCCATCCCACCCCCACACACACTCAAGGATGAGCCCCCACCTTGCCACAACCTCCTTTCAGACAGTTGTAGGGAGTAATAAGGTCTAAAGAATATATTTTAAAATATAATAAATGTGTAATAGTATTTTTTTAATTTAAATTCTTGCCTTACTCCGTAAGAGGTTCCCTACCAGTCAGTCTCCTGTGTTTCTGAGGCAGAGGTTGCTACCCCTCTTCCCTCACCTGCACTGATTCCCTTAGAGAGGGTTAAAGTCCCTGACTAAGCAAAAGATACTGAATGGCCTTTTCAGCAAAGTACATAATAAGCAAATGCTTAACATCAGTTATGCTTCACAAATCCTATCAGCTTTGCTGAGCACAAATGGATATAAATAAATGCTCGTATGCTGTTCTGAAATAAGCGTGACATGAGGACAGCACATGGGATTCTCTGGTGCTACCCAGAGCTGACCAGCAGCTCTGTGTGTCAACATGACACATCCAGGTAACATGCAATCCCATCATGACCCAGGCTCCCTGGCTACTTAAGAGGTCACTGAAGGTCTCTGTGATCACTTTCCTAAGAAAAAAAAGAAATACTGTAATTTGCCCAGGTTTTAGATTTTGCTCTGAGTTGTGATAAAGTGCCTTTTGATCAGTTTTTTATGGTATGATTCACTGCGTAAAAGCAGGACCCTCCACTTTTAGCTAAACAGACTTCCATTAATTTATTGATGCTATTAGTATGATATCTACCATTTTTGCTTCTCAGTCCTTTCATGGTTTCAACGTGATATTAAACTTCCCTTTCATCCTGGCATTAATATGAAACCACTAGAAAGGGGTATTTTCATATTTCCTTTTCCATTCTGATTTTTCTGTCACCCCAAGGATAACGTGAGTGGGTAGAACCTCTGCTTTATTCAAAATTATAATTTATGCTGAAATCATGCAGCAAACCCAAAATAAGCAATGTAAATTGTATCTGAGAGACCACTGCCAGCAGGGAGCAAACAGCAATGTGCTCTGGGAATTGTAGCATCTCACACACTATCCCTCTGCTGCTCGAACCTCTCTAACAGGGAATCTGGGTTCCACCCAAAGAGCAGAAGAACAGCAAACAAAACCCCCTTTACCACATGTCCCCTAGGACTGTAGAATTGCTACAACCTACATCTCTATTCAGCGTCTCCCTCCAAGCAGTGGGATGGAGCAAAAAATATCCCAGAATATGTAGAAAAATTTAGAAATGGTATTTTCATCACTGGCTGCTTCATCCTTTAGCCATCAACAGGGAAAGGCAAAGGAAAACAAATTAAAAGTAACAGCAAAGGCAAAAGGAAAAGAATAAGGTGAAAAGGGGAAGAAAGGGATGGAGGAAAACAGGTAGGTAACCCTGGAATTGCACCAAAAGCTGGGATGTGGCCTCTACCCAGGAAGAGCAATATCCAGAAGCTGCCTAACAGCATAAGGCAGAAGTAAGCCCACGACAAGTCTGCTTTCATGCTGCTGCCAAACTTGGCAGAGAGCTGCATAAAGCACAAGGTCAGGCCCAGAGGCCAAACAGAAAAGCAGATGTGGTCAAGGATGATGCAGCCTAAGCTACATGTGTCCCCCTACATAACCACAATAAAGTGGGGGCAGAGACATCAAGCCTGCTCCAGAGGAGGAGATTTCTGTGTTTTCTCCCCACAGTCTTATGTACGCACTGAAAAACCAAATCTTCCTGTTACCATGGTACTTATTTCATCACTGGTGTCTGAGCACAGTTGTAGATACACATAAGAGGAAGACACCAAATCCTAGACAAGAAGGTGAAGGGGGGACAAAAATCCAGCAGCTCATCACTACAAGCACACAGGACCTCAGGAGAGGATTTTACCAGCTACCACTGCCACCTGGCAGAGATAACCTCACCTGAAGTCACACAGCTGGGTCCTGGGCCTGTTGCTAAGTGGCAGATGATGCACAGTCACACTGTGGATTTACTCAGGTGTGTGACACTGTTTTCTGGAGTGACCAGACTGACCTTCCACTTTCTGACCTTCCACTCCAACTGTCCACTGTTTGCCTGACATTAAAAGGGTGAGGAGAGGCAATGGCACTGTGACAGCCACCCACCCATTCAGTCTGGTTTACTTAGTGATGATAACTACAGCTCCAAATATAAATACCAATTAAACTCTGACCTTTGGCAGGAGATCAAGGGAACACTTGACAGACATGTTCTATTGTACACCTCCACAGATCACCTACACACTATCAATCCAAGCTTTTTGATATTTCCATCACAGGATGCACAGATCTGTACACACAAGAGCCATGGTGAGGCCTTAAGCTAAGTTGGGAAAAACTCAGCTTGCTCTCCTGGGGTATCTAGGGATGAAGTACTACAGCTGGCTCCAGGCATGTCAACAAAAGTTCCTGAAAGGCACATTCCATTCTGCTTTTCTCCTCTAGCTGGAATGGCTGCTTTTCTGACCTTTACAGTGAGCTGTATCATGGAAGCTACCACTGAAAGCAAACCCTGCAAACAGGGAAGAAACTGATTCTGTTCAGCACACTGCCTAAGGGAGCTTAACAGAAACAGAGCCAAGCACACACACCACAGAAAGGGTAGGTCCTGTTAATGGCAGCACCAGCTCAGACCTGATTAGGGTGACTGTGAAACTGCACCTCTAACTGGACAAGTATTATTAGGCACACAAACAAATCTCTCAAACTGACACATTCAACACAGAGCTTCTTGACATCCTCACAGGTCAGAAGAGTGGGATGAGGACTGCAAAAATCACTGGATCCAATGTCTTCTGGGCATCTGCTGTTAAAAGACTCTGTCTTAAGTGTTCATTTTGCTGCAAGTTTTTTGTTTTATCCCTTAAAAACAAGGGCTCTGCCTTACCATAGCCCCGCACTTTCTGCAGTCATTTACGCCTGTGTAACGTGTGAGCAGTGTGGGTGTAAACATTACTATTCTGGTTTGGTAGCATTTGCCACCCACTTTGCCTAGGTGTGAATGACTGCACAAGGTGCAAGGCAATGGTGACAGTGCTGCAGGGACTGTTTTACATAGCTCTTACACCCATAGTAATACGGTGCAGGGGGATGGAGAGACAGCAAGAGAGCAGGAGGAGAGATGCATCAGGTATCTGCCAAAAAAGCAGCCCGACAAGAGGCCTCACCAAGCACAAGCAGCTCCACTGACTCTTCATTCTTGCCCTCCACATCATCTGGTGTGATAATAAGGCAGTAATAGAGGCCACTGTCTCCCCACATCAACTTCCCGATTTGCAGGTCTGCATCTGGAAGACAAAAAAGAAAAGTCAGGCTTTCCAGGAAGGATGGAGTGTTGAATGCACTGGGTCCATCTCTGTGTCCCAAATCCATTTCATTTTCTCCCTAAGAAGAAGGGTTAACCTTATCCAGAATATCACAGTGTTCAGGAAAAAACAACAGGTCGGGACTTCTGGCTGCAGGTGGGAAATCAGATAATGCTGCAGAGGCAGCTCACCCAAGAGCAGAAGGGGTCACTAATGTCTCTCTGTCCTTCCTGTCACCTAAGGCTGGGGTCCCAACACTACTCATGTCATGAAAGAAGGGTTTAGACAGTGCCTTCTCTACAGCACCTCAGTCATTTGAGAAGAGGTTACACAGAGACAAAGGAAAACACTCCCTCTTGTGAGTGTGGGTGCTCTCCATAGCCACGCAGAGGAGTCTCCACTTCTGGCGAGGTGGTCTCCCCAGCTGATCAGAAACCTTGTACTTTTGAGGGACAAGGTCTCTCACACAGCCTTCCAGACAAAATTGTTGAAGGACCCTGCCATTCCCCATCTCCACCCAACCTGACTTCTCCCCACAGAAATCTCTTCCTTTCACTCTGCCCAAGGCTGTGTGGGTTTAGGTTCATGACAGAGTAAGCTGGTGAAGTCCAGGGCTAAGCAAACATGAGGTGTAGGATAATCTTGTTATTTCTAGGAAAACAGCAGTGGCATTTACAAGGAAAGAAAACTTATCCTGCAGAGACTGAATTTGTATCTCTCTTGCTGCCACCCCTTTGCTACGGAAAATCTATATATACAGCAATATGTAGAAGTCAGGAATAAAGAGCTTCCACTTCATGGAAGGGAAAAGAGGATACTGTATCTCAATTGAATACCTACATGGAGTCAATTGAAGGGAAGTGCCATAGGAAATTACCTTTGGGTCTAGGATTGATTGACTGAATCCTAAATGTCTGACACAGAACAGCTCCCTTCCCACAGCCTTTTCTGAGGGAGTCAACTAAACAATTACTGCCAGACTCCAGCATCCCAAATTGCTACAGGTCCATTCCAGCCCCCACCAAGCGCCACTGTGGCAGGAGAGTTACCGTGGACAATGCTGACATCTCTTTCCTTATAGAAGTCTCCTATGGTGATGGCAGATCCCTGTTTGGAGGCCACGACACGGACTGTCCTCCTGCTGTCCACACAGTCCAGGTAGGGATCCCAGTCCAGGTTCCTCTTGCTCATTGTTTGCAAACCAGAAGTCACCATACCCAGAGCTTCTCCCATCCGGTCCTGGCAGTAGGATTTGTACCTCCACTGTACCACAGCTGGTTGGGTGGATGAAGTAGAGAAATGGCAGCGAAGCAGAGCAGGCTGAAACAACATGGCCACCTTCTTCTTCTCAGGCACAGTGACCTGCAACCCCTCCACCTCAGCTAGAAGACAAAAAGATGAGTATCATATGCCTTGGCACTGCTTGAAGAGGGAGCTACTGCATTTTCTCACAGCATCATTCTCCCCACATACATAAAACTGTCCATCTGTTTCAGGTGCTAGGGCGCAACACTCCTCAATGTATGTAAGCACGGATGTTGGCAGCAGAAATAAGTTTGCTTTTTCATAGCTTACAGTCACAAAGAAAAACACAGCATGATGGGGCTGAAGGCTCAAATGTAGCATCCTTATGCTGTAGAAGCCCTAACACAATGGTGTGATGATTCATGGCTTCTGTGTCAGGTTCAAACACAAGGAAGAGGTATTTTAGGGGTGGCCACGCTCCACTTGTACAGCAGGTCAGCCAAGGGGCCAGATCCTGAGTTCATGACAACCCCACTGCAGAATAAGTCACCTCCCTCTCCATCTCAGCGGCATCACACCTCCTCTTTCCAAGTCAGGCAACACACAGTGCCTGGACCAGCACATTCTGCAATGGTGCCCAGTTAGTGCTGCCTGCTCTGCCAAACTCCAGAGATGCATGAAGGAGTGGATCCAAATCACAGAGCTCTTCCCAGGGCTGGCAAGTAGCACTGAGAGAAATTGCTCTGTGTGGGAGGTGTGGAGAAAAAAGGGCCCAAACCCTCGAGTTTTTCACATTCCCAGGGAGGAGAGGCATCTCAACGTGTAATGTTTATCTAGCAGCTGACATGAGAGCTGCAGCCTGGACCTGATGCATTAAAGGACCTGATGCATCAAAGGACCTGATGCATTACATACAGAGAAGATGCAGGAGACTGCTGCTACACCCTTGTGTAGCTGAGGGAGAGTCAGAGAGAAATGTCAGCCCACAGGAGAGTGAGGCACTCCATCCACCCACAGGGATATGGCCAAAACTCCCCCGCATGCCCTTCGCTGCTTCCCTCCTTGTGCTGCAGGCAGCAATCTCTGAGAGCACTCACAAAACGTCGGAAAAAGGGAATCTGGTTCAGTATGGAAAATGCTGGTGCTACCACTCACCTCACCCAGAGCAGGTGGAAAAGAGGGAATACACAGGAAACAGGGAAAAAGAGGAAATACAAGGAAACATTCAAAACAACAAAGCAGAAGAGAAAGTCTACACAACATCTGGAGAAGGGACTGGTGGACTTGGGGAAGCTTAGCAAGGAATGAAAAGACTGAGGACAAAGAAAGACTTCCTGATACCAAGAAGTAGTAGAAGAGAAGTGAAAATGCAAGAAATAAGACAATGGAGTAAGGATAACATACCAGAGCAAATATAAGAAAAAGAAGGATAAGCAGGATGACAATCGGGAAGCTTACAGTTGGAAAAAGCTGGAGAAGGTGTCTCAGCCCAGGTCAAAATAAGTACAAAGGGCTGCAGTCAGGTTGCAGGAGATTCAGAAATGGTGTAGAAAAGAGAGGAAATGGAGTCAGCAAAAATAACCCACCCACTTCAGAAAGCAGAGATGAAAAGAGATGGAAATTGGCAAAAGAAAGCGAAATGACAGGAGATATCTTTAGAATGGGGGGGGGGGAAGGCATAGACTAAAGCACTGAAGCTTGAAGCAGACAGAGAGCAATAAATGCATCAACTGTGTAACAGCAGCAGGCATGAAGAGACAAGGTCAAGCTGGAGACAGCTGCAGACCTCAAAAGCAAGCAGAGATTGCATGATCAGGATTCAGAACCAAAGGAAAGCGAAGAGGCTGAAAAAACAGTGAATCTTAAGTTCAACAAGTTATCACCGTCTGAACTGTTAAGCACAATGAGGTCTATAAATGCCAGCTGGACATTTATAGGAAAACACAGCAGGGACAGAACCTAGGGAAAAGCTTATTTCAGAGGCAAGGTGGTCACTGATACTAACAGACTTACTGGTCTAGGCAGGATTGGAACTTGGGGACTACTATGTGTAGAGGAGCACAAGGGTGCTCTGGCATTTGCACAGAAATGTTAGATTATGCATGCAATGAATGCAGGACACCATGCACGTTGTGATTGTGCCATGTGGAAGTTGCACAGGAGCTCATCAGCTTTGCCAGAAGTGCCTGGACCCAGATCCAAATGCTGCAGTGTGGCTGTTCTCCAGAGTGCCACCAAGCACAGCTGAGGTCTCCCACAGGACAGGCAGGGCAATGAGGCAGCTCCTGCACTTTCCTGAGCCACAGGCAAAGAGATTATTCAGGAAGTGGCAGCTGGGACATTTCTGCCAGGCTTCCTTTACCCAGGGACCAAGCGGCACTAAGGGAACACCACTTGTTCCTCAAGGTGAACCAAGTGGTGACAGCTAATCCTCTCCTCTCCAGAGACTCACGCTTTCTGGGTTGCATCTGAAAGCAAGAAACACTCAGAACACCTTGAAAAACCAATGGGTCCGTGTCAGACCTGTGCCTGGCAGCTCCATGCCTGACCCCTGACAGTCTGAGGCCGAAGTCAGCGTGTGGCATGAGCTGATCAAGTGACTCATCACGTTACCTCAGCTTCAGGGATAAAACAGTGACACACTGAATATTTAAATCTTTCCCTTGTGAACCAAGAATGCTGCTCAGTAAACACAGCGCTCTCAGCTAACCATGCACCATAGCCCTCCTTCCCTGTTAATGAGATTAATGAGTTTGGCAAGCCAGGGACTGCTTTAATAAATGATTAGCTGAGCTTTAGCAAATTCTCATCTGACTAACTTTCCCCACCCTACCCCATGTGAATGTCTATACCAAGAAAAGAAAAGCAGCTTTTGGAAAAATGCAGGGATTCTTTTTCGACCAAAAAGCATTTTGGAGATGTGCAAAAAATTATCTGGCATCTTCTATACCCTATCCCAAACTCTTTATTAACTTCTTAAGTATTATTTTCGGAATCCTTCCAGGAATAGCATTTAAGAGCAACACTGTGCCTCAGATTGGGAGAGTGGAGCAGATAAAACTTTAGATCTATTTAAGTCAAATTATATATAATTATATATGGCTGAATTGGGAAATTATACACCTGTTATTTCCTCTGCCAAAAAAGAACTACTGGGATTGATTCATGTATTACGTCACTGCTGTAACAGTGTCCACCAAAAAGGCCACCATGATGTTTGAGTGCCTGAAGACAAGATGGTGGCTTTACACTCATCAGTTATGTCCAGACATGGGAATTATAGGACTTCCTCACCTTCAAGATGGAACTTCTGGCCTTCAAATGTAAGTGTATTACATTTAAATTACAATTAAAGTGTAGCCAAGACAAGGAAAGCCTGAGACATATCACAGGACAGAAGTCTGAGTTGTTAAGAAAGCAGAGGAAAAAAAAAAGAGTGAAAAACGTGAAGTTATGAGAAGCTTAGTGACACCATGATAGCTCTTTGTCTAGTTTAGTACAAATAGGACTAAAAAGAAACTGAATTGTGTTGTGCTATGTTTTGACTGATGCAGACAGAGCAAAATTAGCCCTTACTTCAAACTCATAATGGAAATGCAATTCCTGCACTCTAGAGAAGGAATCTGTTCATTGTGAATTTCAGTGTTTCAAGTTTCACAAGGAAAAATCCAGCTCCTATTTTTCTTTCCTCCCTTATTTGCTCTCCTAAACTCAAAGAAAAAGGTCTGAAAATATTTATCAATTGCATCTTACAAAACAGTTTTCTCTTAGAAAACAGAAAGAATCCATGGGTTTGTGTGTCTGTACAAATATATATATATATATACACACAAGCTCCTAGAGAAAGAGCTTAAAAATAATCACACTTCCGAAACATAATTGTATGGGGTTTGTCTGTTTCAACTGGCAATGTGCATTTGTCTCCTTGCTCTGATTCCTTTCCTGAACTATCCTCAGATTATGCATTCAAACTATGCAATCAACACACAAGCTATCAACTACACACAAGCTATCGCTAATACATTTCACTGGTGATTAAAGAAAATTCCAGGAAGCGATTACAGAGGGGATATTTGTAAGTGCGGGTTCGAGCCTTGTGAGCCTGATCTTCCTAAGCGCCTTCCCTGGGCAAGGGAAAGGGCAATTGAGAGGTGACAATTGAGGCTCCTGCTTTGCCTTTGACCTCCAGAGAAGCCTGTGGCTCCTTGAGGTGAAATGAATCCCAGGAAGATTTATTAACTTCACTACACAGCCTCTAGGAATAGAAGCGCAGAATGGTTTGGGTTGGAGGGCACCTTAAATGTCATGTAGTTAGAATAAAATTGATCTGAAGCACCAAACCCTGGAAGTAATGGCAAAGCCAAATGCTGTAGTTCAGTGGAACATGTCTCAGGCTGCGTCCTTCTGGAACATACAGGGCTTGAGCCCAACAGAAGGCAGCACACATTATTCCTCAGGTCACATGTGTCTCCCTATCTGTGCATACATCTCGTCTCTTTCCTTATTTGGCTCATGCTTCTGCTTGCCTGAGGTAGTACAGCTGATTCTATGAAACTACAAAAATCACATCTCCCATTTGCATGGGGGAATAATACCTTTATTGATATATAAATACCTTTATTGACAGGTGTGGCAGTTGCGCACGCAGGAGAATGGAAATCACTAGGTCCTGAACCAGGCACCTCAGGAAAGCTACTCCTAGACTTTACTTCAGGACTTAGGCAGAAGAACATCCATTCACTGGTAAGAGACAGTGCCCTTAGGTAGCTTATACCACTTCCAAGTCAAATAAACTGTTAGGCAAAAGTATCATTGATTTTGGCACCTTGGACACTGTGCATCATTTCAAAGTGTTCTCTCCCCCACTGCTGAATACTGGCACACCATACACAGTTTTATATGTGGATTAAGCTTGAATCAGGAAGGGCAAGATCTGGGCTTTGAGACCAGAAATCCAGAGATGATGTAGAGATGTGTAAACAGATGAATGGAGAGCCAGTGGGATCACTAAGATTGTATTGTACAGGTTCTTGCCTACTCATGTTGGACTAAATCCAATCCATGCAATTTATCAGCAAAAGCCATCACCATCAGATTGTGTTGAGTGCTTATGGGAAATTAATTGGATGTTTTGGTCTGGCTCCTATCAGACTTGTGTTCCTAGCAACGTGAACACTAATTGTCAACACTTTTTGGAAGCAAAAAAACCAATGCCTGAACAAGGCAGCTGCAGCTGAGGTGAAAGCATGATGCTATTTTTCACTGCCCCGTAGCAAAACCAAGAATTTCAGCTCTCCAGCTACTTAACCTGGAAAGGGGAAAACCCGAAGCAGCTGCAGAAAAACGCGGCCTTGCACACCCAGCACTCACAGCACAGAACCTCAACACAAAAACATTCCACGTAGGACAGCCCAGGCCGTGCAAAATGACTGCAGTAGACATTGGACTATTCCTTGCTGTTCCACATTCTGGGGCTCTCCCCAGACAGCCCCTGCTCCTCACTTCATTCTTCACCAGCTTCCCTGTGCTCGTTGTGCTCCCTTACCACAGCCCCCTTCACACATTCAAAAAAGTCACTCTGGATGCTCTCAGGTGAATTATCTCAGCTCTGGCCACTAAATAAAACCCACCCTGCCATACTGCTGTCTGAAAGCAGTTACAGTTGTCAGAAGCCTCCTGATTTAGACTTAGTTCAGCATCCCAGAAATCATTCCCAGAAATATCACTCATCAGAAGCCTGAGAGCAAAGCAAGAGAAACGCAAAAAGTCCCTCCAAGCCTTTTAACACCAAGCCATAACACCTGTCCTTGGGATGGCATTGGGATTTCCACTGCTGCCAGTCTCACTCAAGGTGACCTCACAAGAATACAAAAGAAGAAAAACATGAGATTTCTTCCCCGTTATGCTACACCTGTGCTCTGTGAAGCCAGGCAAGGGAAATCAGATGAACTCTTTAAATCAAGGCAAGCAAGAGAGTCCAACCATTTCCCTGCCTTCCCAAGAAGTGTGATCAGCTGGGCAGAAACAGCAAAGCACAACTGCGCTCCAGCATGCCCCTCTGCCTGCCCTCCTGAACTGTGACTGGGAAAAAACAGGTATAGCAACAGTGTATAGGGACTGAGTGCTAAATTACTGGTGGAAAAGTACTTATCAGGAAGAAAAGATCCCATTGCAATTAACATGGACAATCTTCTAATTGTAATTTATCCAAGCTTAGTCCAAGTTGTGAGGCAGAAAAAATTTGGTCTGCTTGTTCTGTACATAAAACTGGAGATCAGTCTCCAGTGCAGCACTATGCTCTTGTTTTAAATGCATTAGAAATTACAGCATTAATAAGAAAATTGTAAATACGAGGGGAGGATTCATTCCAGACTCAAGCTGCACTTGGTAATTTACAAGAACTGGCTTTACACGAGGACTAAGGATATTTGGCAAATTTTATCTTCTTTTTATAGAATGAGAGCACAGTCCCACGCATATCTTAACCCGTGTGACCTCACCGGAAGGAATAAAGAATGACCTGCTCTTCATCCATTTGCTGTTGTTATTAAAACACTCGCTTCAGGCATGTGGGAGAGCAGGACAGGAGGGGGAGAAGCCAAGCCAAATCCATTGTACCTCACACAGGATTTTTTGAAATTGCCATTAAGAACTCACAATGCGCAAAACCAAACAAAAGATAAACGCAAGAGCCAAAAATTAAAGACAAACAAAGGACAGAGAGGAATTACTGCTGGGAGGAAAGGGACTGAAAGTGCTGATTAGAAATTTCTCAGCCCACCTCCAGGAGGGAGGAGGGGAGGGAAGGGAACGAGAGCCTTCTCTTTGGTGCTCTCTTTTGTCTCCCTGCTTCTTCCCCATCTTGCACTCTGTCCCCTGGCCTCTCCGCCTCCCAACCCCCACTTCTCTTCCCCAGAGTGGAGTGTACCACTCTGGCTGGATTAGGGCTCCTTACCTTGATGCAGACCTTTCATTCCTTCGCACAGCCGCTGGGGAGAGGAAAATCTCGAATCCATGTTTGCTAGCCCCCTCTTCCTTTTCTATGCACGCACATTCACACACACTCACACCCCTTTGCTTATTTGCTTTCTCTCGGCTGTGTAAAAAGACATCAGCACCTGATTTATGGCTGGGCAGCAGCGGTGGAGGCTGGAGGGGAGCTGGTGAGCGCCGACTGCCTCCATCCCTCGGCACACAGCTACGGATAACCTGTTGCCTGCCGGAAGCCTGTGCCTGCCAGCTCTCCACAGCACCAGCAGCACGCAGTCCTGTCTCAAAAACACAGGACTAGAGGAAACTGGAAGGTCTTCCCACTGCAGCGGTACCTCTCTCTCTGCATTGACCCTGCATGCTCCAAACAGTGCTGCCAGGAATCGTGAACTGCCCTCAGTGGAAGGAGAAAAGTGTCAACAGCCCGGTCTTTTAGCTTGATAAAAAAAGTCCTGATTAGTCTGACACGTCCAGATAAAGAAGCTCTTTAAAAAGAGGGAGGAATGTAATGTCACGTTTAGCTACAGCCTGTACTCCTCTGCCGGTCTTTGGGCGCTGTTTATCAGCACGCTACTATGGCTAGTAGGAAAGGAGGGGCAGCTGTGGGTGCGCTGGCACTCCAGACCAACTCACTGAAGTGGGATACATTTGGAAGCAGCCAAATGGCAGGGAAGAAGGAAGGGAGAGAGGGATGAGCTGGAAGCTGCTGAAGCCCCAGATGAGGCCGTGAAACCCTGGAAGGGAGCAGTAGGCAGGCACCGGTGTTGAAGATGACTCAGAGTGAAAATGCAAGGAAAGGGGTGGGTGGGTGGTGGGAGAGAGGTGTTATGACTAAAAGCCGAATTTACTGCTTGTGAATCCTAAATCTGAATAGGAAGAGGGAAGAGGCTGAGGTCTTTTTTGTGGGATACATAGGTGACAGTGGGAAATATATGCCACTTAACCCAAGTGTGTCCGTTTCTTCTTTCAGCTTGTAACCAGCCTGCCTGGCTAAGTCATTCTACTGCAGCTTTTCCTATAGCCTACTGCTCCTGTCTGTGCCTGGCTGCTGCACCGGCTCACAGGAGGCAGATCTTGCCCCTGACCTGACATGGCTTTTTCTCATTCCCCCCGGTTCCCGCCGCTCTCACCCTGCTGCAATCCCTTCCCTCTCCTTTCCTCGTTGCCCAGCTCTCAGACCCAGCCCCTTTTCAGCTCCCCCCCATCACTCTGCTCGCCTCTCCGGCTGCCTTCCCCCTGCCCTAGGGGGGGGGACTTGCCCGACCTTTTCGGGAGCCGGCGAGGCGGGCGGCGAGCTGGGCTGGGGGGCAATCCCGTCCTGCGCTCACAAAGGCCTGGGCACAACTGCACCGTCACGGGGAAGGCCCCCCGAGAATTCCACCCCCCTGAAAGCCGGGACACAGGCAAGGCAGCCCCCTCCTCTCACACCTCTGTTGAGACGGCATGTTTGGTCAGGACACTGGGTAAAGGAGAAGTTCCTGCAATTGTTCCCGGCACGGCACGGGCGGGAGGAGCCGGGGGTTTGTCGCCATCCCTCCGGCACCGCGGCCAAGGACACTCCGACACCCCCGGGCCGGCTGCCCCTTCCCCTGCTCTCCGCCGCGGCGGGCGGGAGCCCAAGCGCCGCCGGGACCGCGCCGAGAGAAGCGCCGGGGGCCCCGGACCTGCCCCGCGTCCCCAGCCCTCTCCGCGAAGTCTCCGCAAACTGCACCGCGGGACGCCCCCGCGCCGCTCCCGGCCCCACGCCGGCTCCCTCCGCAGCATCTCCCCCAACCGCCCCCCATTTTCGCCCTCAGCAAAGCGGCGGAGCCCGGCGGGCTGGGCACGGCGTGGGGACGTCGGGGCCACCGGGCCACCCGGTCTTCCGCCCGCGGCCCTACCTGCGAGCCACAGCAGGACGATCCATCCCAGGACGTGCCCATCCATCTTCCCAGCGGTGCAGGCGGCGCGGGGCGGCAGGAGAGGCGCGGGGGCGGCCCCGCTCGGGCAGCCGCCTCCCCGCAGAGCCGGCCGGGCTGGCGGAGCGGCCGCGCAGAGTGGCTCCGCTCCGCTCCTCCCCCGGGCCGGCTCCCCGAGGCCGCCCCCGCCGCTGTCCGGGCTCGGGCGGGGGGCGGCGGCGGGGAGGGGAGGGGGACGCGGCTTCCCGAAACTGCTTCGCTTCCCGCCCTCCCTGCCGCCGGCAAAGGCGCGTTTCGGTTGCCTGGTGCCGCTCCTCAGCCTGCGGGCACTCCGGCACGTTCCTCTGCAACTCCTTCGGCCCCGGCATCCCCGCTTCTTAGCGGGGCTCTTACAACTTCTCTAGTAAGCGCTTAAAAATGTCCCGCCGATCATCTGTCGTCCCCAAATTAGCCAAATGTATACCTTGGGAAATGAGCGTAGACGGTTCCTGTTCTAAATTTCCCTGGAGTTTCCACTTCCAGCATGGGCATGGCAACTAATTATTGTAATTTTAGATAAAGGAGTATAATTTTAGGTAAGGAGGTGCTCTGGCTTTTAACAATGGGCAGCCGAGTTGCGGGGTGTTAAGTTTTCGTGCCAACATGATACTGGAAGGGGATGGGGATTTCTTTGTTTGGTTTTGGTTTGTTGTGGGGGTTTTTGTGAGAAAGGAATCACATACAACCTTAAATGACATTTTAGAATGTGGCTGTTGCTTAGAAATTAAACGGTCCTGGCCGCAACAAACCCACGTGGATACGGATTAACTGTACTTAAAACTTTAATTTATTAAAGTTTCTGTGAAAACTTAATAAGTCAGTGGAATTATTCATGGGCCTAAATAGCTGGTGAAAATAGCATGGTGCTTTCTTTTGTGGCTCAGCACTGGAGAGAATTCCGCACCTTGCAAAATGGCACTCCCCATTCACAGCATGCAGCATAGCTTCCCTCTGAGTGCTGTTCATCCTCAGGCACTTTTCTTAGGTTTGGCTGGTGTTTGTAACCAAAGCTTGGACGCTGCAGGCATCAGTGATCCACATGAGAGATGGGAGTATTCTGCAACTTCGTTTCATCTGGAAGCTGCCAAAAAACATAAACGATTCTGATTTTTCTAAAGCAAAGCGCTTGGTGTGTCCTGCTGCTAAAGGCAGGGTGCACAGGGACGCCTGCAGTAAATCTGTACGAGCTGTTTATATTCTAGCAGGTGTTTTCCAGCTGCTTGTAGATTCCTCATCACTTCACCTTTCAGGCTGAACTTCTCTACAGGCGAGATAAGCTTTTCTTTAAAAGTGTGAATGAAAAAAGATCAATAATTTCTGAAGGAAAAACCAAGCCAGCATGTTTGCTGTGATAAAAGACGTGTTGAAACATCTTTGGTTGTTTTCAGACAGGTGTAGTTCCTCTGTTAGTACAGTTAGAATGGAATTAAGCAAGGAGACAATCCCTAGGCAGTTGAGCTGTTTTTAAGTGTTTTATTTGGAGCTATTCAATGTTATTTAAAAATATTTTTCAGATGGAAGTTTATTTTTATTCAGCATTGCTTAAAAAAAAAAAAAAATACACACCCACCCCAATCAGTGTTCTGATGTTCCTCTGACCTGATACATTATGAATTTAACTGTTTTGCACTACTAGCTAAAAGTTACTATTAAGCAGTCCCTCCCTGTTACACTAAATAAAGGATATTGCAGCAGTGCAGTTCTCCTTCAGCACACTGATCTGACACCCCACTGCCTTCGTGCATACTTGCAGGTGGAAGACAAAGTAGAAAATCTCACTAGGGCCACAAACTCAGCCTCCAGCAATGTGTGGTTCCAGAAAATTCAAATGGAACTATAATACTTTGCATCAGCACAGGGCCTGCCTCACCACTGTTACCTATCTATAGGATATAATCCATGAAAGTTGGTATGGGTCGAACTAAGACTCCTAAAAAGTAAATACAAAGCTATTTTTCTTTCCTTCCCCTAAAGATTTTTCTTGAAAACCCTCAAAATTTCAAGTGAAATCCTGGTTCCTTGCCTTTTTGTAACTTAGCTGGCCAGGATTCTGATCCAGAGTTTCCTGAGACAATGTTGATGTTGATAGTATCTCATCTGTTTAACGCTGGGAGCAGTACAATCCCTTATGCGTCACTATTGTTAGCTACTACTGGGGGTTTTTGTTAGTTGTGTTTTTTTAATCTACTCCAGCTTTTGCAAATCAATTTGGCATGCATCACTTTTGCTAAACTTTTGACTCACGACAAAGGAAGGAAAGATTTTCAATAGAAGGAAGCACCATTGTTTCACATGTAACGTTGGATTTATATCTGCTTTGAAATTCTCATAAGTTTACTGTAGGGTACTCTCTCATTTAACGTGAGCTGTCATTTGTATATATCCACCTAAGATGGATGTCCAGGCCCTGAATAGATGTTCCAGATCTCTGCAGACCTTTGATCTCATGATTGCAACATCTGAGCTGGCTTAATAGTTAATTTGGGATGTTGTCTTTCCTTTTAGCCCAAGACAGAAAGCTGCACGACTGCATTTAGCCCCACTTCACCTTCAAACGGTGGGGAAATTCCGATGCAATTAGCCAGATGGCTTCAAGCCACAGCGCAGCAGGGATTCTCTGTCCTTTGAAAAACAACACACTGATGGACTTAAACCTTCATCTCCCTCAGTCACTTGACAACACTGACACCGGATGAGCAAATTCCCGGTGTTTGCGCTGCGTAATTTAGTCCCAGGCAGAATCGGAGGAATTGTGACACTGTGACAGTTTGATTTCACTGCTGATACCGTGACTCCACCTGAAGGAGTTCTCTAAGCGATGGGATCAAGAACAAATTCAGCTGAACAATGGGGAAACAAGCAAACTAATTTTTACTCATGCTGTAGCAGCTGCTGGCTCTTTTCTCTCCTTGCCAAGTACTTCGTTCCTCCCTCCCCGTCTCATCCTCCAGTACCAATCTTTTGTGGCCGTTTCCTCTGCTGATTCGCAGAGTCAGCTTTTTAAGTTACCACCACGTGGAACGATTTACACTAGCACCTCAGTCAGAATGACCCATCTTGGCAACATCCCTGAAAACCCACTCTGCGGCATCAAGATTTTCATGCCGTTCAGCCCCCCGGATTTCCCTTGTAGAAATTTCCATAGAAACAGTGATTTCAACAGCTTTTCTGGGATGCCATGCTAGACTCAGCCATTAGACACTGCTCTCCTGATTTAGTTCTGAGATCAGCACCTCGCAGAATTTACTGGGTGATACACCATCAGTTCACAGCGTTTAGCGAGTCTCTTCACATAGCAACTAAGTAAAACTTTTCCTCCTTTGCTGTGTTACATTGGAATCTCCTATTAATCCTTGATCGCTTCACAGCAAGACATAGATGAAATATATTCACTCTCGGGGTTGTTTTTTTCCAAGCTGCCTGGCTACATTTGATAGCACAATAATACAGAGCTTTTATGTCCCATTAACATCAGGAGTGAGTGATAACGTATATATAAACTGCTAGTGTTTTTTAATCGTGATGTTTGTATCAAGAAATGTTTAGAATATTTAATGGAGAAATTTGGCTTTCTCACTACAATGAACCTTCATGTCTGTAATATAAATTCAGCATTAGGAAGAACCCAAGAGAACAGCATCCTCCTATTATTTTCTCTCCTGTATAAATTTCCTATGCTGCTTCTGGCTCTTTTTTAGACACCAAAAATCATAGTATGCCTTTGCTACACTTACCTGAAATTTTCATTTAAAACACTAATGTTTTGTGAACTTTTCATACAGGTAGAGGATCACAAATGAATCATCCCAGCTCACCATCTTTTGTGTGTCAATACAGGCAAAAAAACCCCACAATAGGACAAACTCTGCTTGCATATCTACAGATAACCTAGGAGGTGACAAGCTGTTAAATCCTCTAAGGTCTTGGCTGTAGAGGAACTGTGGGCAGCACAAATACCTTCAGCGACTTGGAGTTCAGAACCTGGACTTCTGTGATAGTCCAATCCAGGTTTCCCAATAAAATAGGCCACAACACTTCACCACACTACATCGATTAGTTTGAACTACAGCCTGTATGTCACAAAAACGAATCACAAATTACTTTGGGTGGGAAGGGACCTCACCCTGCCCCTAATTTAATCTGTCTCCACTTTCTAGTACTGCCAAGCCAGAGGGCAAGGCACTCTTAAGGCATTTCTGGAGGTAATGGCAAGCTGTGATCAAAGGACCCTTAACATCCTCTCTGAAGTTCAACAGACTGTTAGTTTGTTATATTCTTGAGCTAACATCAGAAATGGAGAGAGCGTCCCAGGCCCAGTTGCTAAAAGCATGAAAGCAGAAGTATTACAGCATCATTATCCCTGCTTAGCATTTGTTTGTCCTTCCAGGGATGATGCCCTTAGTCCTCTTGACACAGCATCACATAGAGAGCTCCTCTTTGGTCGATATTCCACCCTATCACCTACCTTATTAAGTGTTCCTTCAATCTTTGTGTTTTTCCCAAGTAGCTGTGATGACTACAGGTTTTATTGGAAGCTACCAAGTATTTAGTATCAGGCAGCCAAGAAACAACTTAAAAAAGATCTCTATAAAAAGCGTGATTACAATTCCTCATTTAAAATTACATTTTGAGACACCTAAAGCTAATGCTCTAACCAGGGACTGGACAGTCTTTGTGTCATAAATCTGTATCCTCGATTCATTGTTATGTGGTCGAGTCACATGCTTCACGTGTCTGAATGCATTACCTTTAGTAACCACACTTAATATCTTTTTGATGCAATTACAAACCAATGTGACAGAATGTATTTGCTGCAAACCCACGCTGATTGGCATTAATTACGTTACTTTTCTTTAATTCCTTATTGAAGCAAATCCTGTATCAGTGATTCTATTTTGCCTGGGATCCCTGTCAGTCTAACAGGTCTTTAATTACTCAGGTCATTCGACTTAGGGCCAGATCCAAAACAAGACTTTGGAAAATTTTTGGTACCTACCATTTAGAACTCAAATCTTAAAAGAACCCTCATTCAGCAGCAGATTGAGACTGAAAGCACACATGTACTGTCAAAGTTGCCTAAAGGCTTACAGTTTTCCTTCTCTGCATAACCAGATAGTCGTGAGCAGAGAGATGTCTAACAAACACCCAAGGCAAGACTTTCATATATTTGAGGTGTCTCAGCCAGGTCATTGTTTTCTACCTGAAAACCTGGTCTGATCTGATGTTAAGGATTTCCCAGACTCTGTCCAAGATACTTGGGACAACGTGGTGGTTTCACTGGAGCCATGCCATAAAAGGTGTTTGCAACTGATGGCATAGAGGGGATACAGCTGTAGCACATCTGGGCAGCTGGTTGCCATGTACCAGGTTTAGTAGTCCTGGGATGTGCTGGTCAGCAGGGTTACAGCACTTGCCCAGAAAGTCCCATGCATCCCACAACTCCATGAACTGCTGCACTGCAACCCCAAACATAAACACAACCATTTCTGGAGAGAAGACAGAAGCATTATCAGCTCTCATTTGAGTTTCCTGAGGAACCTCAGGGAAGAAAGGTGCTGATACCACCCAGGAGGCGTGGTCCAGGACATTCACAACAGGTCCAACACTCAGCAAAACCCTGCAAAGACAGGCACGGGAGCAAGGCAGGGTGAGCTTTTATAAAAAGGTCTCCTGTCTCCTACATTTTCAAAGTTACATCCTTGATCATATAGATGAGGTGTAAGGCACCCTGCACTCTTGCAGTCGTGGCACTGTTCAAAAAGAAACCCAAGATTCACTAGGTCAAAAGGTCAAAAGATAAGTCGGCAGCTGTAGCTGACTGGTTAAATCGTTCACCTGGGGAAGGGAAGCCTGCAGGCTCTCATCCCTGAGATGTTTATGCATTAAGTGTGAAACAAAAATAATTACTGGTTTCCATTTTGTATCACTCTCCGGAGAATTTGTAGGTTTTAAAATCTCCATAACCAGGCTGAGAAAGAAATCAACCGTGAGATTATGTGACAAAAGCTCGTTTCCAAAACACACAAAGGAGTGCAGAGAGACAATGCCCCTTGGGTGGTTTGTAGCCCGACTAACACCCTGCCCTGGCTCCTCCCACACCCAGCACAAAAGGCCATCAATTGTCCATTTTCACAAGTCCAAAGAAGCACGGGGACACAATGGCAGATGGTGGGAACCCTCAGATAGGAACTCAAAATAAAGGAAAACCATTTCAGGCTCTTCCCAGGGCTGTCCCAGGGAAGCCTCGGCCCCAGGTGCAGACAGGAGCCTATCAAGGTGAGTCAACACAGCAACCTGAGGACTGAGGGGGACTGAGTCCTACAGATTTAGGACTGATTAGGGGATGAAAGGGAAGACATTTCAGGATTGCATAGGACTTCTTGTGGGATGCTTAGGGAAAAACACAAAGGCAAAGAAAGGAAGAGATCTAGGTGATTTGTAACAAGTAAGAGAAATAGAGGGATAAAGGGATAAAAAGAGCTAGTTGTGTGTGAAGGGTTTGCTGGGTGATCTGCTTATCTGTCATGCACGGTGTTCCTTTCTTATTATTAAATTCCTTTATAAATTTTTTTTTTTTTTTTCCCTAAGTGAACAACTCTCTTTTTTGGGCGTGTCCATGTGTATGGGGGTCTGGTGCCATCCTCTAGTCATGCCATGGGTGAGAGAGTCCACGTGCTGGGTGACAGTGCCTGGATAGACTGGAGAAGAAAGTCGACTTAAATGCCAGCACCTGGAGTGGGACTGCAGGTAGACAGGGCCCCTACGTGTCCCTGGGGCCAGGAGCTGGAACGAGTGATGGGTCTGGGTGCCACCAGCTGGGCCTGGACTGCAGGCACTGGTGTGGCTGGGTGCCAGCAGCTGGAGAGCCCCGGGGGAGTGACCAGGATCACTGTCCCCTGGAGCAGAGGGTAGCCAGAAGCCCTGGTGTCAGTGTGACAGTGTTAGTTACAATCCAGCTGGGCTGCTCTGTGGGAAAGTGGTGTGCCCTGAGAGCCAGGGAGGGGAGAGGATGGCTCATCTCTAATGGGAAAACCACAGGAGGAGCTGGGTTAGGCTGGGAATACATACTTGACCTCCCTTCACTTGGACCTGGGAGTGTGGAGTCGCATCAGCCCCGCCCTCCTGGGCTGATGGATCTGGCCTGATTCCTCCAACATAAACACCAAATATTTCCCTTTGTGGGGGAGTGCTGCAGCCCCAGACCAGCAGGTAAGTGGGGAACAGCAGATGTTGTCATTGCCATGCCTTTTTAGAAAAACTTTGCTCATTCTTTCTGACAAAAAAAAAAAAAAAAAAAAAAAAAAAAAAAAAAAAAAAAAAAAAAAAAAAAAAGATTATAGCCTTGAATACTGAATGAATTAAAATACATTACTGGCAGAAAAGTTCCAATAGCTTTCTTGTCCATATAGCAGCAGGGTACATAGACCCTATTTTGAGATACTGGCAAACTCCATGCATTGATGGAAAAGCACAGGCTGGCAGAGGAGTTCTCTGGACCATTTTTACTGATTTCGTAAATTCTGGAGCTGTTTCCAAAGCCAGGTACAGAGGACTTAAAGTGTCGGCATAGCAATTAACTAAATTAAGTGCTTAAAAAAAAAAACAAACAACCAAACAAAAACCCCCAAGTAATATATAAATACTGTCATAACACTTGTTATCTGCTGGAAGGGCTCCAGTGGTACAAATGTTATTTTCAAATCAGTGTAAATGGTCCAGAAAAGTCCTTTGCCTGCTAAGTTAAACAGCAGACAAATGAAGATTTAAAACATGAGTTTCTTCAGAGGCACTGGGCTCTCCTCAGGGCCCTGGGGAAGAATACTTATGGTATGATGCTCTAAGATGATCTGTTCCCTGTTTTATTTTTTTTTAATCTGACCCCTACCCCACACAGGAAAATCCTTTCTCTCTACTGCTTATGAATTTTATTTTCCAACCACACCTCTAGCCCTAGGAGAACTATCACTGGAGCCTTGTGTTTTTCAAACAGTTGATGCACACATTATCTGAATTTCTTAAAAAGGAAGGGCTGCTGAAGGGTGGGTCCCAAAGCTGCACACAAGAGAAAAGAATATGATGTGAAGAAAAATAAAACACAAGTGCACAGATGCACTCCTAGCAACAACTCTTACAGTAATATAACAGTAAACACTTGCCTTTCTGCCTGAAAGAACCAGGCTCTGTGCAGATGTTTGTATTTACAAGATACAAGTCATTTCTTGCAGTCTTCCCTCAGAGACTTAGCATTAATGTATCTGGAACTAAACTGGAATATAAATCATTTTCCACAGCAGTTAAAGTGACTTTAAAAATGCTTACCTTTTCTGACTGAGGTTACATCGTTATTTTCTACATTTATAACAATGTAATTGACTCCTCCTGTGTGTTTAGCAGCAAATTTCCTAAGTGGAACACAAACCAAACTGTGTCAAAAGATTTGAGCAAGACAGAACTGCCTCCAGAATGAGCCAGCATTTTTTAACCCTCAGAGAAACCAGCCCTCAGGGAGATGCATGAGCAACCAGGTCTGACCTCACCTGGCAGCAGTTCCAGCACTGAAAAACACAATCAGCTAAGTCGAAGATTTAAGCCTGAACAACTGCTACCTCCTTTAGAGCTGAGCAGATTCATACAAAGATGAAAAAAAGTGACTAGACTGAGGAAAAGAGGCAGATTTTTCCAGTGCTTTGGAAATGCTTGGATGTGTTTCATCGCTGTTTTTATCCTCATATCTGAGTTTACAGTAAATTCAAGAGGATTCTGGGATGGAGAATAGCAAGGAATCTTCCATGTCACTGCTGCACCATTTATTTTCATGGAAACTGTCTGGACAACTCCACTGAAGATGGCTGCATGAGAAGCAGATGGATGCTGAAGGAGATTCCCCAAAAGACAGGGGAAGAGTGAGGAATGTGGGAGACCTCACATGGCCTGGCCAAGGAAAACCAGGCCAGAAGTTAATCAGGGCCTATGCCAATACTGCCACTTCAGTAACCCTGTCTTATGTCACATGTAGGGTCCTCTGTTCCAGGCAACCAGATTTCTGCAAAACGATTAAATTTTGTTTTAAAGCCAATTGTAATTATTGACCTGCTGTGATTATTGCCCTGTTATCTCCTCTTTATTTATTTATTTTTTTACTATGGCCAGTGAAGATCATTTAATTTTTTGAGAGATCAACAGAAAGCTAAAGGCAGGAAACAACTCTGTGCCACTTATCCAGATGATGCAGATCAGATTTTTTTCTAGCTTTTATTTCATCTGAACTGTGGTTCTCTGTGCACTTTCAGTGAAGGAAGTGTCAGTTATATCAATGAGATATATGAAAGGAAAAAACCCCAACAACCACAAAAAGCAACCCAAAACCACAAAAAGAGAGTCTGAAACCTCAGTTTTGTTTAACATGAGCTTCCAAATATTTACTAAAATAATTTTTAATGAACAAGTTTGCCCTTTCAAGTGCACACATGCCCACTTACCTCCTCCACTTTCCTGCTACATATCTCAAAACTAAACCCAGGGTTCTCACCTGAAGCTGGTCTCTGCTTTTTCCCCTTCTTCCTGATCCTGGTGCAAGCTCCTGCTCCCATGGGGAATTTCTTATCCTTCAGCACACAAAGAACATTAAAAAAATAGTAATTTAAGAAAAGCAGCCATGCCACACACACTCATCAGACCTGCTGTCAGGTTGTTGTCCCCAAAATTCAGACTCACCTATGTGGTGTGCAACAAGCCAGTAATTACACATGTGAGAAAGGCATCGATTATTTACTTACTTTGGAGTTGCACAAGCCTGGGTGCTTGGTGGTATTTCAAAAATCAAGCACAGCCCACTAGGCTTTCCATGCCATTACTTACACAAAAAAATGTTGTGTTAGTAACCTCCCAAGTAAGATTGGTATTAATTACCACACAACTACATAATCGCACCTGACTCCTATGCATGCTCAGGGGAGGGATCTTTTTGACCTGGAGGTGTGATTTTTAGTATCACAATGAAGGTAGTTCACCTATATCCCAATATGTTCTAGAGGCATCTGGATCTGGATGTGATTTTGTGGTTTAGGGATTACAGTGACAGTGCTGGGTTAATGGTTAGACTGGATCATCCTAAAGGTCTCTCTCAACCCTGATAATTTTAGGATTCTACAGGATGCATGGGCCTAAAGCCTTTGGCCAAGTTAGCAAAATATTCATCAACACCTCGATTACTTCATCCATAGAGCTTGTCTGCTCCAGCATGTCCTTGACTAAGGGGTGCTAACTGTTAAAAATGCATATTTTGGTATTGGCTTTTCGCAAATGTTGGAATGAATGTTATAAGTATGATAGGGTTTTTTACTGTAGTTTGGAATTTAAGTGTAGTGTGTTTTAGCTGCCTGAATAGATAACTTCCAAAAGAAGCCCAAGTGACTCTCAGCATTCACCGCTTGTGAAAAAGGAAACCAAAACCCAAATCAAAAGGTGATAAGAACTGAATAGAAGTGGAACTGCGCTTGACAGACCCAAGGAGTGACCATGCAGAACAGTTCCTGGAAAAGTGAATGTGCCTAAGTCCCTGCATGAAGAACAGGATAAAAAGGAGTGATTCCAAGACACCGGTGTGCTCTCGGCAGCACACCAAGGCACCTGGCCAAATGCATTTAACCTTTGCTTTATTTATTATGTCTCTTATTATCTCTATTAAACATTTTTAAATTTTACCAAGAAAGCGAACCTCGTTTTTCCCATAACCACTTACCCAGTTCTACTGCCACACAAACCTTGTTTTACTTCACAGAAGAGAGGAAACCTAGGCTGGACATTCCAAAGAAATTCCCTACCGTGCAGATGGCGAGGCACAGGAACACGTTGCCCAGGGAACTCGCCCAAAGCGTTCGAGACCAGGCTGGGCAACCCGGTCTGGTGGAAGGCATCCCTTGTAACGACACCATCTTGAAGGTCCATTCCAACCTGTCAGAGCTCGGGACATCCCTTTGGGAGTCTGGAGCTGCCCAGATCCCTGCCAGGGGGCTCAGAGACCCTGGCACACAGCCCAGAACACCAGTGGGTTCGATTACGAACCCTGGAGCAAATTGCCACCTTTACATGAAGAGGTAAAAGCCACAGTAGTTTGAATAGTGTAATAATTAATATATCACAGGGTGTAAATGTAGATTTTAGGATTTTTTGTATAGGGGTTTTTGGGGACAAGATGGAGGGATTTGGGCATGTCTAGCCTTTCTTCTTCTTCTCTACCTCCATCTTCACTGATGATGTTGGCACTTTTGGATTGGTTTAGAGTAGAAGCTCACTGTCTAACATAGGTGATGGGTATTGGGGAATAATTGTAAATATGTTGCACGTAGGTTTTAGTACATAAAGATAACACCGCCCTGGGGGCAGGCAGAGTGCCTCTGGCTGTCCTGCTGAGCAGACCTTGGCTGGGCAGGAAGAAAATTTTATAGGTAAGACATAATAAACAACCTTGAGACCGAAAACTGAGAAGCATTGTCTCATCCTTTGGGCGCACGGGCTGAAGCAGAGACTTCTAACAACAAATCGGGGTCCCAAACCTTGTGGGACCCCACACAACCCCTTAACGTTCTGCGATCCTTGGAGCTCGTTGGCCGCTCTCTGTCCACTGAAAAGTCTCCTTTATTGCTGGTAAGGAGCGGTAAAAGCTCAAGGGTGGCAGCACAGCGGCGGGGCGGGAAGGCCGCGGGGCGGGAAGGCCCGTACGGCCAAGGCCCCGTCACGGCCGGTCCCGTCCGGGCCAGGCCCCGTCCAGGCCAGGTCCCGTCATGGCCGGCCCGTCACGGCCAGGCCCCGTCATGGCCGCGCCGTCATGGCCAGGCCCCGTCACGGCCGCGCCGTCACTGGCCAGGCCCCGCCATGGCCGCCCCGTCACGGCCAGGCCCCGCCATGGTCCCGCTTCACGGTCCAGGTCCGCGCATGTCAGCGCTATCATAGCCGTCCCGTCATGGCCGCCCCGCCCTCGCCGCCGGAAGGCGCGGGCACCGCCCCGCCCCGCCCGCCCCTCATGAGGGGCCGCGCCGCTGCCGCTGCGGGCCGCGCTCTTCGGCGAGGCCATGGATCGGCGCCGCGGCTCCTGCAGCGTCTCTTGGTGGTCCGTGCGCGACCGGCTGCCCGAGCTGGAGCGGAGCGCGCCGCCCGCGGCCCGTGTGGCGGACGCCGTCCCCTGCTGCGCCCAGGCAGGGGAGGTTAGGGCGGAATGTCGGCGGGGCTTTTCCTGGGGGGCGGCTCGGCGCCATTTCGGCTGTGGCCTCGTGTGTCGGTGCCGTCCTCCCCTCAGCGCGGGGGCAGCTGCGGTTCGTGTGCCGCGGGTGCGGTGCCGGCATCCCCGACCGGCAGGAATAGTTCCAGAAGGTCTCCAGCTCGTGGCTTGCCCTCACTCGGAGGTGTTTGTAGTTAAATTTTAGGGCGTTGTTAGGAAAAAAGCGACTGGGAGTGTTTGAGTCAGTCTTGGCGGCCATCGGTAAATGTCCTTCCAGAAGCGCAGGGGTGGTTTCATGCACACGCGTTTTGTTGGTTTTTGGGACCGCTAGAAGGAAGCGGTAGAAACCTTTTTGTGACACCCAATTTTCCTTCAAGTCCCTGACAGAAGAAGAGAAGACAGCGTACGCAGAGAAGGCTCCTAAGTGGAAGAGCAAGAAGTGCTCTCCGAGGACAGGGAAGGAGGTAAGTGCCGGGAATGGAACTCCCTCAGTGAGGAGAAGCGGGGTTGGGCTCTGGGCGGTCAGTTCCATGGGATGCTGTGCGAGTTCCACCTGCTCTCCACATCCTCCCGCCTCCGGAGGCTGTGGCTGCAGTACTAATACATACCATCCTGAGGGTTGTGCACACAGTTTGAATTTGAGATGAAAATACTTGATAGCTCTTTAAACCATCACGACTCGTTGCTTTGATCTCTTTTACCAAGTAAAATGTACTTCTCTAACACCCTAGCTTTAACAGTATTTTGCAGCGCCTGACTTAATTTTTTTTTTTTCGTTTATACTGTAAATTGGTGTTATTTCTTGTCACAGGTTCGTGTTGCTTTTGCTTTGTGGGTGTCATTGGTGTAGGCAGTTCTTGCCTGGTGGCCTGAAAGCACATATTAGCAGCTGATTCAGTGTTCTGGAGGAGCTGTGTGGTGAGCTAGGTCAATGGAATGTTGTGGCCTATGTAAATAGAATATTTACACCCTGCCATTATTTTTAGGTTCATTGGATGTGGGAGAGAGTAGTAACACTGTTTTGGAGAGCAGTATAGAAGTAAGCAGTTGGGGTTGAGGGTGTATGGTTGTGGTCAGAAATGGTGCTAAACAGATAATTTCTGCAACTTACTGCCTTGAAAAGGTATTTGTCCCGTTTGTTTGTTTCTATTTCTTTTCCTCTCCCAGCACTTCCCTGAAGCAGAGTTATTTAAAAGTTTCAATTATGTGAGATGTCAGCTTGCTTTACTTCAGTCTTTGTTGGTCGTGTAAAAACTTGTGTGTCCAAGGAAAGAAAGTCACATTTACTGACTGAGTAGATGGATAATACTGCATTTACTTCTTAATGCTCTGTTACTAGATAATGGCTGTGAACTACAAATTAATGGTGAGGATAAATTCCAGGACTTCAAAACACTTACATGGTGATTGAGGGAATGATAAGACGATAGTACTTTGGAGTAACTAATAAAATGGATGAGTTAAACTAGTCAGTCTAGACTAGAAGGGAGGTGTTAGGCAATGTTTTCTGGTTTTAGGGGCCTGCCTGTCTGGGAAGAAGCTGTTTAAAATGTCATCACCGTTGTGTACATTTAGCAGGCTGAGCACGTGTAATTAATGAAACTCCATTTTTATATGTCCAAGAAAACTGAGTGAAAGGGCAGATGACTTATCCAGTCACAAATGGATGCTTCTGTGTTTTCTTCGACAAGTTGTAGCATTTTAGAAGATTGTCATCAGGGAGAGGAGTAATTGCTTTACCAGAATAAAGATCACCATCCTTACTGTGTCAGTGGAAGTAGGCAAATATGGATATATGATAATATGTGCTCTCATTTTATTAATCCCAGCCCTGTACACAGACAGCCATGGTCACATTGTGTAGTGAAAGCTCATGTTCCTTTTTTGGAGGTGGCCAAAGCCTTCTTAGATGGGAATAATTCCTCCTTTTTTAATTAGTTCAAACTGATCACCAGTTAACTTTGGTTAAGATGGTTTTCTGCAGTCAGTGCACCTGGGTGTGGAGGTTATTCCCAATTTGGGTTTGAATGATCAGATTCTGTAAGGCTGCCAGGTTTCTTTTCCCATCCTGTTAAAAGCTTATTGTTCATTAATGGATTTTCAGAGCAATCAAATAACTTCCTCAAGGCTTTATCAGCTTTTCATGTACCTGTTTCTTAGTCAAGGACAACTAACACATGTGCCAGGTGCTTTTTTCATAAAACTTACAGAGAAGTTTTAAATTCCAGTTTGAAGAGTTCCTTGCCTGTGACAAGTGGCTGAACCTAAGAAATTCTATTTTTTTTATTACATTTTGTAAATTTAGATGTAGTTCTTTAAAGCTGTGATGGGTTGACAAAGGGACTGAAGAGAAATCTTGCCTTCCTGGCCTACAAGCATACAGGCACCTTTATATATATTATATATATCATATGTACTTATATAAATATATATATTTATATATATAAACTTTTCCATCTAACCACAGCTATGAGTGGATATTGCATTTTCCTCTGATTTAAGGAGCTGAAGGACTTTATTTGAGGCAAGAAGACTTTAGATTTTTGTTTTTTTTTTTTTTTATTTTTAATTTTCTCATCTTTTCCAGATGTGTAATGTGCCCGATCCAGTTCCTGCTCCTCTGACCACAAGGATGCCCAGTTTTACTCCTTTGCTAGATGCCTGTGCTCTGTCTTGGAAAAATGATCAGGGTATGGTGATTTTAAAGCAGTTGATCCTGGTGGAAGAGAGCTTGCCCTTTGAGGATATCCTCAGTTACAAAGACTGTTTACATTTTGCAAAAAGCCATCTGTGTCAGATGTTTCACACTACTGGGTTACTGCTGTAAAAGTAATAAAATAAAAAAATTGGGAAAATACCGTTCCTCCCCACCCTCCAAGAATTCTCTGTTTTATAGCTCAATGGGAGTCTAGCCACTAACAGTTTAACAGTTATTTCAAGGTTTTTAAGGAAAAGGTAATTTTTCAAGTCCTGTATTTATGATTTGACAAGGCCTAATCCAGGTTCATCATAAAAGAATACTTTTACTGATTTCAAAGGGTTAAGAATTGTTAGATATCGAAGTTGAAAATTTGTATGATAGAGGTATTAAATGAAACAAGGGCCTGGCCTCATTGGGAGAATAAAGGAGGGAATATGCACTCTGTCATTGCATTTATAACATCCTGCCTTGCTTCCTTATTGAAAGAACTCTCCAAAACTAGACCTTTCTAACCTGTACCCTGTCTTCAAATGCTTGTTGCAATTAGAATTGGGTAATGAACACATTTGTAATCTTCTGCCCGATGAATGTTATTCTGAAAAATGATAAAAGGTAGTGCTTACAAGGTAAATCAGGAAGCCACTTCATACAGGCTGTGTCTGCTGTGTGGCTGAGTCTCAGCTCCAGCTTTTTACCTCAGTCTCTTGAACTGTTTTCATGTTGTCATGGTTATGGGGGAGCAAGGAACAGTAACTCCATAAAAAGTGAAATGCTTATTAGTGCTCTCTGCCAGGGGTCATGCTCCCCTGTCACTGTGATGCAGATTTGATTGGGCTGATCATGCTGCCTTGAGTTGACACAGTTGATCTTTCAGCTGAATGAGAGGCATAATGATAAAGCATAATTGAGATAGATTTCATGATGCTGCTCCTAATATTTCTCAGTTAAAAGTTCTGTATGGTTCTCTGGGGCTAAATCCATTTTTTGATAAGGTAGGAGAGGTGTCTTTCCTATGACCCCTCAGCTCATACAGCTTAAGACTCACATAAGGGAGCATGACCATTCAGGCTTAGGGCAACTGGTGTTAAATGTCCTGAAGTTTGGCATACAAATTTTTTTACATGTAAAGACAGTTACACATCCCTAGTAGAGCAAGTAGGATTTTTTTTTTTTTTTTTGATGAGGGGCAGAAGCTTAGAGTAAGGATTAAATAGCTGTGTTAAATTTCACTTGAGGACATTGTGACAGTCACAAAGAGAAGGATTAAGGTGTATTGTAAAGTATTTGTCATAGTTGGATACTTTTTAATTAGTAAATGATAAATCTGTTTCTTAATATTTGTGTTGGGTATTCTTGCTGCTTTCTTTGGGAGCTCATTTGGTGGAGGAGAAGCAATCCTTTTAATTAGCAGACTTCTTATCTTCCTGCCCCACAGGATTGCTACCAACTCAAATGAGTGGTGTAAGCTGCCAAATCTAGCTTGTGAGGCTGTTTTGCAGGTACTGATTTGGTTTTTCCCTAACCTTATTTTCTAAAAGGGCAAAGAGACCTATCCTTAAAAGGAATTCCTGTTGGATTGCAGGCCTCTTATCTTGTGGGTTTGAAGGTTGGCCTTTTTATTTTTTAGTTGCTTGTATTTGTTGGGTTTTTTTGCCCCATCCCTACACACAGTAGGATCTCTGGAAGGTGTATCAGCACTAGCAATGTGCCTGAATTCTGCATAAGTGTTGTTATCTTGTCCTCTTGGATACAGAGGAAGAGCTGTGTGTTCTGCTTGGTTGTTAGACTTCTTCACCCAGTCATAGACGAAAGTTCACCAAAACTTTCCCTGGATGAGGTGAGACCAGCATGGCTTCTGTAAGCTGGTGGCTTGTCTGAAGATGGTTTTGTCCTTTTTCTTTCAGATGTAGTTGCAGACATCTTCTACTTCCTGGACATTTACAGCTATGGGAAGCTGCCACCCTACTGCGAGCAGCGCTTCCTGCCCTGTGAGATTGGGTGTGTCAGGTACTCCCTACAGGATGGCATCGTGGCTGATTTCCACCACTTCATAGATCCAGGTGAGTGCCAAGAAAGTCAGAGAAGTACTGGGGTGAGAGGGAGGTTTTCTGGAGTCACTGCTGCCCAGGTTAGACTTCTGGTATTAAGGCAGGTTTATTTCTTTGAGTGTAAACAGTCAGGCTTGTTAAAATATCAGAGCACTGCTGAGCTTGTTTCTAAAGAGAATTAGTCTCAAGACTTCACGTAACTCCAAAGAGGGTAGGCTAAATCCAGGAGGACCTGCACATATCCGTGCTTTATATTTCATGTCAGTGTTTCTCTTGGTTGGACCTAAACACACTCTACAATGCACTTTGTTTTTTAAAATGCATATAACTGGAAATAACTTCTCCAAAAGTAGTTGTGGCACTTTTACAAAGGCTGCAAGGGAAAATGCTTTTTTGCATTCCCATTTTTGCAGTTCCTTTCTGCATATGGAACTGTGGTGTGTAGTTGAGAGCTAAGGATCTGGTGGTGGTGGTGTTAAATGATGATTGAGCTTTCTCCTTTTTTTTTTTTTTTTTGCAGAAGTACCACCACGTGGTTTTCGGTACCATTGCCAGGCTGCTGGTGAGTGTTAATGGAGAAAAAGAATGGTGTGCAAAGGTGTGCAGTTTTAGACTCAGCTCATCTGACCTCTCCAGTTTTTTGTGACTCTTGATAGTCCTCATGTGTATCTTCAGCATGAAGTGCTAATTAACAGCAGGGAAACTCAAAGATACTGCTTTATATTTAAAAGTTACGTTTAGCAGTTTGGCATTTATTAACAAAATAAAAAAAAATCTACACCATTGTTGTGTCTGGCCTTTCCTGCGTGTTTCCTTTGTGACTCTCAGTAATGTTTATAGACTCCAGTTTGTTTCTATTAGGACACTTCCTCTCCTTGTGTACAGAAGGAACGAACTTGGCCCTTGTTTTCCTACATCTAATACTTGGATAATGGCCTTTTAAAAGGGGCAGGAGTGTGAGGGTTTGCTCACAGCCCAGAGCTGCTGACAGAAGCAAGGTTTTGGTAGCTTAAACACAGGCTGTGCGTGGAGAGGAGGAGTGTGTGTGCGTGTTTGTGTGTGTGCATATATGTATACAGAAAGATAAAAAGGTGGAGGGAACTGTATCTCTTAAGGAAGCTGGACTTCTTACAACTTAATGTTTTCTGTTGCCTTTTATTTTTTCTTTCCCCCTTTATTCCTTCTTTTTCCTGTCCCCTTTCCCCCCTCCATTAGGTGAAGAAACCCATAAGATCCCTATGTCTGGATTTCAGCTTCCTCGGTCCTGTTACGCAGTTGTCCTACGGGAGCTTCTTGAGTTTGCCCAGCCAGCCAGAGGTGCTCAGCCTCGCTTCTTCTGCAGGGTAGGGTCAAGGTCAAAGCTCTAAACCTCCTGTTGGGTGACCAGGGAGACACTTCACTCTGAAACCTAGTCAGTGTGCATGTAAGTGGGGAAAGACACTTTCTCCAAAGTGTCCCAGTTCCATGCAGGAAGAAATGGCCTCTAGAAGCCAACCTTTTTATAAAGCAGAGACCTAATTTTCCGCCTTCTTATTTTCAGCCTGCACTTCTGGCTCTAATCTACTGATGAACAGGGTCTATTGTTCTCTGACATTGTTATGACTTTGGTTAAGGGCTCCCAAGATTTGACTTAAATTGGATGTGCTCAATAATAATCATAAATCCTGCTTTTTTGAAACGATATTTTTACTTTTTGTGACTCTTTTCCCCATGAGAATAACATGTGTCTTAAATTTTGCTCAAGCTTCATTTTCCGGGGAACAGAACAAAATGTTAGGATTCAGAGGTGTTTAAGTTTCATAACATGTATGTTATGTTTCAGTTCAACTCAAACCTAACCTTAATCCTGAAAAAGTAGGGAGGGACAAGATCTTGGGCTCTGTCCATAAATACAGGGCTCTGAAGAAGTATGTATGAAATTTGGTTCCTCTTCAAGATAGTTGTCAGTGAGATTGCATTCAGTGCCACAAACCATTTTGGTTTGGAGGTGACTTTTTCAGACCAAGTCAGAAGTCATGGAAGTGTCAGAATTTTATACTGTACCCCTTTGAGATGACAGCAGTCTTTTTTCCTCCAGTTTAATGACACATTCCGAATTAACTGGTGTCTCGGTCGAATGGCCAGCATAACAGGTAGGAAATGGATCATTTTTGTCCTTCCTTTTCCCCTTCTACCCCCAGAAATAAGGGCTGTGTAATCATGGACAGCTGTATTTTTCTGAAAAGCATGTCTCCAAGTTTTCATAAAAGATGGTGCTGATAGCTAGAACTGCTTTGCATGCTCATTCCCCTTCCTTTCTCCCACCACTTTTTAGGAAGCCAGGTTTTATTAAAACCACTGGTGGAATATCTTTGAGCTTTGATGCTGTGATAAGAGGCTGGGCAGGAACAGGGACTGACTGAAAAATGAGCTGTGCAGGATATTCAGTGATTCCTGTTCTCCTGGCCTGGATTTTTACTGAACTGTAGGCATTGAGAGCCACTGGGTGCTTTTTCCTGTAGAAGACCTGATAATGAAACTGTACCAGAAGAAATACCAAAAGGAGCCATCCAAGAGCTGGGTATATAGAAAACTGGATGTCTGCCTTTGGGATTTCTCCAGTAATACCAGGTGTGTTGGGAGGTTCTTTGTGTAAATGTGCCTGCTTTCAGATTCTTCTGTGTTGGTACAAAAGGTGATACTTGCTTGCAGTGTAGCAGGAGCATATTGGGTGATTATGCAGTCAATTTAGAAATAGACTTTAGTGTTTCCTCCACTACTAATTTAAGAAAAGAGCTGATAATTTGATCTTAATTTTCAGTAGATTTTAAAAAAAACATGGAAGTTTTTCTTGGAAGTCTGCTTGGAATATGGACTTTAAGATCCACTGGGTTCATTGTTGTCACTTTGCCTTTTTATAATCAGGCAGTTTTCTGTTTCTGTGAGTGTCTTCATCCTAGAGGGAGACCTTAAGGAGAATGGCAAAATGTACTCTAAAAGACATGTTTGGAGAGGAAAGTGAGGATGTTTATGCTATGAGGAACTATTGCACATTAATGGGAGACTTGAAATGGTTCAAATGGTTTAAATTCCATTTGTCTCTTAGGGTTCTCTTTTCTCCCTGCCCCCCATCTCAGCATGAAGCAGGTTACCTGATAAGCAGACCTTTAAACTCTGCATAAACTATTTAGGGCAAAGCCATTGAACTCTGTGAAACTTCAAAAGTACTGCATGGTCACTGCAACAAAAAGATACCATTTTTAATATTCATTCCTGTTCATCTGGCCAGACCAATTGTTCTTGTTGATTAGCAATGTAGGTGCTTATGAAATAAGCCTGAACTTCATTTCCTGTAGGTGCAAGTGGCATGAGGAGAATGATATCCTCTGCTGTGCTCTGGCATCCTGTAAGAAAATGAGGTGAGTATTGCTGAGGAGTTGTCTCCAGCATGATGGCTTTTATTTTGTTAGCATTGCAATAGTAAGAAAATTATTAATTACATTAGAATTCACTGTTTGACTTCAGAGGTATTCTCAGCGTGCTCTGGCATCTCTCTACTTTAGAAACTTCTATACTGCCTGACATATAATGTGGAAACACGAGGTTCTGTCATCTTTTTGGTGGGGGGAAAGGAAAACGAAGTAGTTGGGAAATGAGGAAATGCCATTTATCTCTTGACAGCAGTAGTAGCACTTAGAGAGACAATAATAAATAGTCTTTCATTCAAAAAACTCATCATGGACTGCTATGCCCCCCCAAAAAAAAGTTGCTTTTCACACTTCTACGTGCTGCATTTGATAATATGGGGAAGCAGTTTGGTTTTTCATGTATAGTTGTACAACAGACTGGTGGCCTTGGAAAGATGCAGGGATGCTGCTGTGAAGTTCTTGTGCCCTCTGATATCTGTTCTGTGCATCTCAGGCTTTGGCTGCTTTTGTTAGCCAGTTGAAAGACATAAAATGGTGTGCTTCCACACATAGCATTCCAGCACTCTTAGCCAAACTTTACTTGTTTTCGTTTTATTTCTTGGTCAAGTTACTGCATCAGTAAATCCTTTGCTGGTGTGTATGGAGTCCCGCTAACAGCAGCTCACCTCCCAATGCAAGGCTCTGATTGTGATCAAAGCACAAATACCAGGATGGTGAAACTGGATGCTGGACATAGCCAGGTCAGATTCTTTCAGTTAATACTCTGATTTATTTCCATTGCCAGTTTCAGGTGAGCTGTTTTGTCTTTGGGTGCTGTCCTTTGTGACATACGGTGAACTGGTGAACTCGCAGGGTTTTGACCATGATTCATAGGTTTGATGGATTGTGGTGTATATGTCATGTTAGCAGATACATGGACCTTATATTGAATATTTATTTATTTTTTTCATACAGAAAATGAAACCTTTGGGTTCTCCAAGACAGGATGAAGAGTTTGTCCCTTCTATTAGTGAGTTTGAAACACTCTTTTTTTTTTTTTTTTTTTTTAAGCAGAAAGAGATCTTTAAGCTTAATCTGGTTAATGCTTTTTTAAATCTATGAGTTGAGATGTTGCCTGTAAGTGGTGCACAACTCTGTATGAGCTGTGCTTATTTTTGTGTGTGGATTTCACTGGATTTCTGAAGACTCAAGCATGAAGGGCTGGCCTTTTCTTACTAGACAGAATCTGAGGGTCAAAAATGTCTCAAAACTCAGCTTTTCTTAGAAGTGTTGCTCTCTGATGTACGCTTTTCTGTTACATGAAGCCATTCCCATGCCCAGGTGCTTTGAGGCAGGGCCATGTTTAAAACACTCTTAAATCTTTGTATGTACAGACCAAGCTGGTGCTTGTTGCAAGTGTTCTTTCACAGCTCAGTTAAAAGACTTCTCTTTTCAAGTCTCTTTTTGCAGAAAGGATTTGTTTACTAGAAGGCCTCTGAGCTCGGTTCATCTGGGCATTTCATGGCTAGCCTTCAGGGGAACAGAATCAGTTGCAAAATAAATAACTGTTGGGATTCTGAGATTTTCAGCAAAATAAATAACTGTAAGAATTCTGAGTTTGCAGCTTGGATTTCTTGCATGTAAGATTCATGCTGAATTAAACTCTGCTCCACCTGGAAATGGTGATCTTATCTTGGTGTTTGTGGAGGACACAACCTGCCTGACTCTTTTTTGTGTCAGAGCTGTTGAATATGTTCAGCTCCACAGCTTATAAAGAACAATTTGATTAATTTATGCAAGCTTTAAGGTTGATTTGATGTCAAACTGTATTTAATTTAATAGGTAATTCTTCATGTGGTGTGAAGACCTCCCCTTGTGGAACAAATGTTGTACAAGGAAGAGGAGTTACTCGATTGCTGAGAAGTGCATCTGATCTATTCAAGTCTTTCAGTAATTGAAAATCTCTTTCACATCCAGGACAGCTGTAAATTCTAATTTTCTTTGTTTCCCTAAGATAACTAATAGTTTCTCCAGAGTGCAGTTTTTCATCTTCTGTGCAAACCTTGACAGTTCAGGTTCTTGTTAGAATGATAAAACTATTGAGTGGATTTAAAGAAGATAAAAAAAATCTTGTTCATTTTCTATAGGAAGACTTATTTTGAAGGGACCTGACAGTCACATCTCTAAAATTGCATGCTATAGTAGTTGTATTTCTTAATAAATGGGGTGCAAATTCAAGATTGATTAATCAATATAATCGGATTAGAAGAATTCTTTAGTGACCAGTGTGACTTTAAACAACTTAGACTTTTGGCTTTATTTCTTTTCTAAGAACCTTCCTATCTCCTACATGTAGAAGATGGAATTTCAGTGTGTACCTTAAAAAACTGATGCAAGGGGTGAATATCGAAGGTGCAAAGAGCTGCCCTAATTAAAAGTCAGTAGTCCCAAAAGTTTGCTGTAATATATCAGTTTTAGCCATGAAAAATTTGAGTGGTCTTTCAAGGCAAGAAAGCAGATTTTATATAAAATGTCTTGAAAGAAATACTGCAGCAGATTTATCTATCTGTTAATGTTCTTAGAGGCACAGGCTATATTATATACATCAGGAACAAGTACAGCATAGATTTATTTTCTTTTTCATCAGTTTTCTTTTCAAGAAATGATTGTCCCTCAAACTTAGAGACTGAAGAGAAGTGTAGGTGTTACAGGATTGGTTTTGTTGGTTTTTGTCTTTTTTTTTGAAAGAGTGTTAAATTCAAACTGATATTTGACAAGAGTTTAATCAGGCTGGGTAGATACCAGTCATAATTATTTGGGGGGACATAAAAAAAAAGGACACTGACATTTTCTAGGGAAGTTAAATATTCCTTTTTATGGAGGTTGTGCTTGGACTGATCCCCAAAAAGTAGTCTGTCTGAGCCTTGTGCTTAGTCCATGTGTCTCCTAAGCAAGTGATTCTGAGAAATAAGAGCTTACTTTAAGTTGTTCCTAGATTTTGTACCACCAGATGTCCAGTTTTGAAATACTATTTCCATAGCAACAAAGAGTGTGAAGATTTCATTCCTTGTAGGTACTGAAATTCGAGTTGGTTCATTCCCTTGAATAATGAAAAAAAACGAACAAAACAAATGCAAGCAAAACACAAAGCACAGCCAATATAGGAAGTTTATTTGGGCATACTGATCAGTGTGTCAGAGTAGGCCAAGTGCTGGTTTAGTTGGAAACCTGTTTGAGTTGATGTAAAGCCAGTTGAGCCCTTTCTTCCTGTGTTTAAGGATCCCTGAAGCATTTCTGTTCTTAGCTAACTGTTCGCTTTTATCACTAAATTTCCTCAATTGATTCTGTATTTCCTTCCTTGGAGGCTGCTGTCCTACCTGCTGATTTTCACCAAATAAGGAACAATAAAGCTCTGAGGCTGAAATTTACCAATAAAGCACCTAGGAATGTTATAACAGACTGAGAGAGTGTCTATCAAAGCTTTTTTCTGCATTTGTATAGAAGTGTCTAAGTTCCTTAACTGGCAGCCATTGCTGCACTGATATTTCATAACGTACAGAACTATTGTTTTTGAAGTATTTTCAGAGTTCACTGTTGCAATAAAAGTTTGTTTCAGTTCTTAGGTAGGAGAGAATTCATTAAAAATTATTGTTAAAATGTTTACTTAGTGTTAAGTACATAAACCAAAGAACATTTTTACTAAGCATAATGTGTTGCATATCAAGACTGAGATGAAGAATGAGAGCAGAAGTGGGAAAATGCCATTAGGATTCTGTGGCATATCTGTACCTTACCACCTGTAAATTAAAATAGCACATAAGATGTAGAAGATCTAATTATATGCTGTAGCCAGTGGGCTGTTAACTGGGGCAGTAACTCTTACTGTAATAACCAACAACTCTAGAGGGTTTTTTTGGTAGTGAAAACCATAAGAACTGTGCCATTAGAATGAGTACTTAAAGTAGCCTATTTCGTGCTGTTGTTCTGCATTTATTGAGGGGGAACCCTAACAGCTGTTGAAGGATGATAGAAAATTCTTTCATTTTGAAGCTCTGCTTCCCTGGCTGTTTTGCCATTTCTGACTCGGTTTGATTTCTGGAAAAGTAAATTCTGAAAAAACAAGCACAAGAAAGTAATGCTTCTCTTCTTAAAGTAAAGATGAGGGATTGCAACCTTAGCCCACTTCCTGAGTGCAGGGAGTAGTACTGGCAAAGCACAAACTGTGTCAAAATCGGGATGAAATTCTCAAGGGGATGCAGAACGGCTCTCAAGCAGAGTTTGAGTGGTGCAGCCTGGGAGCTCTAACCATGTACCTTCCACAGGGTAAAATGTGATGGTGACAATGATCTGCACGTGGGTGATTGGTTCCACATCTGTTGGACTGGCTAAAGAGCTGTTCTTTGATAGATTCTATCAGACCTGACTTCCTGCCCTCCTGTTAGAGCAGCTGACTTGCTCCCGTGCCAGGATTGGCTGAAAGTCATCCTGGTTTAACACACGCATTGCAGAGTTGTTGGGTGTTTTTGCTCTTGTTACAATAGGAGTAGACAAGTGGTTGAGTTGTGCATTGCTGCTCTAAAGGTTTTGGTCAGAACAGTTGTCTGAGGGTCATGAAAACAATGACTGTAGTGACAGATTTGCTGGTCTAGCATACATCTGTACATTGACCTGTAATTATTTTCTTTTGCATACTATCTAGAGTATGTAACTGGTACTGAAAAATAAAGTAGGTAAGCATAGAGTAAGCAGCAGTTGCTGCTGCTTTTAATTTAACTGTTATTTATGCATTTCTGGCTTGTCCACCTTCTTCCAATAAACTGTAGGAGCCAGGGATGTGGCTGAAGTTCCAGCTATCTCTCAGATGCACACATATATATTATAGATAGAGCAAACCTGGTTTTGACATCTTTAATTTGAATTTTGCTTTGGAAGGCTGATATTAGCATTAAAGCTCAAGATGAACATGGCCATAGCCTTGTCCTTCATGACCAGCTGCCCATTCCCACTCAGCTGCACCCACAGCAGTCCATCTGTTTGCCCTCCTTCTGCTTCACCTGATGCAGCTTTGGGTGTGCTTTGGCTTTCCTACCCCCATACCTGCACACACACACAACACCTGTATGTTTCTCCCCAGTCACTTGTTCCTGCTGCTGTCTCCTGTGTTTCCTCTTCAGGGCTGAGTTCTGTCAGGAGCTCTTTTGCTGTCTCCAGCAGCCATCCCCTGGGATGTCACCCACATTGGCCTGTCCTCTGTGTCCAGCCCAAGAGCTTCCAGTGGCTCACTGTCTGTTCCCTCAGTGGAGGGAAGCTCTGCATTCCAGCTGCTCCCTCACATGGAGAGCAGCTCTCCCTTGTCACCTCCCAAGTGTGAGGAAGGAAGCTGGACAGTGAGTGGTGTGTGGGATCTCTTGATGACTGTGCCAGTTCTGGGATCTGCATTATAGCTGTTAGGTTATCAGAGACACAGCAGACACTCTAAGGTAAGATAAATCTTTATTGCATCTTCAGCAATGTGTCACTCATCCAAATCCTGAAGGATAGAAACAAGGCAGTAATTTGGTGGGGATTTTCTGTGTGGAGGATCTGTCAGGTGTCAGGCTGGAGGAAGCAGTGCTGTGATCCTGGATCAAACAGCAACAGCTGATGCTCATTCCACACGTCCTGTGCCAGCTGCCTAGAGAGAGGTCCATGCTGAGTCATTCCCCACTAGGAAACTTGCTGCCATTACAGGGATTCTGGGTCTTGAGCTGGCACAGTCAAGCAGTAGTGTGCTGAAGGTCAGATTCTTCTGAATGAGTACTTGTTTTGGGTGAATGAAAACCTCTATTCTAGGAAATCCTGCCTTGATTTTCTTGAAAAATAAGTTTATTTTTTTTCTTTTCCTGATAAGATTTTTTAAATCCTGCATAATTATCATAGAGGGGCTGTGCTTTTGGACCTATTAGCTGAATTAAAAAGTGCTAACCCTTTCTGCTAGCAAGGATCTCAAACTTTGCCCAAAAGTGAAGTGTGAGCCCTTTAGTATATGTGTGAAACTGTGTTTATTTTCTGGTTGACAGATAGAAGTGGCTGCAGCTGATTGCAAAGGCTTAAACAGCATCATTCCTTTTGGCAGAGTAAATGTACTGTGGTGGAGCAGGAGAAAAACAAGTTTGTTATCTAGTTTCTGCCCTCCTGATGACTTCTGCAGGATTATCATCCCTCACCATCACCCTAGAGTGGCCAGCCAATAAATTTTATTGCAGTGATTTAGTAAAATGAAGAAATTGGCAAACACTTCTATTAATCTAGTCCTGTATTATCTCTGTTCCCTCACTTTTCCATGGTTCTGTCTTAGAGGCTCCCATAAACTTCTCTAACTGCCATTTTCAAATAATTCCTTTCAATCGCTAGTGAACAGGGGAAGTGCAGCAGAAGTTACAAATGCCCTTACGTTGGGCTGTAATAAATTTAGTAGTAGCTCCAACACATCCAGAATTAATCTGGGGGGTTTGATCATTGTACTGTGAACTTCATCAGCCAGAACTCTGCCTGGGTGTCTTTCCTGGAACAGTGATACAAATAAACAGGAAAGGAGTGCAGTTGCTCTAGCAACAAGGATGGTGAGGTAATTAACTCTTGTCTTTCTGACAAGTTATGAACTGTACACTGTACTGAATCTTAAAGTGGGCTGTGGCAGCAGCAGTTTTTGTGCGTCTGTAATACTGGAAATACTTCCCAAGATCCTGAGAAGAGTGGGGAAGGCAGTGAGAGCAGATCCCATTGGTTGTGTGGGAAATGGGGTGGGATCCCTGGGGCCAGCTCTCTGGAGCAAAGGAGCATTAGGGTTGGCAGTTCATTAAGGGCAGTGTTTCCTAAACACAAGAGCAATCCAGGAATGCAGGGAGATTGATTGGGAAAACTCTTGTCTTCACAGGGATCTGGTGGCTGCATCCTAGTCTTGGGCAGCGTAAGGGAGGGAGAAGCAGGTGTGGGCTACAAAGGAAGAATCCATAAACACTGGCCAGGGCTGTAGGGATGTTTGGAATGCACATCTGTGCTCAGGAAGGGTTCAGGGAGGAGAACAGCAGCTGTGGGAGCTCCAGACCCCTGCAGTCCCTCGAGCCAGCTGTGCTGCATCCTGGGATGCTGAGGAAGCACATGGACACCTTTTCATGGCTGTTCTCGCCTTTGGAAGGTTGCAGCAATGGGACGCCAATACTGCACCCATCTGTCAAAAGGGTGAGCTGGGAAAGCCTGGGCTGCTCAGTTCCACTGCACTCCATGGAATAATCACAGAGCAAGCCCTCTTGGAATGTGTTTTTGGATACATGAAGAAGTGGGGGACTGGAAAGAGTCAGCATGGACTTGCTGATACTAAATCATGCCTCCTGACCAGCCTGTTGGCTTTCTGTGGTAAGTTTGTGAATAAAGAAAGTGGAGCATAACTAAATAGTAGCTTACTGTTTGCTGTGTAAAATATGAAGTAGGAATTTACTTTTCTACCTGGTCATACGTTTTCTCCCTCCTTCCTGCCTTTTGAGTGGAGTGGTTATTGAAGTTGGGTATACATTCATTAATTCTTTGGAATGAATTAAGTAGCACTAGCTTAATTTATCTTGCCTCCAAATTCATTATTGCTGGTTTAATTTTACATAAGGTTGTGGCTATACTGCAGGTAGCGCTTGGAGTTATTCCTGCTTCAAAAGACATACAAGACAGGCAGAAAATTAGTTCAGTCACAGGAAAACCCTGGAATAAGGCATGAGTTTGAATATGTGTATTTGTGTATTTCTGGCTGACAGAATAGGACAAATTGGTTGAGGAAAAACACATAAAACATTCTGATAAATGCACTGCTTCCAAGGTATTTTAAAAAAGGTAGAAAATGATAAGCAGCACTGAATTATCTCAGGCATATCTCCATGTGCTATCACTTAGTTTATTTCTCAGTGCAGAACTGAGCTTAGCATTGCAGAACTTGAAGTAGTTCTGTTTTAAAATGTTGTCAGATTGGACTGTCTTGCTTTTCTTCTGCTAGTGCTTATGAAATCTGCTTACAGAGAATTAAATTCATGGGTTTGGGTGTCATTTTGTAAACTCCTCTGTATTTTGTGGCTGGTTTCTTTAGATAACTTCGTGCAGTTGCTTACTGCTAATCTGTATTTTCCTTCATGCCTAAAATGACCACTGTGCACGTGTTACTTGAAGACTTCAGCCAACAAACAGCAATTAAGCTTCATCTATTCTAAAAGTGAAGTGTGGGACAAGTAGGAGAGTGTTAGAATGGTTTAGTGGCCACAGCCATTTTCTGGCTATATTCTGGCATTCTGCTAATAATTTTCAAGTCCTTTTGCTGGACATTCCAGTTAAGATCTTTGAGAATCCACACTGTCATCCCTCAGCAGAAGCCTTATTCAGCCACAGAATTTTGGTGGAGGAAACAGGTTGTGCTGACTGGTGTATGTAACATTTATAAAATAAATAGCTTTTGTTTCACAGTAGAAATGTGTTACAATAGTAATTAGATAATTCACACTATACTTGCTTGTTACAGCTCTGCTTCTGAGCTATGCACTTCATTATTTTATCTGCCTTCAGCTTATCTGTGCAATGTTCTTTTTTAGCCATCCGTTTTTGCAGTGTTTTGTCATGCATCATGAGAAAAGGTCCTCAGAATGCTTCACATTTCAGGCTGTCCAGTGCCAGAGAGATTTGGATTTGCGTGTTCTTAGTAAAGAACTGCTGCTGTTGGTCTTTGCACTTGTTATTACTACAAATGAGTAATTGCATTTTAAGCATTATGTAAAACAAAGGCAGCCAGAAAGCAAGCCAGAATTACAGTTCTGGTAGGGTGATTTTCATAGTTTAAAATCTAGAAAATGCTGGTCATGTGTAGGAGGATGGCTGGTTCTTTTTGAAGTTAAATTTTAGATTTTTATTACAGTAACCATTTGGGGGTAAAGGGTATGTGGGAGGCATTGCTGTAAGTTTCTGAAACTCCCAAAGTTGAAGATGCAGTAAGGGGTTTTGAAAGGATAGATTTTTACTAGAAATGTATCTTAAAAAAAAAAAAAAAGAAAGAAAAAAAAGCAACCAACTCCAAAAAGCTGTTAATTAGCTTTAATACCCACTGATAGTCTTTGGGGCTGGACAGTCCATTCTCTTCCAAAGATACCAGTGGTAGGAGTTCCCTCCACATTTGCACACACCTTGGACATAAAATGCAGTACTTCTGATTAAATTGTTACTGTTTTGAATAAAAAGTTATTTTTCCTTTTTCTTTCCCATTCCCTCCTCCCCCTTTTTTTAAATTAAGGATGTACTTGTCATGTCCATGCTCTCACATTGTCATTTTTTCAAAAGCAGCGGGAGCAATGGACTATTTCTGACTTGCTCATGCAACAATCAGCAGCAAAGGGTAATGTAATGAAAATTAGGAACTCTGGGAGCTGGAACTCAGCAAATCTAAGTTCTTACCTTATCTGTGACATTATTATGCGCTGCTGTCCCAAACAGGAGACTCGTTGGTCATCGATGATTTTTTTCCTTACCTTTATTTATATGTGCATATATAATATATACAAAGAACACATTTAATGAAATGTCTTTAAAAATCATCTTGCTTCAACCTCCATAAAAACCATTTGTGTTGGACAATGATGAAAGCAGTGACATTTGCATGACTCAGTAAACAAGAGCATCCTTCCTGGATGAAATGCAGTTGGCGACCTTGAAATCTTTTGTGGGTCTGGGGAGACGTCTGGGGAGCAGCTCTGTTCTCCAAATAGACCTGACTGGTTTCTTTTTTCAGAAAGCTGGAAGTCTGGAAGACTGGCTATATTTGGATGACTGGGTGCAGCAGTGCTCCACGTGCATTTTGCTGCTGTGAGAGTGTGTGTTAGTGCTCACTGTACATCAAGCGCTTCTTTCCAGGGAAACAAGAGTGTTCTCACCCAGAACTTGAAGGCAGTCTTTGGCTTCCATTTCATAATTCAACTTCTTGCAGTAAGAAAAGAGGGATTGATTTCTTTTCTACAGTGATGTCTGTGCCTCAGCAGACCCCAGAGATGGCAGTGGCTTTTTCATTCATGCATTTTCCACATCCTCCCCTCTGCTGTCATGCCTTATCGGCATCTCCCTGGAGAGTTCATTTCTGTCTTCTTGCTCCCTAAAACATTGTTCAGGAGTAGAGATGTTAATCAAAACCAGCCAGAAACATCACTAAAGACACTTTGTGTTAGGATACTTGTAAACTGCTCTAAGCTAATCTAGAACTGTAGTCAGCAGAAGTCCACATATTCAGTCTTGCTGGTGAATGCAAGAGATGTGGGTTTTTCCATAGCCTGTGTGCTCATGCACATCCAAGGCTTGAATAATTTGGTTCTGCCCAGAGACACAAAGGTGTCTGGGACACGTGGGAGAGATGGGTGGACAGTGAAAGGAGAAAGCACACTTTCCCAGATTTCTTTTCTCCCCTGTCCTGCAGTCCATCTGTTGATGCTGGAGGGAAGATGAGAACCCTTCATGTGTTCCCTTCACTGCTCTAGGGAGAGGTACTCACGTCATCTCATAGTCAGTGTCCTTGCTTGCCCGGCAGCAGCAGCAGTAGGCGATGATCCCAATCACCACAATGGCAGCAACGACTCCCCCAATGATGCCAGCATACAGAGCTATGTTCATGGAAGCTGCATGGGAAGGGGGGAGTTAGGGGTGTGATATGTCCAAGGGGATCAGCACAACCACTGCACTTCAAACCCCTCCACCAGACCCAGACTGAGTGGAAGCCACGTTTGTTTGACTTCTGGAAATAATTCTGTACAGGAGCAGTTACCTACTGCAGGGAGGAGCCCCTGGATCTATCAACTGCTCTTCTTTGTCTGTAAAGTTTAGTTTCAAACATCACAAATGCAATGCTGTCTGACTCTTTTTTATCATTTTTGAACTAGCCCAATGAGTTCGTGAGTACTCTACCAGCATGTAGACCAGTGGAGAGGGTCTCTCTTAAAGGTGTGCAGAAACCAGATGGTAACATTCCCCTCCTTTAATGCTTTGACTCTGAGCTAAGATATTCCCTCTGATACTTCTCCCCCAGGCAGCCCCGTCGCTTACGCGGCACAACGCTGACTGTCATGTTGCAAAATTCCGTTCCCACAACGTTTGTTGAAGTGCAGATGTAAAAGCCAGAGGTGTCTGCTGAGATGTTCTTCAGAGTTATTTGTTGCCCTGTTGCGAAATACAAATCAGGCCAAAAAAGAAAAGAATTAGAGCAGGGAAGGAAGTGGCAAGAGCAGCCCTCCAGTTCCAGCCCAGGGTGGTTGGAGTGATGAGAGGTTATTAAAGCTGATGGATTGCTCTGTCTTCCTCAGGAGCTGCCGTGCTCATTTCTAGGTTTTAGAGTGATTTGTGGGAGGATAAACAGAAGTGTACTGTTTTGATTACAGGGAACATGTGGTATTTGATCATTTCTTTTAGAAAGAAAATTGTAGGTGGAGGGTAGAGAAGTGTCTGTGCTTAGAGAAAGCTTCCCCCCCCCCCCCCCCCCATTGGATTTTGAGAAATGTCAGATGCCCAAATCAGGACCTGGCTCTGAGAACTACCCATCTTGCTGAATTAACTTGTTGAACAAGAAAAAGCTCTTCAGTCCTGCAGCTCTTAGGATTTCAGATATGAATTATGGAGCAGTGGGAGAGAAGTTTTCTAGTCTGGGGGAATCCACACAGGCTGTGTAAATAAACAGAGAAGAAGAACTCTAGTGACACATGCTGATGCTTTCTGTCCAGCCTCACACAGCTCAGAACCACAAGCTGAAACTTAGCTCTTTCTGTTCAGGCAGTCAGTTTGTTTGCTACATCTCCAGCTGATAGAGGTATATGTAGTCCATGCATTTTGCTTGTGAGAGAGGTCCAGATCCCTGCTCTGAAAGCAAAAGACTGAATACTTTTTAATTCCTTTCCTGTTTCCCTGGGACCTTGCTTTTTTATGTTTAGGATTTGCTGGCACCTAGTGCCAGATAGTAGAAGAGCATGTTAAGTGAGAAATGACCAAATGCTTATTTGATTTTTAATTTTTATTTTCTTTTAGTCTCCACATACTCTTTGTGTTTACTTGTTCCCTCCTTCTCTTTTTTTTTTTTTTTTTTCTTTTTTGGGGGGTGGGGTATGTGATGCTTATAGCTCTCAAAGTCTTGGTCTCGAAGTGGAATTTAAATCCTCCTAATAAATAAAAAATAATTGAGTGAGTGAAATGGGGAAAAATGTGGGTCAGGTACTGTAAGTTCTGGCGTATCTCCTGATGGGGTTCTGCACACTTGGCAGCAGTGGGACTCGATCAGCATAGAAGGCAGTGACAGTAGGGCACCCAGCCAGCCTGGGGCACCGGGGGACAGTCGGCACGTTGCTTGGCCATGGCTGCTCTGATGGGAGCAGAGGCGAGGTGGGAACGGGCCAGCAGAGCCTCCTGTCCTGGGGAAGGACAGGGTGGCAGCAGGAGCTGCTTCTGTCGAGTGCCGGTGTGCTCAGGGCTGTGCACGATGCGCTGGCACCACTTAGTGGCCAGTGAAATGTATAAAGCTCCTGCCCCGGGGGATACTTCCTCCTTTGGGTATTTTATGCAAGAATCGGCTGGTGAGTGTGGAATATCCTGTGGAGTCTCATCATCTGTAGTTTTACTTCCCTTAAACCAGGAAGGGTAGGTACAGATAGTGTTCCTGAAGCTGGACAGGTCAGGAAAAAACAAAGTTGTTCAGTGAAATAAATCTGAGTGCTCTGTCACTGATACACTTAAAAGAGCATTAAACTCTCATTTCTGTATAAATAATTCTGTCAAAGTCCTGTTAGGAAAATTCAGCTCCTTTTTCCTTCCAGATTCTGACTTAAAATGAAAGCAAATAAAATATCAGGGCCTGAGTGTCAGTCCTAAAGAACCAGAAGCCTTTTTCATGCTCAGAGCAGGAATGGTGTAACTTTCTCATACCCCCTTCTTCTAGGTGAGGGGTCATCTCTGGAAGAAAGCTTCCAGAGCCAGCTTTTGTTTCCTTCAGTTTAGAAAGAGATCTGCTCATTGTCAAGCAAGCTGGGATGTAAAGACAGAAAACTCAATGTTGTTCCTTATGTTATGCCTTACTCCCAGCCACTGAGAAATAATTATTTCTGGCTGCTTCCAGAGCCATCCAACTTTCTCACCTGGGAAGAGCTGAAGTTAAAGTCTTTCTGACAATTCTTACTTCAGGTAAGAGTCCTTTTCCCCCATTAAGCTCATGAGCATGTCTTGTATCAAAACGACAACTTTTCAAAACCCCATTCAGAGAACATCCTAGAATAAGCCTTAAGAGTGTTTTTGTATTTGCATTTTAAAAGCTTTCCAGCCCGCATCTGCAGAGCCATCAACGCCTTGATGTCTTTGGATTTCCCATACCTTCTGTCTGTGGTAGCATACGGGGCTCATTTTGCACATTGAAGCCTTTCCAGGTGTATTTGGGTGTCGGGGAGCCCTCGTGAGAAACGCAGGTTAGGTTGATTGTCTGTCCATATTCTGGTGTCCCCAGAATGTTGCATTCAGGCTTGGATGGTGCAACTGAAGAGAGAAAAAGGGAACTGTGTTAATCAGAAGCATTTTTTTGTTTTAGCCCATCTGCATCTGTGGTTTTTATTCATGCAAAGCAGAGGTTGGTCTTGCACCTGCCACCTTCTTAAAGGAACTGAGTTTGGATCTAATTAGTTTCTAATTTGTTTCTCCCTTTTTGGCACTAGGAAGCCAAGAAGGAGTTGCAAGATGCCTTTTGGACTACGTCTAATAGTGTTAGGTAATCCATTCTTTGATAAGTGGAGTTTGACAGGCCACAGTGGGGATGAGGAAAGCCCTGTAATGATGCCTGGATTAATAGCAAAGAGAGCTGAACAACTCTAAAGGCTGTTTCCTACAGCCGTGCGTCTGAGCGAGTTGCATGCTCTACGCATCCCAGCATCCTTCCACAGGAGGAGGAAGACACCAAAGCTGGAATTGGGGATGGCAGCTATTTTTTTTGCCACTAGAAAAATCTGTTTAAGCCAACGTGGACGCCAGAGGAAGGGCGGGTGCGTGCAGCAGGGCGGCGGCGTTGCCTGTGTCCCCTCACCGAGGACGAAGAGATCCAGGAGCGCGGTCTGTGCGGGGAAGTCGTTGCGGAGGCGGACGCTGCAGGCATAGGTGCCGTTGTCCTCCATGGTGACGGCACTGATGGTGATGCTGATGTCTCCGCCGTCCACGTCGCCGCTGAACTGGATGCGGTGCTCGTAGCCCTCCCCGTACTGCACAAACCCGTCGAAGTACCGCGTCACAGCGTCCACCTGGCGGGGAGGCAGGGGACAGCGTCAGTCTGCCGCCTGACTTGGGCAATCGGCACGCTCCCACAGAGCAGCTTGGAAAAGAGCACCTGGAACTGCACCAGTGTGAGAAAAAGCCAAGGAAAACACAGAAATCCAAAAGGACCTCTGTTTCCATCTGGAATCCCCTTCTTACACCTTATCTGAAATCAAAGACAACCGATTTCTTTTGGTGGGGCTTATTCAACTTTCCTTATCATGGGGAGAGGACAGAATAAGACTTGTCTGAGACCCTTGTCAGTCAAATTTGCCCTGTGGTTACACAGACTCTCCCAGCAAGGATCTCCAGAGGAGAAACCCTTGGCAGGTCCTGCAAGGAGGTCTCCAAAGTCTGCTTCCCTCTCACTAATTCCCAAGAAGTCAAGGAGAACTTAAAAAGTTTCTGAACCTTCAAATACTTCAAATGGATGTAGGAGACCTCAAGAATCTCTCCATGTACTGTTATCACAGAATCACGAGGTTAGAAGAGACCATCAAGATCACTGAGTCCAACCCATGCCCTAACACCTCAACTAGGTCATGGCACCAAGTGCAAATTTAAAACTTTTTATATAGTATCAAAGATATGTGTATTAGACCTATACATTTTTATATATATGCATATATTTTTATAAATTATCTGAGTGTTTCACGTGTTTTAATAGATGTAAACCCCACAGTACATACTGTGATGTATCCTCAGTAAAGACCAAGAGAGAGGAGGAAGAGGAGTGGGGGCTTGCCTAATGTTGTGCAATAGATTTGGGATAAATTGCATGTAGACTCAGCATTTCCGTTTGCACAGTTCTAAGATTTAAAAAAGTCTGGAAGAAACCTTTTTCTTCCAACACCTATTCCCACCTATACCTTCTCCCTCCTGCCCCTTCTTGGATGCCCTCTCATCTGCTTCTTTATGCAGCTCAGTTTACCCTTTTACTGATTTTCCTCCAGACAACCAAGTCTCCTCTGTCAACTTGTTTGTCCGTTCTGAAATTACAGCGCAGGGTGGCGTTGCTTCCTCTCGCCACTTGGATTTGCTTCGCCGTTGCTTCCACAGTGAGGGTGTGAGCAGGCACCAGAACTAGGAGGAGAAGAAATGCTGCACTCAGCAAAAGTAACATCTGGATTCCATAGTAATCTCTTTGTCTTCCTTACCTGCCACAATAATCCCTCATTCCCTGTCACCCACTGAGCAAGGGGTGATGTGTGCTGGGGCTGATCAGCTCAGGGAAGCTGCTGCACAGGATGGCTTAGAGCTAAACTCTGCTCTCTGTTCTTTGCTTCCCTCTTCTGCACCTACTCGTATATTGCCGTGGAGTTTAGAAAGAGGCTTTATTTTTTTCCTGAGCCCTCCTTCATCATGACTGACACCCTTTGACAGTTCAGAATGTACAGAGGCAGACAGATAAACAGATACTACAAGTGCATCGGCAGTCTTAAGGATTCAGGCTAAACTAACAAACTGATATTGTCAAATTTCAAGGATCAGGAAAACTGTCAAATAACTTGCCTCAATCCAAATCCATAGAAAAGTGACATTTCAAAACCTGTTCATGTTTTTCATCCCTGAAAACAGAAAAACCTAGAAAAACAAAGAGTGGTTGAAAGAAACAAGGGAAGAATAGCTCTTAGGTTTTTTCTAAAATGAGTAAGGTAGTAGTCACCTTTCTCCAAGAACTCCAGCTCCTGCCTCTGGAGCACAGGAATAGCTGAGAGTTGAATAAAACAGAAATCCCTCTGTGCTGTGGGGAAGCACGCAGGGCACAGGGCAGGTGTTTCTTTTACACTGAATTCCCTCTGACTTGTTCTTAATTCATCATGTCTGAGCATTGCCTGGTGGGCAGGTCTTTGTTATTCTCAGAATTGAGCTGGACATTTATGTCTGCCCTGCCATAGGTGACCTTTGTGCCTGCAGGAATCCATGGTTAAAAACACCTGCTTTCTCCTAACAGTTTGTGTGGATTCTGTGTTTGGGTTTGTTGGTTTGAAGGTTTGGGTTTGTTTCTTTTTTTTTTTTTTTTTAATGGCACCATCATTTGTGGAAACCATTTGGTAAAACTGTAAATGGTAAGGAAGGAAGTGCTGCTCAGAGGTACTCCCATGGCAAAGAGTAACATGGTGCAGTAAGGAGGAAAGAAGAGGAGGGCTTCCCCCATGAGGGGCATGCTGCATGTGGTGGTGAAAGCTGAGTCACTGTTCCCTGGAGAGGATTCATCTGAAAAGTCGCCACCTAGTAAACTTTGGGTCCTCATTGTGCCATATATCTTTGTCCAGGTTAGACCTATAAGGAAGTGTAATGTATAAGGGAGAGCTAAGGATTTCTAGATTCCACCTTGAGCTGCGAACTGGTTGTGAACACCCACTTTTTTAGGCAGGAAGAGCTCTCAGTGCCGTGCACCAGGTCAGGGAGGAACACTGCTGGCAAGCTGAGCACTGCCAGACCCTTGGCCAGCAGTGAACAGTGTCCTGTAGAAAATAACAGCGTCGGGACCCAAAGGGTTGTGTTGTCTGCACTAAGAACCTGGGGTGACAATTCAGGTAATTACACAGGGTGCCTGGGACAGCTGGCACAGGGATCTGCTTTTAGCCTAAATTCCCATCTTTCTGCAGGCCCTGCCCCACCACCAAGCTGTTCTGTGGGCTCCCACAGTCCATTAGTGTGTTTTCACCTCTTCCACTGTGATGCAGCAGGGGTGGCTCCTGCACTCTTGGGGATTATTTCATTTACAACTGCTAACAGTTATGAGAAGGAAACCAGGGCAAAGTATTTCTAACACGATTTTATTGCAGCCACTCCCAGATCTTTCCCTGATCTGGAGCACCCAGGGCAAAGCCCATGTTTGCATAGGCCCCGGGCTCTTTCTGACTGCAGTTTTCATCTGCCCTCTGTGTGAGAGACACCTGTGAAAGCTTTCTCCTTGCTTGTTGTGACTGGAGAGAGATGCTTCCCTGTATTTCGATGAAAAGCACCACTATCTGTACTAGGAGATGGAGCAAAACCTATTTCCTGATCTTTTTGTCTCTCAGAAACTGGTTCCACTGGGCTGGGGTTCACTGACAGGTCATAAATGCAGTCCTAAGGCAGAGAAGAAACTGCCCAACCCTAAGACTTCTTCTCCTTCCAACTGGATGAGTCAAACCCTACAATAAATGAAACCTTTCTTTTCTTGCAGACATGTTTGGTGCCGAGTTGGGGAGCAGCTGAACCCAACACTGCCTGTGAGGCACAGCCTGTAACACACTTACTTATCTTTTTATCACCCTCACGTCCCACTGCTCCTGGTGCTCTTCAGTTGTCACCCACATCTCTTTCTCCATCCCAGAAAGAGCATCCCTCTCTCGGGGAAGCAACACAGTTTTGTTCTGGGATGTCATTGACTCAGACTGATTTCCTCCTTCCTGTTTCTCACCACGTTTCACTTAATTGTCAGCATGTTTGAAAGTTGTGGTTTATTCTTCAGAGGTTGGGGTTTGGTTTTTTTTCCTGAGGGAAAATACAATCTATTGAAAATATGGCTGAAGGGAGGGGAAGCAAAATCTTAAAGAACTCCAAAAAAGGAGAGAGGACAAATAGCCTACATACTACTAGAGAGACAGAGAGACAATGTCACCTAGATTTAGGCCCTAGAATTACACATTTGTGTATTATCACTCTGTATGTTCACAACATTTTAAGAAATTGAGAAAGGTTTTATCTCCCTCTACTTAACCTAGAGATTTGTACTTGTATAAAGGAAGAAGAAAATAGAAGTGACATTTCTACTTTCACTTTGCTTACCGAGTAGTTGTTAACAGACTGGAGGGCAGTTAATACAATTACAGGAATATTTGTTTGCTGAAATAAATTTAGATTCTGATCAAGAAAAAAAAAGCTTCATTTTACATACTTATTTCTCTCTGAAAAGTTCCCATACTTAATTTGCATAGCATGAAAGGTGAGAATAATGAAAAAGGAGTGAATACCAGTGGCATTGCATGAGTTACATAATGATCATCAAACCATGACCCAAGTCAGGTTTGTTGCATATGGAGCCCATCCACTTTTTCTGTTACTTTAAACTTTGTGAATTTCCTTTCTGTGGGTCTTATTGTTGAAGTGAAGTTTTCAGGATTTTTAATGTAAAAACCCCAAGCAATTCCCATGTGCACAGCTTGGTCTGAAGCCTGGAAAAATATGTAGGAACATTCATATAAGAAGATGAGACAGGATAAAAAAAAGTGGAACCAGGAGGAGGAAATTCCTTATTCAGAGATAAATATTGCATTCACAGAAACCAATAAAACTGTGTATGAAGAATACTTTTCATAAGTAGAACAGCATTTTTTCCCCACTCCTAACAGTTTTAGGAGATGCCTGTGTGTCTGGACATTCAGCACAGAGATGGTACACACACTTGCCTGGCCATAAACACAAAGGAACCTTCATGAAACAAAAAAGAGACATACAGGGTGCACTGGAGTCCTTGTACTTTGTAGTGCTGTTTCCTTCCACCCAACCCTTGAGGATATAACCAAATTAGTACTCACTTGTACTGAAAATGAACAGCCCAAGTCCTTTCATTGCCATCCCCTCATCTCTCCTTTGTTTCACCTCAAGGTGCTCTTCCTTGTAATCTCCAGGAGGTTGGGTAGGTAATTGGCTTTCCCTGAAGGGCTGCTTTGCAGTGGCATCACAGGTTTACTTCCTCAGTCTCTTTTAAAGTGCTTCTGCCCCAGCTTGCCCCTCCCCTCCCAGCCAGAATGACAAGCCACATCTCCAGTAAGCTTTGACATCACTTGCTGCTCTCTGTAGACTTGTGAACTCCTTCCCCAGCTGTGAACTTTCTCCCACAATTAAACGGCCTTTCCCCGTTTCTGCCAATGCGCAGGTGCATGAGGCGAGGTAAGGGTGTGGAGCGTGCAGTGCAGCTGAAGTCATGCATGTGATGACAGGCAACTAGGGAGGATAAACTTCATTTTTCTCAAATATTTGTTAAGGAACAGAGTTTAAAAGGTGTTAAAGTGTTTCACAATGCAGGCAGCAGTTCACATCCAGGCTTTAAGGACCTGAGGGGCCTAACTCCATTTACTTTAAATACTCATACCAATATGTTGTTTATGGGAGCTGGATGACTAATGGGTTATCTAAATATAAGTGAGATGCATCTCAGCCAGGTTCTTACTCTCTTATGCCCACTCTTCCACTGCCCAGTGTGTGGCTTGCACAACACCCACAGGTACCAAAGATGTTTCTCCCTGTCTGCTGCAGAAGGCTGGTCAGATCCCCTGGCCCACAGCTTGCAGCACTCTGTGATGGCTCTGTCAAGGCAGGGGCACTGCACAGCCAGCACTGCTCACATGCTCTGGATGGGCACTTGGAACTCACAAATAACTGCTGCTATAATTGACTGAAGAATAAAAGGGGGTCCGAGGCAAACATCTGACATTATGTTTAATTGAGGGCAGTGTGTCTTTTTAAACACTGCCACTAGGCAGCAAGGGATGTTCCCATGTGGGACAGTCATCTATGCTCTATTTCTAGCCATTTGAGGGACAAAGTTGCTTTTAGGGTGTGAGTGATCACTTCAGGCATCTTAGAATTTCTTAGACATAATTTTGAAATGAAATTAGTTGTATAATGCAGTGTATTACAGATGAACTTTGTTGAGGATTTTGAAGGAGGCTTCCTCTAAAGTTGTTGTCTGCACTAGATACCTGTGTTTAGTGCAGTAAAGCATATCTGTATCTTGCTCTTGTGCTGACCTCAGACTTGTGTGGAAAATCTGCCAAAAGCCATGCTGAAGATTTTGCCTTTTGGTCTGTATGGCAGTTGTTCAAAATCCCTCCAAGACAATGAAACTTAGGAGTGACTGGAAATCAAATCCCTCTGATATAAAGGACCAGTTATCTATACTTCTGTGTTTGATACATAACCTCAGTTCTCTTCAGACTGTTAGCATAAAACAAAATAAAGCACATAAAAGTACTGAAACTTTAGAAATCTTCCAAATGAGGACAGACAGTAGAAAAATTCATCCTGTTGTGACTCATCTTTGACAGGCTGCAGGAGGTGGCAAGGACCCTGCAAAGAGAAGAGGAGACATTTTCCAAAAACAGCTTGTTAACTAACTTCAAAATGTTAACTGTAAATTACTTAAGATGTAAACAAAGCTGGAGCAAGGTCAGTAGTCTCCTTTCTTGTCTTTGGAGCCCACAAGGATGAGGTTCCTCACAAGGATGAGTTTCTTAAATTTTTACCTCCCTTAAAGGCTTAAAGATCTTTGTGGCTTGATCCCACATCCTCCAGAAAGGGATGTGAAGGATCTTTACTCTGTTTTCCACTTTTGATTTTGCTCTCATTTAATATTTTGAGTCTGATGAACAGAGGTGGTGACAGAAATGCTATCACTGTACACCATCTGCCCACACTTCCAGTGTTAATTCTCAGTTCTTCACATAACCAAAGGAAGTCAGTAAAATGCAGAGAACATAACCAACTTGGTCAGCTTGCTGTTATCCTCTTCACAGGATCATTTATACAACCTCTCGTTCCTCTCTTCTTCCCAGTAACTTCAGAACCCACTTGACTGATTCCAGTTGAATTTGATGGACAGATGGCAATCCTAAAGATGAGTTCTTTCAGTCACATAAAAATCAGTAATCCAAATCAGTTGGGATAAGAGGGAAATCTAAATGGTACCTCTTAGGCATAAGTACTTGTCTTCCATTCCAAGAATCTGTGGTTTCACAACATGATGGGTCTCACCTTTTGTGCAGCCAGGCAGACAGGGAAATATGGTAGAGTGAGTAGTCACAGAGGCTGTCTCATCTCATGTTGGTGTGGAAGTGATTCACTGGTGGGGAGATTTTTACCCTGCCTCTGTCAGCCACTCTGATACATCACAAGTAAATAAGTTGGCACTGAAGATGGATTATATTCTGTTGTTTTAGACCCTTAGCTAAGAGTGGTTTCCTAGGTATCATGGAGAGCATATTCTTCAGCACCTGCTACTTACATAAATCTGATATTAAGGTGCTTGCTTTAGATGCTCTGCATTTATAGCTTTTGTTAGTTAAGTCTAGATTGGAAAAGGTATTTAGGCACTTTTATCCTGTCACTTTTCCCTGACAGCTCTCACTGAGGGTCTCAGGAGCAGACTACTTTAATGTGGGCAATTTTAAGAGATTTTATACTTGTTTCTGGGTTGATTTTCTTTCCCTGTCTAGCCCGAGCTGCCAAATCTCACAAGCATTTGCACCACAGCTAAAAGAGCTGCCATAGGTACCAGCAACCCTGCCAAATCTTTGCATATCAGCTTCTTTGTCCCTTACCCGTGGGCAATGCAAAACCCTTGAAGTATTATTTTTGCTGATGGCTGCAGCTCTGGGGAATCTTTTTGCTGATACATAGGATTTTTAGGGGATATTATTATGTTATTTAAATAAAACTGCCATTGACATGAAAAGCTTTAGTATGAAACCAGGGTGACTTCATTGTGTTGCCAAAAATACATGCTCTGATAAGGCCTGCCTGTGAAAGCCAGTGAGGCATAGGTAGCAGCGTGCTGACACTATAAATCTTTGTAATTCCTGCCAGTAAAGAGAAGGAGAAACATCAAGATCCCAGCTTTCCCTCCTAAGAGGACAGCACCTGTTTGTGTTCAGGTTCATCTATGAATGAATACATTAATCACCAATGACAGATGCCCAACCACTTACAGCTCTTTTTTGCTATGTTTGCATGTGCAAAGGGTCATTAGCAAAGATTTCTGTCCTCCTTGCCTCTGCTCTGTATGGTCACCTTGATCCCAAAACCCAGCAGCCTGTGGCCAGCAGTGAGGAGGAGCTGCTAGGCTCCTGCTCTGAGTGTTCTCCACAAGTCTGTAACCTGCAGGGTCCTCTCACCATCTCTACATCTGAAGGGTTGTAGTAGGCATGGCAGGGCCTTCACCATCTTTGGCTGCACTTGTATCCTAAAGATTCACAAATAGGATTTTCAGAAGCAGCTCAGTGACTTAAAAGCATCTGTTTTTATTGGATGCCAATGGTATATGTGCTTCCACAACATTCAGGTCCTTTGAAAGCTCTGTTCTCCAATAATAATAAGGCAGTCTATAAGCAAACATCTTTAGATCACTTCTTGCCACAATTAGCAGTAATTAACAAGAACACATGGTCACTGCATTGCAGAAGCAGCTAGAAATGACATTGCCCAAAGGAGGCATCTGCAGGATCAACACAATTTGTCCTCTTTTTTGTGCATGAAACTCTTAGGATCTCTACAAGCCCATCCCTTCCTCCCCTTGCTGTGAACCCAGAATTCAATACACCACCTTCTATTTTCCCTGCTCCTGCATTAACACAAGTATGGGCTGTGAGCACAGCAAGACTTGGGTGGCTGTGGTCCAGCTCTTCCTTGCCATGGTGTGGCATCCCTACAGACACAGCTCCTATCCCTATGTGGGGATGCAGCACTCAAGCAAGAAGGAAGGGGGTCTACAGGTGCTGCCCAGCATGATGCATCACCAAAGGTATCTGTGCTATGAGGTAGATGAGTTTTCCTTTTCTTCTTCCTTTCTAGTTTGCTTGTTTGTTTTCAAAGGGAATCAACAGTGGGGTGTTTTTGCATGACTCACAACTGGAACCCCCAGTACAGATAAGCAGCACACAGACATTCATGTGGTTCTGTCCTGGGACAGCCTGGCCCATGAGCTTTCCTGGTGGGTCAAGAGATTGGAACTAGAGGCTTCTTTCATGAAAAGATATTGGAGAAGACACAGGCTAGCTGGCTCAGTCCTAGCTCTTCCAAGAAAAAAAATCAGCTGTTCTTACAACCATAAAAACACAGAATCATTTGGGTCTGAAGGGACCTTTAAAGGTCATCCCGTTGAACCTCCCTGCCACAAGCAGGAACATTTTTCAGCAGACCAGGTTTCTCAAAACCCCACCCAACCTGGCCTTGGACTCTTGAATGATGTGGCATCCACAGCTTCTCTGGACAATCTGTTCCAGTACCTCACCATCTTTATAAATAATTTCTTCCTTTTATTTACTCTAAATCTACCTTCTTAGTTTAAATTAATTGCCCTTTGTTCTATCAGTACCAGCCCTGGTAAAATGTCTCTCTCCTTCTTATAAAATCCCCTTTAAGTACAGAAAGGCTGCAATAAGGTCTCCTTAGAACCTTCTCCAGGATGAACAAACCTGACTCTCTCAGCCTTTCTCCATAGAAGTGTTCCAGCCTTCTGATCAACTTTTGGTCCTCCTGTGGATCCTCTCCAAGAGGTCCATGTTTTGTGATAGGGTCTCCAGAGCTGAATGTTGTACTCCAGGAGCAGACTGGCACAATCTCGTCCCCTGACCTGCTGGTCACACTTCTGATGCAGCCCAGCATTTGGATGGCTTTATGGGCTGCAGGTGCAGCTGGGTCACATCCAATTGTTCAGTATTCCCAAGTCCCTCTCCTCCAGGCTGCTCTGGATCCATTCATCCCCAGCCTGTACTGATATTGAGGCCTGCCCAAACCCAGTTATAGGATCTTGTACTTGGCCCTGTTGAATTTCATGAGGTTCACATGAGCCCACTCCTCCTCTCTATGGCATCAATGCCCCTACTGAAACCAGGTCACCACTCAGCCTCATGTCCTCTGCAGAATCCCTGAGTGTGACTCAGTTTCACTGTCTGTGTCATTATCAAAGATACTGAGCAGTACTGGTCCCAGTGCAGGATCCTGAGGGACACCATTTGTTGATGAGCCATTGACTGTAATTGGATCCCATCCAGCCACTTTTTTTTTAAAGCCACTTCTTTATCCATCAAATAGTCCATCAATCAAATCCACCTCTCCAAATTGGAGGTAAGAATGTTGTGTAGAACCATGCCAAAGTCAATACAGAAGTCCAGGTAGCTGGCAGGTAGCTTACTTTCCATTAGGTTGGAGTAGTTCATCCTGCACTGCATTTCCCAAGAATATCAGAGGTCATACCTGCATTTCAGTTTGTGCCTGGTGGGATTCCCCTGGCCTGGAGGCTCTCTGCAGGCAGAGGTCCGGCCTCACTGGCTCTGGACTCTTTCCTGCAACTGAGAAACGAGTATCCAGCCCACAGCAGGGAAGGAGTTAAGTGCTTGACCAGCTGCTGTCTGTGAGGCACTGAATTCCTACCCTGTGCAATCCAGCAGCCAGTGTCAGGACAGCTATATTTAGAAAGCTGATAAAGGTTTGGTGCCAACAGTTGTCCTGCCCCTCGATGAAGAAGCTGTAGAGAGAGTGAGAGGGGGCAGCTGATTGCTTTCCCCGCCGTACCATTCCTTGCTGTCTTCAGTGGACTCCTCTGCCGTGCCTCCAGCAGGGACACCCAGCGGAGCCATTGGGCACAGGGGGTAAGTTCCCTTTCCTCGCTCCCCTCTCCCTGCTCACTGCTCCTGAGTGACCACGCGGCTGCCGTCCTCGGGCCGGAGCCCGGCTGCCCTCGGGAGCTGCCGCTGGCTCCTGTGGCACTGAGGCCAGAGTCCCTCTGCCTGGGCCAAGGCAAGTGCTGGCTGCTGTGTGTCCACATTCCAAACTGAGCTATGGTGCCCACGCTCTCCCGCACCCAGGGTGAGAACAGCAGAACAGCAGCTTCCACACAATGGATTACAAGGACAAAGTCCCAAGCCTTCCCGCTCCTTTGGCCATAAGCTTTAGGAGCAGTTCATTTTGGGGACACGAGGTCTCATGTTTCTTGCCCCTGACCCTCTTCCAGCCACCACGCACGGTCAGGGGAGGATAGAGTTTCTGCCCTGCCACCCCTTCCTCCCTGGCTTCCAGCACCCTTACTCACAGGCAGAAGAGCACTGGCGCTCGCTGGGCAGCAGCCAGAGAGAGAGCTGCGTGAGGCCCTGGGAATGGCAGGCGCCCTGCCCTGTAGAGGAGCCCTGGTGGACAGGGCTCCTCGGGGTGGCAAAGTGCGGGAGGCCGTTCTGCTGTGCCTCCCTGCCACTTAGGCCCCAGAGGCAGGGACTGGCCTCCTGTGCAGCCCTGTGTAATGGCTCTCCCTCCTGCCCTGCTCCTTGTAGTGCAGCCGCCATGGCCAGCGGCAGAGATTCGGACAGCGAGCCGGCGGTGCCCAAGGAGGAAGAGGAGGAGGGCACGGACGTGAAGGCTGTGCAGGCCCATTACCTGCGCAGCCCCTCGCCCAGCCGGTGAGTCCGCAGGCACTGCCACGGCCTCCGGGCAGCACGTGGGAGGGGCTGCCCTGCTCTGCTTCCCCTCCCTTCCTCTGCTCCGCGCTGGCGCTTGGGCCAAGCTGAGCCCGGGGATTCCCTGCCCTCCCTGAGGTGGGGTCAGTGTGCCAGCTCAGGCAGAGCCTGCAGAGACAGGGCTCCTGCGCTAATTAATCCGCCCCGCTGGGAGAGTGCACAGCAGGGACAAACTGCGGGAAGGATCACTATGGGCTGGCATTGTCCCTCTTCCCTGTTTCACCCTCTCATAGCCCTGTGCTGAAAGTTCTGATCCAATTTCAACTCTTCGCAAATTCAGCTTCATCTTTATGTCCTTTATAAGGACTTGTGGATTTATTGCATGTTGATATTAGGCTTTGCCAGCCCCAAAAAGACCAAGAGGCTTGGGATTTGGGTTTGATTTAGGACCAACTTTAGCTACAGGCTTCAGGCACTGAACAGGAGGCTGTCTCAGCACAAGCAGAAATTGAGTTACCTCAAGCAAAACAAGCATGATTAGATGTGTTTTTTCCTAATACAAGGAAAAATACACCCCTTTGTTCTCTTTTCCTAAAGCAAAATGCTCTGCAGGGCTTTCTGTACCCTTTGAGATGCTTTAGCTGAAAGCAAGGAGTAGGAATAGAGTTTGAAAAGAACCTTCCCAGTGTCCCTCAACAAATAGGAGGTTATGGAATGTTTCCTGCTAACTGTGGGACACTGCAGAAAAATTGAGTACTTATTTCATTTAACCACATGTATTTCAAAATTGCTTAGGAAGATCATTGAGCTCACATAAAGTAAAATTATGTATTGTAAAATTATGTATTGAGCTCTCTCCTACTGCTCATCAGTCACTCAAAATGAACAGAAACATCTCTCCAGTTTATTCCCTTCCCTTCCCCTTTTTTCTCCCTTTTTTCTTGCTGTCAATGGCAAAACACGGTGATGAAAATGGCAAGATCCTTCCAGCCAGAAGGGGGACCTTGAGAGACCCAGGCTTGGGCAGTTCTGCATTTCACAGCTGCTCACGGCAGCTACAGGTAAAATGTGTTGAGGCTGTGATGGCAGATTATTGCCAGCTGTTACCTTTTATTGAGCTTGGAGGCAAACTTTACAGCAAAAGGAATCGAAAGGCAGGGCATAGCTGCAAATTTGTGTCAGCTCCTGTAAATGAGACTGAGACTCCCCTTGCTCATCTCGTAAACTCCTTTGAAGAACTAGGAAAGGATTACTTTCAGTCACGGTTGACAAGTGCTGGAACTCAACTAAATGACCTGGATGAGCCTGTTAAGTGGTTTCCGATGGCTGTGCCCTCTGTTTTGATTCTGGAGCCTGAAAGCAGTTCAGCTCTCCAGACGCTGCTGCACCCTGACTGCATATTAATCACCCTCCCTCTCCTGCTTTAATTAAACAAAAACAAACAGTGGATTGCAAGTCTGCAAGCCTTGCATTGCCAGAGAGCTTCTGTGATGGCAGCAACCTTGTCCTAGTGATTTGTACCATCTATTTGGAAGGAAGTGTAGAGAGTATAGATCAGGGAAAAAGCTCTGTAAAATATTTTGTTAAGATGGTCTAACTGAGAGACTGAATTTTCTTGGACTGTATAGGTGGGCCCAGAGGGAAATATACTTGTTTTTAAGGTTGTGGCCTTTTTTGCTTAACAAAAATTTTTACACTATGTCAAATAACTCACTTCAAAGGTGTTTGTGGGTGTCATAGTTGTTTTTGACCTGCAGTTACACAACACTGAGCGAGTGGAGAGCGAGACTCTGAAGTGCCCAAGGTACAAAGTACTGAGGGAGAGATTCACGGGCTTCAATCTCAATGCTTGCACTGCAGCCTGTGGTAACTCAAAGGATGCTTGCAGGCAATTAATTGGCAGAAAGAAAACCCAACAGTTTTCCAGCACAATCTGTTTTGAATTACTCAATAAATTCTAGTTAGGGCCATGTTTATGTCTGTCTAAGTGAGAGTTGCTTGTGAGACTATTTCTTGTAGTCCATCCCAGTCTCAAACCAGACACTGATCTTCTCTACCCATTAACTCCTCCACCAGGCAGTTTGATTGCACTCCCAGCCCACTGCAGCTTCTCCCCATGGGACCTGTCTACATCCTGCAAACACTGGGTGCCAAAGCATCTTTGAAGCCTGTAGTGCCATGCTGGGGATCGGGGTGGGAATGAGATGTGGGAGAAGAGCTGGGACTTCCCTTCCACAATCAAAGAATCCTCCCTGCTCCCTGCTGTTCCCCTCTAGAATGGGTGAAGAGGGCTGAAGTCCTGGGGATGGGATCCCAGGAGAAGCCATTTGCCTAACAGGCAGTGTGGTTGGTTGGCAGGTATTCAGTGATATCAGACACTGATACAGAGAGCATCTTCATGGAGCCAATCCATCTGTCATCTGCTGTGGCTGCCAAACAAATCATCAGTGAAGGTAAGAGAACTATGTAAGCTACAGAGACCTGAAGTTGCACTTGTTTTGCCTTTCTCATCTACAGATCCTAAATGACAAAAAAGCCCCTATGAGAAAACTCCATCTGAAGTAGAGAGAGAAATAACAACTTACAGAAAGGTTTGGTGACTTCCTTTGAAGTTGTGCAACGAATCTGTGGCAGAATTGTGTACTGCAGGGGTAAAAGTTTGAGTGCTGGTTCCTTGCTGCAACAAGCTAAATTAGAGTTGAATGGAACAGAACAAAACAAAATGGAGTATTTCAGTTTAAAGTTTTAATATGTGATCATCTAAGTCCAACTATCAGGGCTGACCAAAAGTTAAATCATATTATTAAGGCACTGTCCAACACCTCTTGAAAGCTGTCAGGGACAGGGCATTAACCACCCTCCTAGGAAGCTTGTTCTGTCAGAGAAAAAATGCTTCTCAGTGTCCAGCCTGAATCTCCCCAGCTCAGCTTTGAACCATTCCCACATGTCTGGTCAGTGGATACCAGGGAGAAGAGCTCAGCAGCTCCCTCTCCACACTCCCCTCTTCAGGAAGATGTAGGCAGCAGCTGCATTCTTATAAGGGTGCCCTTAACTCCCAGGCCTTTGGCCAGTGAGGGACTGAGAGGACAGTGCAATGTGCCCTTCTCATTGCTAATTACCCTGAGGCAGTTCCTAGGTGAGCACGTACCTGCCCCCATTGCAGACAGAACAGGGGTGATGTTTCTGGGGAAAAAAAGCCACAAGGCTTGTCCCAGGCACAAGCGGTGATAGCTCAGACATTTGCATTGGTTTTATGTGCTTTTAGTTACAATGTCAGTTTATTCCAGAGCTGAAGACAAAGGATGTCAGGGTGGACTCGGTGTGTCCCAGGATGCTGGAGACTGCGCAGCAGCTGATGGTGGAAGACCTGTACAACCGAGTTAAGGAAAAGATTGATGACACCAGCTTGTTTAACACGCCGTGTGTGATGGACTTGCAGAGGGCACTTGTGAAGGACAGGCTGGAGACCCCAGGGACGCCGTGGATGAAGTCTGGCCTAACGTCTTCATAGCAGAAAAGTGAGTGTCGGCTTTTGTCATCGAGTTGCATGAGATTCCCAGTAAAGGGTCAAATGGAACCGTTGAAGGCATAACATGTATTACATGCATCTAATACCTTTCATCCCTAGAGAGCCCTAAAGTGTTTTTCAGACTGTGCTCACAGAAATCTCTATGCACTGGAAGGTAAATACTTCTGGAATAGAATCAGCAGCTTTCCTATGCTGTTTAGATGCTTCAGCAGTTTAAGAGAGGAAAAGACAAATAAGCCCAAATTCCACTGTTCTGACTGGAATTTGGCCCTAAAACTGGAATGTTTTTGTTATGTAAAAGGGAGTTTAATACCAAAGCAAATGTTGAGTAAACATGATTAGGTCTCCTGTACCTGGTTCAGCTGTCTGAGATACCTGTGTAAGTGACCAGACAGAATTAGAAGGGGATATAGAGTAAAGCATCAATTATGGAGTGATAAAAATTGATAAATACGTACATGGCCTGAACCTAGGATGGCAGTATGAGTTTCAAATCAAGCTGTAGTGGAAACAGCTGGCTGTAGAGCTGGCTGGCTCTACAGGTGAATGCAGGCTTCTTGTTTTCTTTTCCCAGTGAGTATTGGAAAGAAATACCTGTAGAACTCTCAAAAGACATTATGGTCTGAGTGAGTAACGGACTGGGAGTTATGTAGACCTTGTAGCATGCAGTTTTTTCCCCACCTAAAATAGGAGCACTGATATCTAACATGTTTTTTCTTTTTCTGCAGAAGCGTTGCAGTGAACAAAAGCCGTTTGAAGAGACTGGGGATCACCCATGTCCTGAATGCAGCTCATGGCACAGGTGTCTACACAGGACCAAGTTTCTACAATGGTCTCAATATCCAGTATATGGGCATTGAAGTGGATGATTTTCCAGACATGGATATCTCCAAACACTTCCGCCCAGCTGCGGAGTTCCTTGATGAAGCCCTGCTGACTTACAGAGGTAAGAGGAGAAGACTGAAGTGGTTCCAGGTTGCTTGGGAATTAACAGGGAAAAACTTTATTCTGATAAACAGCTGATAGGCCACATTTGTAATGGGGTAGAAGGCAGAGCCTGTCCCTCTACATGCAGCTACAGTGAACACCTCCTGCCCATTTCTGCCCGGTCTCATTCAAAACAGGAGGGAGCAAACCAGTAAGGGGAGGCAGCTCAGCAGCCCCACGGCTTCAGGTTCAAAGTGGCTGCAAGTCAGCTCCTGCTGCTCTCCTTCGAAGGAACCTGACTATAGCAAAGAGTAGAATCTCTGCTCTAATACAGTTTTAAAAAATATTGATACTCTATAATACTATCTATATATATAGACAAATATATATTCCTGCACTCTGCACGTTTCAGTTCCACAGACATGCAAAAAAACCAGGCTGATTTACTAGAAAAATCCAAGTAGCTGAGTTGAACCTCTGGGTGTCTACACCCAGGCTGTTGTCTGATTTGCTGGACTTTAATTCCACATCAGCTGTTGTTCTCTGGACCTCCAGTGCACACTGGTCATTTTGTTGCAAATTCAGTGGACAGTTAGAAATTTCTTTTTGCAGTTCTGTATTGAAAGAAGCAACAGGATCTGTGATATCACTGATATTCTTCATATAAATTGTCCATTCATCTAATTTCTGTAGAGAGGCAACAGATTACTTCCTAGCAGTAGTGAGAGTAAGTGTAAAGTTTTGTTCATACACAAGGAATGTTGAGCCAGTTTTAATAGCTCAACAACAGGAGGAGGATGCACTAAGGCAGAGGAGCCTTGGAAGAAATGAAAGGAAGGAGATCTCCCCTCTTGGTGAGCTGTTAGATTGGCTTTGCTGGCTGGTAAAACATTTGGAAGGCTACCAAGATTTTCGATGCTAAGAAAGGTGTAAAAGAGATTTCAGGATTGTATGACAAGGTTCATTAGGTAAATCTCTTGTGGTAACATATCAGCAGTCAGAAAGGTGGTGCTTAAATTGGCTTCATTAAGTTTCAGTGCAAACAGATTGATTAACCCGGAGTTTATCACACATTTAGAAACAGTAATTTCAGTTGTTTGCAAGCTAGCAAAGCCTCATTTACACTCTCTTCGTATTTACAAGCTTTTCTTTAGCTGTAATTTGCCATACAATTAACTTAAACCCCAAACAATTTGTCTGTGCCAAAGCTTGGTTTCCTGCAAGAGGTAGTAAATGATGTAAAATAAAGCAGATCTTCACTTTTGATTCTTGCTCATACAGTTACTGGTGCAAGACAGTGGATCCCAGCAGTTCAAAGCATCTGGATCAGTTTGTCAGAGTCAAAATCAGCTCTTTCCTGATAGTTGCTTGGTTCTGCTCTTGTAAGATGTAATAGGACTTTGGCCTCCAGCCAGTCTTCAATGTAATTGTTTGAGGGTACCTTGCAAAACTGATCTAGATTCTGACAAAAATACAATTAATTTAATATAAAATTGTTATTTGAGTGCTATAATGTCCCTTAGAGAAAAAATAAGTTACTCGCTTATCCTCCCAATACCTTCCTGGAGGCTAATGCTAATATCTCACTTTATACATATTGAGAAAAAAGCATGGAAAGCTTAAGTGTCTGACCCTATGTCAGGCAGCAAGTCAGGAATGTCACACTTGCCTTTCTAATATCTATTACAAGCTTTTTGACTATTTGAGTAAGTGAAGTGTATGGGCGAAAATAAAAATACTTTTCAGATTGTTTGGAAATGTTCCTGCCCACAGCTTTTGAAACTAATGTGCTTTTTGTTCGTACGTGTCCAGATTTTTATTAAGGTAAAGCTAGCAAATACTTAGTATTGGTTCCAGTCACTGAAACATATAATCTGTGTAGTTTTTAACACTATTCAGAGAATGCTTTTTTGCTATATACCAGAGCATCCTGTCTGTTATTGGTAATAGCTGATTCCTTTCATATTCCCTGCCTGTAGGCAGAGTCCTTGTCAGCAGTGAGATGGGGATCAGCCGCTCAGCTGTGCTGGTGGCTGCCTACCTGATGATCTACCACCACATGACCGTTCTGGAGGCTCTGATGACCCTGAGGAAGAAACGTGCCATCTACCCCAACGACGGCTTCCTGAAGCAGCTGAGGGAGCTCAACGAGCAGCTCCTGGAGGAGCGAGAGCTGGAGCACTCTGGAGATGAGGACGTGACTCCAAGCCAAAGTCCTTCTGCCCATGCAGGGACTTCTTCACGGCTTTCTGGAGCTGGGGACTCAGGGAGCATCAAGGGAGCCAAAGCCCACTCCATCACAGTAGAAGAAGAGGACACCAGCAGTGTTCTGGGTAGCTTTATGAGCTCTTCATCAGTGGAAAAAACTAGCTGGGTTTCCAAACACTCCACCCTGATCACTGAGGAGGAAGAGGAACAATTGTATGAGGAATGGAGGAGGAAACAAGGCCTATCTGCAAAGGAAGCAGGAGTTCACCATGAAAGAAGAACATCTCTAAAGCATCTGGACCAGGAAGAGGAACAATCTGATGAGGATGTGGAACGGAGGATCCATGATTGGCAGCGCAGAAATGAGAAATACCAGATGGAGGTACAGCCAGGGAGGAGGATGGTGGATGCAGCATGGGAGGAAGGCCTTACCCATCAGGTGAATTCAGTGATGTTGAGAGTGTGAGCAGTTTTGAGATACGAACCCTAAAAAAACAGCTGGAATCCAGTAGCTTTAGCAGGATGAGGAGGAGCCGCACAGGCTCTATGTCTTCTGAGAGCACTTGGGACATGTGGAATCAGAGGCTTCTGGAAATTGAGAAAGAAGCTGCTCAAAGGTATCATTCTAGGAATAAAACCTGTGGGGAGAGACAATCCCCAGAAAGAGGAAGAAGGGAGAGGGATGTGGATGAGGAGAGTGTGCTTTCAGACTCCTCCTGTAGCTCCTTCTACAATTTCTGCCAAAAGAACAAGGACAAGTTGACTCCTCTAGAAAGGTGGAAGGTCAAGAGGATCCAGTTTGGCTTTCACAAGAAGGATTTAGAACCATCATCTGCACCACCTCCAGCAGAAGATGGCAGCCAGGCAGGTCAGGAGGAAACAGAAGGGAAGAGTTTGTCAGATATTGATCTGACTGCTTACCAGGCTTGGAAAATGAAGCGGCAGAAGAAGGTGGGCAGTGAAAGCAGCAAGGAGGAATTTGTGGAATTTGCCAAAACTGAGGATTCTGCTTCAGCTAAAAAGAAGCAGAGGCGTGTAGAGCTCCTTGAACGTTCAAAGAAAATTTTAGAAGAAAGCCAGTCCATGTGCAGCTGGGAGACAGAGAGTACAATGAGTGGGAGTATTCCCCTGTCAGCTTTCTGGCCTTCAGCACCTTCTGCAAGTGGTGCTGACGATGCAGCTTCTGCCCTGAGCATGCAGACAAATCATTCATCTTTGTCACAGGCCAGGAGTTGTACAGGAGCAATGCAGCTGCAGACACCAAATATACCCCTTCCCAATCTCCCAGTTGGCCCAGGTGACACAATATCCATGGCAAGCATTCAGAACTGGATCGCTAACGTGGTCAGTGAAACCATTGCTCAAAAGCAAAATGAGATCCTGATGCTGTCGCGTCCATCGTCCGCCATGGCCTCCCTGTCAGGAGACCTTGGAAGGCGTGCAGATGATGACAAGGTTTCTCTTCTCAGTGCTCAGAGTGGCTCATCCCTCGCTGCCTCTCAGCTCCGCCAGCAGGACCTGCGCAGGGCTGAGTCCCAGTCTGTGCTGTCTTGCAACACCTCCATGAGCGCAAGGACAGAAGGGACGACTTCGAACATGAAGATGAGCCAGACGAGCAAACCACTGTACAGCCTCTTTGCTGATGATGTTGACCTAAAGGAGCTCAGGAGGAAGGAGAAGGAGATGCAAATGGAAATGAGAGAAAAAATGTCAGACTATCAAATTGAAAAGGTGATCAGTGACAATAAACGCAGCACTTTATTTAAAAAAAAGGTGACCAAAGCAGAGGAAAATGAAACAGAGGATGACAGAGAGAGTACAACGAACAGCCACAGGCATCCCTTGCAAGCAGATTTTGACAGAAGTGATGCAGTCTTTGATCTATCCAGTCAACCTGCAACCTCAGGTGCACCAAAGTCAGAGATAGATACTGATATTACCAAGTGGCTCAATGGCCTGAAAGCAGAAAGAGAACCACCATCATACTATGATCAGACTGAGAAAGCTAGAGAGAAATATAGCAGATCATCCAAAGTTAGACAGATGGATTCTGAGACATCCAGTTACAGATTCTGCAGGTCCCAAAGAAAAGAGCTCGATAGCTCTTCTTCCTACGAGTCAACAGGAGATTCACTGAGAACCATGTCAAGATTTTCCTCTGCTTCTGCAAAAGAGGATAAAAAGATGTACAAGTTCACAAGGTCCAGGGTCAGTGAGACAAGTTCCAGAGGAAACAGCCCAGAGCTGCATGATTTCAGCCGGTCACCTGAACCACCCTTTGACTCTGAATGCCCTGAACCATCTACACAGAGCCGAATTAGAGCTCATCATGTGGAGGCATGTGAAGAGGAAGCCAGGTCAGATGTGTCAGAATGCGGAGCAAAGAGAAAGTTCACCCAGAGCTTTTCGAAGTCTGAAGAAGATGGAAAGAAGGAGGCAAAAGTGGAGCAAAGTGAAGAAAGGTTTGCATCTAGGCAGGTCTCTCAGTACAGGCGAAGCACACGTAAAGAAGAGCAAGAAGAGATGGATGATGATGCCATTATTGCTGCTTGGAGAAGCCGACTAGAAGAAACTACAGCAAAGCTCCAGCGGAGAAGGGAAGAGTGACCAAGATCAGACTACAGAGCCACAGAGTCCCTGAATCACTCACTCATCATTATATTTTTGATAATCCTTTGTGGTTTGTAGGGCATTTCCTGCAGATAACTCCCTTCTTAATCAAAAGCGATGAAGGGAAGAGGTCAAGTTCTGCAAGTGTTTGTGGTTTGTCAGAAAGAAGATGCTGGTATTAAATGATCAATGTAGGTAGGAACACAATGTTAGAAGCCATTAGGAGCCATACGATGTTTCAGCAGCAAAAGCAGGTAACGGTGACACCTCAAGTCAAAAGACCAATCACATCCCATTTTGGTTATTTCAATTTCCTAGTGTCGTTAAAGACTGGACGTGTTTTTTCTAGGATTTTTTTGATCATGAATGGAAGAAGCCAACAGCCTTTTCTAGGAACTTAAAGAATGTTTTTCTCTTAATCAGTTTTACTTTATATGACTCAGAAGATATTACCAGGTAGGCTCCATTTTCTGCACCAGCCTTACGAATGTCTAGAGAAATAGACAGTTTGGGGAATACATGTTCTGTTTTACTTTACTAAGTAGCAGAAGCAAAGTGGCATACTTGAAAAAAAAAAAAAAAAAGGCCTCCTGTTTAGAAATTCAGTTGCAGTAATGAATGTATTAATTGTTTTCTATTAGATGGAGTCATCTCTGCTCCAGTATGGTTGGTTCCTGATGATAATTTTTAACAAAGGAAAAATGCAATAATATTAACAGCCATCCAAAAATAATTTTGATGTAGTTAAAGAGATAGGATTAGTGTTAGTGTAGGCAGGGTTTCTGAGTATTGACTTCTTTTTGGTTTATGTATGCAGCTCCGCTAAGTAGATGCTTTTGTGTTTATACCCAGATTAATTTTCAACATGATTGCCTTGAAAGAAAAGAACAGTACACAAATTGACCTCATAAAAATTGTTTAATTAGACCATGGGTGTAAGGCATCATGCACCGAAGGAGAAATTGTGTGTCTGTGAAGGTGGCACCAGGAAGCTTGTTCTTAGGAGGTGGTGGTAGGTTCAAATGGCATGTTACAGTTAGTGTTCTTTGTATCCTGAGCTACACAAGAAGAAGCCCAGCCTCCATGGTAACTGAATACTCCAGGTTAAGAGCCTCAGGTCCTTCCATGCCTTGCAGAGCCTTGTGAGCTTGTGTGACACAACCCACCAGCTTGCCACAGCATCCCTTGTGTGTCTTTCCACACCACAGCACCCAACCCTCATCAGTCAACATCCTCCACCTCTCTCTTATAAGCACATAGGCCGGTTTCTACTGACTTTGACTCTGGAATTATCAGTTGCCTCTTCTGTACAGACTGTATTTTAAACCAACAAAGCCCTCTGGCAGAGCTGAATCTAAAACGACAATGGAGGGATGATGCGGTAGTGCTCTCGCACAGGAAGTTTGTCTTTTTCTTGTAATCTCTTCTCCCTCCCACTGTGATGCTTAGAGCTCACCATTACCATTATGCTAGTACCTCTCCCTATTTTAATTGTGTAATACAGACAGCAAGCTCCACAGGGCAAGGGCCTGCTCTTTGTCCCTGTCTGTATGGCGCTACACACATCAGCAATGCTATCTAAATAATGGTTACTGATAACAAAATGCAGCTGGCAATTTTCCTAAACTTAGAATCATTTCTCTCAACTATAACTCACTGATCAGACATTATCCCTGCTTCTCTGAAGATAAAGATGATTCTTTCTGACAGCCAGGACTGGGGTAAATGATAGCTACTTATTGTCAGGTGAATGGAGTCTCACAATCAGGTGATTAACCAATAACAAAGGTAGAAAAAATAAGAAAATTAACTTACTTGTATGGATTTTTGGTTTTTTTTTTTTGTAAACTCAGATTACATTTCTGAAATACATAAGGAACATGGTCATGTTAATGTTTCAGGCATGCAGAGATGCTCTAAGGTTTATCATGCTCTTCCACTATAAAATAATATATAATACAATTAATCCCTTGTTTCTGCATATTTCTGCAAGTTGTTATTTTTAAAGTAGTGATATTCCAGGCCTTGAGCCACATTCAGAGAATTTATATTGAATTTCTGCAGTGTGTGTTAGGATAGGCTTTTTCCTCTTTCCTTCATCCCTGGTAAAGTTGCTCCGTGGAATAGACATATTTGGAGCTTGCTTTAGTTTCAACCTAAAAAAGGTCTTAAGTTTTGATGGATCAAAGTGGAACTGTGCAATACCTTCTGGCACTGAATTTACTTTTTTATCAAAGGCTGATTCCCTCTGAAAAATCCCTCTCCTGCTTCCTGTGCCTGGATGTTCCCAGCAGACAAGCCTGTCCTCTGCAGTACTGTAGGGGGCATCTCGTGCTGTAAAAGACAAGCAGTAGATGATGTAGTAATTGGTTTCATTTTGCACTGTACAGCACAGCCTTTGTTTGGGCAGCATTTTGATTTAAACACTAATCTAGGTCTGCTGCACAAATAAATTATTCAAGACCGAGGGGCAGAATATGGTTCTGTTACAAGTCTGAGCCAGACCGTCCTGATAGCGAGTTTTGACCCCTGTGAGAAAGGGTTAAGTGGGTTCTGCTGACTCATTGAGGTAGGTGGCTTATTAGTTCACTTGTGTAAAAGGGAGATAAAAATGGTTTGCTGGGGAGAGGCCATCTAAGATGCTGGCTGAGCAGCCATGAGGGAGAAGCCTTAGAAATAGCTGAACTTTATTTTCTTATTGCTTATATCCTTGTTAATAAAGCCAAACCCCCAAAGCAATAAGGGGGTGGGGATCATTTTGGACTCCATGCAGTATATGGCCAGTGCTTGAAAGCAAGATGGGAAAGGCTCCAGCTCACAGGTATAAATTACATGAAACAGTGACATAAAGACCTTGCATGGTGAAAATATTAAAGCATTCTGTCATAAGACCAATAACCAGGAGAGACAGAAATGGAGGGGTTGAAGGCAGGCTAGAAAGTCAGGTTTTAAGATGAGAATTTAGAAGGAGATAAGGAATTGCTGAAAGGGGAGAGGTCTGCACAGATTGTTTCAGGTGACCAGAGCTGCAGAGTGAATGGTTTTTCAGCAATGACACCAGTCTGACAGTAGATTAAAAGAGTAAATAAATACCCAAATTTATCTAGGAAGGATTTTTCAGCAAAGATGTGCTGGGACTGGTATTTTTTCTCCCTCTCAGTTTGCTGCTGTAGGCAGGAGGGTTTTTTTGACATTGTATAGTAGAAGGTGAAAGTGCAAGGAGCATCCATACGGTCAGTTAAGAATATAAACACAAGAACATAAGAAAGGCTGTATGGGGTCAGACCAAAGGTCCATCTGGCTCAATATCCTGTCTCTGATAGAGAACAACAGCGAATACCTAGGGAAGAATATATACAGTGATAAAAATGTTATTTCCCCAGCATGATCTTCCAGCTTCTAATAATTTGCAACTCAAGGACTTCCTAAGCCAGGTGTGATATTTTTGTATTTAATAGCCCTTAATAGATTTTCCTTCTATGGAAGTGCCCAGTAATTTTTGAGTTATAACCACTATAGCCTCGTACCCACTAGCCTCTGACCTCTTGTAGCAAGAGGTCCCACAAGTTACTGTATACAAAATGCTAAGCCATCTTCTTTCTGCCTATTCTGAACCCTCTGCCTGCTAGCCTTCAGTGCCAATGTAGTATCTGTTTAGTATCTACATGTCCCACAAGATTTTACACCCCCTTCTGTCGTTCCATCCCATCCTTAGCTCTCTGGTTTTCCACCTGAGTTACTTATTCCTCATCTAGGGGCTGCCCTGTGTCTCTTCATTAACCTGACCATTCTTCTCTGAACCCTTTCTAGTTCTGCTTAGTCATGTGTGAGATGAGGGACCAAATCCTCATGCAGTTTCCAGGGTGCAGGTGTGGCAGGGATTTATCCTATGGCATATTGACCCTTTTTTCTTCTTTTCTGTTCCTTCCCTATTGACTCTTAGCAGTCTGCATGTCTCTTTGGCTGTTGCTGAGCACCAGAGTGATGTTTTCATAAAACTGTTTATTATATACACCAAATCTTGTTCAATGGCAATGGTCAGCTCTGAGATCATATGTTAAGTCTTCTTATTTTTAATGTTTTACATTTATTAGCCTTGAATTTTGTCTGCCATCCTAGTTCTCAGTCTCTCTGTTGCCTTAAGTCCTTCTGCATTTTTCCACAGCCATCCTCTCATTTCTACTACTCTGTTTCCTTAATGTCATTTGAACAAGGTAGAAACTCAGAGGATGTGGGAAGCAAAGAAGTTAAGGAGGGACAGATGAGAGAGAAACCCATTTGATGTTGGTCTGCTTGAAGTAAGAAATAAGAAAGCAATGAAAGTCAGAGAGCTAGGAGATAAGTGTTCAAAAAGAGACCTGAAGACAATAGGCAAATTAAGAAGGGGACCTAGAGTGGTCAGAGACAAGAAGATATGAATGCAAGCCAAAGAGGCTAATACAAAATATTAATTTGTTTAGATGTATCAAAGTCTGGGAAAAGGTTGGGAGGCAACATCTGTGGGGAGAAAGCAGATTTAAAGAAGTTACAGGTCTGTGAGGAATGTGAAGGGGACTGGGAGAAATGGAAAGAGTGAGAGACATTAGTGGGGCACCGATGATGAAATTACATCGGTGCTGGATTGGGAATTCAACATGGTACAAGCAGGCTTGAAGGAAGTGGAAATGTGCCAGAAATGTGTTATTCCTACTGTAAGAGCTGCATTTTGCTTCATAGTACTGATAGCTGTGGGGCCATGGCCCATTTCCCCCATCTAGGAATTTCAGGACAATGTGATTTATTGCGTGCAGCACTAGCTTAGACTGGATAATTTTAAAAGGAGTTTAGCACCATTTCCTTCCTTTACAGCTCCTTGAGAAATGCTTACACATTAGCTGTGGTGGAGGGCTAAGTGAATTATGAGACAAAAAGTTTTATTTGGGGAGGTTATGTTGCATTGCCTGCCTTTCCTTAAAGACTGTAGATGGAATACATTCAATATAGACATTACAATGTGAAAACACGATATCCATGACCTTCCTAAATTTATAGACAATCCAACAAAGGTACAGAAAGCATGTGATTAATATAGTGTAGGGCTTGGAAACAGACACTGCATACTCATGTAATCCAGCAAAATCTCTTTGAGAGCTACCTGCCTTTTCTTTGGAATTTCACTTGTCATGTAGAAAAATGAAAGTGGGTCAAATCTCTGGCTGTTCTAATTGTGAAGAAAACTTCCAGAATGGGAAGTATGTGTAACAAATAAACTGTTCTAGAGAGGTGAGAGCATAAGTCTAAATGGTGTATGAATTGCCCCAGTCATTTCAGCAAGGTTCTAACTTATTTGCTGAGAAGTAATAATTTAAATGCCAATAATATTTGTCACCCTGTACTTCGTGTAATAAATTGAGAAAGGTTCAAAGTGCATGTATTTAGTTTGTGTATTGCCAATACCAGCATAATCTGCTTGAATGAACGCCCTGTCATTGTGATTGGTTTTGTTGTTTTCTGGGGGGCTTTTTTAGTTGTTAGATTTTTTGTTTTGTTGGTTTTTTGTTTTGTTTTGTTTTTTTTTTTTGCTAGGATTGCCTTTTGTTCTTTGGTACATTTCAACATATTCAAGAGCTGATTTCATGTTGTTTGTAACTATCCTCCTGTTACAACCACTCATTAGCTTCTGAGCTTGGAGTTTTCCTGTGACTGCTGTTCCTCTGCCACAGGGTGCACACGCACACAAAAACACACACAGATATAAAGAGAAAACATTATTTGTGACTTATAAAAGCAGGCAACGATATGAATTCAGTTCTTCCCAAGACAACCCAAGTGTGGTGATCTGAAAACTGTCTTAGAGAGCAGGAGAAGGGACATCCTGTTTGTGCTTTGAACCTTCCACTCTGGATTGCATTTCATTTTTATTTGCATGTATCTTTAAAACAAACGATTTTAATCCTTACACAAGAACACAACTGCTTCCTCATCTGACTCATATCTGCAGGTAGACTGGTTTACTTTTAGTTAAGATATGTGTGTCTGGGAAGACACAAATGTCTATAATAGAAAACTCTTCATTGTTAACTATGAAGAGAACAATGTCTCTCCATAATCAATCAGTCAATCAATCAATCAATCAAATCAATCAATCAATCACTTATTTTTTCCAGTGCACCCTTCATGCCAACATGCCTGAATGCTTTATGGTCATTAAATTAAATCAAAGAACACACCACAGAATGGACAAGGCCAGATCAATAAATCTTAAAATCTGATTCAAACTTACCAAGGACTCTGCACAAGTAACCATGACAGGAAGAATGACTCCAGTCAGGAGGGCATGTGTGTGGGCATAAAACTGAAACGAGACATAGGTGATACTAATTAGAAGATAAAAACATTTAAAGGAACTGTAATTTTTATAGCATCACCCAGCTGCCAGCAGCATCAACCTGCAGCTTAATGTCTTAAGAGTATTTTCAGATTTATGCATGATAGAAGAAAATAACAATGGTGGCAAGAACTTTTTGCAACTTTTTACAGCTGTATACTTCAGGGCAACTCTTACCTAATTTTAAAGATCTGCTTATTTTGATCTCTCCATTTAATTATTGCGGGGCACCTTATTAAAGAAAGATGCAGTGAACACCAGCTGGCAATAACCCCAGTATGACTGCTCTGTCTTCATGGACCATCCCAGCAATTTGATCTTTGCAGTGACTCCATGCTGAACTCAGATCCAGTCAGAAGTCATCCATTAGCTGGGCAGAACATTTCTCTCTCCTTGCTTGAGAGGGGAGCTTTATGAAACTGCAATACCTTTTATGAAACTGCCAATTAATGGGGAGCTTTGTACATTTTGCTCATAGAAATATCCCAGTAGCTGTCATAACCTATGGAGGTTCATTCCCAGAGCGCATAAAATGACCACAGGCCTGACTACATTCAAAACTAAAAGCAAACCCCAGTTCTTCAACTTAAACTTCCCTCCCTCAGTAATTTCTAGGCATGTGCTCCTCAGTCTGTGAATTGGATCAAAAGTGTTGCCTAGAGGCACAGGGTCAGAGGAGATTCCACTTATGAAAAACAGGAGGCCCTCAAAAGGGTGCAACCTCAGTCGCTGAACAGACACCACAAATAGGATGGATAAAAGCCCACATGAGACTGGTATGTGAGCAAGCAGAAGCTGACAGTTGCCCCTCAGGAATACGGTATAAAGCTTTCAGTTCTGCAGGAGATGTGATCTGAAAGTCTGCTTCCTGGAAGCAATGGCACCTGAACTGTTGCATGGTGCTGCAGTTGCATAATTTAAGAGTTGTCATGTTTCATTCCAAGGTGAGTGTTCTTGGTGGTAGTGTACATAAAAAATTTGTATGTCATTAGGGATAAAAGGGTCTATGCCAGACAAGGTCAGATATTATCCTCATGACTGGCAGAAGAAGTCCATATTAAAACAAAGAAGGTGTTTGATTTCCTTTTGAATGTGGGCAGATGATTCAGACCCACGTGCCCTTCATATGCTCTGTCTCTCCCCTTCCTATCTCCTTTTTTTGAAACAGATTTAAGTCCATCTACTTTTATATTTTCAAACAAAACCCATAAAAGGGCCATAAATATCATGACTCGCTAAAATGAAAGCTGTTTTCTTCTTCTCCCAGGAGACTCCTGCCTGAGAGAGAGACAGAAAGAGTTCACCTCTTTGAAAATTTCCTCCTCTGTCGAAGTAAAGCTGGTATCTAAAAGCAGCCTTCAAGGCTTTGTTCTTATCATCTTGACCTGGCTTTGTACTGGCTTCTCTCTGTATTGCTTGTGGAAGTGTGAAGGACGGGGCTAGGGGAAGGAGTTTTGGCTATCACTGGCAGAGCAAGGGTCATGCTTGGAAAGGGATTTCATTGTGGTTTCAGAAAACATTATAAACTCAGCATACTGGCAGAAAGAATGAAGAAACTCATTCCCCTTGTGGATCAGACCAGTGATCCACCCCTTGTGTCTCTGATGTTGGCCAGAACCAGATTCATCTCAGAAGGTATAAAGAAAGTTTAAGTGGGTAATTATGGAATAACCTGCCCTGAGTAAAATTTTCTCCCCTTCTGGCCCAAAGCCCTCCTTCATCTCTCCTCCTTGGTTAGAGTTCAACTCTATGCCCTGAAGCATGACGGCTTCTCTCCCTTCCAAACCGCTTTTCATCCCGGCCTGTCTCATGTAACTGCTTATGACAGTGATGGGATGTATAGGTCTTGTCCATTGAGAGTCTGTGACAGATCATAGCCTTATTGGAAAGAGAGGCAGAGAGGCTGAAGAGAAGGTGAGGGAGGAGAGCATAAACTCAGATGAAATATCCATCAGGAAGATGGAAAGAAGAGTGAGTGCCTGGGAAACTAATTGCTGCCTGCTGATCTGGGCTGTGGAGATAGCTTGCAAGTGAGCGTTTTTGCTTTTCAGAGATTTCAGCCTGGAGCACACTAAGAAAGTCAACTCTTGGTTGAAACTACTGTTCATCAATATTTCCCCTTTTATATATTAAAAAAAAAACAACAAACAACAACAAAAAACCAAGCTGTAGAAGTATGACAGTAGTCCTGAGAAAACAGTTCCATTATAGTAGAAGGGAGCTTTTTCTTCCCTTTTCTGTAAAGGTATTGGCGTAATTTGGGGCTTTGGGACACTAAACATGGATGAAAATCAGGCTGTTTTTCTGCTGCCCAAAAACTATTTAGGAATCCAAATTCCTGCCTAGGTCCTTATCCCTGTCATACAGGGACAGCTGCTCATAATCCCAAGTCGAACAAAATCCAGCTTCTGTGGATTTGTTTGGCCCATCGCATAGGACATCAGCATTTATGTGACACAATGCCAGATGCCCCAAGATGAGGATTAGAATTGTCCAGCACATGAAGGCTCTTGACTTTTTAGACATTGTCAACATTATTGCAGGTGATAGCACTATACCACAAAAAGCATTAACAAAGTTCCAGTGAATGCTTAAATGTACTTTCTAGATGGACACTTTCCAGTTGTATGCAGGTTGAATGACAGCTTTCGCTTTTTTGTCCAGGAGCTCAACAATTCCTAGGGAGAGGGAGAGAAGAGCTAGGTTTTGGATCATTTCCAAGCCCCAGTAATGATTAATTTCACTCCCACAGTATTCACTGTTTCCCATATTCCTTTCCTTCAAAAGTGTGGCAAAGGGATCTGGAGTTTTCCAAGTGATGGGTGTTGAAATTGCACCCGATGTCATGGATACCACGCTGAGGTGTTCAAAGCATCCTGCTGGTGTTGGCTGAGCACCGGAGATTGTTCATTAAGAAAAATGACTGTATCATTCATACTGGGAACAGCTGCAGTGAGCAGCTCAGTGGCAGTGTTCAAGGCTCTGTAATCTCCTGTTAGTTGCCACTTGCCATTAGATTTTTTTACTGGCCATAAAGGAGAATTGTAGAGGAAATGAGACGTGACCATAATTCCCTGTTCTTCCAGCTCCTTTATCAATTCAGTAACAGGACAAATAGCACCAGAAGGTAATGTGTATTGTGGAATATTAACTGCCTTACTATGGGGTAAAGGAGCAGCTGTTTGCAACAGATTAGCAGTCAGAGATGCATCTGTAGGAGATAAACACAGGGGCAGGAAGGGTGATGTCCCTATTTCCCATTTTCCCTACGACTGACCCTTCAATACATCCATGCCCAGTATATTAAGGGCACCCAAAAGTAAGGTCAGGTGGATTGTCTGTCCCTTGGACAGAATCAGCTTTGCCCTGACCAGACGGTGGTTAGTGGGTTTCCCATTACGACATACAATAGAAACTTGACTACTTGCAAAGCAGAGGCTGCCCTTTTTAAGTGTCCTTACCTACCATGGATATCCAGACTCATGTGTCAATGGTTCTAAGGTAGGGATGGATCATTAAAGGTATCTTGGGACTGGGATCCTCAGCAGTGGGAGTAGCATCCACCTTAGTTTCCTAAATATCCAGTCTAGGTTTAGTGCTGGTAAGTTTGGATATACCCCTGAGCTCACAGCATTTGCATGCTCTATCTGTTTGAACCATATGGTGTCACTCCGTCCCCAAACACAGATCCCAGAGGGTTATGAGAAGTAAACGAGGTAAACTTGTCCATTGCCACAAAAGGAAAATTGGCATCTCAGAGACAGCTCCTTCTCTAAACATATTTTCCATCATCTTTTATACTCAGTAGTAACTGACCGTGTTTCTCATTTTCCCCTTTTGTCTTTCACATGGAGACAGGCTGGTTCTTTTACATTTTCTCTAGCTGAGGATCTCTCTTAGCTTTTTACCCTCTGGAATGTATAGTGGTAAATCTTCCACCCTACACTGAAGAACCTCTTGGAGAGTAGTACCATTTAAGCTTGTCTTAATAGCCACTGATAAAGATTCCCACACCCCTCAGCTTCCATTAGACACACCTCAGAAGTGTGCAGGCTCCCACATCACCTCCCAAGGATGTAGTTCTGCTGGGAGGGGTTGTCAAGTGTCCGCAGCTTGGTCTGATGATGCTTACACATTGTAAAATAATCCCTTATTTCTGTGGCAAATTCTCTCTTTGTCAACAATTAAGTACCCTTTATAATTCCATTTTTTGGCTATATTTACAACAACATAGCTATTACAAGTGTCTAGAAAATGTACATAACTTGCCTAATATTTTTTCCTAGCCACCTTTCTCCTTGTCTCTCCTTCAGTTATGAATGCCTTGGAGATCATTCTTGCTTAGTGCCTGAAAATGCCTTAGCTTCTAGGGGGAGCTACAGTAAATAAAAAAAAATTATGCTGGATTCTGTTTTCACTAAAAGAAAAAAAAAAAAGGCATGTTATAACCCTGATTTGGTGTGATTATACTGTAAATAGGCCATAAACAGTCAAAGGGAAAATAACCCACAATATTCACACCTTTGAGAGACTGTGAGGTGGTAATCGCTATTCTTCCCTGCTGTTCAAAATATTTTCCAAGTGTCCTCGAAACTGCATTGGCAGCAGAATGTGGCCCAATTCAAGGGCTTTAATGCTACTGCTAAGTAGAAATGATTTTTGTCCTCGAAATTTTCAGTGAAATAGTCTGTATTTTGCAAAAAAAAAAAATAAAAAAATGCATAGCTATTCATCGCAAAAGCACTGAGAAAAAAAGGCAGAGACCATCAAAAATCTTTCTGACAAGACAATTCCATGTTTCAAAAAAAAATTGTCCAATTAAGGAAAAAGTACAAATGTTGAATTTCAAAAATAGGCATGTTCCATCTGAAGATGCCAGAGAATTTCAGTATTGCATACTGAAGTTAGTAGGGAGTATAAGTCCACTTTATTCATGGGGAAACAGGAACAGAGGTTCAGCTCATTTTTTCACTTTTCCCCAAGAACTGTTTCACTTTCCATGCCACACACAGAACTGGATTTTTAAACGGGTGGTATAGCTTACCTTCAAGACCACAACCCTTCTTTGCAAGCAGCATGGCTACCTCTGCCTGTCACAGTGCTACAGAAGAGCTCTGCCAGAGAATCATTCCAAAACCTTGCAGGGAGGTGCTGTGCTTTTCCTGCCCTTTGTGGTAAGAATTTTTTTCATCTTATATCCATGTTCATACTCAACACTTTAAAATACTTTGCCTTTATGACCTATTATTTCTCAGCATCCTTTTGGGCTGATAGATAGCTAAGGATAGATATTTACTGTCACTACATTAATATCCAGAGGTTTTAATGAGCACCAGGACCCCACTTCAGGATATACAGCATGCAGCACAATTCTAGATGTTCTTGCCCTAAAAGACTTGCAAGTTAAATGAATGAAACAGACACAGGCTGGGAGAGATTGCATCTGTCAGTGTGTTTGAGACCCAGAAACTGAGCCCAGGGTTGTACATGGATACTGCAGCAGCAGAGGTCTGCAGGAAATTTCAAAAGATAGGGCTAAATTCGTCTTGCTAACAAACATTCTCCATGAGCAATCACTCACCTCTCTGTGGCACAATTAAAGACTCACTGGCCTCCAGAGAGCACAAGCACAACTTTCTAAACTGGTGATTAAGGCCTTTGCCTGTGAGGGGCAGACATATGTTTCAGGCCTTTTTCCAGAGTGTGTGATGTGAAATAGTATAGCATTCATCAATGCAGGCTTTTCCCCTCCCAAGTCACGGCTCCTGGCTGCTGCCTTGCAAAGCAGCAGTGCAGTGCCTTTCTGGTCCAAAGAATACTTAAATAACCATTTCAAAAAGAAATAGTTGATTTGGGACTCTTTTAACAGAATAATCAACAGCACAGAGAAAGAGCCTGACACTTTCTTGGACCCACATTCAGGTTCTCTGAGCGAGTTAAAATGCTGTCTTCTGAGATGGCCTGAACAGTGAGCTACTGAGTTGGAAAAGGCCCCTCTCTGCCTTTTGTCACCTGCTGCTTATGGGCTATGTCTTGTCTGTGGTTAAGGTTGGCGTTAGAACTGAAGGTAACTTCAGGTCTGTGAGCACAGGCCAGGGAGAAATTCCTCATAGCAGTTTTATGTTTACCCATCATAACCCAGTGTAATTGCAGACTATCCCTAAAATATGCTGCACTGAATTTTACAGTGCTTCAATCATCTTTCGGATCTGGGTCACACTGATGGTGCAGGTGGTTTCAAATATAAATACAGGCCATCACATGGATGGGACATATATTCCTGTCAGAACCGGCAGCTTTACCTATGTTTTTCTGTTTGAGAAGTGATTCAGAAACAATCAGATTGGTTCTGGCTCTGTATGGAAGATTGCACTTGAGCATGCAGCAGCCTCCTAGCCAGCAGAAAGCTGGGCTAAATCACCCACTGGAAGTACAAGCCTGCTTTAGCATTTAACACTTCCTTAGCATATAACAGTGGAACTCAGCAAAACGACAGCTTTTATTTTTGCTTTGTCCTAGGCTCAAAGGCTCCCAAGGCTCAAAAGATTGCAAATGCCTCTGGAGTATCAAAGCTTCAAATCCAATGTAGCCTGGCTATTATTCCCTTCAGCCGTGAGCATGGGCAGTTACAGAGATGGGATGAATGCTCCCCATCTAGATAATTTAAAACCTGTGTTTAGCATTAATTCTGTCAGTTTGGAAAGCAGGCAGCTGACAGCACCGGGCGATGCAATGCCCGGTGCTTCTGCTGGACTTGCACATGGTAAGAGACCATCTTGTGTGCTTGCTGGAATGGGAGGGGCTTAGGTGAGATTAGTGAATGGGCAGAAGAACCTGCTCTGAGGGAAAGGTCTTGCCAAGATTTATGCAGGCAGTGACACAAGCAGAAAGATACTGCATGTGGCACATTACAATGGACACAGTAAAAGTCTTCCTATTCCCTTATTCTACCATATGGACTGAGTTACACACTGTGAAAATCCTGTTCCTTGCACGAAGGAGCAAAATAAAATACTGTTTGGCTTAAACCTCTTCCTGCTTGTAAATGTGAATTAAATCTGTCCTCCTTCAAATTTCTTTTGTTCTGCTGCTTTTATCTTTGTGGAAATTTTCTTTGGTGACTCCTCTGATGTTGTCAGCCTGGCCCTTGCAGGTGAAAATCATGAACCCTTCTGAAGTTACAAGCTCTAGGAACATATCCTTGGCTGGAGGCAACATGGAGTTACAGAACCCCAACCAGAGTGCACTGGTACACTGGCTTTTCTTGCCCTCCTCTGTGCAATTATTATTTAATTATTTTATTATCCTCTCTGTGGGGAAAGTTCGCTAGGCCAGAGAAACTATATTCATAACATTGTTATTTAAGCCTCTCACTTGGATTCTCTCCTTGCAGTGAGAACTGACATACTGTCAAAGTTGACAGCACTATGCCAGTTTATTGCACCAGAAGACCTGGCTTTTCTTTTCCTCCCATCTGCAGAGGTTGGCTGCTCCCATTATATGAACCCTTTCTCACTCCTGCCCCTAATAAAATCTCCATGCTTCACATGCTCCTTCAGCCTCCCTTTGATTCGTGCTCCCAGAGTCTTCCTCGCTGCTGACGTTGGGAGCATGCACAGCTCTGTAATTTCCCGACAGCCCTTTTCAAACACTGCCTTTTAATCAGGTGCTGTGTTTTACCAGCACTTCCTTCTCTCACTGAACGCCTTTGAAGCGAGGCTGCCAACACTGGTGGGGTTCCTTCTCTGCTGCCCTTTTTTGTTGTTTCCATACAGAATTCTAGGAAAGAATTTTGAAGCTTTTTAGATGCTTTGATTATTTTTTTTTTAATTTTTTTTTTCTGTGTTGTGATCCTAATTTCCTTCAGGATTTCTTCTTCCTCTCCTGGGAAATTTGTCTCTATTTCTGGCATCTGTCCTTCCTAACCCTTCCCACGTTTCTTCCCTTCTAAAGACAGGGGAAAAGAATCCATTTAATATTTTTCTGTAGTAACGTCTATCTCATCTGTCAATAAATTACCCTTTGCCATCTCTGGGAGACCCCTTTGTCTCCCTTCACTGACCTTATTCTGTACCTTGCCTGGTTTTTTTTTTAAGGGAGGATGCAATATCCCTGGGCTGTCATTCCATGAAGAACAGCTGTCATTCCTCCCATAGTGTATGCGTATGTGTTTGAGGAGGGAGGGGAAAGGGAGGGGGGAATTAGGGGAGGATGGGGTTCTGCTGTTGGGAAATATGATGGTCCTATTCAGAGTGGTAAATGTTTTTTCATTCATGATATTCTGCTGCAATTCTGTCTTTTTCTTCAGTGCTTTTAGACATTTTCTTATTAATCCAACACTTATCTATCTGACATATACCTACAAGAATATTTATTAAATATCTTTTTTAACTCATTATGTATGCATTTTATGAATGTCAATTTTCTGCACTGTCTCTGCAACGATGAATGCTACCTCACCGTCAGAGCTGGAGTCTAATACTACAGAGGTGGATTCAGAAAGCATTTTCTGCAGCTAAAAAACATGACTTTTCCATATATTTTCAGTGTTAGAAACTGAAATGCTTGCTGAGAGGGTTAAAGAGCATGGTATAGTCGTGCATGTAACTAGCTAGCTGTGCAGACCTGCAGAAGGAAGAGACAGATCCATGAATCCAGCAATTCCTACCCGTTGCTTACTCCTCCTTGTGTTTTTTGAAGCACTGCAGACTCCTAGATAACTCATCACAGAGCATTCCCTGCATTTCTCTTGGTCCTAGTGCTTTGTGCATAGCACAGGTACAAGTTCCTTTCTTCCTGCTCCTGTTCCTACATAGAATCTAACCATAAATTAGTACAGTTTGAAAAAGCAAATATTAGTTTTGATCAAATTCTACCAATGTATTTTAAGAAACAAAGGAAGTAGATCCACCAGAGATGCTCTCACTCTATACCTTCTGGCAATTACACTTCTTAATGCATTTATTTTCACAATATGGGCGTGAATTAAGGAAATTCGGTTGTTATCTATGGTGTGCATAGAAACACATCAAAGCGACCTCAAGGCCCAAGACACAGCACAAGTGCTGGGGCCTTTATTCTCTGAGTACCTGAGTGAAAAACCTGGTGAAACACACTGTGAGTCTTGTTTGATCCAGCCTTGGGCTTTCCTTTGTTTGGAACAGGTACCAACAGGTACCATGTTTATGTCACAGGCCAGGTCCAGGCATGGCCTCTGGACCTGTGAGCTCGGAGGTGTTCCAAAGGTCCAGATTAGCAACACTAGAGAGAGACTGAAGAACTTAAGACAAAGTCAAGATAATGTCTAGATACATACCAAGCTCCTCACTTCCTTGCCCTGTGCTAGCAGGACATCAGCAGAACATCTATTCTCTTAAAAGCACTGTAGTAGTTGTTTAACAACTGCTTTGTGATTGATGTCCGCTCTGGCCCTTTCTCTCTCATCTGATGGCTCTGGCAGTCTCTGCCTGGTTTAGCCATCCCAGCTGAAAAGGTAACCCATCTCCACAGCTAGAAGTAATAAATTCTTTAGCCACCACAGCAAAATACATTGATATGATCTTGAATTAAATCACACATGTCTGCAGTTCTCAGTCCAGGATATCACAGTAAATTGGTATCAGCTGAAATCAGATTTACATTAGTAAATGTATCAAGCTATGAGCTGAACAGTTTGCACTGGCCACACCACTCCTTCAGCCACCTCTTCTTTGGGGTAACTACCTCCAGCACCTTTGTAATGCAGCCAGCTGAACAGTGGTGTCTTAAACTTCTCCAGAGGGAACCACTGGGACTTGGGAACCAGAGCCTTTACTTCCCGAGAAACAATCTGTGCCTTCAAGGACTAAGGCTCTGTCTGCATATGGAAAACGGGTTTTCAAATGTATTCAAATGTTGGTAATGGAGCAACCCTACTCCAGCACCGGGAAGAAGGTGTGGAATCTACTGAAGAATTGCTCTTGGCTACTGCCATCTTCGGGACTATCCCATGTTAATTATTCAGGTCTTTTGTAAAAAGACACCTGTGGCAATTGGCAGAGTATCTGCACAAACATTTAGCAGCCTTGAGGCTGAGAAACTGTTAAATAGCCTCAGTAATAGAATATTAAAACCTTGATGATGAGCAAGCATGGGTGGAGCAATTGTTTGCTCAGGAAGAGGCGCCTTTTTCTCATTCTATTCCAGTTGTTGAATCCTTATCTCCTGGATAAATAAAAACAAACTCCCCAGTTATTGTTCTCGTTCACCTTTTGACTCTTGATTAGATTTACTGCAGATACATCCCTTTGGCAATGAAAATGGAATCAACACATTTCTGATGCGCTCTGGTGGAATTCTCAGACCCTGCTCCACCCTCAGACCACCAAGGTCCTCGTTTTCCGAATGGCCGTTAATTACCTGTCCTTCTAGCGAATGGATGAGATACAACTTCAGAGAGATCTCTTGCCCTGATTAACAGACCGTTCTGTTTCACTTTGAATCTTTATCTTATATTTAATCCTCAGCACTTGGAGCCAAACCTATACCTTTCTGAAGAGAGAAACTCGCGGTGATACAAGCTGCCTTGCTCGGGCTGCTTCTCCTTTCTATATTTTTCAGTGTTTTCCCAGATGAGGCCCCAGGATTATTGCAAACGAGTCCCAGGAAGAAATGCTGCTCAATTAGGCGAAAAGAAACTCGAAGGAAAAAAGGAGTGGAGCCAGCAAATTGCTTGAGATAACAATCTCCCCCCACCCGTGTGTCTCTGTAACTAAGAGGATTAGCTGAACTTTCTGTGTCACACCAAAACTGACAATAAGCAACAGTGACTTCCCCCCGCTGGCACTTGTACCTTCACATGTTTCATTTTCTTGCCCACACTACTGCCTTGCCCCTTGCTGATTGTATGACAAACTTGGGGATGAACATGATGGCTCTTTCCTTTCCTTTAAGATTTATGACTCAAAGCCAAATAAAACCCAACTCAAGTTATTACATGCTCTGTTTCCTCCTAACAACAACTCACTTTTAACAGTGTAAGCTAAGCAAGGAAACATGGAAATATGGTCTCCTTGATCTCACCTGATCTATCTGCTGCTAGAGATGCAAACAGCAGCCTCGGGTCTGCCAACACGGGAACAGCCATAAAGACGTCCCTTGGGAACAGGACCAAACGTCTGGAATATATAAAGAAGTCCCATCAAAATTCAAAGTAACTGAGGTTCCGTGTAGATACAGCACTGCCAGCAAGGAGCTGGATGTTTATTTCAAGTTAAGATTTATCATTCTGTGGTAGGAAGACTACCTAGGGTAGTCTTGCAGTGAAAGGAAATGAACTTTGTTAAAGGACTCTGTCACCATCCCCATGTTCCTCTGACAATGGTGTATGCATGATGAAAAGAATGTGGCTTGTGGCTGAAGATGATCAAACATCAAATAATTCCAGTTTCTAAAGAAGACTAATTCCTTTTGCTGACCAGTGTAGAACGTCATTCTAAACCTGGTGAACAGCTCCTTTCCCTGAGCTTGCCAGAGATTTTGTACAGAGAGATGAAGTTCTATGAGACAAGACAAAGGAGGAGCATTCTCCCATCCGCACGTGCTCCCTCCCTTCTCTTCCCTGAGTTTCCACAGAACATCACAGCAGAAGGTGGTGGAAATCCAAAAGATGAATGTCTCTTGACACCTGAAGGGCTGCATGCAGGCACACTAAGTAAGCACCTGTGCCACAGTGAAGAAGGAATTTGAAAGCAAGGAGGAGGCAGGAGAAGTAGAAATGATTTCACACTGATGTAAATCATACCAACACACAAAAAGGGAATGTTGTGATCAAACAAGTTGGGTTGTGGGACTCAGTTGATCATCACCACTGTAAGGATTGAGGGGAAAAGCTGGCACAGCAAAATCTGCAGGAAGTATTAGGATTGGGTCATAAAATGCATGGGATTTGCCAGCTCTTGTAAAGCATTTTACTGAACTAGGCATCTGTGCTGTGTGCCCTCTCATTGCTACACAACTCCCTGGACCTAAATTAAATCACTATGGCACTTCTGCCATGTTAAACGGTGCGAGCAGGTACACTCAGGCCACATAAATTCAGTGAAGTAGTGTTTTGGGTGTCCCTGTACAGCTTTATTTGTGATCAAAGGGTATGGTATTGTGGGGGAGAAATACTTCCAGACAGATTTAGAATTTTACTCCAAAAATCTGTTCAGACTGAGGCATTGTACAAACCGCCCGGTGTATTGCCATGGGGCAAGACTGCCTTGTCACTCTGTAGCAACCCCTGTCTCGCCTATATGGAGCAGCAGTTTGAGTTCAAAGGGATCCAGGTCCATTCTCTTTCCCCATTTACATGAAATGGGACTAGAGTGGAGCGTGGCAGCCTATTAACAGTGCCCCACAGCACTGCAAGAGTTCTGCCTAGAGAGTGAAGGACACCGTGTCCAATTGAAATTACAGAGGAATTTGGGGTAGGCAGAATGTAATTACACAATTGGAATTTAAACTGTGAAATTAAAAGGAAATATTCAAGGATGAAGGGGCAGAGAGAATCCCTAATCTGCAGCCAGGCTAGGCTGTGTGACAGAAAAGTCCCTTTCTGAAGAGGGAATAAGCAAAGAGCTGTCCTGGAAGAAAGGGAGGTAGAGAATAAAGACAATGTTTTCAAAAGCACCCTAACTCCAGCTGTGTGTTTGTTTCATAGGCTATGTCTATTCTACAGAAAACCTTGCGGTTGCTAAAAGGCATCAGATGTGTCCCTCTTGGCCCCCTCTTCACTGAGGTCAAAAACAATTTGGTTCCTCATGTAAGAAGCACCAAAGCATTCCCAAGGTCTACAGCAGAAAGCGTGCTGTACAACTGGTCAAAAAAAAAAGGAGTTCAGCCCTGGTTTTCATACAGGTACAAACCAGAATTTGCCCTTCTACCCGAGTTTGTCACACTTCTGGCACTCTTACTTTAGTATCTGAGCTTTTCCCAAGTCTTAGTTAATAATCATCCTAACAAAAACCAGGTATTTTTAAGGGTTTTGCTGTAGTAAGGAGAGGAAGAGAAAACCACTGAAAACAGATCTGTGACAGTTTTGAGAGGCAACTTGAGTCAGGCAATTGCAAATCCCACTCCTTAAGAGATCTGAATCGAGTTGTAGGACCCCTTGTTGTCCCTCTCAGAGCAGAGAAACAGGTAAAGATGCAGCCAGCCTTGTGGGTCTCCGGGAGAGGAACAGTAACTGTGGAACAAGGTCCTTCAATAAATGCACAACAGAGAGAACTGGGGGCTCATTTTCCTACACTGCCCAGCTACGCATGCAACTGAAGACAAGTCTCTTAATTTCTCTGCTTTAGTTCACCGTTGCCAAAAAAGCACAGCAATAATTTCCTAAATCTTCAAAGCTGGCGACTTGTAAAATGTAACTGGTTAAAATCAGAAGGTTCAGAAGCTGTATTAATGACAATTATTGAAATGCATACAAAAAAAACTGAGCTAGAGCTAAAGTAAATGCAGGCAAAGCAGCAGAGAGTGAGAAATAGATTGAAAAACCCACCTGAAAAGATAAGTGTCCTTTTAGTAATTACCTCTCCTTTCCTGAGGATGTGTGAAGGTTCTGAATTACAGAATATGAAATGAAAATATGAAATATTTTTAAATATGAAAATTACAAACATGCTTCTTTTTGTCCATGCTCCATTTTTTATCTCCAAAACAGCAGTTAGCTGCATTTGGGAGGGGCAGAGCATTATGAGATGGCACAACTTTCCTGCTATCATTTTATTATATTTAAGATTCAGAGGAGTGGCGACAACTCCCAGAAATAAGAGATTCAGGGTCATCCTTTCTCCAATCCAGAGACAACAGAATAGGGTCAGAACCGAAGGCAGAAAGCAATCTGGTCAAAGGCAGCCAGAGGAGTGTGCAAGGGGAGAAAAAACAGCCAATATATGCAGTGGACAGTCTCCATTTCTCTTCTGCTGTTCGTGCTCAGCACTCACAAGGTGCGTAGGAAGATCTTAAGAGGGGAAAAGTGTAATAATGGAGAGAGACAGTACTAGTGGGTCCCAAGCTTTGGGGATAAGGGTGGACTCTTTTCCTTGCTTGGGAACAGGAGGAGGGTGGGGAGCTGCGCAGGAGAGAAAGGAATAACAGCTTTGTGGTTAAAGTACTGAATTGCACAGCCTCAGAGCACCTAGGTGCAAGTCTGTGTCCCACAAATGTCGGCTGTGACACTGGAGGGACTATGCACAGTCTTTACGTTGCTTTTCTTCACTTCTCCTCCTCAGTGGAGAAGGTACTAATCCTATTTTTCCCTCTTTTTTTCACTGCCAGCTCTCTAAATTGCAAGCTTTTTGAGACACAGTGTCTTTTGCTATCGATAGCATGTTCAAAAAATAACACGGTAGCAAGGAGGTTGCCGGTTGCTCTGTCAGGTTGTGTATGACGATGAGAAATAGCAAACAGACAGAAACACACAGATAAGTTTAATTAAATGGGAGACAATCTGTGCAGCCCCCAAGTGAAAGGAATACAGAGGTTTTTGAGGACATATGTATGAAAACATAAGGGGCAAAAATGGCTGTTTTGAGACAGAAGCCTCTAATTATCTGGATGACCAAAAGGAAAGCAGAAGCAAATGTGATTCTACTAACAGGCCCTCTTGTAGGAAAGAAATCTCATGTGAAGAAAACAGGATAGAGAGAAGGGGGACATCGTGTGAGAAAAGCAGCATCTGGGATTCACATCTGAGTGGCACGGTGGAATTGGAGCAGAGCAGATAAGTTTGCTCTTAATTTCCCTATACACTAGAGCTGTTTCATGAAAAGGATAATTTCCTTCCCAGTGTGCTTTTTGCTTAAATACTGTGATTTGTGTTTCTTTTGCTCCCTGCCTTCCTACCTCATGTTTCTTTTGTCCTCTGCCTCCTACCTTAAAAAAAAAAAAATGGTCTGTGAAACACTACTGAATTAATTCTAGCAGGAGATAGAAAATTCAGAAGGTCACATAGCAATCATAGAAAATTTGGGGTTATGGGCACAAGTCAAGCAGGCCAAGGCGGGCTAGGAATTAAGAGGTATCTGGTTCAATATCAAAACAATGGACGCAGATACGCTGCAGAGCTTTAAAAGATCCTCAGATACCATTTCTTCCCTTTACATGTGGTGTTGATTTTGAACACCGTATTGTTTTTCACCACCAGAAAATCTTTTTAAAGCAAAATCCCTGTGAGAGGCGATTCTGTGTGGCTGACAAGTCCAGCCAGAGAACAGAATCACAGGGTCCTGCTCGATGCTTGGGCTCTGTTTAAGCACATACTTCACCACCAGTGTGAGCCCAGTCTCACTGACTGCAGCTGAACAACCAACTTTCTTACTTACATCTTTTTGTGAAATGAATCCAGAGTGCTCAGCTCCTCGTAGGACTAAGCTTTGTATCATCTTTGTGTCCAATTATCTCAAATTTAAAGTATTTCCAGCAAGTTGCTCACAAGTAAGACACCAATCAGGCACTATGTGGCACTCACAATTGAAAGAGAGGTAAAATTTATCTGATAAATTATTCATCACTAATGATTTGGCCAGCTTTCCTGGATATATAGCCACAGGGATGTATGACACCTTGGGGAAGGCATCAGATAGAGATGCATTCAAAGAAAACTAGAGGAGAGGATGCAGACATAGATCCAGACTAATCTTTACAGGGAGAGGGGAGAGCACCTATGTGGCTTGACTGAATTAACTTCTCTTTATAGGTGGTCAATTAAAAAACACAGAGCAGATTAATAACTACCAGAAAACGGAGAAAAAAAAAAGAAAACAAAAACAAAAAAAACAAGACCCAAACATAACAAAGCAAAAAACCCCAAAACAACAACAACAACAAAACCCCAAACCACTAGCAACTACTTGTTTTCAGACATCTTTTCTGCGGCAGCTGTGGGTTCCAGCTAAGTGTGCAGAAGCTGAGCGAGAGCAAAGGCTAAATCAGGTGTGGTAATGGGAGCAAATTCTCCCCAGGAAGAAGCTGCTGGGATCAGGGAAGAGGTTACTGGGAAGTGGCATGCCGGACTGAGAAGTCTTTGGGTGAGATAGGGAGATACGGGAGAGAATATTCAGCGTAGGCAGGATTAGAGCTGTGCAGAGTCTTAATCTAGGCAGCCCTTTCTCTACACCTTTATCTGTCCTGGTGCAGCCCCTGCGTGCTGCAGTGCTGGTATAACCTGGCCATAAAACTGGATTAACTGGCCCGCGAGGATCATGGCTGAACTGAAGAGGAGCACGACAATATGCCTTTGTTTACATGTTCGTTCCTAAGAGTGCAACACAGATCTTCAGGAGACAAAGTGCTTAATTGCCGGTTTAGGGTGTCAGCAAATGAATGTGCATGAGTAGAACTGGTGTTAGGGGAAGGTTTTTGCTCTTTCACAGTGCAGTCCATTTCTGCTAGTTTTCTGCAATAGCAAGAGGTTATTTTATAGGATGGCAAGAAAAAAAAATCCCATTACCAGAGGACCTTATTTTTAAATAAAAATGACAAAATTACCTTTCTGATTCACCCCTTGGAGATACACCCTGCTGTCTCCCTCGTTCAGCTTTTCCTTTTTGGCTCTCTCCTACCAATGAAAAAAATCTAGTGGCTGTCTCTGATACGACTCCTAATTTCTTCGGCAACAGCATGCAGGAACAGATCCCTGACAGTTCCTCTTACTCCACAATGTTTTGCACCCCAGAAGAAAACACGGCTTGGACTCTGACCCATCTGAGTTAACGACTCTTGGAAAACGTTAAGACCGAGTCTTTAATGAATGCCGTTCTACACCAGCCTCCCTTTCTTCTTTTTCTGGAAGTACATTAAAAAGCTCAGGGATAATGTGTATTTACGCAATATTAAGAATGTAAGTTTTATTTTTACTCTGCCAGACCTGTCAAGAATTAACGAAGTTTCGCCACTCTGGCTGATTGTTCGTCCTGATTTGTAAGCTTTGAACCTAAAGCTAATTTTATTTGTTGGTCCCTCCGGTCTCATATTTACTCCCCTTTAAGGAGGGAGGCATGAAATCCGACTCCCCTTCCAGGACAATTTGACGCGGGAAGTGTAAGAGGATAAAGTATTTGAGAAAAGCACCCCAGGAGCATTGGGTTGCCCAGAACGAGGGAGTGCTGGGGTGGGGTTTTTCGAACACAGGAGAATAGCTGCCGTGCAATCGCTCGTATCTGGAGGAAAACCAGACCGTCGCTCAGGCACTCTCCTCCACGGGAACCACGGGCTCTGCGAATCCATTTTCCCTGGATGCAATTCCTCTTTATTCACAGGGGCTCAGCCCTGCGCAGGGCTCGGGCAGTACCTGGGTGCAGGTGCGGTCCAGACGGGTATTTCCACACCAGCACTCACAGACACAGCGCCTTGGAGCGGCCCTTCCTTCACCGGGAGGCTCCCGACAGGCGCCTGTCCCCCACTGAATAAAAGAAAAAGATTATTTCAGGCTTTACCCTCCCAAAAAATCTCCCTACCTGTCCACTACTGATTACTTCAGTTTACCTCAAAAATCTTCATTCTCTCACCTATAGATTACCTCAGATTTTACCCCCAAAATATGAATTTTGTCCCTGATAATTACCTAGATTGTACCAGAATGAAAATCCAATGGCTACATTTACCTTATGCCCAAATTGTTCATTCTGGCCCTAAAGATTCAATCAGATTTTTCCCGCAAAATACTTCTTTTTCCTTACAGGTGACCTCAAGTTTTCCCCCCAGATTTTCCCCCGTCACTCGTGATTACCTCATTTTTACCTCAATATATCCATTCTCTCCCCTAGAGATTATTTTAAGTTTTAGCCCCACAATTTTCCCTTACCGTCCACTACTGACAGAGAGCTTTGATTTTACCTCAATACGTCATTTCTTTCCCTTACAGATTAACTCAGATTTTACCCCTAAAATTTCCTCGTCCTGTCCACTTCTGGTTCCCTCAATTTTACCTCAAAACATTCATTCTCTCCCCTCAAGTTTTACCCCCGAAACCTTTCCTTCCCGCCCAGCACTGATAACCTTGGTTTTACCCCAACACGTCCATTCTCTCCCCTACAGATTACCTGAGATTTTACCCCTAGAACATTCAATTACCTAGATTTTACAACCACAAAAATATAAAAAAACCCGATGACTACGGGAGTACCTTTGGGGAGGGGGGGGCCGGGCCGCCCCGCGCCCTGAGGGGGCGCGCGGGGAGCGCCTCAGTGCGCACGCGCCTCCCTCCACAGCCCGCCGGCGGGGGAGCGAGACGGTCCGGCCGCGCTGCGCATGCGCGGCGCCGCTCCGCGCCCTCGCCGGGAAAGCGGCCGAGGAGGAGGGGAGGGGAGGTGGGGGAAGCGCCGAGCCCGGGGCGCCTGCGCGGAGCGGCGGCGGCGGCGCGGGCAGGGAGGGAGGAGAGAGGGAGGGGAAGGGGAGGGGGGAGGGTTTATCGCGCGGCCGATTTTTGGTTAAAATATTCAAAATGGCGGACGGAGGAGCAGCGAGTCAAGATGAGAGTTCGGCGGCGGCGGTGGCGGCGGCGGCAGGTAATCATTACTGCGTTTTACATATTCATATTCATACTCGCGCGCGCGGGGCGCACCCCCCCCCCCCCGCCCGCCCGCCCGGCCCCGCTTAGCATAATTTATTAGTACTCAGGATTATTATAATTAACGGCACAGGAGGGAGCGGGGGGGGGAAAGAGAAGGAGAAGCAGAGCAGGCTCCCCGCGCTGGGGAGACACACGCACACACACACACACCGTCCCTCCCGCACACGGAGCCCGCACGCCGGGGCACCGGCCATGGGGGCGATGGGCGGCGGCGGCGCGGCGAGGCGGAGGGGTCGGGGCGGGAGGGAGGGGGGACACACGCGCCGGGAGGGAGAGGGGGAGGCAGCCCCGCGCCCAAAAGCGTTCGGGGGTGGCTTGGCCGCCACCCGGCCCGCACGCCCACAATAAACCCGCTTTACATATTCATTGGGCGGGGGGGGGGGGGGGGGGGGAAGGGAGGGATGCTGGAGGAGCGACCCCAGCGGGTCGCTCGAGTGGGGCAGGGTCCCCCCGGCGGCGGGGCGGAGGGGGCCGGGGGTGCTGGCCCCTGGCTGGGGCCCGGGGAGGCAGATAGACTCGGTTTCCTTACCGCTCCCCTCGTTGTCCCCCTTCCCCGCAGCACAGCCCCCCGCCGCCCCCCCAGCCGGGGTTTATTTCCCCAGAGCCTGGGCCTTGCAGCGTGGGGTGGGTGGGTGCGGGGAGGGGAGCAGGAGGAGAGCGTGGTTTGGCGTTTTCATTTAAAGCTCCCCCCCTCCCCTCGCAAGGGGCGGGTTCGGCGGGGGTGTGACTGCGGGGTGTACGGGCAGAGCCCCCCCGTGCCTCTCTCCGGCGGGAGAGGGACCCGCCGAGGGCTGGGCTCGCCCCCCAGCCCCCGGGCCGGGTCCGCACCCCCCGAGGGCCGGAGCTGCCCCGGCGCTGTTTGCCCCGCTCCCCCTTTGCCCCGGGGCACGGCGGTGCCGGTCCCGTCCCTCTCCCCCGCGCTCTCCCTCTCTTCCCTCTCTCTCCTTCTCATTTGAATAATGTCTAATTCGGGGAGGTTTATATTATTGAAATGGCCGCCCGGCTTTCCCCGCCTCTCATGTTTAGTAATTCAGACCTTTAATAACAGCCACTCAGAGCCCAACGCCGTGTTTATATTTTACATTCGCCCCATGTGCTTTTGTGGTTCAATATGATTCTTCTTTCTCGCTCTCTCGCTTTTTTTTTTTTTAAATTTTCTTGGCAAACCCACAGGGCCCCGAGATCAAACCCAGGCTGTGTGAGGAGAGGAGGGGAGAGCCAGGCCCCGGCTCCTCTGGCAAGCGCCTAGGCCTCACTCTGCTGCTTGATTTATTTACTAATAACCAAAATGACCCCCCCATCTCCACTCCACCCCTGCCAGCAAAAACAAAACCCTCCTGGGGCTTGAGCAGCATCAGATCTGCTCATAGATTCTCAAACACTCATGTCTTTTAAATAAGGAGCTTATTTTTAATTTATAGCAACTCAAGACTGTAAAGCTGTTCCTTTCATATCTGCTTTTCAGAGGCTTGGGCATTTTTGGTCCCTTTGTCCTTGATTCTTTTCCTTAAAGGAGAGTTGCTTCTAATTTACGTTTCCTGGCACTGAGAGAGCTATAGAAGACATACTCAAAATCTAAACAGCTTTCCTCCTCCCTCTGAACACAAACAGAATTGAATACATTGAAGATAATCTTATTCACCTTCTTTTTGCTTAATGTGGATGAGGTTTAACAGTGCAGTGTGTCAGATGCTTTTGTCGCTGCTTGTATCTTTGACTGTTCTGGGTTGAGCTTTTTTTTTTTTTTTTCCCTCTCTTTCATTTATATTTGGCTTTCAAGACAGAAGATACCACTAGGCTGTACAGGGTCTAGAAAGGAAGATAAGTTTTCTGTGATTGTGTCATAAGAACGCCAAGTGAAAATTGAAATTAATCCTCTTAAATTGTCTGGAGTAATTCAGTTTTAAACCAGATATTAGTCTACTTAGAAATAAAACAAATGGGCTACTTGATTAGGGGGAGGCAGTAATTTAAAATACAAAATATTTATGCAGGGATGGGTTTCAAATAAAACTGTGTAGGTTTTCATTAGTGACCATTGTTTTCACCCTGTGGAGAAAAAGGACCGAACAGCAGGGTACTTCAGAGTAGCAGTGCCAGATTAGCATGTAAACATCTTTGAAACACTACTAGGAAGAGCGTTCACGTGCAAGTGCAGATGGCGTATTCCGTAGTTTGGTTCTAAATTTAATTTGTCACAAAATACTGCACTGCAGCTAATGAAAAGCGTTTTGATTTAAAAAAATAACGACTCAGATTATCCTTTTTTCTTCACCCTCGGCAAAGACAGGCCTTGAATACAAGAAGGAAAAAAAAAAAGCTGTACAAGCTGTAATGAGACTGTTCAGGTGACTGACTGTTTCACAGACCAACAGCACAAGGCTGGACAAAAAGCAGTAATATGATTTCATGCCTTAAATAGCATATGTTTTTGCACTCGCTTCACAAGATGTGGTCAAGCCGATGATGTCATTGGCCAGAGGACAAGGTGCAGTTAATTTGATTTATTGACCTGGGGTGAGGTGTAGCACTGAAACCTTCTCATAGGGAAACCATTTATCTGAGGACAATTTCCTTTATAGCAGCAATTTAACCACTGCTGAGACTGTAGATATTTTATCCAGCATGATAAAAATGTACATTGTATCTTGCAAACAAAATTTCTTTGTCACTGGCGTTTTAGTAATTTTTATAGAATGGGATACTGGACAGTGGCCTTGTGCAGTCTTATGGCTGAGCTGGGGTTTATAACGGTGAGTTCAGGTATTTACATGCCAAAATACAGATGTATTTCTCTCAAACATGTATCTGTGTGCCTGTGTTGCAGCTTAAAATTTTACTGGAGTGTGCTGGGGATAGAAATGTGTCTTCACCAGTGAAGCCCGTAGGTAACGTGTTAGCATAATGACACCTTTTCCCGAACCTTGGCATCACCTTCACTTGTCAGAAGGTGCCCAGACTACTGTGTGGATATTACTGCTCAGTCTTGTGTGTTTGTCTGAGTCTCAGACTTCTGTGTTAGTTTGTCACAGGTAGGAGTCAGATTTTAAGCTGCTCCTTGGACCATCTCTGTGTGTGTTGGGTCGGAGTGTAAAAGAAACTTTTTCTTCTCTATTGTCTACCTGGCTGTGGTGAGAATAGAGGGTTGTGCTACTCTTACAGTGCCTCCTAATTTTTATCAGGAGAATATACTCTATTTTGGCTGTCTTTTCGGCTTTTAACTTATTAGAGACAGTAGGAAGTGTCCTCCTGTAAAATAGTTCCACTGCCTGATTACATCTACTCAGGTTATTAAGGTGATGCTGCATTTTTTATAGTTTCTTTTTTTTTTTTTTTCCTTCTCTTTTTCAAAACTGACCAGAACTTAGCAGTCTGACAGCTGGTTGGAAAACAGGCCAGGCTATGCCATTAGCCATGCTGCTGCATTTGGAGCAGAATTGGGAAGGTGTGTGTCAGGATGGTTTTAAAACTGGAGAAGCTAGAGCTTTCTTTCTTCCCAGAATGAAGGGGGGGGGAAATCTAAGCTTCCCACCCTGTTATTTAAATAAGAAAAAAAAAAAATCTCAGGTTTGCTGTCACTTTGAATTTCTCCAAGATTAGCCTGCAGCCATAATTCAAGCAGTAAATGTTAATACTGGCTCCCTGATGCTGGATGTGGATACTTTGTGAATGCTTGTCTTGGCGAGCAACTGTGGCAGTATCTGGAGGTGCCTCGTTTGACTGGGTCGGTGAGGTTGCCTTCACCTTGGCCTGTCTGTTAAGCCCAAGGAAGCACCAGCATACTCTGTGTTGGGAGTCCCTTGTGTGTGAAGAAGTGCTGTTCCTACTTTGGCTTGATCATAACAGTTTATTGCCCAGAAAAATGAGGTTTGGAGTACCATTGTCACTGAAATAATAGTTGTCAGATTTCAAGCGGTAAATTCCGCATTTAGAGTAGCACACTTTGGCTGTTTTCTTTATATCCAGATGTGTGAGGATGCAGAGAGTTCTGGAGTAAATGTTTTGCCCATGCTCTCCAGGATGTTTTGGTTGGGTTGATCTGTCATCCAGTTTCTCTCTGTCAAATAGGGTGCAAGTCCCTCTTAGGCAGGTTTGTTTACTCTCCTGGTTCTCTGGCAAATTAGCAGTAGTTTTTTGTAGCATGCAGTAAGTTTTCATTTTCTTTCCTTAAATTTTGATCCCGTGGAGTTCAAGATTTCAAAACAGGTTGCAGCGTCATTTTCTATTCCTCTTAAACTCTTGTTGCCCTCAGGACAATAATCTTGATACTTCTATTTTATACAGCTGACAATTAGGCAGCCTCTGCTCCCTGCACTTACAGCTTTATTATTTTTATCTTGAGAGAATCAGTGACAGTCCTGGCAAATGACTGTCTTTTTTGACATACATATTTTGAGTCTTGGTGACAAAGCTGTTGTCAAAAGAAGGTGTTGAACAAAATTAAGTATGACTTGATCGTCCCAAATGTGATGTGCTCAGCTGTGCTTAAGCTGGAATGTGAATGAAAGACTATCTCGTGTTGCTGGATAGACTTACAGTGCTGGCTGTTCGCTACTGCAGAGATTTGCTTCTGTGTTAACAAAGCCCCCCCCTTTTCCAAATGTGCTTCATTGTTATACAGAGCAAGTTAAGTGTGGGAATTGTTGGGCTAAGTGTAGGAGATGAATTTAAGGGAAGATACTGGTCTCCGTTAGGGTGTATTAAATAATTGCTGGCATTTCACATGAAACGGTTTTACAATGGTAATTTGAGGGAAAAAGAATCCGTAGATGTATTTTCCTTTCTGTAGCTCTTTGCATTAAATGTCTTGAATTGTATGAATAGCCCCTCATGCTGCTTCATGTGCGCCTATTTCTCTCTATAGAAAAGGAAATAATTACTTAAGATCTCAGTATTATTCCTTTCCCTAGTTTCTTTTTTCACAACTATCTAGGAAATATCCACATTTGTTAACTGTATTATATATGTGAACTTTATAGTGCATTAGAAAGTCTTTGCAAAAGGAGTTTTTTATAGACTGCTACTAACTAATTGAATTAGTTTAGGGTTAATAACACAGTTGAGTGATGAAGTGTTGGTTGGGTGTAGAGGATTTACTGGGTTCCAATTCTGAGTTTGTCACCAATTTTGCTTGCTTTGCTGTTCTGAGCTAAATCTGTGTAATGGGAATTATAGAGCACATTTTCACAGGGGTGTTGCTGGGGGGAAAATTAGGTAATGTTTTCTAGTGTCTCTTAGGGTAAGAGAGCTGTGATTCTTCTTCTTTTACATACAGTCATCCAGGCTGGTGCCCAGGTTGAACTTTGCCAGAGACATTTCGGTGCTGGCACTGTTGGCACACTCCCATCAGCAATGAAGGCCTCCCGTTGTACAGGCACAGATTACTGTCAATTCTAACTATGGTGTGATGCAGATCTGCTCCAGGGTATGCAGTTCAGTGACAGCTTAAATCAGCCCCAGCCTGTCCTCATCTCCCTGTGTGTTCCTGCCTCCTTCCCTGCACTGGTGCAAATGCTTGCGGGATTCCTTTGCTGAGCTAGTTCAGGGAATTAAATTGGCAGAAAACAAGCCTCGCCAAAAATAATGAATAGTCTTTCTGTTGGTTTAGCTCTTTGAACTGGCTTACATTGAGATTAGACAAATAGCAGTACCAATCAAGGAAGGGAACAAGAAGCACACATGTTGACCCAAGTCTTCTCATAATTTCATTCTCCCTGATGGCTTTCCTGTTGACATAAATGGGGACTCATGCTATCAGCCATGTGATCCTACCACTTATTTGGCACCTGTCCTAGGACTTAACATGATTCCAGGTTGACTTGCTAACCTGGTGAAAAACTAGCTCCAGATCATTTTACATCTTCGGTTTATGAAATTGGCTGCACAAAGACCTTCAAGTGTGAGCAAGGGGGTAGGAAGAACCATGGAGTGAAAGCAGGGGAAAGGGAAAGGAAGCTTCCTGATTTCAAAAGCAGCAATATTCTGTCTAGCTTAGTTATATAGCTTTGCTTTTTAGAATAGTTTTGTATATAAATCACTGTGAAACCACAGTTGATTGAGTTGATGAGCTGAATTTGATTTAAAATGGTACTGGCCAAAGGGAAGCTGTGGGAATGTACAGCTGTGGGCACTGTACTGGACCTTCTCTTTGAGCAGTAGGCCGTACATGGATCATGGAAGCCAGAGATGAAACTGCACCTAAGTAGAAGAGTAGCTTGGAAACCAATAGATGCTGAAAATTTGGTGTGGTTTGTACTGTCATAGGTATGATTGCATTAATGGTAGCAAGGGCAGAAACTCCAATAAAAATAGTGGATGAGACCGTTAAGTGGTTCCCATTATTTTAGTGCTGCTTATAGTGAGACGCGTCTCTAGAAAGGACTGTGGCTTTAAAGGACATATTGACAAAAGTACTTGGGAAATTACAGGCACCATTACTTCTGCTAAATTTTGGACTGACATCCTTGTAAAACAATCTTAAAAAACCCCCCACCAAACCCAAGCATAAGTGCTTCAGCCATTTAATATGATCACTCTGAGGCAGATTTATCTTTTCTATAAATTGTAATATTGTGACAAGAAACCTTTTGCTCATCATTCCTTTTATTTTTTTTCTTCCCAGAAATCTGATTTGGCTGTATAGAGATGAAGTGGCATATATAGCGTGTTTGACACTGTATGACAGGGCATGAAGCTTTGGAAAAGGAAGATATGAAGATCAGAGTTACTAAAATAGTAAATACTGTTGAAGACTTAAAAATAAATGTAGAAAAACCTGTTGAATCAGGCTGGAGGTGTAGCTTGTTTCTTTTTCCTCCTCCTTTTCTTTGAGGGCTGCTAGGAAGTCACCATCTTTTTTTGCAGTGAGCTCCTTCGCTGTTTGTTCTCTTTGTCCTTTCGATGATTCAGTTTTATTTGAAAAATACCATGTGACTTAGTAATTTGTGCCTGACCATACCAGTGTGAAGTTGTGGCTTTATACTACTTGGCTGCAGCAGAGGGAGAGGAGTGTACAGTGACTACAGGTAGAAATGATTCACGTGTTTGAATCATGTTGTTGTTTCTACATTATTAGTTAATACAGTGTGCTGAATGGGAAATGAGATTCAAGTTTCTTTCAGGAATTCTGTTGGCAAAGATTCATTTCTAAGTATTCGTAATTTAGTTTCTTACCTGCTGATCTTTAGTAGGTTATTGCTTTTATTTGACTTTTCAAATGTAAGTTTAAATAGATACTTGCATTTTTTTTATGGCTGCAGAGAGATGGATATGTCAGTAAACGCTGCCTCCCCTCCCTACCAGCTCCTCTGGGAGCATTTCCCACCCCATCCTCCGGTGCATGTACACACACCTGCATGCACATATGCTTTGGAAAAAGTATCAGAAAGCTTGGGCTGGGGACAGCTTCTTCTAGCTCTGACTGTAGTAGTAGACCTTACTGTTTCTGATTGTTGGTGTTTCCTGTTCCTCTGCACCTGTTAGGCATTTCCATTTGGGTACTCTTTAATCCATTTCAATTAAAATCAGGCGAGTTATTAAAGGCTGTGATCTGAATTGCCTAAAGTAGCCCAGATTTTCAGGTTGAAACCGGTGAGGGATCCTTGGAGTTGCTTTGTCATCACGCCTGAGGGTACAGTTCTTGTTACACTTAATCCAATTGAAGGGTGGGCATCTGCCCAAATGAAGAGGAACCATAAGCATGGTAAATATTTGGCCATGACTCGGTGGACTGCTGTCCCTTTTGACAGAGACTTTGTAAAACTCTGTCCTGGCTTCCTGCAGAAACGTGTGGGGATTGTATCAGGAGGCTGGAGGTAGGAGAGCAGAGGAAACAGCAGCTTTCCAGTTGTAATATTGTTTCTGAATGAAGGTATCTCTTAGCAGTGTTGAAAATGTGTGGTCTTTTTCAGATCTTATTGACCTTGCAATGATGCTTTCCTGTTTTTAATGAATTTGTGTTGGTCTGAACTACACAATTTAAATTGTTGTGTTTCCAGTATCCCAAGTGAAGCATGCAACTTAGAGGTCATTTCCCTTAAATGGACTTTATAATAAGGACATCTTTACCTGCTGTTCTGTTTCAGTCCCATTACACTTATTTTAGACAACTTACGGCAGCAAAGTTAGCTAAACTTGGGAGTTTAGGAGTGTCTTTTGGAACAATGGAGAATTTCTGTGTATCTAGTCTAAGGTTTAGTAGCTTCTGAGTCCAGATCAGTTACAGTGTGTCACACATCCCAGCTTGAATCTCTTCGTCACTAACCTTAATTCAGCTCGTGGTATCCTGCCAGGATGGCTTTGCTTTGGTTGGGATGGGTGTGCCAAGGTAAGGAAGAGATGACATCTGCTGCCAGGCTGCACTGCTGCCCATGAACCTAGACAAACATGGCCAAGTAGCCATAATTGTAAGACAGACTTCTAGTAAAAATTCTTGTGTGAGAACACATCAGGTGGAAGAGTGTGAACTAGAAACCTGATTGTTTTCCTGATTGTTTTTCTTGATTGGTTTTCCTCAGTTTTGTAAAAAAACGAGTCTCCTAAAGTTGCAGAAATTTTTCATGTGTCTGTTTACCCTTTTTCTTTTTCCAGTTTGTGCAAGGAGGTACAAAGAAGGGCTAAGCATGTTGTTCTTTACCTCTGTCTCAGTCATGTGCTGGGCTGCAACTTGGCATTTGGGAATGTAATCAAAGGAGCTATCCCAGGGCTTGTCCTGTTTTTATATTCTTTCTTAGTTGACTATTGTTGGAGCAGAGTCAAGTCAGGTAGATAGATCTCTGGTCAGAGCCAGGATGGTGATTTTAGTGCTCTTCCAAACAAAAAGAAAATACCTTCCCATTTTTTCCCAATGCAACCTGACTCCTTTCCTGAAGTGTTCAGGAGCACTGTAAAAGAGTTTAAGCAAGATGATGTTCCTTGTCTGCTCTGCACGTTTTCAGCTCTGGGGAACATGTGTGAGGTTGCTCTAAGGGCTTTCCTAATAATTTTTATTTCCTACCTGAGAGTTGGAGAACTGGCTGCTCCTTTTCCTCTCAAAGTTTGTGCATGTAAGAGAGTGGGTGTTAAAAATTCAGTGCCTCTGTTACTACTTCATGTAAGAGATCCACAGCTGAGCCAGATTCTCAACTCAAGACAAGTCGAGGGTCCTGAGTATGAGAATTACCCTGACTGCAGAAATCTGTAGATTTTTAGATATTTTTATTTCCAGACTATTCCTTTACTCGTTACACTGGGAAATAATGACATTGTAAAGACTATCTCCTCTCAGTTCTGAGAAATTAAAGTGTTGTGTTTTATCATTTCATGATTCAATTTGTTTTGGAACCCAGTTCCAAATACTGTTGCAAACGCAGTTTGCAGTGTGGGTGCATCTCATGTGATTCAGTTCAGTGGTGCATAAGGGACTGGTTCTAAACATACTAAGGAGTGAATAAAGGCCAGTGCCTCAAAACTTGCTGAGGTCATTCTTTAGCCATGCCTGGTTAGAAAAAAATCTTTCATTAATATCATTCTCAACACAGTTAAAATTGAAAATGGATCCAGGCACATGTTGGAACACATTCTAATGGTATCTGGAGTAAATATAACTATTTCTAAACTAACAGCTAAATTTAGTAGATATATCATTGTGTTTAAGTGCTTTTACATTCAAGTTTCCTGTAATTGTGGATGATGGGCTCTTAACAGTAGAAGGAATTTTCTATATGGAAGTTTGAATAAAGGAGTTATAATAGTTGTTTGGCATCTTAAATCCCTGGCCTTTCTCAACTCAAAATTCAACAGAATTTTTTCCAGGGGAGAGAGGAGGGACAGGTGGTGTTTCTTTGTGTTGTGATGTCTCTAGTTACCAAGTGGTTTGGACATGGCTACAGATCCTAGCAGAACATTCTGAGTTGTTGCTTCTGTTATAATGGTGTTACATGAATAATACAAGAAAAAAATACCATGTGCAGAGGTGGGCCAGCACCTCCATCTTTGCATTTCCCCGTCTAGTATTAGCATAAAAGTTAGACTTAACAGAAGGACTGTTGGGGAAGACCTAATTTAACAAGTTCATTTTAAAGTCATAAAAAGCTTTGCAAAGTCTTGAGATAATCCATAATTTTCTGTGTGCACTCAGAGAAGTCACATTAGTTGCTTAAGGGATCAATTAATCTGTCAATCTTTCAAACAGCAAAATCAGCTGCAGACATGGTGGGTTTTTTTATTACTTATTAAGCAGTGATTTCATATTGTGTAAGAGCTGGAAAAGCAGTGTGTACTAATGAGGAAGGGAATGTCATTGCCATTTGTTCTGTGTTTATATCACAGATAGATTTGTGAATTGTATAATACGGACACTTAAATTTATACTCGGTTGCAGAGAAGAGGATTCTGCATTTGTGATGTACCTTGCTTGAGGTTTTATCAGCTTCCTTAGTTTTCTGTATTCGTGCCATTCTTTTATTTGGTGTATTAGGATATATGGTTGGAATCACAGTTGTGTTCACCAAAGGCAGCATCTGTTCCTAAGCTTTTAAAAACCTATGAAAGACTGTTCATTTCCTTACATTTCTGTGGGAGGGAGTACACTGGCACACTCCATGATTTCCTTAGAATGTGTTGTCAACTCTAATAATTTCCCAAGTACACTTTATATTGTGGAACATGAGTAAAACTTGGGATTTTTGTGGTGTCATCATTCAAGTAGTAGTCATCGTTCTTGGTTATCTGAATTAATATTAAGAGAACACTGAGGACAGAGGCATACGGGGATACAGCTGTCTACTCATCCTCAGTATCTGAGACTCCTGATTTTATTCTTTGTATTCTCTTTGTCCAGGTCTCATTTGTTGAGACAATCTTTATAAAGAGGCTGGAGAAAGCAGGTTACTGCAGTACTTCTGGTCTTTCATTTTTGTGTCATCAGTGTGCTTGATATCAGTAGAAAAAGTGTCCTCCCAAAGGCAGGAAGCCAATGGGGAAATGTGCTCTTAATTGGTAACCTGGGCAGTTTTGTTTTCTTAGGAGCTGATTAAACCCCATCAGTGTGTACTGAAACTGTTCAGACACACTGACTAATTACATGTAGTTATGTGTAAGTGTTCTTTGGTCCAGCAATAATTTATAGATTGCTCTTTAAGAACCATTGAGGTAGCAAATAAGTATACTTTATAGATATAGTGTGCTCTGTGCGTTAAAATTTGTTTTGAAACAATTTCTTTGGGGCTAATCAACCATAAGGTTGAATTGTGAAACACTATCTGCTATTACTGACCTGCAGCTCTTGACTTTTGTATTCAGCAAGTTAATTTGAAGAAGTTAATTTTCAGATGTGCTGTCCTTCATGCGCCTTTTTAACACCGATTTATTCCCACAGATATTTCAGCTTGCGACATCAAATAGGGCACTTGTGCATTCTATGTGTAAGTGCTACTCACAGACATAATTGTGACCTGATAAATTGGCTATGGCTTCTTTTTAGTTTTTAAAGCTTTTATATTTGTGGATGGGAAGGAGCTGGGAATAGCAGATCTGCCTCATGTGAAATAGGACTGTTCCGAGGAAAAGGGTTGAGGTTTTTATTTACAAGGAAGCTGTTGTGGGAGCCCTGCAGATTTGAAGCTCTGTGTTTAGTCAGTGCGTGAAGAACAGCCACTGGTGTTCGAAGGCACTGCTGGTGCACTCCTTAAACAAAAGGAACCATGGGCTCCAAATGTGGAATATGTTCTTTATCAGTTAGTTCTGCTGCTGTGTGACAGTTCCAGTTTGACTATCTCTGGCTTGTTGAAATAAGAAATGGAAAATGTTATTTACTGGAGAATTTTTGATTCTTTTTTCCCTCTGTCTCGTGTCTAAACTGAATTCTGTTGTATATGACTGCAGTCATATGCATAGGAGAGGAAAACACAAGAACTACTGTTCTGGAAAAATTGAGGAACACTGGAAGAAAACCATAGTTTTTTCAGTTAGATTCTATCATGTATATCAGACCTCTTTATATATGCCACCGTGTTAAAAAAGTCTCAAACACCAGGTGAACAAAACAAGAGGCACAGAAAAGCAGTCCACTTTCAGTAATATCTCATTTCCTGTGTTGTTGACTGGATTTTGGTTCAAATAAGAACATTTATTTTGTGTCAGCACGGATGCTCCTTGATTCTGCAGTGAAGGCAGTATTCTGTGCTTGATACTAGCTAGTTGCCATGGCAACAATTATGATGTCATGAATTCAGTACAGTGACTTCACTGCAGTGTATTTTATCTCTATTCTCAGTTTTCTTCAGATCTTTCTAGCAAGCCAAAAAGCTCCTACATGCCGTAGTGTGACTTGTTTATAATGCAATTCAGCCCAAAAAGTTTGCTGATAAGCAGGAAGAGGAGAATACATTTTTTTTTAATCACTTGAATGTGATGGTTTTCATCTGAGAGAAATGTATTTTTAAAACTGAAAACATGTGAGTGGCAGTGTCCTGTTATGTCTCTTCTACCAGAATTACTTGTTCGGTCCTGGCTTGCCTTTCTTATTCCTGTATTCTACAGAAACAGGTGAAATGTGTTCTTAGATTCTTTTCATGGGTTTGTTGACCAGCAAATTGTAGCTCGAAACTTCCTGCCCATCAGTTTTGGAAATGGTCAGCTGCTTTCAGCCTTCTGAGCACTTCCATTTATCACCAGGTTGTGTACTTCCATTTCACAGGTAGTAGAGCGAGCTAACTGTTGAGTGTATACTCTGTCCTCTATTGCTTTCTCATAGTCAAAGAGAATTATTTAGCATTTTTCCTATTTCTGAAAATGATATGATTTCCAAATTTAGCCCCAGTAAAAATGCCAGTAAAAACAGTGAGTTTGACTAGCCTGCATTTCTTTTGTTGACATAACTGTGTGTCTGTTTAGAGCTGGCTTATTGGCTTAACTCAAAGGTTGCCTGAGACTTCTGTGCCATCTGACTTTACATTATTAGTGAATAATGTAGAGCGTGTTAAAGTGGTATGCCAGGTATTTTTTGTATGGGTTTATTTCCCCACCTTGATATGTAAAAAGTTCTTCACCTTTGGCTTAGTTTGACAGAAAGTTTCTTCATATAAATGAGGCCTAACTATATTGTAAGTGTCCTGGAAGGCCTTTCAGGAGAAAATGTAGGATGTGCTGTTTTCTTCCCATGGCATCTTGCTGTAGTGCTAATTTGCATTAAATTATATTGAGCATAAAGCTGTTTATGCAAGGTTAGAATTAAACGGCCTCTTCACATTTTTCTTCCTCTGAAGAAAGATGGAGATTTGAAAAGCACCCAATAGGAAGGATACTTCCACTGGGAGGGTGTCATGGACGGCACATAAGGAAGATGGAAAACAATGGGAGAACAAAGTTGCAGTTGTTTTTCTGCAGAAGAGAAATAATACCCTGTGTAGCCTGTCATCTGTGATAAACATATCACGGGAGTTGAGTTGTGTCATGCTGCAACTGCAGTTAAGAATAAGTGATTGAGATGTTCTTGTTAACGAGCTACTGACAGAACAAACTACAAAGTAGTATTGCAGGTACTGTCGTTCCCATCACCCAAATGCAGAGGTCTTGTACTCAAGGATTTGCTGGGTTTTGTTGCTAACAGCTGTGCTTAGTAGCTTTTCTTTAATCAGCATAAATGTGCTGGAGATGGGGGTAACTTGTGTTAAATTCTCTAAATGCTTTTTCAAAATTAGTATCTTGTTGTAATGTCTGTGCACATGGAAGCGTTTATTTACTTAAAGAATGTGCCATGATTTGATTTGTTGAAGTTTTTGGTCTTTAGACTCCTTAGTCTAACCCTTTGTCATTTAGGTGTTGGGGTTTTTTCCACTTGTTTCTTTCCATTGATTTCTTTCCTAAACATATATGGGTTCAAGATATGATTGGACATGGAATTAGAGAATCTTATCTAGGCTTTTCTTCCTACAAAAGGTTGGATGAGGTGATTTCTTGAGGTTCCTTCCAACCTGGGCTAGTTTAGGATTCTATGAGTGAACTGTTGGAAGGAAGAGCAGCTTTCTTAATGGCAAACTGACATAACCATGTGTGAAAAAATTGCTAACTCAAAAGTAACTTTTTAGTCATGAGATGGAGATGAGATCATTCAGTTCTCAGCAGCATTTGAATGAATGAATGTTGCATTTACAAATAGTATTATGTCAGTTAATACCAGACTGAGTATATATGGAATTTAAAGCTCTGGACTGTTGGCAATGGCAGTTTCTCTGAAGGGAAGTGTAAGGACAAGGGAAGTCTAAAAAGTTTTTTTGAATACTTGGAAAAGCGATCACTTTGCTAAAAGTGATCTACAGTGCTACAGTATGTGAAAATGAAAGGAAACTTGAAATGGAAGAAGCAAACCCAAGGTTAACTGTGTGAATCCCTTGTCCTGTTTTATGAATGGATGGTCACATGGCCTGTCTGTACCAGATGGAGCAGAAAGGAGCCTGCTGCATTTTCTCAAACCCAACATTTAAGAGACTGGGATGATGATGTGATGGGGAATGACAACAAAAAAACACCCACCCCACCATTTTCTTTTGGAATTATTAAAAGTAACAACATAAACTTTCAGTGCTCTCTTTTATTTCACTCCAAACGCTTCTATGAGAACCAGTTATATTCTTGCCCACTGGGACTTGGAAAATAAATAAACAAATTGGAATTGTCTCAGTTAGTGCTCTGCTTCTACTTAAAGATACAACATAAACCCGATGGAGAGCATTGGCTCCGATTTCACATTACAGGCTTTTACATGTTCTGTTTATTTAGGATGCTGAAACCGACCTTTTCCATTATTAACAGTACTGGTAGTGGATGGAAAATGGCAATATTTGTGAAAGTATTTGTCTTACATTTCAGGATACAGTGACAGATAGTGGCTTGAGTCTGTGTTGAATCAGTCTCTAATGTTTCTAGTTTGGTGGTTTTTTGGTTGCAGCTTTGAAGACTTTTCCTCCAGGTCAGTGTTTCAAGAGGATTTAATTTAAAGCATTAAAATGCTTGGATGGATCATCTTGCAGTGCCTTCTTCACAGTCCAGAACCAAATTTGGTTCAGAATTGGAGTATGAAAGACAAGTCAACAGAAGAAGGTGGAGACTGGAAGGGCTGCTTGCTACTGTAGTTAAGTTAGGAGGCTGGAAATGCTGCAGAGGTGTTTCAGGGGCAGTACCTGGTGAAAAACTGAGTTTCTGAACTTTGTCCTACTCAGGGGTCCCTTGTGACCTATTCACCTGTCCATGGGTTCATCTGTCATCTTCCTGGATATCAGGTGACCTAAGCCACCAATCCTTTGCTTCTTGCAGTCTCCTGGGGAAGGCTGCAAACAGCATCAGAGGTAGATGTATCCTGTCTTCTAACAAAAACTCTGTCCTTTTTAGAGGACAGCGTTTTATTGAGTTCATAAATTGATACATCTCTTGCAAAGACTTACATAGAAAATTCTAAGTATCACCTTCAAAGCAGGTTTGAAATTTATTGTTTTGAAAGCAGTTGGGAGAATCTTCATCAGTACAGAGGGGCTGGTCTTAGCAAGCATTTGTTAAAATCATTATAGGTGAGCTTTGAATTAAAAATTTGTGTTAATTTTGAGCCATGTGAAAAACTCCATGACAAATTTGTAAATGGAGATGGGTGCTTCCCCCCACAGCCAGGTCTGTGACTGGGAGTGCTGTGGGATGGGGTTGACATGGTTATCTTGGCCTCAGCAGGCTGCCTGGTTCCCTTTTGCTGCAGCTCTGATTCAGATTACCCAGCAGTCCCCGTGCTTTGCTATGATCAAACGATACAGCCCTCACGGAAAAATGTGCTACTCAAAGCTCTGTGTGGCTCCTGTAGCCAACTTGATCTATACAATGGGAAATAGGAAAGCCGTCTTTATCTGATTAAACAGCCGACTTTGGCATGAAATCTCCTTTTTAAAATCAACTTGCTGGAAGTGCTATGACAATAAAAATGCCTTTTTATTTTTTTTTCCTCTTGTTGTGAAAGCAAAAAAATTGACTGACGCTTCCTCGTTTCATGTATTACTGCCAGAGCGTTCTTTGACATTCTTTGAGTTTAATCATCAGATGTGATACCCTGGTTGTACTTAAGCACAAAACTTTTCAGTGCTCTATTAACTGCCAGTATCTGTGCTGCACGAGGTTTTCTTCATGGTGACCTCAACTATTGTTTCTTCTTGCTTGCTATATTGGCGTTAGATGAATTGATTGCAAAATGAATTATGTTTCGACAGTAATCATTAAATTACAGACACCAACTTAAATATAAATGGTGTCAGGATGAACACGTTTGAGTCCTGAATTTCTCTTTAAAACAAATGTAAATTCTGGGAAATTACTTTTAACACATAAATTACATTTAAAATGTAAAATGTATATACATGGTTAACAAGAAAAAGGTTGGTAAAGTTGACTGTATACAGAAGGGAAAAAAAGGCAAGTTAATCATGTATATTTAGAGAGCTCCATGAATGTGTGTATATCTAATTTGAACCTACTGGGTCTTGCCTATGGAAGCTTCCTCTGCAGTGAGTGTAGCTGGTGATTCAGAGGGTGAAGTTGATCTTTATTTCCAAATAGCCGTGAAACAGTGCTCCTCGTGTATCCAGATCACCCTGCTAATAAGTATTCATGAACTTCCAAAGATCAGCCTAGTTTCTGGCTCTGGTCTGGTTTCTAATTTTAGTTCCTCCAGATATGTTTTGATTATTGGGGACTCAGGAAAGGTGATATTTAGACACTTTTAGTTTAGACACTTTTCTTTTTGATGTCTTGCTTAAGGTTCTCTCTTGCTTACCAAATACACACATTCTTGCTTTTCTGCAGTGGTGGAGGAAAGATTTGGGGGAAAGGGAGAGGAAACACAAAGGCAGAGGAATAAGCCTTTGGAAATGGTTTAGAAAAAGATATAAGAGGAAGAGAATAGCTCTGTAGGAAAAGAATATTCTGCATATTCTTTATAAATAATGCATCATGTGGATGAGCTTCATGTCTGCATCTGTGGTGTATCATATAGAGATACTTGCCTGGTTGGAGATGCCAAGTGTTGTTTGAGTAAATGAGAAAAAAGCCACAGACTGTGAAGAAGTCAGGATCAGTGAATTTTTTCTTTTGTCATTCATTTATCAATTAGTACCTGTAATTAAAAAACAGCAGTTGGAGGAAGAGCAGTGTACTAGTCATGCAACCTCAGGATTTTAGGCAAAGATTGGCATTTCATCTGGCTCCCAGATTTGTGGTGTTTGCATTGGCTTTTGCTTCTCAGAGAATATTGATTCAGTAGAAAAAAAAATGTTTACATTAAACACTATCTTTCATATAGTGTTCGTGAGCACTCTCATTAATTGTAGGCACAATTAATTGCAGGATGAGGATAATAAATAAAGTTGATGATAAATAAAACTGGTATCTTGTCAGACTGAAGCAGAGTTTCATCAAGATGTTATCTTAATAAAAGCAGTTGTCCACAGCTCTTACAGCAGAGAGGACAGCATTCTTTGGCCTCTGGGGGGATCACAAGGTTCTTCTTAGGATTTCTAGGGATGATTTCAATTTTGAGAGCATGTAGAGCATTATACATGGGACGTGTCTCTTCCAAGCGAAAGGAATTTACCATCATGTTTTACTAAACACACATACATTATAATATTTTTGTTCTTTGACCCAGAATTAAATTAAAATCTAGAGACTATACAGCTCAACTGGTTGTGTTCTGTTGGTGGGTTTGTGTTTTAATTTGGGCAGTGTCTACAATGGGGAAGAAGATATACAGACTTCTTAGGAAGAATGTGGATGTTCGATATTTCCTGTTCCAGAACCTTTGCTTGAGAAACTGCATTGGATTTATTTCCCTTTTAGATTTATAAAAGCTATCCTTAACACTCAGCTGTTTAAATACTGGTGTGATGTGCCACTGCAGAGGCGTTTTACTTTCATATTGCTTTCATTCAATAAGATGCGCATTTTTTCTGTATAAATGAACTGATATTCAGTAGTGCAATTGATGCATTCTCCTCCTCTTTTTTTTTTTCCTGCTGTAACACTGGCAAACAGTTCAGTTCATCCAGGTGTCAGTGCTTTTAGTTTTGTGATCAGAATTTTCTAATGGGGGAGGAAACAGTAAGAACTGGTTTGAAATCACTTTTCAAGGTCCAAAAAGAAAAAAAGAAAGCAAAGCCATCGTAAAATTAACAGCTGGAGTATTATTCTTTATGGCCTTTCAGAGGGGAAAGAATAGAGGTGGATTTTTTTTTTTTGGCTTGTATAAGTGCAACCTTACACAGTTTTCCTCTCATTTTTCTCTCATGTTCACCCCTCATTTTATCCTAGAAATGTAATTCCTCTTCTGATGTCTTTCCTCTGAGGTTTGTCCTCTGTGACGCAGACTTAGTTTGGTTGACACAATCTCTGCTTCTGTTCAGTGCTTTTTTTTTTTTTTTTTCATCATGTCTCACTTTATTTTTGGTCAATTAATTTTAATGATCTTTTTAGAGAAATTCTTTCTTTTATTTCATTTTTTTTTCCTGAAGCCCTAGTAAATTGAAAGCAAAAAATAGAGCCATTCCAAGTGGTTTCAGGGAGCTTAGGACAGAGTAGTGTCTGCACAAGGGCACTCCACCCCACCTTGTGAATAAAAAACTTGAGTGGTATATGTATTTCTAGGCTCCAGTTTCTGTTTTCTCTTGGCAATGGAGGTGGGATTAACCACGTTTAAATAATATTTTGAATATTTTGGGGTGGGCTAAATTTTTTTTTTCTGTGAAGATGTTTCTACAAGGAGAGTCAATAATTCTTTTTTCCTTTCCCTATCCTCAAAGCCACAAGACAGAAATGAGGAAGTCCTTCACAATCTGGACTTGCCATAGATGAAATACTGTGCTACTCAAAGTGACTGGCTTCTGACCTTGCTCGATGGTCATAAGGGCTTTTTTTGCCTTGATACAGGATATTTGCATCCTGTTTGGAATGACTTCCTAGGCTTTTTTGGGGTCCACTTGGACAACAGTGGGATTATAGCACTTCTGCCAGGCAGTTCATGATTTTTATGCAGTTGAGTTGTTGAGTGGTTGAGGCAGATGATGTCTCATTCAACTAGTTTCTTCTTCCTAAAGCCAGTGGTTTTGATGACTTTGAGCAGCAACACTGTTGACTGTTTTACCTGTAACTGAGTAAGAAATATTTTGGAGTGGGAATTGGGACAGGAAGCTGCATAATAATCGGATGTGATTTCTAGACACATGCACGAGTTCTGCAGACACAGCTTGGTCAGATGAGGATATTTGCAACTGTTAGAGACTCAAGTGTGGGAGGAAAAGTGTTATTCAGGCTGCTTTGTAGCATTGATGCTTCCAGTGAGCAGAAACAAATGTTTGGCATACAAACTCATATGACTATATGATTTCAAAAGATTGTCCAAGTTTACAGTAATAAAAGCCTATTTTATATTTATAGTGTTCTAGCAAGGAAGTTTTTTTGCCCTTAGAAAGTCCCTGTAGGACTAGAGAGTCTATAAATGCATTACAAGTTGTGTGTGTAAACTGGCAGCACAGTGCAAAGCTGCAGTTGAGTGCCAGAATTTGCATTTTTAGTAGAAACAGATTCTTCATAGGCTTCTGCTGCAAAATGATGTGTTCTGATATTTAAAACTGTTGCTTTGAAATGCCTTCCCTGGGTTTTCAGAGGATGGCAGTCGGATTGCTTTTCAATTGAGTAGCAATTTGAAGGCACCCTCTTCCTTCCTGAAGTCTTGAAAAGTTAATGCTGCAAGAATGTGCTCTGCTTGTTAGAGGAGTCTTATCAGTAGGCTGGGCTTTAACTCACGGTAAAAGTGAATGGACAAATACTCAGGACATATATGGCACTTACTGTCTTTCTTCGAGGAGCCAGCTCTCTTCTGTCTCAAGGCTACCATAATCCATGTTCCTCACATGCAGAGAAGAAATGAAGACTCTCTCTGAACCCCTCTCTCATTTGGTGGAGTTTTAGCTGTTTCACAGTAAGACTGCTTGCTCTTATACGACAAATATCTTATTAATTGTGATGTTTAGCAACAACTGAGGGGATATTATAGACAAGGTGAAGACTGATCCTTTTATAAAGTAGCAGTAGTTTCAATTACTTTGTTTCATTTTAGAATAAGGATCTTGTCATTATAAAATGTAGTATTAGCTTTGGCTTCCTTCAGCACCATGCTATGAATATGTCTAATCCTGCAGAAATGTGGAGTACACACTTGCTCTTCATGTAAAAGGAGAAAGTCTTTCTAGCTGTAGTAGCTCTAATTAATTTAATGACATCGTGACAGTAACAGAGGGTCTAGGAATGCTATTATAATTCAGTCATATAATTCATGCTATTATAATTCAGTCATAGTTAAGAACTCATTTTTGCATGTAGATCTTGGGACACAGCATGTCCATTCATCAGGATTCTGGTAAAACTTGAAGATCTGTAAGGATGAAAGAATAAGAGCTGGTGGAGGGATGAATAGGGATATTTAGAAATTCCTTTGTTGCAATGTACAGCAGTTCTGGCCAGGAAAATAGGCTGGATGTTATCTTCTTCAAAAAAGAAGTTTGGTGTGCTTGTGGAAATTTGTTGAAAAGTTCAGCCTTTCAAAGAGGCATAATAAACCAAAGGTCTCAGCATTGTCTTTCTGCTTTTCAAGTCAGAGACTTCCAGGTCTCTGAGCTTTGATCTTGTAGCCAGCAGTGAGAGGCGCTGCCTTTTTCAGGATCATTGCAACTCTTGGCGCCATCACCAAATTTTAATTTTATTGTTGGTTAGGGATTCTTTTGTCTCAACTGCAATTCCTTGAGGGGTGTTGTTTCATAAGTATTAGCAGATCTTCCCTGTTTCCCTTGCACATAATTCTGCCCTGAGGTCTTCCAGTTTTTTTCCCTACTTTAAGGTTGTGTGCATTTACTTTGACATATTCAGCTCAAGATATTTTATATCCATAATGTACTTCCTTGTTAAGGTTTTGGATTCTGTGAGATGGGAAGTTGGGCTACCTAGGAAATAACAACTACCATGTTGTTAGCTGAGGAGCAAAGAAATCAGATACAGAATATGTAGTAAAAGAAATGGTTTGCAATATTGTTTTGGCAATGAACTTGTATCTTGGTGGGGAAACTTTGAGGAACAAGGTTCCATAGCAAAGCAAAGCATAAAATGAAATAAAATCTTTAAAATAAGAGTTGATTGCCAAGTCAAATATTAGGATGCTGCTTTTCAATACGCTACTGTGAGTAAATTCAGATAACTGACGTTGGGACTTGAGAGATTTTCACTGGTTTATACTGCCTCCAGATGGTATCTTAAGTAAGTTTTATTGCTTACATGTTCCTCAGTTTCTCTAGTTACAGTGTTTTTGATTTGCTTTTGTTTCTTTCAAGTTAAAGAAAACCCAAACAAACAAAATGTCAAACAAACCAAATAGAAACCAAGCAAAAAACCACTCCCAAACCAAAATCCTAAATAACCTGCCTTATTGGGTGCTTGAGGTTTTTAACATATGGGATGTATTTTGTGACTATTGGGTAAAATACACATTTTCTACTTCCCACTTTCATTTAAGTATTGCTGGAGTAAATAATCCCTAATGTTGTCCCACCGATAAAAGATACTTCAGATTGGGTGCCACAGACAAAGGTATGTTCTTTTACTTTTCCTGCCCAAGAAATGGCAAGTGGCATGATTGCAATTTTTAGATTCAGGTTCTTTTTCCTTGAAAACCTGTCTGCTTTATGTTATTCAGTATTCAATTTGTAGTTTTCAGAGTGTTATTCAAGCTTACAACCCTTTACAGCAGTTGGCTGGTTTTGCACTGTGTTCAGGTTTTAGTCTTCTGATTGTTGTCAAATATCTGCATTGTATTATTTGATTAGCTTTGGGATAGCTCTCTTGAATATTTTAGAGCTCACTTACACTTAAAAAGTCATAGATGAAGTAATCTAGCGCTGATAAAAAAATAAAATTATTTGAATTCTCAAAAATACGAATTTGTAAGAATTGAAAAGTATGGTTTCCAAGGAAGCTTTGGCTCTGTTGCATCAGATTCTGAAAAGGAAAAGCCATACAGATAGAAAAGCTATTGTATCAGCTTTTCTGATTGAATTAGTAGTGAATGCTCTTCTAAAAGCAGCCTTCATTATTAACCCAAATCAGTTACTAATACACTAGGACAGCTGAGTGAGGCATCACCAGAGTGCACCAAAGAAGGTACTTGTATGAAGGACTTAAGGAATGCTCTTCCTAAGTTGGCGTGGTTGGTATGAGCTGCTGCTGTGGTGAAGCAGTAACCACATACCTGTGATGTCTTAACCAGTCACTGTTAAAATGAAGGTGATGTCAAATGTTTGCTGTTGGCATTTTTCAGTATGGTAAAAGAAGGTTGAATAAATTGAGAGTAAATGAGCCAGTCTTTGCTTAAAACTCATGAGTGTGTGGTGCACAAAGCCTTGTCATGAGAGAAGTTGTTTCCTCTACTCTGGTTTCCTTTAATAGTTTCCCAGCTTCTCTAAAAGAAGTGTGATGGGTGTTTTTAGTTGCCATGGAAGTCGTGTTGTGCCAAGGCAAGAGGTAGAACTCTTCTGGCAGAGTAATTTTAGTCAAGATATGAGGGCGATAATGTTCTTCTGGTTCAAAACATTGACTGTGGTGTTATCAAGATGTAGTAAACAGAGTTATTAGAGCACCGTTTAACTTATCTGAAGCCTTTGAATTACACTGAAGCCATGGGTCTCAGAGCTACTGTTTTTATTAGCTTCATTTGACTGTGATAAGAATGTGGTTACTTGTTTTTCTGCCTTACCAGATTTGGGAAGCTTGTGATACCAAAATCGGCCAGGAAATAAACTTTCCAACACAATCTGACGTATTAGAAAGCATGCATACTTTGTTATGGACGCAGCCAGAGGATATCTCCTCTAATCAGATGTGTATGGTGAGGTTTTACAACAGAGTATTTATTCCATCCTGATCCAACTGCTCATCACAACAGTACTTCCTAGCTAATACATAAGCATCATTTTCTCCTAGCACTAATTTCAATGCACCTGCCTCCATGGGAAGTCCTTTTATGGTCCTGGAGGGTCATCTAAAGAGATCTCTGGTGGTTGTACTCACTGAGTTCTTCAATAAAGGTGACCTTTCCTTGAACTTCATCTTTGAGCACGTGCTATTGCTTCTTGTTACAAAACTTGCCAAAGCCCCCTCTATATTCCTCATTATGTGTTTATCATCCTGTGTGCATACCTTTACCTTCTTTTATCTTGAATTTTTTTTTTTTTTTTTTTTTTTTTTTTTTTGCTACTTAGTCTTTAATATCTACCTAGCAACCTCAGGGGAACTGAAAATGTCTATTTTCTGTGTTATTTATTACTTGCACAAACTCCTTGTCAGAGCATGAGACTTCTTCAAAAGTTGTACTCTGTATGGACCAAAACGTGCTTATCTGGGGGACAGGCTCTATCCATTTCTATGTATGTGTAAGCAGTAGTGTGTCCATCACCATCATTCAAACAATAGCTTCTCTTTTCCCAGCAGCCACAGCTGAGAGGAGGATGCAGAGGCCAAATAAAAGGGCAGGCTTACAGTTCTTACAAATCTGAGCATGTGTGGCAGTGTTGGCTTAGGGAAAAATCACACAGCAATTCCACAGTGTCTTTCTACTTCCTTGGTGTCAGGAGCAAGTCTGTCTCAGGGTAAGAGTATTTCTACAAGAAAAGCTGAGCTGCCTGGACAGTGTTGCCTTCTTGAAGAAATATTCTTGCAACAGTGGGAATAGCTTTTGACCACTTGTTCGACCGTACTGGCTTTATGTTGACTTTTGAACTATAATAACTAAACTGGTTTAATATTGCTGCAGAATCTCCTGATCATTCAGGACTTGCTAATTCACAGTGTCAGGGACAGAATTTATCGTGTTAAAGGGTCTTGTACCAACCAAGTTGAGGGGTTTGTGTTTTTGAATTTGATGATGTTGTTGCCTTTTTTCCTCTTGATACTCTTTTTTACCTGTACTGTGTTCCTATAATTACATTTGCTTTAAATCCTGAATAAAAGTTACCTCTAGTGCAGTTTCATGTTAGTTTATCTGATATATGGCCCTTGATGAAGCAGATCCCTCACCTCTTTGACTGTTAGTTTTTATACCTTTCTTCCCTGAGTGTTTTATTTTGCAATTGCACAATACAGATATAGCTGTTTAATTTGTTAATTAAGTGAAATTCTGTCCCTCATTTCAGGGTTGATTTTTCACTGTATCAGGTGGGTGAATCAATTCTCGTGGTGCCACATAGTTAACTGTCTGACAGAGGGAAGCAGTGGGAGCATTTGCTCTTCAGGATAATCTTGTCCCTTCACTTCCAGTGCAACCAACTCACACCCTGGCTTACCTGTTTTGGGGAACTGTGGTACCAGTGTGATGGCCAGCTCTGTGTGGTGTGTTCTGCTTTTATTTTTTTGGATAGTAATGACAAGACAGTGAGTTGCTGCTTGTCAGAAGGGATCTCATGTTTCCATACCCTTCCAGCATTCCTGTTATTTGTGTTGCCACATGCCCACTACCAGGCTTCTGCTAGGCAAATTCCTGCTGCCACTTGGAGGCAGGTGTAGCGCTGAGGTCAAGTGTGCAGAGACCAAGGGAGAATGGAAAGTCAGGAACTCTGTGTAGTAACCCATTTGTACTTCAGTTTAGAATGGGGCTGTTTCTGGCCTGCGTGAGGCTCTCTTTAAAGAAGCAATCTGATATAAGTCTCTTTGCAACAAAGAAATGCTTTTGCCTGATTGCTTTCAGTTCTGGTTTGATTTTGTAGTCCTGCTTTTTCTGCAGACACCTATAGGAAGTGGGGCTGTGGTTTGATTAGGGAAGAATGCCAGGAAAGTAAAGAGAGGATGAGAACGTGGAGGGATGATGATGATTGTTATGATTATTACTATGTTTATTTTTGGTTCTTGCTGTGGGTCTACTATAGCCCTGAAATCTGATGTGTCTTAAAGTAAAATAAAAAAGGGAGCGCAATTACCTGTTTTTGGTAGCATGGCAACATTTCTGGAGAGATTCTCTGAAGTATTCCCAGTGGACATGCACAATTAAGGGAAGTAAGTAGTCTGAGATAGAATATATAATCTACATAGTGACTTCTAGAATAGAAAGCCTCTAAGTAGACAGGTGATTACTGTGTGCATCACAGGAGGAGGACTGTATGAAAGCTATTTATGCAATATACATATTCCCTGTCTGAAAGCTAAGTGAGCCTATGCCTGGGAGCTGCAATAACAAAATAAACAGATGAGATTTCTTTTTAACTTTGAAATAATACAACTGCTGCCTCCAGTCAGCGTGAGGATGAATGACTTCTCTTGTGATCTTTGTGCTGGATTAATGCAATATATTTTATTTGGGTTGCTTTCTGAACGGTTCCTTGATGACTGGTTGAAGTGTGGTATATGACTATACTCTGCTTGTTACCCTGAATATTAAAGGATGATAGCTGCACTCTAGAAGTCTTTTCTTAAGAAGCTGTGCTTAGCACCTTGTTCTCCGCTGTGCATGTGGTAAAATGATTCAAGACCTGTATACTAAAAGAGTGGTGACTCTTATGTCAGTCAGTACCATCATGATAAGTGTCGTTTGCCAAATATTTGGTATTTTCTTTCCATGTACTTGAAATCTTCTGCTGCCTAAAACTAGTTTTTCCATCTTTCTTTTGGTTGAGAATTGTCAGAAGTCAGTTGTTGGAACTATTAACTTAAGCCAAAGGAAAAGTTTTGTACAAATTGAATCTCTTTTTACAGGAAACAATTAATTTTCTAGTGTAGAAAATTAGTGGTGGTGTGTGTTTCCAGTTCCCTGATTACCTTTCTAATTTAGGTTGATTTTGAGCAATTTGTCAAAAAAGCAAACATACTTTTTCTGTAAGTTCCATGAAACAGAGCTGGAGCAGGAGAGGGATCTTAGGAATGCTCAGAGAAGACAGTGAGATTGACTCGTGCTACATGCATGGAAGAGTTAACATCAACAAATCTGTCTTTAAAAATGTCCCATAGATAACCTGTGGCCAAATGTGATATATGAAAAGCTAGCATTTGAGCCATCTCATAAGGATGCGATGTTGAAGTGATCAAAGCTTTGGGTTTTGGCAAAATAACAGTCGTTTAATATATGAGAATTCTCCTTAGCAGCTGTTAGCCTCTGTACTCATTCATGTATTTGCTTTGCCAGCTGTAGGAGCTTAGGTGCTGTCCAGCATCACCAGGGACTTGTGTCTGCATTTCTGTTCAGGTGGGTGTTCCAAGAGTAGTCAGTAGAATCTTTGAACTCAACAATTTTATGCAAAGTTATGTTAGTGGTTGTCTCAAATACTTCACATTTCTACGGTTAGTATCTCAGAAATATTCCACTGCTGTCTGTTTCCTCTGGCTGTAACACTGTCAGTATTCAAGGTGTTTTATAAATTTAATTAATACTCAAAGACACTCCTGGTACACAGAACAGATCGAGGGATTTTTTTTCAGTTACTTAAATATCTCTGAGTTCTCTACTTCCATCTTTTTTTTTTTTTTTTTTTTTTTTTTTTTTTTTTTTTTTTTTTTTTTTCTTCTGCTCAGTATCTGTAATGTGAAATACATTGTCTGGTTTGTAAAACTGACATAATAGTTGCAGGTTCTATAATTCTTTCTAGTGGAATTCCCCCAATTTATTATTACTAAAAACCCAAACAAACCCTACATAATTACTTCAGAAACATAGTTCTTAATCATGGCAAACAAGCCTGTGAGAAAGGAAGGTTTTTACCAATTTTATTTCACGGTGTTTCCCAGGTTACCTTACAGGTGGTGTAATAGAATAGAAATATACTGCCAACGTGAGACAGAAACCTCCCTAAAAAACACAACAACTGCAATCCACTGTGTCAGTGACAATCTGCTGGAGATGTATTTGTCTGTCAGTTTATGACCTTGCATTTTTTGGTAGAATTTTCATAGTCTAACTGTGCATTGGACTTTTAAAGAAAATTAACCTTGTGCAGGCTAATTAAGATTCATATCCTTAAAACTGGGTGTACTATATATCCCGTTTGGAAAAGAAAGAGAAATAAAGTTGCAGAATTAATTTTAAACTTTTGATTTTGGGTACTGTTTTTGTTCAGATGACAAAAAGATCTGTCCTCAGAATAGTCAAGAGAGCATTATCAAGTAGCAAAGTTAGATTATTGATTTAATGTTCCTTTCTGCACTGTGGCAATAGCGTGCTCTTGGTAGAGGCTTATGGTTGTCAGAAGATGTAAATCAGGATGGAGATGGGTTAATTGTTGATAAGGGACAACTTAAGATCATTATGCATTAAAAATCTATTATTGAATTAAGTTTAAACTCTTCACTATTAATAATTTATCGTGGTATCGACACAAATCTGTGCATTTTCCAATCTCATGCTTTATTACAAATAGTATTGGCAAACATTTTCAGCATATACATCACAGCTAAAAACCCACAAAGGAATATATAAATGTATGTGTAAGTAGTTGATGCACAGTATCAAGGGGAGAAAGTGGTCTAGAGGACAAAAAGATGCTCGAGAGAAGCAGAGTCTGCAGTTATGAATTATTTCATATAAACATCGCCTATGGCATGGATATTTAAAGGGGGCGAAAAGCCGAATATATTACCGAGAGCTCATCTCAGCCGCTGTGGGAGCGATTCCGAGAGGAGGGGGACGCACCTTGGGAGCCTCGGAGCCGCTCGCCTGTTTTACCCTCAGCTGCCCAGCTGGGAAGGGCTCGGTGCAGCCCGGGAGGGGCCGCAGGTGCCCGGCCGGGCGGGCGCTGCGGGCTCGGCGCGGCCGCAGCCCCGCAGATGGCGCTGGCCCCGGCGCCGCTGGCCCGCCGCTGGCCGGCCGGGAATCGCGGGGCCGGGAATTCTGATGGGCGCCGCGCACCGCGCGTGCCGTTCAGGTGACTGCTGGAAACCAGATGTTTCTGATCAGGTTTTGATAAACGTAAGGGGATCCGCTGAGAATAAGGTTTTACATGAAAATAAATAAAAAGCGCCCAGGGGAGTAATTCTGGTTTATTTATATTCCTTAGCTCGGATAGATTTATTTTTTTAAATTTTTGTTCCGTTCCTTTCTTCTAACCTTCTTAATAAGAGCATTGGACAATTTATCTCCACGATGAAATTATATGAAATGTTTTTTGCCCTTTTTTTTGAATCTAAAACCTTCAGCAATGCATACAGCACAACTGAATTTTCAAAGGAAAACTCTTTGAAGTCCTTTTTTCTTTTTCTTTTTTGTGTCTCTGTCTCCCCTTTCTCCATCTCTCCCCCCTCCTTCTCTCTGTCTGTCAAGTTCAAGAGCAGCTCAGATGCCATGAATTAAGTGAAGCACAAAAGGGGAAAAGGAGACCCTTTTGAAGAACAAAGGCCTCCCATTAGGCTGCCGTGTTCTTTCTCTGACCAAAATTGCTCCCTACATGGTTTTTATTGCTGTCCACATGCTTGGCACATAAGGTAAATACAGTAGGACCCTCGTTACCTCACACTCTCTCTTCCTCTTCCCCCTTCAATAAATGTTTTGTCTCTTTGATGTCCCTAGTAATTCTTATACTGATTGTTCCCACCCTCATAAAAGCCCCAGGGGTAGTCATGGTGGTGGATAGCATTAGATACTGTGTAAATGCTTCCAGAAAAGAAGACAAACTGCAGCCAAAGAATTTATTTCAGGTGGAAGAGAATGGGAAGGAAATACAGATGTTTTCTTTTCAACATGTTGCCTCTTTGCCCCAGCAGCTATGCTTATATTTCCCAGGGAAGTTCATAATTTCTTCCTGTTGGTTTCAAAAACAAACAAGGAAATAGGGCTAAGTCAGAATTATGAGAAAATGCACGCCACAAGACTTTAAAGTGATAGGAACCTTCTCTTCAGCCTTCTCGATTATTTATTTTTCTTTGATTTGGACAGGTCTCTGTTTCTGAGCTCTGGTGAAAAGTACCAGCTAAGGTTCAGACTGAGGTGGATTTCAGAACGTGAACTGTGCAGAGAATGCCTTTTAAAAATAAATCAGTCAGGCCCTTCCTACTGAAGAGAAGTTTAAAAATAGCACTGAAATGTATGCATGCATATAAAAAACTGGAATCAGTGTAAAACACTATCTTAAACCTAAAATTGTAACAGACTTCTTAGTACTTGAATGACAAAATTTACTAATAGCTTAAAAGACATCTTCTGGTGAGTTAATTTTTATGGCAGAAGCCTAAAAGGTGAATATAATCGATGTGTTAGCATAATTCGTGCTGAAGTTGTCTGGAAATGGTAAAGTATACAAATATTTCTTGGAATTTGAAATTATGTTCTTCCCAAATAAATTGTTTTCAGTATTTGTTTTGTTATTTCTACTTGTTTTCATCTTCTGGTTCTGCATTTTCAGTGACATGAAGTAGTTTCATTAGGTTGTGTAACACAATTTAATATGTAATGATTAACAGAGCATGTAACTGTTTTTATTTTTGGCACTGCTTCTTACTGCCACCACCTCATCTCTTGGAGTATATGCTTTTATGAACATCTACTGTTACGAACATAGTAATTCCAGAAAAATGTCAACAAGGCTGCTTAAAGAAATAACAATGACTCTTATCAGTCTATTTTGTAGATTACAAGGCAAGGAAAATCCACCTTGAAATTTGACTTTTCATGGCAAGTTTCTTTTTTTTTTTTTTTTTTTTAAGCTTCTTTCCCCACCCCCCATGTTGCTCATGTTGCATAATAAATTTTGAAATAAATTATTGATTGTAATCAGTTGAATATTTCCTCACTCTGCATGAGCAAGGTTTTACGTACACATCTCTGCAAAGGAATTAAATTTGCTTCCCCCTCCCCTTGTAATTGGCCTACTTAGCTTCCTGCTGTGTGTGTTGGGGGGAGGTGATGCTGGCACTTACTGAACTTTCAGTATCTAATTGGCATATTTTGATCCATATTTCATGGAAGGATGGGTCGTCTAAAGTGGCATCCGCACCTTCAGGTGTTCTGGTAGAACGCCCCATAGGTAGCAGCGGTGCATCTGCTTGTGGTGGAGGTGGATGCTGTGATTAATGGCAGTGGCTACAGCTGCCTGAGTATGGAAGATGAACCTTTGTTCTACCTTCCCCCTCCCTCTTGCCATGCCCCATTTGTCATGTAGCCTCTCCTGTTGTCGTTTAACCTATGTCCCCTTGCTCCGTGGAGCTGTACCTGCACTCATCTTCCCCAGCCTCACAAATCCGTGCCAGACCCTGCCTGGGGACATGGTTCTGGTCACAGGGCAGGACAGGTGCTCACCCTGTTCCCCAGCAGCCAATGCGGGCCCAGGCTGTGCCAGGCTGTTCCCTGGCAGCCAGTGCGGGCCCAGGCTGTGCCAGGCTGTTTTCCGGCAGCCAGTGCGGGCCCAGGCTGTGCCAGGCTGTTCCCCATCAGCCAGTGCGGGCCCAGGCTGTGCCAGGCTGTTCCCCAGCAGCCAATGCGGGCCCAGGCTGTGCCAGGCTGTTCCCCTGCAGCCAATGCGGGCCCAGGCTGTGCCAGGGTGCTGCCCGGCAGCCAATGCGGGCCCAGGCTGTGCCAGGCTGTTCCCCTGCAGCCAATGCGGGCCCAGGCTGTGCCAGGGTGCTGCCCGGCAGCCAATGCGGGCCCAGGCTGTGCCAGGCTGTTCCCCTGCAGCCAATGCGGGCCCAGGCTGTGCCAGGCTGTTCCCCTGCAGCCAATGCGGGCCCAGGCTGTGCCAGGCTGTTCCCCTGCAGCCAATGCGGGCCCAGGCTGTGCCAGGGTGCTGCCCGGCAGCCAATGCGGGCCCAGGCTGTGCCAGGGTGCTGCCCAGCAGCCAATGCGGGCCCAGGCTGTGCCAGGCTGTTCCCCAGCAGCCAGTGCGGGCCCAGGCTGTGCCAGGCTGTTCCCCAGCAGCCAGTGCGGGCCCAGGCTGTGCCAGGCTGTTCCCCAGCAGCCAGTGCGGGCCCAGGCTGTGCCAGGCTGTTCCCAGCAGCCAGTGCGGGCCAGGCTGTGCCAGGCTGTTCCCCAGCAGCCACTGCGGGCCCAGGCTGTGCCAGGCTGTTCCCCAGCAGCCAATGCGGGCCCAGGCTGTGCCAGGCTGTTCCCCAGCAGCCAGTGCGGGCCCAGGCTGTGCCAGGGTGCTGCCCGGCAGCCAATGCGGGCCCAGGCTGTGCCAGGGTGGTTGCGGCTGCGCCGGGAAGCAGAACTGAGGGAGAGGAGGCGCAGCTGCCGCATCCACAGTTCAGCCACAGCATCGGTTGGTTTGCGTTCCCTCCTGACCAAGAGCACGGGAATGCTTTTGTGGGGAGCTGGGACAAGTCTGGGAACCACTGGATTCAAAGGATCCATGTTGGATAGAGTAAGAAGAAGACTTTTTGAGGGAATGGGGCTGTGTCTCACAGAATTAACGAGGTTGGAAAAACCTTTGACGTCATTAAGCTCCACCTGTGGCCTGATACCCCCGTGGCACTGAGCACCACATCCAGTCTTCTCTTAAATACCTCCAGGGATGGTGGTTCCATCACCTCCTTGGGCAGCCCATTCCAATGCCCAGTCCCTCTTTCTGTGAGGAACTTCTTCCTGAATGTCCAGCCTAAACTGCCCCCAGTGCAGCTCAAGGCTGTGTCCCCTAGTCCGGTTGCTGATTTTCTGGGAGAAGAGAACAATGTCATGCAATTAAGTAACATGATTTTAATACTACTTGGGATTTCCATGAGGATGAAGAGGAACTAAAATATAAATCAAGTTTACCAACACAATAAAAAGTGAGTGTCAGCTTCTGAGTATTCCTTTCCACAATAGTAAAATTATTTTCCCGTTTGTTTTAGGTAACTTTTTTTGCATTCCATCAGATTATTCTTATACTTTAAGTATATGTAATATACACATATACTGTGAAAGAGAACACTGGGAATTTTCAATTGTGTGTCTGTACAAAACAGACTCACAGCCTGAATTTTGAGTTTTACTTGACAATTTCTGTATAAAGACCAGTGACATAGTAGACATAAAGATTTGGTGGCTTCCATTGAACACTTGTTGAAATAAGTAATGAAAGAATGCATTAGCAAGAGGCTTAATTTTAATTATTCAAAACTCCGTTCCTTCCTTACATAGGAACTGCAAATTTGTAAGAATAGTACCAGTGCCTTGGAAACACTGCACAATGAAAAACACTTAGATTGCTACTCTTGAAATAAGCTGAACATTTTAAAGAAATGATGATGTCTTCAGAATGATTTTATTTCTTTGGCACTGATGCTGCTGGAATTTTCTCAGGTTTGTCTTAATTTTGAACTCTTAGACATTGAGAAAGGGCTTAGCACAGCTCTGAAATGTGATGTTGGTTATTGTAGTCATTGAATAGTCATATTCACAGTGTCAATCCAGGATAAGGGGTTCAGCACATCATCTGTTTCTTCCCAAAGGGCTAATATTTCTTATTAGATTCTTAGTAGAGCCTCGAAGCTGTGTAAGTACTCTCATCTTCATCACACAAAATGTAAAATCCCTTTGGGTGAATAAGATTTTCTGCTCTTTTATTCTTTCATTTGCAGACAACAGTAAGCAAGACTCCTTATGCTGAAGGTTGTAGCTTGCGTTCTGAATTCTCTCCCGCTAGAACTGCTCTTTTTCTCTAGCTTGCTTTAGGTTATAATACAGAGATTATTCTTTTTATGTTTACCTTGTTTCTTTCTTGTATTTAGCATTTTTTTCAGGCAGCAACATAAAATAGAAACCTGTGCAAAAAAGATGTGTTGCATGTTGAATTTTGAACACTGAATGAAGCTCAAAGTCTATTACCATTTCTCTGCAAGAGGAGATTTTGCATACTGATGCTTAATGCTCTCTTTTCTAGGGGCTAAACAAAATGTTAAATAACTTAGAAATTGGTGTAGCAAAATCCATTCAGCCACATTCAGTAAAGAGTCTTCTCTGGTGGGTGAATTTTTCCATCTGTAGTGGTTTGGGAAATGATGACCTGTTTTGCCATGATGGTGTAGCCTACCCTGACTGGCTGTTAGAAAGGAGGAGACAGGAATTTACATACAAGTGACCTTGTGGTAACCACTTGCTCTGAAGGACATACAGGAACTGTCCATGTGTAGAAAAGACAACACCTTTTTGACTGTTGTAATCTGCTTTTATTAAGGGCAAAGATAATCTAAATTATTCTGAATTATTTTGTACGGCTTCAAGCACACAGTGCAGGTTACTGACACACTGTATCTTGTGGTGCTGGAGACCTGGCCTTTTTCTTTTGCATATAATTTTTGGATAAGGAGTCTGTTGTGTTGATTTTTGGTTATGTGTGTAGCATTCGAGTTAGGGAAGATCCATTCTCAGGTGAAGATTTTAGATATGGAGAACTTCATAAAATGTAGCCCTGAGATGTTACCTAGAGAGATGTGAGGTATCTACATTTACATTTACGTCTACATTCTCCATGGTTTAGATTTAGGGACTGCTCCCCTGATTTTTTTTTTCTGAGATACAAATTTATATGAGCATATATTGTAATATTGTGTAGAAGCAACTGTCAGTATTCTTGGTGAGGTCTAGAGAGTTATGTAAATGGCTTTTTCACTTCGGAGATGTTGTATGAAATTTGCCATCTAGCATTAAGTACTCTGATCCCAGATTCTGTTTCTGGGCAGAGTACCCACATTGGAGGAGAGCAGCCCTACAATACTCAATTTTACATTCAAGTGTCATGGATATCTTCCATATCCATACTTGGAGAGCTTAATTAACAGAACTAATTACTGTTCCAGACAGATCTACATGTCCCAGTGCAAATTAACATGGAGTTTAAGAAAGTAGAAAGGAAATGAAGCTGTCGTGTGTGGCTGCTTATCAGCTGTTCAGTCTGTTTTAGGAGTGCATGCTGAACACTGTTGTGATCCCCGGCAGCTGAAAAGTGGTGTCCCCGGTTGTGCTTGGCATTAGGAGAAGCACAGAAGCCCTTTCTGAAGCCAGTCTGCTTTTCCTTTTGCTTGCCTCGTAGCCAGAGTGTGGCTTTGCTTTGTCTTCATCAGGAAAATTGCTGCTGCTGCCGGCGGTGCGGGTTCGTTCTGCGGACACGGGCTGGGAGTCTCTGGTGGAGGGAGACTCGCCGTTGTAATCTCTCCTTGCCTTGCCTCTGGTCAGGCGGCCGATTGTTTTTCTGGTTTGGTTCCTCCGGGTGGCATCTGTCTTCAGGAGAAATTTCCTTACAGCCAAGTGTGGGCTGCTGAACTGTGGCTGTCTCAGCGCCACCGTTTCTGACTGCTACGCTGAATTAATTATGTGAGCAGTTACGGTGTAGGTGCTTGAAATGTTTGTGGCTGTTCAGAATGGAAGAGCTGTTCTTAAATGAGTTTCTGTGTCATCCTCTGGAGCCTTTTTTGGGTTGGTTTTACTTTACTCTGTTTTTAAAAAAAAAAGAAAATTCCTGAAAAATAATATTTCATATGTATAAAAGATGGGTTTGTGCCATTTAGAATGCCTTTCTTATTCTGTGATTTTATTCTCAATATTAGAAGTGGTTCATATGCCTACACAGTATTTCACTCCCATCTCCTTAGCTTTATCTTACTGTAACTTTCTAGTTGTAAATGCTTGTTTAATACTAATCAACTGTTCCTTTGTTGTTCAACATATATTTTAACTGTGTGTTATTGACACAGTATTACTTGAAGGTTTCTCTTAAATGCCTCTTTAAAAGATCGGGAAAACAGTGTTCTTTAAAAAGATTGGGTTAAAATTACTTCTACAGAATTAAAAATATGTGAACAGTGTGGCTGTACACAACCAGATGGTGCAAGATCAGCATGAACCTGACAAAGCCTAGAAGGGATTCTGCTCTTGCTAGGTAAAGACTTGAACAAATACATGGGACCTGCAGTGTTCCCCCAAAGGCCAAACGAAATGAATTCTCTCGAATCAGAATGTGATTTCTCTGGAAAAGTTTGCTCCACTGAGAACACCTTCTCAGCATCTCCTGGGACTTGAGCCATAAAGGTCTTGGGTTCAAAGCAAGCTGGAGTTTGCACAAGGCAAGTGTAGAAAAATAATTAATCTAGTGAAGGCAGAGGTACTCAGTTCTCTTTTGTTTCATGGAGAAAACGTGGCTGTGTTTTTCCCATATGAGTTATTAAATTGTTTTCTGTTGCAATTATTTTCATTAAGAAGGCGAGAGCTTTAAATGTTCATATTTTTTTTTTTTCATGTTTAATTTTTAAGAAATCAAGAGCTTTTTGGCTGGCATAGTGATTAATTTCATTCATAGCTGTAAAACTGAAGTTCTTTGTAATGCATGAATCAAACTCGTGTAATGGCAAACAATTTTCCAAATACAAAATAAATGTACATTATACAGTGTTTGTATTGCTTTGGCTACAGTCAGCTGTGAGGTACCTTTGCTGCTCAACAGCTTTACTGGTCAGTGGCTGAATAAAATTAATAGGACTTGCAGGTAACAGAACCTCTTTAGGTGTTAAACAAGAAAGCAGCATCACGTTCATGTTTTTGTTTTTCTTCCTAGGGAAGCCATGACTAAAGACACAGGTTAAAAGTATGGAAATGGTAAAATGCTATTAAAATAACAGAAATGTTTTTAACATTTATTGGTGTGTAAAATATATGGTGTTATGTCTGCTCTCAGAAATAACAACTGTATTTTTTATGGTGAAAATGGAACACAACTGAGCTGTTGTTCAGCAGATACTAAAAGCATTACTGGGACAGCTTTGCCTACTCTATGCCTGCTATAAATTTATGTAAACTGTACCAAAATCTCTATTTTAAGAAAATAAGTGCGCCGAAGTTTCCAGTATTGTTTTTTCAGATGTTTTGAGCTTGTCTTATGTGCGTAGAAGTTCCAAGTGCCGGTGCTGCTTTAAAGTTAAAATAAATCTTTTGCATTTCAGCATGTGCTATTTTAAAAGAGTGTAGTTGCAAATAAAGGGAGGGAACGCTATTATTCTGTTTCAGAAGGTTCCTAGATGAGGAACCTGTAAAAATGTGCTGCTTGCTTGAATTTTCTCCTCTTCATGGGCAAGGTGGGGAAGTAGAGACGAGCTGCAGTTGGAACTTGAAAATGGATATTTCCGTATAACTAATAAAATTACTCTTCAGGTCACCAGGGCTGCAGAGTCAGCTGTTGTGTCCAGTGGATTTTGATTAAATTGGAGCGCAACATTTTCTTTTCCCCTTTGTGTGAATCTGGCTCTTTGAGGCATGCCCTCCTAGAGCATGTACTGTTTCAGTCCTTATTTCAAGCATTTCCACTCTTTGTACCTGCTTTGAGCCCTAGGATTTTTTGCCTTATACCTTGACCTTGGTGTACCATGCATTTGTGAAGCTAATAAGGTGGATTTAAGAGAATAGCCTATCCCTCAAGTTGAGAGGCTAGGAAATAAACAGAGATCGTGCTGCAGAATGGAAGAGAACAGAAAGAGATATTTGAGAGGAGACTAAATACACCTTTACATACATTATAGGTGGCAGGGAAAAAGATAATGTACTGTCAAAAGGTCATATTTTCTTTCTTTAGTAATATATTTTTGTTGTTTGTTAGCCAGTTTACAGGCTCTAAATTTTTATACAAAAAGTCTGAGCTTTATTAAACCTCAAAGGGTGGCAGGAGTTTTTGGGCAGTGGGATGTTTAATCCTGTTTTTCAAAGAACATTGAGATTATTAGGTTATGATGACTGTTAATGCCATTTCTTGGTTTTTTTTTTTGTTTGTTTTTTTTTGCATCGACTGTCCAGTTGGTTACATTCTTCAGGGCCATGAAAATCTCAAGGAGACTGGTTTCTTAGGGATTTCCCAGTAAATGGGCAGGTGGAGGAAACTGCTGCCATTCACATGAAAGGAAAGAATTCAGTAAGAACATGAGGCACATCAATTGTTGGAAAATTAATGCAGAGAAGAGACCTTTATAAACATGCTTATTGCAGAAGTTCAGTAAATCAGAGAAACCCATCTTTAATTTATCTTGTTTATATATATATGTAAAATGCTCTTAAGGTAGTCAAGCTTTTGTATGGTGAACTGTACAGTTGCCTTTAATCTCTATCAATTCTTTGGCTCTTTGTAGGACACTGTACAAATGATGGTACTGGTGAAACTGGGGGTGTAGAGTGGGGCTGGAGCAGTGCACACACAGAATTGGGTTCAGAGGACATGGTTGCCAAAAGAAGTGCTTGCCAAAAAGGTGGATTCGCTTCCACATGCACTCTTGTTCTGAGGTAATGCAGATTTTTCGCTTTTCTGGAAATGACTGTGCAGAACAGCTTTTGGTAGGTTGAGTCTCTGATGTACATACCAAAAGGGGCAAACTCTTGCTTTAATCATAATCTGGTGAAAAATTCTCCAAAATACAACAATTGCATGATGCAAACAGTCCAGGAAAGAACCTTTAGTAGTTTCAATGCCCAATGAATTACATTGCTACTATCTGTGTTCTAATAACATTTATCTCTTGTGTTGCTTCAAGGGGAAAAAAAGTTTTGACTAACTTTTAACCGAAATAGGAAAACAGTATCAATTCACCATGTTTTCTTGGAAGTTTCTGTTCTGAGAAAGGAGGTAGTGTCTAAATAGATTGAGATAATGAGGAAAACTGAAATTGAACAGTGCTATGGCAGCTTTTATCCTATGAACTTCCTCTATTAGAGTATTGCATGTATCAGATACTAGTTCAGTCCAAAAGAAATGTGTTTATAGTATGGTGGGCTCTGTCCTGTTCTTCATTACCACGGCGAATATTAGAAGCACCTGGAAAAAATGAAGGGCTTACAGGTATCTTTTCATTCTCTGTTGCTGGTAAGGGAGTTGATAGAACTCAGTCTTGTTAGTCTTGTTGTTTTTCAGTCAGAGGAGTCTGTCAACTAATTTTTACCATGCTAAACCATGAACTGTTGAACAAAATCTAACTCACAGTTCTAAGAGGTGAGAATTGCATCGGATGTCTTGAGTCAGTGTTGACAAAAACGTGTCCCTATTCTGTGGCTATGGCTTCAGTAGATTTCTCTTGGCGTTGCCTGATGCATTGCATTTTGCACATTGCTTTGGATTTGAAGGAAGCTGAGAACATAAAAGTGCAAGTGTATATTGCAGTGTAAGACTTTTGGGTGGTCACAGATGAATACTTTATTTAAGGGGAAGGCTAATAAGTTACAATCACTAATGTACTGGAGAAGAGGAGCAATGATGGTGACTTGAATGACTCCTCTATATGGATATCTGATTGCAACTCTCTTTTAAGGCTCTTTACAGTATAACAATGCATCTCTTTGTGAAACAGAAGTATTTATCCTTAAGTTGTGGTTCCAAGCTCAGCTAAGCCAACTTAACAGCTCTCTGAGGCTGAAATGGTACTCCCCTTGCTTCTTACCTTCAGCTTCATTATCTTGTCTTTGCTCTTCTTCCTTTGGACAGTCTTCTACTGTTCTAACAAGTTAGATAGCCTTCTGGAAGGGTGTAGTGACAAAGCCAGCACAGTGTAGCCAAAACGGTGGGAAATCCAAGTGTGGAGTGTGGCCTCCTTTCAACAGTGCTAAGCCATCACTTTGCTGTAGCCTGGCTCTTCATCCTCATGCTGAAGCTTTGACAAACCTTTTTAAGTTTCCTGCCACTGGAGGGACAGGGCAGTTCTCCTTTCTTTCCCACTCCTTCATGATTCAGCCTCTGCCTTTTTATCTGTTTTCAGTCTTTCGTTACCACACATAGCAGATTTAACTTGAAAGGAAAATGATTTTCTATTATTTTTTTTATGAAGTTTGTTTTCTTCTGGACTGCCAACTAAAATTGTCGCCCCCTCTGGTTAGGTGAGCAGCAGGGAGGACAATGTGAGGGAAGAGGTAGAGCCAACTTCTTGTGATTGGGGGATAGAAAGAAAATGAGGCTTTTCTATTTTGGTGCTGGACAGTCATAAGATTGGCTTTGTTATAAAACCTAAAAATATTGTGAGGCTGTAGTTTAAACAATTCAAGCCAAACTATATTGATTCTGCTTCGTCCCACCCTTGATGGCATTTGCTCTGCTAGGCTTGTCTGATTTTGCAGGTATTCCAGGTTGGGAGCTGAGCTGCCAGAATTGTTTTTCAGAAGGGTTAATTTTCTGATGCCAGTTCTGTGGGCTAATCATGCCAGCCATGGGGTGAGTTGAATGTTGGTGTGACCCCATAGGAGGGATGGCCAGGGAAAAAGCCCTACAACTTTGTCAACTTCGGTTGTTTTCACTATCACATTAATAAAATGTTTCAACTACTTCTACATCTGCATGTGTTTTGTAGATGAGATAATTGGGATACATGATGCAAACAAGAGGGAAATGTTATGTGGATAAGACAATGTTTTTGCAGCCCTGAGAAGATTGAGTTATAGTGAGAATAATCAGGGATTTGTGAAAAATATGAATCAACAAAGGAGATAAAGGAGGCTCTGATGGATAGAAGGTACTTGACTGGGGCTTCTGGGAGTCAATATAAGACGTTCTTGGTATGTTCCTGGCAATCATGTTCCCATGGTGATAGGAAAGCACTCAGTTATCTGTGTCTTGTTCTGGACTTGTATTGGACAGATGGAAATCAAAATACGGATCTTATACTTCTTGCATAATTAACATTTGCATCTCACTGCTGTGAGATGTAACTGGGGCCAAAAGATTAACAGGATCAGGAAAGAAAAGGGATTATTCATTTACAGTACATTATGCTAGGTTAAATGAAAGCTTTGTAAAGCCTTTGTAAAGAATTGAAAAACCATTATACAACAGGGAACAAATAAAGTGCTAACCAAAGGGGATTAGGAAGAAACTTCTCTGGTAAGTGGGCTATTCCATGGGTGTCCACTGTGAGGTTTCTTGTACCTCATATTAATCATAGTCAGGCAGGTATTAGGTTCAGCAGTTCATCTCTTTGCAACAATTCTTATGACCATTTAAACAGATGCTGTCTGTTGATTCGAATACAAATGTGTAGCTGGAAAGACTGCTTAGGGAAGCAAAGTTTAAATTTAGTTGTGCACAAGATCTTTTTCCAGGAGTGAGAGCCTCTGGGGAAAGGCCAGGGTCTGCCCCCATCGAAGCGTAACCAGAAACCTGACAAAGAAATAGCAAGGGTGATTATTTGCAGCAGGGGCATGTGGTGAAATTTGTAAGTGAGGAGCATGTGGAACATCAAATTGGTGCCAGGGAGGCTTAAAAACTCACATGGACACATGATTGAGAACTGAATGTATGTCTGATTTCGAGTGTGATAATAAAAAAAAAAAAAACCAACCCAACCTTATTAGTACAAAATGGTGTTAAAACCAAATAAGGTGATCTCAGCAGCAATAAAAAGGGTCTTTATAGTATGATACATATGTTCTGTAATTAGCAGGACAAAACCCCTAATAAATTAATCATTAATTTGATTATTAATTTAATAGGCAAACTGATGATTCATTGCACACATACACACATAGGGTAAATTAGTTGTCAACTGAAGTAATACTGTAGGATTTTGAACTTACATAGTGAAGTAAAATGTGAAAGAGGAATTGTGAGGAATGCTGTTTGAAGAGACTTCCTGATGTTTTAGTCTACCTGTTGACTCTTGCAGCCAAATAATCTCTGACAGAACAGGTCATGGTGAATGCACAAGTATTGTTGGCTGATATTTTTATACAAAAATGAAGGAAATGAAATAATAAACTCAGATGATTTATTTAAAATTGTAATTCTGCTACTGGGTAACTACTATCCATCAGCAAAAGCTGCTTGACAGACAAGTAGCTGTCCATTCTCTGCTATTTAGAAAGTTGCTATAGATTTTTAGATTCTAAAAAAAAAAAAAAAATAAAAAAAATTATTGAAGAATAAACATAATAAATACCTTATATGGCTTCCCTCCTCCTGGTGAGACAAAGAGGAGTCCAAATGGAGGTCTGTTCTTCAGTGTCTTTCTGCTGGCTCAGGAGGATTCCAGCTCCAGCTTTGCCAGTTTACTCTCTGTACTCTCCTTCTGAAATAGCAGTCTGTGTTTTTTTCTCTCCAAAGGGTCATGTCCTGGATAGCAAATAAGGAGGAGAGGCAGTGGCATGGCTTGGGAAGCACTGTCTTGATGTAGTCATGTGGAATTACCTTTCTCAAGCTAATGAAATACAAGTACACAAGGAATTGTTTGGAATACCTTGATCTGTTTTTCCTGATAGTGTTTAGCAAGCTGGTAAAGCTCAAGTAACACCAGCGAATGCCTTTATTTCACAGTGTGCATACAACACTTGTTGTGGTTGCATGATGTAGAATGAATGTCTCTGCAGGTAGGACTTCATGAGCCAAAGTGAGCCACCACAGCAGCACCTCTCCCCCTACTCCCCATTTATCAACTGCTGCACTAGTTAGACACCTCTCTGGCCTGATAAAGTAATGCCAAAAAGCTACACCAAGCCCCCAAACCAGGAAATTATGGAATTTCCACTCCTCTCTTAGATGAGAGACAATTGTTAGGCTGACTGACCAGCCTGTGGAGTTGTAGTCCCTGGGCACCTTCTGAAATGTGCATGAGGGTGAGGACCTCTGTTCATGCACAGACCACCACCTGCTTGCCTGCTTTTGAGTGGCCTAAGTCCTTCCTAAAAATGGGGCGAAACTGCCATTCTCAAGATAAATGGGAGTGGGGAGGAAGAGGAATGGCTTGCGAGACTTCATGAGTTGAATTTTTAAAGTCTGCAAGACAAGGCAGCTTGCATTTAAGAATTTCGACTGACTGGAAAGAAACCTCTCTAATTTGTTGATTTTATGTATTTGTTAATGTCAGTAAACCTTAAGTGACTAAGGAAGCTGCAGAGAGGGAGTGGAAAAATGAGTGAGTCAATAATGTCAAAAAACGGGGCAGTTTTATTTTAAAAGCTGGAGGTCAGTTGCACTCACTTGAGAAACTAGATAATTTTATTTGCTGATAGACAATTTTTGGTCAATAAAAATAATCTAATGTCAATTCATACAATTTTCTGGGGTAGGAGAGAAAGTATTTTCAGATGAATTTGCTGTAAACCTTTTCAGTTCTTGTTAAGATTAAGGCTCTGTTTTGTAATTGTATTGATAAAATGCACTCTTTTATAATGTATCTGATTTAGAAAGGCTTACTTCATTGATTACCAAATTAAAGTGATACAAAATCAATAGTAACACATACTAAAAGGATTAAGGACAGGATAACTGAAAAATCTCAATACAGTTGTTAATGGAAAGTCAAAATCTACTGGCTGTGTCTTTTTCTTCAGCAAGTGCTTTCTGTATCTGCCAGTGATCAGGGAGAAGTATGGAAGCTTCTGTGGTGAAGTTTTCAATGGATGCAATTATTGGTGGAGTTGCTGCTGTCAGGTCCATTACTGCAAAGGGGTCTAAGTCACCAGTGTTTTTTCTGGGAACTTGCTCATGTATTTTAATTCAACTAAATAAGGTGTCTGTTAAAGGCCTAGCAAAAAACAATGCAGGTTTCACTTTTGGTAGAGCAGCTTGTGCTTTGAAACACATACACTCTAAAAATGAATTACAGTCAGGAAGTGGCTTTTGGAGTGAGGCAATACCTATGATAACACAATACTTGAGTTACAAATATGGCTGAGTCTAACCTTATGGTGTAGCTAGGAAATTTGTAACGTCAGGAGAGTTGCTAACAGAGCCAGAGATGTGATGGATTCAGAATGTGGAGAGCCTGTCAGAATGAATTTAAAGTTCAGAAACTTTGGTTGTGCCAAGTTTGACCTAGTGGACAGTATAAAGTATTTGAGTATAAAGGGTCTTATGGTTAAGGGACATAAGGTGCACAGTAAGATCCAGCTGCTGGAAACTGGTGCTGGTGATTTCAGTCTTAGGGCATGCCTTATAAAAATGAACTGCCAGTTAACAGCTGAAGCTAAGAAGCTTTATAGCTCTGTCTATTAGAGTGTGTTAATGAGACTGTTCTTAATCTAATCAATCCATCACCTGGAAGTTGAGGCTGAAGTTACATGGGAGGTGCTCAATGGCCTCCTTTTATTACAGAAATGTTGTGTTTTTCTCCAGGTCTCATCAGAAGGCAAAACCTTCTCTCCTCCCTATTACCTTCTCCCTTCCCCTCCATCCCTATTTAAGCTTTTCATAAGCAAGTGCCATGTATAGGGTTAGAGTTGGTCAAATGACATTTGAATTGCATATGGGCAATTTCAGTTCAAGTTTGTCCTCAGCATGCAGCAAATATCATGAAAGGAACTACAGCAGACATAAGAGCTGTAGAGGACTGAATCAATATATGCTTAAATCATCTGTATTTTTGAGATGTACAAAACTTGCCTCTTTGTTGGTGTAAGGGATACGTATGAGTAAGAGCAGAGAGCATTTTTGTGTGTGTGTGTTCATGAGTAAATTTGCATTTAGAACGTCTCCTCCTTAATACCTGGCATTAAATATTTATTTGTTATACCAGTATTTGCTGGTATTACTACTAATTCTTTCAAAATTGCATGTTCAAAATCTCTTCATTTTTCAGCCTCTCATATTCCAGATTCTGCCAGTTGTATGCCCCTTTTTTTTTCTTCCTGCAAAATGTGCAAATTTACTGGCTTGCAATACAGACTGAGTGCCTTCAGTTTTTAAGTCTTCGGCTTTTATTAATATGCAGTGGACTGTCAATTTTAATATGGTGTGGTTCTTAAAGTGCAAATTATGCCAGGTGTATAGGGGAATACTATTTTTTCTTCCTTCTAATGAATTGTGATTTTTCCTTTTTTCCTCCAATTGAGTGGGCTTACAGTCATCATTTTTAACACTAAATGGCATGTTTCTCTTGCTCAGTGGTTGTGCCCTGCTGAAGCTTTGTGTGTTTCCCTGGTCATTTTAATGCCACCAGCTCAGCTGTTTCTTTGAAATGCTGCTGATTAGAAAAAGAAAAAAAATCTTGGAAGGCAGGAAGGAGAAGGCAGAGAAGAAAACCAAAAGTACTTAAGCAAACGAGCAGCTTTCAAGTTAGTGGTGGATTAAGGCTAGTTCCCACAGGTGGAATAATGGGAAGAGCTCACAGGTGTACAGTGTCTTATATATGTTATGGAGGAATAAAATTTATAGCTAATATCCAATTTACATATTGAACTGCTCCTGTTCATTTATATTTTCCCTTCCCTGGATAAATATACATTCTCATATGAGACGACTGGCATAATGGTGGCCTCTTGTGAAGTTACAGGCTGAATGTTCCTGGGTAAGCTTGCCATGCCCTCCTTGAAGAATAGGGATCACTGAGAGATGGTTGTGCCAGGTACAAGAACAGACATCTTGTAAAGTCAGCACAAACAGGAGTGACTGATACGGAGTCTGTTTCTTATCAACCTCCTGCTCTTTTGGGGACTGATAAGCATCATGTTGTTATTTTTACTTAACCAGGTTTCCAGAGGAAAGAGAGGTTTGTGTTATGTTCTGACTTTTCCTTTCCACTCTTCCTAAAAAAACCCATGTGTCCAATTTTAACCAAATTGAACAGATTATGATGTTTCAATGTTATTAAGTTCCTGGTGAATAAGAGATAGGATCCTGAGTTTATGTGCAGTTAATACAAGGATTCCTAATGCTTCATGTACGAGATCTCTCATATTACAATTTTTCATGGAAATAACTGCTGTATTTTCATGCTCAACAAGTAGTCAAAAAGCCAGTCAAATGCTAGGATTTACCAAGAAAAGATCAGAATTCAAAGTAATATAAGAAAAAGTACTATTGTCCACAATCCATTAGTGCTTCTTTCTCTTGGGTACTAGACTGTGCAGCTCTTCTCCTCAGGCATAGAAAGAATATATAGAAAAGCAGCATTAGGAATTATTTTATGGAATCCATTCACACTTTTAATGGACAGCTGTGTAGATGTGAGATTAACATCCTAGAAGATAGATATGGCAGAAGTCAGTGAAGTGTCAGTGAAGAGGGGGAATGGAAGCTTACAGTTCATGGGTTCTTTTTGTGCAAGAAGTAGGGGAAATTAAAGTAGTGCTACAGAAGAAGATAGATTCAAAGCAAAATAGAAAAGAATGTTCTTTATTGTATGCTTAGACTGTAGGACTCCTTGCTGCAGGCTGGTTCCTCAAAGTTTGCAGGGCTTCAGTGGGATGTTAGTGCAGATTAATGGCAGAGAAAAATCTGTTGGAGTTACTTCATGTTCAGCAACATCCTCTGCCCCAAAAGGTCTTTGATATGTAATTGGGGATGGGAGAGTGTGGGCAGTATTTTTGGTCCCATTTGTGTTCCTGCTTCCCAAGAGCCCTAGGATATTAGCAGGGGTACTTTGCGCATCCTTTCCCCTAAGCCTGTAGGAGCTGTTCTTCCCTGAAACTGCAGTCTGAGGAGGGGAGAGATTTTTTGCTGTGGCTTTGCCAAAGGAAAAGCAGAGGAAGCCTGGTCCTTTTCTCTATGGCTTTTCTGGTGTGTTGACCATCCAGTACATATCTGTGTTTGTGGGTAAGGGACAAAGGGCAGGTTTTGTATGGAATGAACAGCTGTCAGTCACCGAGTAACTTTGGACTTTTACGGTGAGTCTTAGCAAACTGATACAGAAAGAGTACAGTGGAAATTTGAAATATTACTAAGCACTTGTCAGAGAGGTACTGTCTTGTGGAAGTCTTGTCCAGAAGGATTTGAGTTTCTGGTTTTTCTCTTCCAGCTGTGTTTTTTCTTGACGGCAAGGTACAGAATGACAGGCATTTTCCAAATGCTTTAGTGTTTCTTAAACTTCGGTTCCTTGCAGCAGAAAAAAGAAGCCATTTCCTTCACAGGCATCACCACTTCTAAATAACAGATACTCACTTTACATGCTGAGCAATTGCTGGACTAGGAGCATATCCAGAGGTTTATTTTCCTGTGTTAATCAAGGAAAAATGGATGTGCTTTTTAGTAGATGTTTCCTTTACAAGATGCAGTAATTGGTGTTTCACTTGCTGAGTGTTTAAACTCTGTAGCCAATATGAAGAAGATACAACCTCTTTCTCCTGGCCAGCTGTGCAAGTTGCTATGGGAACTCGGTGGGGACTATCTGCAGATTACTGCTCTGGGGACCACACCTGGCTTATTTGCATTCAATTTAAGTTGGGGAAAATTCAAAAGAAGAAAAGAGGAGTGTAGACTCGCCGGTAGGCAGGCAAAAAAGGGCTTGTCATTTTGAGACTGTGACATTGGATGGAAAAGATGCTCCTATTCATGCTTCTTGCAGGCTCATGCAGGGTTCTGAATTTTGTAGCCTTTTTACATGCATTTCACCAGTGTTGTGAGGCTTGTTGGAAATGGCATGTCACAGAGGATTTTTTTTTTTTAAATTGCCTCTGACTTAGTTAAATCCCACAGAATTTGCTAACTTTCTCTGCATTTTTAATGAGTAATCTCTCTGTGATGGTGACGGATTGTGAAAACAATGTGGAATACAGGTCCTTCTTTTAAAATGGCATGTTAGATCAACTCAGTGCAGTATTAAAATGTCAGTGCAATATTGAGTGTTGCTGGAGAGCTTAGCTTGAGGGTTTTTTTCCTGTGTACTGAATTGCTCTTCTTTCAGTGGTGACTGACTTCCTAAGAAGGCTGGGGAGTGATTTTCATTCAAGTCAGCAACGTTGGTCTGCTGGCAGCTTTTGGGCTGTGTGTGGCTGTATTTTTGGGGATGATAGTGTCCTGGCATTTAAGAGCTTTACTTTTTTTCTTGCTTGTTCATTCTCACTGCAGCAAGTTGCCTTTTGATCAAGATTGGACAAAAGTGATGAAAACAGCACTGTATGCTGACTTGATCTTTATGCTATTTCTTCCACTGCGTTGGCACCTTTCTGCAGGAAATCAGAACATGTAAACTGTTTTCAGAACAGTAGGCTTAGAAGCTTTGAGAAATCTGAGATCACTACCTTATTAAAAAAGAAAATAATATAAATATATATACGCTGTATGTAATATAGTATACATGCTTTATATAAAACAAAAATATGCATAAATAAAAGGTATATATGTTTATGTATATATATAAAATGTTTATATATATATATATATATATAAAATCCTGAGGGTTAATATGTGGTTGCTTGTGGTTGCAGCTTCAGTTCTGATTTGTTGTTAATGTCACCAGAGCTGTGGTGTCCCTTGAGAATTCCAGTTTTCAGCCTACAGGGGTTTTATACAGAGGTCTCAAACATTTATGAGGTGTACTTGTTTAATTTTTGTAGATTGGTCTACAATGCCATCTTAGGGTTATTAGTAGTTATTTTAAAATTCTTATGTGAGCAGTTCCTTGAATTTGGGGTTTAGTGCTCTAAGCTGGGTCTCTGCTAAACTACGTACTGGTACAATTATATTTGTTACTCTGCTGCTGCTTCTGTCAGTCAGCAACTCCCCATTTTCTTAACTTTCAAAACCTTGCAATTCTAACACCTTCTTCAATGCATCTGATGAAAATAAGTGATTCTGTAGTTAAGTTTAATGGTATAGGAATCACATTTTCATTTTTGAGCACGGAATTGGCCTGTGTGAGACCAGAAATCAGAATATTCTGCAGAGAGGCATCGGTGGGGTATGTGCATATGTAAGTGTACTTGATAAAAGTTGTGAGCCTTAGTGCTGAGAGCCAGTGTGCCAAAGAAGAAATAAATAGTTCTTAGGAGATTTTAATTTCTTCTGTTTGTCACACAATTTGCGTGACAGAATTCATAAGATGGATGTGTAACACAGGAGGGGCCTGAAGAGGTAGACAGTGAAAGTTTTAAGGCAATATTCCTGCTGGAACCACCTTTCCCATTTGTTTGTTTCTGCATTCTTTTTATGTTTCACTAGGATAAACATTTCTCCTCTTGGATTAAAAAACAGATTTGGGTTAGTTTTTGTCCTTGCAGTTGGAGTAGTTTTTAGACAGACCAATTCTCTTGTGTAGTTGTGTAAGAGGCAGCAGGGCAGCAGTGCTGTTTTTTGCTGTCTCAGCATTTGTGGCCCATGGTTGTAGTACTGACAGGGCCCTAAATTAAGTGTCCTGATTTTAATTTTTTATTTCTCTGTGGAAAAAAATCAACCAAACATATATGAGACTTGTATTTTATTGAGGAATGGACAACTAAGAATTTAAGTATTCTGGGGATCACTTTTGAAAATTCTTAGTTAGGCTTTTTAACCTAATTTTTTCAATTGTCTTTTTTACTCTGTCATTTTTAAGTAGATATGAAGGTTTTGAGAGGATTCTGCACCTGTGAAGCTAACAGTTCCAATCAAAATAAGTTACAAAAAGTGAGGCAGTGTGGAAAAGTTTACTTCTCTGATTTGCTGGAGAAATAAACGAGATATTCCTGTCTTCAGTGGTGTGTCCACGGGCCTGCAAATAAAGTGTCTTCCCAGCAAATCCTCTGCAAACACAGCCACAGGTGTCAGTCATGCTGCCAGCCCTTCAGCACTGCTTCTAGTAAACCCCTTCTTGTGGTTATTTCCTGGAAAAGCTGATCAATGCCTTTTCTGCTTTAGCACAGCATAGGTGCCAAAATGGGCAAAATCGGGCTTGTGAATATTTCTGGAAGAGTTCATGTAGGTCATACTTCATATGTGTAGTTGTGCTCTGGTTTTCACTTTCTGCTGTTCTTAAATTATTGTAAATTAAAACCCAGGTGCCCAAGCACTGTGTATTTTTTTTTTCCTGGCTGATAGCAAATACAGTCTTACACTAGCTCTGAGCAGCCAAAATGATCCTTGGATAGGTGTGCTGATGGATGGAATCAGTGTCTGCAGCATGAATAACTCTGTTTCTTTCTTCAGATCTTGCATCTGGCAATTTTTTGTTCAATTTGTAACATACAAAGCAGCTTGTCTGGAATTTGGCCTTTTCCTCTTTTGAGATCAAATAATTTAAGCTTCAGAAAGAAGCATTCTCATGACATGTCTTGTGGTTCCTACAGGTGTTAATAGTGTCTGGATCAGTGTGCTGAGGGCATTAAAGCAATATCCTTCCTTGGATTTGAGATAGTTATTAAGGAAGAGAGAGCAAAAGCAGTTCCTGCAAAGCGTGGGCACAACAGCCATGCAACTGCAATTCATACGATGAACTGCAGAGCTTTTGAGTGTGCTTTTTGCTATTAATTTGTTTGTCAAACATTCTAATTAGCTAACTAGAGCTAAATACCATCAGGGCAGTTGATATTGATGAATCAAGTTGGCTCCAGCAGGACTCATTGTAAGCTTAATCCCGTGATTTTGATTTATGTATTTTGAGAGTGACCTGTAGTGTAGTTAATGACAAGTGGTGTGGAGGCTCTGGGATTTGAGCAGTGCTGTGTGGTTAAATCATACACTGAATTAGTCTCTTCTTTGTAGAGCCCCTGTTCATCAGGCTAGACTAGTAATTGCTGCTTTGGCAAAGTGGAGAACAGCATATTGGCATAAGTCATTATGTTTTGATATACAGGTGAGTTTGAAAATAATATTTTTAAGCTTTGAGAGCCTGTCTGTCTCTGTTATGTGAGTGGACACAAGGAGGCAAAATTAATGCTTTTGGAATGCACATACAGTGATTTTTCCAGAGTGTAATAGTTAATACAGCTGCTAAAACAAATATTTCTGTTCAGTATTTGAGCTTGGCATAAGTACTCTTCATATGTCAAGGCAAGTCAATTGTGTTGTGATTTGCATATTAGATAATATTTATTTTTCTGAAATAGTTGGTATTTTTAGTGTGTATTGCAATAATAATTTGAAACTACCAGTATTTATGCCACTTTCATTGCTTGGTGTTTTGGTAGTCTGAACTGCATTTACCTTTCCCATTCAAATGTGTGCACAATTTCAGTAGCATGTGAGGAAACACGTTCCCGTAAATGTCATTTGTGGGAACAAATGACCCCACTTTAGGTCCAGGAGGTACATGAGGATTGGCTAGTGTTCCTTGCCATGGGAAATTTGGGGTCGCCCCATTCCTCATGGTCCAGGTTCTCCAGCTGCCCCAAGATGCAGCATCCGTAACAGCTTGCAAGCTTTTCCTGAGGTTGTTTCTGGTTTTGTTTGGTTGTTTGGAGGAGGGGGGAGTTGGGGAGGAGGGGAAGTAATATGACCTTATTTTTTTCCTCAGTACTACTGTAACATAGACTTGCATCCTTAAGTTGTCCCTCTTTTCCTAATTCTGATAAATGTTGAAGTTTTACTGATCTTGTTCTCCAGCCCTCCCTTGTGTTTTGTTCTTGTAACTTCACATCAGTCTTTTCAGACTTTATTTTGTCTTGCAGTCCTTTTTTGAAAAGCAATGTGTGAGGCATGCAAATCCTGTAAAAGCAATAAAACACAAAAGGTGTTAACTAATAGACAATATACATCTGCCTAAGGTGTTCAGTACTTGTCAGTGTGAAGTATTTTAGATTTGACAAACCAATAATTTTAAAGGAGAATGAGACCCACATAAGTGGACAGAAATTCAAAACAGGTGTGTCCCATACATTTTAAGAAATTTTTGTGTGTTTTTTAAAAAATCCTGCTCAAGTTTGCATGTTACTTTCCATATACAAGTTTACTAGAACAATGAATATAGAATGGTATTGAACCATACCTGAAGTATGGTGGAATCAGCATGATTTGTTCATTTTCTATGCTAATTTCAAGTTGAATTGGAAGGAGGTGAACACCCTAAGGACAGTAAAATGTGCTAATGTGCAACAGCTCCGTGGCAGGTGGAACATGGTAGTTAAACAGCACAAATTGGTTTTCCAAGGTGTGACACTTCGGGTTGGTTTTTGAATTAAGCTTCTAGAGACAGCAGTTATGATGCATTTAAATAAACAAAAAAACCTCAAAACAACATGAAAGAGTCATGAAAACCGTGATAACATAAGGAGTGGAACATGAGACCTTAATTCAGGAGCTGTAGAGACCTAACGTTTGCTGCTCTTCAAAATGTTCCATCATTTCTAAGGAGGTGTTATGGCAGTAACATTTACTTAGACAGCAAGGGTTGACTGCACTGAATTTGTATCCTTTACTATTGAAAAGAAAACACTCAACAGGATGAAAGAAAAACTTTTATGTAAATATAGTATGGATGCTTTCTTATGTGCTGTGGCTTGCTGACCATAAGGGTAGGGCAGAAATGTTCATATGATACACCTGAATGATAGAATTAGCTGGGAGTTTCAAATAAAGCTGTGTACTTGTGGAAGTTATAATTCTGTATTTTTTGAGTAAGGGTATTTATTTTATGTTCTCTCACTCTCATTGTATCACTGTCCCCCTTATTTCTTCACTCCTTGTGTGGTGGTATTGTAAATTTGTCATGATCACAGTTTTCTTTCTATGAAAAAAAAAAATACTTAATCCATGGTAGTTGCTACCTTCTGTGGACAAAAATAAATTGAGGTGAAAAAAAACCAAACCCACAAACAAACCTTTTTATATTAATATATTAGGTGCTTACAAGTATCCGCTGTCCTGCGCTGATAAGATAAATTAGCATTCCTGCTTTGCTCTCCACATGCTTAATTTCCTCCAAAAATGTACACAAAGGAATTTTGAAAGGCATTTTGTGTGGTTGAAAGTTTTAAAGGATAGTTATGATTTGTGTTTGTGAGAAGTAAAATTAGATGTAGACTAAAATTCCAATTCATAGCAATTGCCTAATGACCGGTAATTCTAAAACAGGCCAATTTTATTTGACTTTTCCAGACAACTACTCTTTAGCTTTCAGAGCAAACTTAGCAATTTTCAGATAAAATCAAATCTGTTAGCCGCAGTCAAAGGTGGTGGCTAAAATTAGAGTTAGCTTGCAGCCCTAGCTATGAACAGGCTGCTGTCTGACTGTAATTACTCTAAGAGGATTGTGCCAACTTTAGTAACAGTTTATTTTGTTATGGTATGTGATTTTTACAATTTTTTTAATAGCACACTGGACTTCTGTTTGTTGAAATTTTTGTTAGGTTTCATTTGGCTTGTGGGATGGAGACTTGGAAATGTCTTGAGTTAAAATGTCGTACCTTTCAAGGTAAAACGTCCTAGGCATTGATACACTAACGAAGGCAGCATGCTAATGTTGCAGTTAATACTGTATTTCCTTTCCTTGTATTTTGTATTCCATTTGTATGCGTTCCTTTGCACTAAATACTCCAAGTACACTGTTTAAAAGGGAAATAATGAGTTAGCTTATTGGGTAATCTCATCAGAAAGTGCCACCCTGAAGTTTGCAAAGGTCATGCTTGTCACTGAGCTGGATAGGGGCAGAAATTTCTTACCTGTCATGGAGGGCATGTAGTAGATTACATTTTAGTAGTGTATGGAAACACACCCATATAAAACAAGGGTTGCATAGTCTACAGGTAAAAATTATGTTCCCTTTCCAAAAACGGAGTTATTAAGGAATCAGGTATTGTCACTAAAACTGAATAAAGAAAGTGACATAGTGGTGGGACAGACTGCAAAAGGAAGACATTCATTTTAAACGGTATGGTGTGGAAAATACATAGAAAGTGACAAAAAGAAGTGAATGGAGTAGAGTCTCCTGAAATGTTATCTGCAGGTTCCAAAGTGTTCGGCTGAAGAAAATCCACCTTTGTCGTACGTGGCTCTGTGTTAGTTCCTTTGGTTTTAGGGAAGAGTTTGAATAGGATTATAGGGGAAAAATCGTTAATGTAAAAACTATAGAATTGGCTGAAGAGGAGAGACACATTTTTTGAGATATTTGTAGTTTCATGGGATGGGGAAAGAGCTTTTTTCTTATCACAGGGTGCAGCATTTTCTCTTCTGAGAGGTGCCTTTGGAGGAAAAATGAAACTGAACAAATCCCAGAGTGCTGTTTTGCTTAAATATGAGTATCAGAAGTATGTTCTTGGTTCAGGGTGTTAAGTAACTTTTAATAAGTAGCCATAAAGAAAAGAATGAGCAGTGTTGTGGCAGAACCTAAAGAGAATATTAAGCTAATGTATTCCACCACTGGTCATGGAACAGAGTGATAGTCACTGTTCCTCCCCAGACATTTTCATTCTCTACTGCAGCAGAGATTAAAAGACTGTCAATTGTAAATTTAAACAAACAACCAAACACAAAAACCCAGAGCAAAATAAAAAATGGATGCCCCAGCCCTGGAAGTGTTCATGTCCAGGCTGGATGGGGCTTTGAGCAACCTGGTCTAGTGAAAGGTGTCCCTAGGGCAGGGTGTTGTAGCTGCATGGTCATTAAGGTCCCTTCTAACCCTAACTATTCTATGATTCTATGAGCCTAGATAAAAGGTAAGATAATAACATTGTAAAAGAGTGAAGTGGTCACTGGAAGAACCATTTGGTTTGGGTGTTTTTGTGGTGTTTGGTGTTGGTTGGCCGATTGGTTTGGGGGTGAGTGTTTGTTTATTTGCCTTCTTTTTCTTGGCCAGTTGTTAGTTTGACAGGTCAGCACATAATTTTTTATTTCAATTAGGCTCTTAGTGGATGTTACAGCTCCAGTGAAGATTTGTGTGTGGGTTGATGTTTGTGAGACAGATCAGCCATGGCCACACGCGTGCCCGATTCTAACGGTCACTTCCTGCCCTCTCCGGGCTGCACCTGTGTTCCACCAGCCCAACACACTCTGGTTTGAGGAGAGCTCTGCTGTCCTGCTCTGCTGCTGCCTCAGCTCAGCCACTTGCCTTGTGAAATGCTTTGGTATAACAAACCAAACAAATGGTTTGTTTCACCATTGGGGTCCAGGCTTTTCCAATAAAGCAAACGAATTCTCTCCCAGCGTACTCCAAAAGCATATATGCAAGAGTGAAGTTTACTGAAGGTCTGTGAACCATGAAGATGTGCCTCAGAGGTCTCAGTAGGACAGGTGAATGAGTAGAAAACCAAGTTGGAAACAAGGTATTGGGACAACCTATTCAGCACATGTGGTTGTTTCCCTGTAGTAGGGAGCACCTTCTCCATGTCTTCTTACAATCTTTTTCAAGTGTAGATCACTCATGTTAAATATATAGCTGGGAACATCTTGTGTTAAGTAGAGATATGAACCTGAACAGAAGAAGAGGTCAAGCGTGGAAATAAATTCCAGTCAGTACTGGATGATTGAGAAGTCCCTTTTCTCTCACTCCCTCTTGTTTGGAGAGGTGGTGCTTGAATTCACTTCAGAAATGAGGAGAAGAAAAGTGCAGCTAGGGTATTTTTAAAGGAAAAAAAAAAAAAAAAAAAAAAAAAAAAAAAAAAAAAAAAAAAAGAAAACCAACTTACTCTTTAAATTCACATTAGCACCTGGAAGTGGGTGGCTCAGCCCTGTAATCATCTGCATCTTCATATTACCTTTTCCTGATCAGAATATGGAGTGTTCTCTAATAAATCTTGTGATGTCCACATCATGGTTGAATTTTTATATAAATGTTCTTGCTGTTTAGGACACGAGTTTTTGAGTGGCAAACAAATTATTTGAAATGGCTTAATAGTGCCTCATAGTTAGTCCACTTACTTCTGTGGACCACTTCTGGAAAAGAAGATTGGTTTCTTCATATACCAAAGCCTCTTCTTAGCTCTCCAGTGCTCCAGCGTACTTTGTGGTCGCAGCAGCAAACACGTTCTGGTTATCACTGAGTGGTTCAAAGATGCAACGTGGGTGTGACGTGCCCCTTTCAAAAACCATAGCTCTGCAGTAAGCTTTCTTTAGCCATATTGTGTACGTGCTTGAAGGGATTAGTAATAGATTTTTGGTTTGTTTTTTTTCATGGAAGTCATTGGAAAGCAAAAGACTAAATCTATTTTGATTTCATTCGGGATAGATTAATGGGTGTCAAATGTTACACAATACTTGACATATCCACTGCTGTTAAGTTGGCCGTGGCAAAGGGATTACCCGATAATGAATCACCAAGCTCTTTAGCCATTTAAAGGGAATCGTGCCACTTCCTTGTGCTGGTAGGACTCTCTTCCCTGCCCGGGACCTTCCTGAGACAGTGCGTGTTCGGATGTGGAAAACTCCACGCAGATGTGCAAGCACCGGTTTGACAGCTTTGTGTTCAGCTTCTACCTTGCTAATTGTTTTTGTGGGATTATTTGGATTGTGTAGAAAGCTTTTTCCAAATCCCCTTTATTACTGATGTTATTGTTGCCAGCAGGAATAAGATTAAAGGTGCTTAAGTCTGTAGAGTTGTTTCTAATTTGTACGTGTCATTTCAGTGGCATTTGAACAGAACTCTGTCTCTTCCCCTCCCTGATCCCTGTGGTACTGTGCTTGAGTTAGGGCTGAGAAGCCAAGCTATTGGAAGAAAATTCATTTTGTTCCCTAATTATTATGCTGGCACTCGGGAGATAATTTTTCCCTTCATGCACTGCCAATTAATATGCAAATGAGCTGATAAATATTTATACCGTGATTTAAATTATGCAGGGAGCGCTTTCAGTGTACTCTGCAAATGAATTGTTCATGGACTTCAAAGTGCTGGCTGCTGTGCTAACGAGAGGAGATTTGCATAAGGCCCTAATCAGGCGCATACTGATTAAGCTTCATTATGGAAACTGCCAGCTGCAATCTTTGTTTCTATTTTATTACAAAAAGGGGAACTTTTCACGCTTCAGTCGCCTTGACAATGTCAGACACAGCTAGTAGGAGAGACTAAAACTCCACACAGCAACTGAAGTTTCCCTGTTCAGTTGAAGATTGCTATGGTGTAACCGAAGTTGTATTTCTCCCCCCACCTCCCCACTCCCTTTCATGTTCAGTCAGAGCAGTAGTGTAGATTTGATAGAAATTGCCATTCTCCCGTTCCTTGGACTATCTGAACCTGTAGAGGATACCACAGCAATGCTGGACTGCAGCGACTACGTTCTAGGTGGGTACCAGCTCAGCTCTTTCTTACGGACACGGAGGCTGGGAGATTGACTATGCATAGTGGCTTAATCACATATGCAGAAGCTATTTGTGGGGCTGAAGCTCGCCACTGAATCGGCAGCAAGTAGCTAGCTGCCTGCTAGATGGATAGCTCGATCTGTACCAGGGAAATACATGCTTTGGTTGGTTTGTTTGTTTGTTTGTTTGTTTTCCTCTTTTCCCTCGCTCCAGGTGAATTAATTTCCTCTGCACAGACTTGGGTGATATTAATACAGACCTTTTGGTTTTAGGATTTTAGTCTGAGAAGCATTTGCCTTCTAACAAACACTGGACTTGACTTGCATATCTGTGTGTTAACGAATTTTAAAGCATTAAAATGAATGAGAGGGAGCCTAAGTGTTGAAGGAATTTAGTAACTGCATTCAGCCGTTCCACAACAGAATGTATGTTATGTCTGTGTATTTTTAATACAGCAAGGTTCTTCGTGTGTAATAGAAAATAAGGGGAGTGCACAGTGGTTGCCATTGATACCGTTGCAAGCTGTGCTTAAGGTTACTGGGATAATATATTTCCTGCACTGAGATTCCATCAGGACTGCAGAACAGACATGCCATAATTCCTTCTTCGTGTCTTTTAAAGTTATTTATAGTAATGGATCATCTCAATTTTACAATAGGTTTTATTTATTTTCAAGGCTTTTCCCCCTGAAGCTCAATGGAGATAAATATATGTATCTCCATGTGTGTGTATATATATATACACATACATAAATATTTTATTATTCTTTTCATTCCATCATATAAGTTCATGTAAGAACTTATATCTCTAAGTAAAAGAATATATTTTTGCATGGTAAATTTTAAAGCAGATGTTTGAGTATGTTTGTTTCTGAATGATGTTTCTTTCAGAAATGGATTTCTAAATAATTCTTGTCATGTTTTCACTCACATTAAACTTTGTTTTTCCCATGCACGTAAATGAATCATTTTTGCTGGTGCAAATGGAGTATTAGGCAGTTCCACTTTGATGGATGGAAGGAAAGAGTTAATGGTATATACCATGTTAAGATTTTCTTTGCTTTGCCAGCTGTGTACAGTCCTTATAACGCTTCAGATTGGTCTGGCGTCCACTGCTTCTTTCTCCTGAATGCCTTTGGAAATGTTCCTGAGGGTGTGTGAAAGGCTGGCACAGCACTGCCTGGCGACACCTCAGCCCTGCTAGCAGAGTAGCAGCGTGGAATGTATTCACTCCTGAGAGTTTGATTTCAATCATGCACCTGCTGCTTTCGATCCTTCCTTCTGGGGAGTTTGTTTTTAGATAATGTTGGCAGAAGTTGTAGCCCAGGGCCCTTAGTTAAAACCCAAGGAAGATCTAAAGGAAGAAAAAGAAAGGTGAAGGCATTAAGGTTTGGGGTTTTTTAGCCCACTTCATTTGTTTATTCTTTTAAGTTTGAAGCAGAAATTGTACGAGCACGTATAAACCAAGTAGCCTTTTTATTCAACATAGAATGAGTCGGTAGGTTGAGTATCCCGCGGATATGAGCCTGTTTTGCTGGTAGCAGTTTTGTGCTTCAGATGGATGTCATACCATTTGCAATGGAAATAGCTGCATTGTTCTTGATGCTTTACATGCAGAAGGCCCACAGATTGAACAAGAAATAGTCAGCTGGTGAAATAATGGATGCTATCCTTCGCTTGAACCTGAGCACTACCAGAAAGATGTTTCTTCTTCCAACTTGCTGCTTTTTTCAATAGCGATGTTTGAGGTCTTTGTTAAGGATGGATCTTTACAATAAAATATTCTTCATTTAGACAAGCTTTTGGTAGTTAAGTAAACTTTGTGTATGTCTAGTACTAAAAAAACCTATTCTAGAAGGACTTATTTTGCAGTATAGCCCGACAGAAAAACATGTCCTGGCTTGCTTTTTGGAAAGATGTCTGTACAGTTATAACTTTGTGTGACTGAGCAAACTTGCTCATCATGCAGGAAGGCTCCTGTGTGAGCTTCCTCATAGGACAAAACAGTGACTATCCTGCTTGAGTTCTGTGCACAGGACAGCTGTGTCCCCACTCTGGGTTTAGTTTGCTTTGCTTATTCTATTATCAGTATCCTGCACCTTGGCTCTAATACTTCAATTCCTGCAACAAACTAGCAACAGGAGGCCCTCTGTTGTTTTTCTAGCATTAATTTTCTGAAATGGTTCAGCAAATGGATTCCATTTTTCTGAGAGACAAACTTCTCAACCCATGCTCTTCCCTTTTGTGGACAGTTGTATCTTGAGTTCAAGCTATTCCGCTCTGGGCTTAAAAATTACACCCTATGTCCTGTAGCCTCATGAGTTAGCCTGGTTTCCACAACCAAATGTATTTGACTTATCAGAACTCTTTGCTAATTTTCCTATTGGATGAGGACTCCTCATATTTGTCTCTGAAGCCAAGGTCTCCCATTTGGTGCTCTCTAAAGTGAAATTTCAGTAGCCATCTGTGTGTAAAGGAATGAACTCATGTTGCTTATCAAATATGTGTTGCCTATAATCACTCTAAACAAGTGTGCTGTTGCCACAACAATAAACTCAATTTAAGATGTATGCAATGTCTAGAGAGAAACACAGATCTCTCAGCAGAGAGGGCCAAGTCAAGAGCAGACATTTCTGTATAGTCACTGCAACCCATGTTCTGTTTCTACAGTGTGAATCATGCTATCCAAATGTGGAAAATGACAAAATAAGGAGCCTGGAAGCAATAGGTTCTGTACCTGTGACCTTAGCAGAGCTCTGTTTTTTCAGACTGAATTTGTAGCTTGAATGTGCTAAGCAGAGGTTGTCAAAAATGGGGCAGAACTTGCTGAAGTGTGGGCCAATAGCACTCAGCTGCAAAGTTTCTGCTCATTCCCTCCCCCTTTCAGAAAGCAGATTAGCATGTCTGCCTTTATACCAAGGGTAACATTGATAGTCCAGATCTTTTTTACACGTGGCTGAACATTTGAAAGATATAAGAATAGGCACAGGAACTTTTTGAGAAGAGTTGAGGCTCTGGAGAGGTTGTGTTAATTTTTCAGGGGAAGTTTTGGGGTTGTTGCAGTCCTCTGGATTTTCAAGGCTCTGTTGGGTTCAACTGCCACATTTGTTCATGTGGAAAATTATACTAGTTTTTAAACATTGTTCACAGAATCATAGAATGATTTAGTTTGGAAGGGACCTTAAAGATTATCCAGTTTCTACCCTCCAACCCCTCTGCCATGGGCAGGGACACCTTGCTCTAGATCAGGTTGCTCACAACCCCGTCCAAACTGGCCTTAAAACCTCTCAGATTGGGGCATCTACCACATCTCTGGGCAACCTGTTCCAGTGTCTCACCACCCCCAGAGTAAGAATTTCTTTCTAATATCCAGTCCAAACGTGGCCTCTTTCAGTCACTACATGCCCTGTCACCACATGCCCTTCTAAAAATTCCCTCTCCAGCTCTCTTGCAGGCTTCTTCAGGTAGTGGGAGGCTGCTGTAAGGCCTTCATGGAACCTTCTCCAGGCTCTACAACCCCAACTGTCTCAGTCTTTCCCCGTGGCCGAGGTGCTGCAGCCCTCTAATTATCTTGGTGGCCTCTGAGCCTACTCCAACAGGTCCCTGTCTTTCCTGTGCACTGGTAGTAGCAGGTGATGTTACATGACAATAGTACATCTTCTCATTTCCAGCTTTCATGGATTGCCAGGCACTGAGGTGTTTGAGCATTCTTGGATCTGTCTGGGGGAAAGATGCAGCACAGTTAATGCTGCTCCTGTATTCTTCTCCAGCCTATTGGTATTTTGGAAATCACTGCTTTGATGAAAGTACATGACAGAGGTAACCTTTTAAGCACCTAGCAAAAGAATATCCTGGAGTAAAGGGTTCATTTTAAGCTCATTGAACTTGCTTTTAGCTCATTATGGGAATGGAAGAGTGTGCTCAAGGATTTGCTTACACTTCGTTTTATGAGCTGTTCTGTCTTGAGATTCTCTTTGTAATTTTGGTTTGTGATAATGTGGCACACTGGGGTCGGTGGCAAGGAATGAGGAGGTAATAAGCTGGAAAGCTGATGCTGTACACAGAACATCTGTATAGATTCCTATATAAGGAAACTATATTCTCTGTCTGCCATCTGGAGAGGCCCTCTGCATTGCACTGTATTCAGCTGACAGGCTTTGAAACCAGGAACAGACTTCTCAATACATTCATCCAGAGGGAGAAGGAAGAGGAATTGTTCTATGTTTGTATGGTTTTGCATGACTATATAGGAAATATAAAATAACTTAATGTCAGTGACATTCCAGTAAAATAGAAATGCAGTATTAGGAAAATGGCATCCATTTCATTATAATGGCTGAATTACCTTTCTTTTGTTGGGGTGGGGCAAGGGGAACAAATGCAAGAATAATGTAGGCCATGATGGTCGGACTTAATGTTTTTGAATCTTTGTGTAATGATCGTTCTTCTTCCCCCCTCCTTTTTTTTCTTCTATGACTTTCATTGTATTGAAAATTAAGTTCCTACCTATCACTGCCCTCCAGCATGCTGTCTTTTATTCCCTTAATACCACGTTTTCACATATGGGAATAATGTCATAGAAAATTTTGAAATAATATTTATCTGGAAGATTCAGTATTGTGTTCTGGTTTGGGTTGTTCTTTTTTTTGTGTGTTATAATCTGAATTAGGGTAAAGGACATAGCAAATTTCTGCTGTTCTATACTTCCCTTGAACAAAAAGGTATGAATAGATTTGGGGATTTTTTTCTGTATTATTTTATCTTTCTTTCTGTTTTAATGCAGACTCAAGAATGAACAATCCGTCAGAAACCAGTAAACCATCGATGGAGAGTGGGGACGGGAACACAGGTAAGAAATGATCAGCTGGTGCACAGATATTTTCTGGTGGAATTATAAGCAAAATTTCTTTAATTTCTTTACCCATTTAGTGGTTTTTTAAAAACCCACAAAACCAAACAAATAAAAAGCTACACCCTTTGATTTTGGAGACCTGGGAATACTTTTGTCATTAACCCTATTGCATACAGGGCATTATTCCTACCTAATTTATTGGAGCACTGTCCACTTTTTTAAGGAAGATTTGCCTTCCCCACTTTTCCTATCTGTAATGTTTCTGATACTACTGAAGCTCTGGTGGCACTAGCTCAGCATAAATAGTCTCATTTTTCCTGGCAGAGCATACCTTTGGCTTTTCTAACTTCATCATGTGTTTTTGGGTTGAAATATTCCCTGGCAGATGTGGGCCACTGCCTGATCTTGTTTCTGTTTTAGATTTCATCGAAGCTGTCACAACAGTTCTCAAGAACAAGTCAAATGGACAAAGCATAATATATCAAAATTTTTAAAAACTATTGGCCAGCTTTTCTGTAATTTCTCAGTGTGTTAGAACAAAACCTTGAAATTTGGTGAGGAAGAACAGGTTTTGTGTCAGGGCCAATCTGTCTTTTGGCACACTCTTAAGATGTGACCAAGTTCTAAGCCATAGAAGATGCTTGTTGAGCCACTGTAACTAATCATGCTATCTCATGCTTTAATTCCTTTCTGGAGGTAATATAATGCTTGTTCTGAAAGTAAGAAATTACAGTTCTGAATGGAAAGTGAATAGTTTAACCTAGCTCAGCATCTTTTCTCAGCTCAGAATAGCGTTTGGGAAGAGAAAATTCTGATGAGAGGGAACTTGTTGCTTTGAGAGAAGTCTGGTTACCTTGTATGAGGAAAACAAGTTTTCTTCTTCATGATTCCATAATAAGAGTTTTATTTTAAACTCTGGAGTTGTCATGAAATTAACACTATTTAATTTTCTCTATCCGAGAGGCTGGATTTTTTTTTCTGCCAATATATGGCTTCAGTCAAAAGGAATTCTGTCTGCTTATTAATGTGTGTTTTGTTATTGGCATCTCAGGTTTTATAATTGTCATTGTATTTTTAATGGGAGAGGTATCAATTCTTTTTCTGCACAGAAGTGTTTTATTATGTATTTAATGGTTTAAGATTATATAAAGCATTATTTCAAAAACATATGGGCCATAAATATTTCATGATCATAAACAGCATTAAGGGAACATTGGTTTAAAATATCCCTGTGGACTCCTTATAGCTTGAGGATGTGTGTAAACTGGGAAAATTCAGATTTCCTCCCCTCTGTGACCAGATTTCCCTGCATGTGCTTCCTCCAGAGCACATTCCCAACACACTTCTCTCAGTGCAGCTTTAGCAGTTTCACCTCAACTGTGCTGGTAAGGAGGAGGATTTGTTTTATTCAAAGGTAATCAGTCAGTTATCACAGGAGCTTCACATGTCCTTCAGCAGAGCTCAGCTCTCTTAGGCAAATATTTCATCATTGTGCAGGTGGGGGTCATGACATGAAATGGATGGATTGTAAAGCTGCATGTAGGTCCTTTCATGTTAAAAAGAGATACAATTACTATTTTTTTTTATACTCTAACATTAAAGTTAGTTATTATGTTATTATTATGAAAGTTTGACTTTGGTGTTTGAAACTTTTGGAATATTGCTTTTTTAGTTTAAACGTTTCCAGTCTTTCCTTCCAGTTTTGTATCCTGATTTTTAAATTATATGGACTAAAGTAATCTAGAATTTTGAGGACTCTCTGTTCTGCAGTCATTGCTTTGTTTTAAAATGTAGCTCCTAAACCACTGGAGATAGTGATTGATGGCATTTGTGATGTTCTTTGGGAGCTCAAGCATCAGTTGTATTAGTCAACTTGGCAGATGTTAGGCTCTGAAAGGAATACTCACAGAATGTAATTTTAGACTTCTGATCGAGGTACTCAGATTATGGTTCTGGGCTCAGTGCATACTTGAGTGAAAAGAAGTCAGCTTTCAGCTCAGATGCTGAGGAACTGGAAGTGCCATTGATTTTCTGTCAGTGCCTGTGCTCCCCAGATAATGCGTGATGATGATTTTTATAAACACTCAGAGTTCTTATTTTTGTAACTTTCTCTAACTGTCTGCTTTCCAGTGACATTTGTAAATCACTTGAGTCTGCTGTGTAAACACTAATAGTCTATCTTTTAAACTTCACTGGATGCCTGTTTGGGTCATTCCTGTTTTAAACTGTAGCGAGATAATGCGACTTGAAAATGTTAAGAGAAATTATTGTGGAATGTGAATTTACATTTGGCAGAGCTGGTGTTCTCAGGAAAAAAAAAACCAGTTACCACTGGTTAAAGATGACTAATGTCAGTAGTTCTCTGAGCTATCAGCTAAGTTTCATGGAAGTTAACAAACTTGGGTTTTTGTTTTGAGCTCTGACTATTTAGGAAACGTTGTAAAGTCCCCTAAATATATTGGTCACAATACAGCACCTGAAATATGTTATGACTATAAATTTTTGTGCTAAAGGGACTTCCCTTTCAGGCATCTGAAAAACCAACCCATATTTCAGACCAATTAAAAAGAATAGCCAAAACATATCAGTACAGGAGCTGTTGGATGGCTGTTTTCTTAAGAACATGTATTGACCAACTGGTTATCAGTATTGCAGAGTTAGAGAAATATTTTCCAGGCTTCAGTTGTGGGCAGTCTACGTAGTATCTGCTGGAGAAAGGAGAAATAAGAAAAATATCTTACAGTAAATGGATAGCCCTTTTGATCTCCTTTTTATAGGCCGTGTAAAATTTTCCAAAACATCTCAACCTTTTTGTTTGTTTAATGCATCTTCTCTTATAAGAGCTGTGTGAATGCAGAACTGTGAAAGCCAAGGTTATAATGATTATGGAAACTGTACTATTATGACATTTGTTGACATAGCAGCAAAATAACAGTTATTGTAAGTGTAGTATTTGGAAGGATTCTAAGGATACTTGTTTGCATCGCTACGTTTCCAAAGATTGATTTTCCAGTTTCCATAAGAAGGAAGTCTGTAGGAGAGAGACCATGAACTATTCTTCAACTGCTAAAATGAGGCAGTTATCAACGCTGAACTTGTTATTAGGAAATGTGGATAGGAAACAACAGTTTCTCAGTATTGGGGGTAACTCTGTCTTTCAGCACAGGGGGAGAGAGAGAGTGACCTGGGAAAATATGGTGGTGGTGTTGGGAGATGCACCAGCACACGCTGTAGATACCCACTCTAGCTTGTTTTGAAATCTTCCTTCTCCTTGGCTACCTTCCCTTCTGAGTTTTTTCTTGCACGTTACTCCACATCTCGCCTGATCTGGAGTTCCTCACTCCTCTTCCTTTCTGGTGCAGTTCGCAAACTCAGGCTGAAGCCTAATGATTATAATCTGGAATTTTGAGAGTAAGTTGTTCTCCTGACTGCGGGTGCAATGTTACCTTTCCTGCTCTGCTTTGTCTTGTCTTTATCCTCTGCAGGTACAATTCCAAAATGCCATAAAATAATCCATGTTCCATATCTACTGTTCTGTTCCTTTCCCTGGAGTAGCACTGTATTAGTCTTCATCCAGACCAACACCGTGAAGTAGTTGAGCACATGGCTGAATTTATGCCAGAATTTAAAGATGCTTGGGTTACACTGGACCTCGACTGTAAGGGTGAAATTTCATCCCATAGCTTGCTGGAGACAGAGCACCCAAACCAAAACAAACTACTGGTGAACTACCAGAAGGGGCAGGACAGGGAGGATGGAGCTGGAACCAAGAAGGAAGGAGAGAGGTGGGACATGGCAAGCTCCCACCCTTCTTGGACTCTTTCTGGTGTTGGCGAGCTCTAGCAGTTATGGAAGTTGGGATGAAGATGGAAAACACATTAATTAATACCCTGGACTGTTAAAATCACTATACATGTGATTGTATCTGGAGCTAAAGTGGCATTCTAGTCCTTTTGTGTCCTTAAAATGTGCTGACCTTCTGCTTCTGATAGCTCAATTTTCCAGCATAAACCCAGGACAGCTCCTTACAAGATTTCTTGGATTCCTGGGAGTAGTGCCACATCCTTCTGAGCACCTTAAAAGCAGGGCCTCTCATATGCTGGACTCACTTCATTTTCCATGCTCTTCTTTAAAAGACATAGGCATCCTGTGATAAATGCAAGCAGCCAGGGTAGCATTCCTCCCAAAATTAAGGCTGCATCCAGAGAGGAAGAGACATTGTGTTTCCAAACACCAAAGAAAGTTTAAGATGCAAGTAGTAGAACAGAGAGTAAACACATGTGATGTGGATATTTTTGCCCTGAGTTTGGGAGGCCTGGGGAGAGGGAGTTGATGTCTTTCAAGACTGAATTTAAAGAAAATGTTGGTTTTTCTCAGTGTCTGTCATAGTTGTTTGTTGGGAGCCATGAAGATTTATAAGCTCAATCTTGGAGCTTGCTTTGTTCTAAACTATCACCTAGGAGGCTTGTTTCAGATTTCCATATTAAGAGTCAGCAGAACTGCTAACTAGAGCGTTTCTTCTGCACACCTGCACAGTAGTGCTCTTTTAATATGGTATCATGATTTTTGAGGCTGTTTTTGGACGATAGTTAACTAGAACAGCTTTTTACCTAAGGTAAGGCCTGCAGCTGGTTCTCTCAGAAACAGATAATTTTTTTAACCCCCATAAGTTTCCTATTGGAATGAGGAGTATTTGCCCTCCAGAAGGTTTTCATATCTGTCTTTTTTTCACTCCCTGACCATTGAGAACTAATTCAAAACCTTTGCTTAAATGAGAAGGTGGTAGGTTGTTTCCTTTGACTTATGGTAGCTATTTGTCAGGAATTACTTTTATATGTTTACCCAACCACTTTTTCATTCCTTTTCTATTTCTACATGGAGAGAATTCTGAAGTTTACTGGAAAAAATGAAGATAGATGAGATTCTTCTGGTTCTTTCCAGCAGACCTTCTTATATACCATTCTTTGAAGAAAGGCAGCTGAGTTGCATTCCTTAAGAGCAATTCAGACCAGTTAGAGCCTCTACATTCAGTTTGAATTGGAATTTTAGACTAATAAAGCAAAATAATTTGATGCGGTTTAAAATTGGAATTTTTTAACACATCTGTAGATCTTTGGCTGCCTCTATGTCTCTTAAGTTTGAATTTCATAGAATTGAAAACCTGGGAGTTGACCAAATCTTCCCACACAGAACCCCCACCAAAGATGCATCAAAGGGCCACCTTAGGTATACTTAACATGGATGGTAGAAAGCTTGATATTATGTCTGTATTCAACCGAACCGTGGCTCAGTCTTTGGAAATGTTTCCTGTGGAAGCTGTATTTTTTTGATATATTGACCCTATTTTTTGTAGGTCAGAACAGCAGTACAAGATACTAGGCAGTCTATTTTACTAATCACATTTTATGCCTGCTTGCTTTTGCAGATATTTCCAAGGAATAGCAACCACCTGTTGTTGTTCAATAACTGTGACTGTTTTGCTCAGTAGATAACCTAGGGTTTTATGGCAAAGAATGTAGATGATGGAAGGAATTTTGAAGTAGGAGTTACTATGCACACCTGCCCATCGGCACTGAACAAAACCTGATTGTCATGATGAGTAAACATGCAAGTCTAAAGCTGGTTTTGCTTCATTTCAGTCACGCAATTTTAAAGATTGCATCATCTGTTCTAGAAATTCCCTGCAGCCCAACACACTTGGAGTCTCCCTTTCTGTTATCAGCCACCGTGGGAAGTAACAAAACAAAAAAACATTCTTTTTTTTCTTTTCCTTTTTCTTCTCACACCCAGATTATTTTGTGATAACTGGGGGGGAGGGGGGGGGGGTTCATGTATTCTGAGCAGTTTAGGAAAAAAGTGCAAAAATGTAGGAAAATAACTAGGTTTTATTTATATGAGAGCAAGTGAAAGCAGAAGCAAGCGCAGGCAGTTATCTTATCTAATGAAACCTCTGAACAAACTTTAACAGAAATGTAGAGGAGTGATTTCTGGAAAGATTAAAACTGGCCCATAACTGCTGTGTATACATGGGAATTCTGTTTTCATCAAGTGTTATTTTACCTGTCTTTAAGGAAAAGTGGCTTTTATATGAACCTTGCTGTTGGCACTTTCTGAACTTGAAGTTATTCTTTGGCTACTGGATAAGAGGGTGCATGGAGAATGGAAACAGTTTAATCATAGCAGCGAGCACCCATTTGGTTCTCACACCATGTAGAGAGTGAGGGGATAGTAGTGCACATAGAAACACAGGTCATAGAATTATTTAGGTTGGAGAAGACCTTTAAGATCATCAGGCCCATCTGTTAATGCTGCTAAGTCCCCCATTAAACCATGTCCCTAAGTGCCACATCTGCACATCTTTTAAATATCTTCAGGGTACACAGAACAGATCATAGAAGCTAAAAAAAAATATAACGTTGATTTTTTTTCAGCTGAAAAGTGTTCTATTGCCAAAGCCTGGACTCTGCTTCCCACCCCACTTTCACTGAAAAAATGCAATTCTTGTTACTCTCAGACTTTTTTTTGCTATCTAATGTTGAGAGAATAGCAGGAAAGTTGAACTATTCATTCTTATTCCAGTTACTAAAAGTAGTGATTAATAGTTTTCCATGTCTCTTTCTTCAGGCACGCAAACAAATGGCCTGGACTTTCAAAAGCAGCCTGTGCCTGTCGGAGGAGCAATCTCTACAGCCCAGGCCCAGGCCTTCCTTGGGCACCTTCATCAGGTAAGAGAAGAGACATTTCCAACAGAGGAGACTCAGGCAGCTGTGAATGCAGCTGCCCTGGTGTGTTCCGTGTTCTCCCTTTCTGTGAATGATGGGGAGTCAATTGTTAGAACATAAATATGGGTTAAAGAGCGTGGATTTGAGAAAATTAGGAAAAAATCCTAATTGTGGCACTCACTTCAATGCATTAGGCTGCAGAACATGTCAAGATAGGGTGAGACCTCTTTGGGAGAACTACAAATCGTGTTTTTTGGGGACTTGAGAATGACAAAATGTTGTAGTGTGATTTTGAGTAGGTTTTTTGTTTGTTTTGTTGTTGCTGTAACCTTAATAGAGATACTACGTTGAAAGGCAAGACAAAATTTAAATTTTTTAGGAAAGGATTGTATTGGCCCAATGGCTGCCAAGGGAACAAAACTGTCACTATCTAGTTAAAAACACTTCAATCTGACAGATTAACTAGAAAGAAAGTTGATTGTACTTACTAAGCATATATGGCTTGTGAGGTTTCTTTTTTTACAAAAAAGTTATTTCAGTGACCTGTTTGTCAGATGGTATTCAGACTTCTAATACTATCCCTCTGTTCTGCTGCTGCTGTGTTTAGGGAATCAAAGCTGAACTTCAGATGCAGGCTGAAGCAAAATGGGGCATCCCTAGGTGAAGAGAAGTATAAGGGGCATTTTTTTGTAGTTTTTTTATCTGTTCGCACTTGATGTATGAAAACAAATGTCCTAATTTCTTTCCCTTCCTCTGCACCAAGTTTAACTTTAAAATACTGTACCTAATTGGATGACCTTGAATTTTGAGGTCTGAGGTTGCACAGTTATTGTGGTATAATTGAAGTATTGAAGCTTTTATGCCCTCTTTTAAAAGCTCTGAACTGCCGTTTTATTGTATAGAACATTCCACACGTCTTGTCACATAATTGCAATTTTCCTAGCAGATTGGTTTATATAGGACCTAGGGAGTGCCACTGTTTGAATTTGCTGAACCAATAGGCTGTTGTAGGCTGCCTTTATGTGGAGAGAAGCTGACTAGTTTTTATGGCTTGCCAGTGTGTGTTTAACATGGAGACAGATACAGCTGTTCTGAAGAATTCTGTGTGTTTGTTTTAGTCTTCGTTTTGTTATATAGATTGACCCAGTAATTGGGTTTTGCACAGTGCTTTATCCTGCTTTGGAAATTTATTTATTTAAACAGTTGTCAGGATCTTTATAACTTCATGTTTGATAAAGTATGATTCATTTCTTGAAACCGGTTCAAAGGAAAATCTCAGGTATTCTTTTATTCACCTGCAGGTGTGTGGGAATCTATTGTCAAACTGTCCTCTTCTAGTGAGGCTGCTGTTAGTGGGGTGTTATTCAACCTTAACACACAGTGCTTTGCTATAGAGTAATGCAAAATACTGGGCTGTAGGCAGCATTCAGGTACAGTTTAATTTCTAATTTGGAAATGTTGGCTGTTTGGTGAAAGGGATGTCCAAATTGCATTCACAGAGATTTTCAGGAATATGCTGGCTGTACCTGAGCAATGTACATTTGTGGTCTTTTATGTGGTGTTTGTGTAATTTAAAAGTATTATTTCGAGTATGTAATTTGGATGGCAGGATGGTGTTATTTAGGCTGTTCTCTGCTGTTAATCCATGGTAAAAGCACAGATTACATCAACTGTGTCAAACCGTATTTTGCTTCTGACAAGGAGGGGCTTTTCTGGGAGTGTTTGCTTAGACATAGATCATGTATAGTATGTCTAGTACCTTTATCTAAAGCAGTAGGAAAGATTTCCAAGGTGACTCTTCCAAGGTTACCTGTTCAAAATATTCATTTATTAATTTCATGTACTGCGGTTTTTCCTGTGTTTGACAATACGTGGACATTTTATGTTGACACCATATAGAGGTCCTCCATCTAGAGACAAGAGTGCTACATTTTGCTTTGCTTTATTGTATCCTTACATGTCACCTGGTTTTCAAATGAGCTGTGGTTTTCAAACATGGCCAGAGATGGGATTCTCTACAGGCTGTTACTCTGACCTTTGAAAGTGTTGGTAATTAATTACAGAGCATTCCTTCTTTATGACTTGGGGTGCTGGTAGCAACAAGGCGAGACTGATGCAAATAGACTTCAGTAAATGAAATACAGCATTTTTTGTACAGAGGTAATCTTTAATAGAGATAAAAAAGCACTCCAAAAATCTCACTTTCTGAAGCATCTGTTTTTCCTTGCTTCTCACCCATAAGACCTTCTTCAGGCCTGTTAATTGCAAACACTGAATTCAAGTTTTAAGTATACCTGAATCGATGCGGCCTTTGTAAAGTGTCTCCGGTCCTCTGTGTTGAAATCTTCTTTTCAGTGGCTGAGGTCTGCAAATACTTGGATGGGTTAATTTGAGGGAGAGTGGTTGTGCTCTGGGTTCTTTGCTGTGCACGTGCTTGCTTATATCAGAAAGCTGGTGAGTGCAGTGTTGGGGTAGGACCCATCCTGAAATGGGAGTAGGATGATGATTAGAGCTTAATGCCCTGCCTTGAAGCCTGGATTTTTCCAACAGGAATAGGACTAGTTGGCCTGTCCACCCCAATGTGCTGCTTCAACTCCATCCATGGTAGTATCTACATCCTTAGGCAGGGATACCTTCAGTAAGAGGTAGATAGACAACATCATGAAAGAGTCTTGCAGATCTGTTTCAGCCTGGAGTACAACCCCTGTTCCATTGATTCAGGTGTTAGAGGGGCATGCACTGTTCATGGGGGATTTTTTGTTGGGATGCGGGTGGGGAGATTGTTCTTTTTACATTATTAGTTTTCTGTGGATTCTACATTATTTCATTTCCATTTTTGCACTGTTGTAGGTCCAGCTCGCTGGAACAAGTTTACAGGCTGCTGCTCAGTCCTTAAATGTACAGGTAAAGACAGTACCTTCTGCTGCTCATCCTTCTCTCATCCCAAACAGCGTCAGTAGAGATAGTTCTTAACCTGTGATACATTACTCAGTTTTTTCAGTCCAACTGGTTTTGCAGGTGATAGGTATGAAGGAATAACGCTTTTAAAACTGTTAATCACATTCAGGATTTGCAAACACTCAGGCTCTGGAGTTGTTTAAAACATGGAGTGACCATAATTTAATGCTGAATTTTAGTCAGGTGTGGTATCATGAAAACCTTGAAACTCCAGGAATATTTCATTTTCTTCTGTTTATTAACTTTCTTTAAACACATAGTATTACTTTGCAATTTGTCCTTGCTTCTGGTAACTGAATATAGGAATATAATGTAGCATTAACTATGTAATGTGGCTAGTTTATACTGCTTGTGTGAAAACACACTATGATTTCAAAGTCAGAGTAATTGTTGTTTAATAATGGACGTGAGACAACAAAGCTTTCAAACTTTCCTATGATGCTGAACACTTCAGTTTATCTGTTAACATTCTACTTCCTCTGTGTACTATATTAAGGGGCAAGGGATGCAGTTTTATTGAAAACTGGTTTCAGTATTGCTTGTTATTAAAGAATGTAGGTAGTGCATTACATGAAATGCAATAGAATGCGGACCCACTTATACATAATAACAATTTGGAAAGAAGAGGAGGTATAGTGACCTTCCTTTCTAAGAGGAAGGAGGCAGAAAATTGCCTTGGTTGCCATGGTAAACTTCCATCCCTGAGAGAGATGTTGGCAAACAGGCTGTATCTCCAGTGCAGAATGTTTACAGTCCTGCGCTGTAATTATCGCTCAATGACTGGCAGAATTAATCAGAGCCTTTATGTTAATTAGCCTGCTCTGCAGTCCCCAAAACAGGTGGTGGAAAAATATGCAAATCTATGCAGAATTGTAATGTTCTGCATAACCAGTTTTAATTATCATAAAACTCTCTCCCCCTCTTCATGCACTTGCATTTCCTCCCTCATGTCTTCACAATTTCTTCTGTTTAAAAAAAACAAATAACCAAACCACAAAAATAAATCAAAATAAACTTGAATTTTTAAAGTAAAGCAATATTCAATTAAATAAATTCTTTGAGTATTTAAAAGCACTGTATGTATATATTATATATTTTGCTGTAGGTAGAGAAACCTGTGAGGATTTTTCAAAAAGCTTCTGTGTAAGCCAAGAGTATGATGACTTAGAGTTACAGGATGGAGATAGAGAAAATGGAATCACAATCTTCTTTCCTTCATTCCATTGTTCAGGATTTTAGGCAATGAATAATTTTAACAGCCTTCTCTTTCTTCATGGTGAAAGGTAGCATCAGCTTCAGTTGCATGGGGTAAAATGAAGTGAGACCTGAAAATAATGTCAGAGAGTTACAGAAGACCAGACAGTCTCTTTGTTTTGTTTAAACTGCATTACCTACAGACGTGTTTGAGCAATCGTAGCTGAGATGGGTGGGCACACAGAGCCATTGCTTAAACACACTCTTAAAATAAACCCAAGGGCTTTTTTGTATGCAGATGAAAGATTTTTATTGTGTGGTGTTGAGTTAGCAGCGTAATACATTAACATCTGTTTTACACTATAAAGAGTTGTATTTTTTTTTGACTAGTCTAAATCTAATGAAGAATCTGGGGACTCTCAGCAGCCAAGCCAGCCTTCCCAGCAGCCTTCAGTGCAGGCGGCCATACCCCAGACCCAGCTCATGCTGGCCGGAGGACAGATCACCGGGGTAAGAGTCACCCAGGGATGCTGCAGTCCCACCCAGCTGGCACTGAGGGGCACTGCAACTTCCCTTCACCTAGGCAGGGGCTTCAGTGGAAGAGGCAACAGAAAGTATTTTCCCAGAAAAATAAGCAGACTGTAATATTTTTTTTGTCGCTAAGTATTGGCTTCCAGACAACGACCACAAAGGATTCTTTCTCTCCGTTCTCAGTATCCCTTTTGACTCTACAATGAAATTAAAACCTGTTGTATTACAACGGTTACAAATAAGACAGTCACTGATGTCAAAAAGAGGAATTTTTATTTTTTCTCAAGATTAAAACGAAGCATGGGAGAACCAGACTGAATCCTATAGCTGGGTGAAGAACAAAAATTATGAGAATTGTTAATTTTTCCTCTTCTCAAACACATTTCTTTCTTTGTAACTCTATTAGTACTTTTCTTAAGCCTGTTGAACCCTTTTCTTTTAACCTACTGATTTTGAGGGGGTTTTAATTGCAAAGCTTTGGGAGTAAATATGGGATAATTGTTGGTTTAGACTTTCTGATGTTTCCGAATTGTTGTAAAGGCTTTCAGTCATTTCAAAAAGGAGCAAGTTTTGTGAATGGGCTGGTTAAAGAATTTGCTTCCACATAATCAGCTTTGCAGTATAAGAGTTTGTGTGTTAATAAGCTTAGGGCAGTTGCTCCGACAATATATTTATGATTTGAAGTGTTAGGTTAGGTCATCCCTACACTTGCATGAAATGACTTCTTAATCTCAGGCTCAATTGTTAAATCTTCTCCTATGTTAGTATGTAAATAAACATCCTATTTAGGTCTCAGTTAACAACTGAAAGTTTTAAAACTGAGACTGTTTTGATGTGTTGTTAAAACCTGGCATATTTTATTATTTTTTGTATTCTCAGAAAACACTGGTTTGTTTTAATTCATGATTGTCTGCTGTAGTGAAACATTCAAAACTCGAGGCCCATGCAGATACGGGTTGTAGTAAATATGGGCATCAAGATTCATTTACATGTAAAGGAGAGACTGCTGCCACCTGTTCCACAGAGATAATGCGCGTTTGGGAAAGGGATGTAAAGTTGCCAACTCTATTCTATTTTAAAAAAAAAAAAAAAAAAAGGCAGATGGGGAGACTTGGAGAGAAACAAATGGAGCTCATGTTCTTTACTTATATCTTAGGACATAATGGAAATGATGGAATATGGCAGGGATTCATGCTAATGTGAAGCAGCTGGGGCGTTATCAGTTTGTTCAGTAGCCATAGCCAGCATTCCTGCTTCACATTCATCTGGCTAATCACTTGCTGTTCTGCTGGGTGTAAATTTCCTTTCAAATCCTGGCAATACTGATTCTTTTCTTTTGCTTGCTACTTAATTGCTTTTTCCCTGAAACTCCTGGTAGAGTTGTGAGGAAAACTTAGGAGCAGAGCTAGGTTCTGTAGGTTCCAGTAAGTGCAAATGTTGGCGGTGGTGCAGTTTGGTTTGTGTCAGGCCTGTGGTAGGTTGGTTGCCACATTGTGTTGAGTAGCCAGCTGTCCTCCCTTAAGTCCAGAGCCCTTGGCCAGTTAGTGGAATAGCCCTAGGATTGCCTGGTTAACATAACTAGTACTGACTTTGTAGCTGAAGTGGCTCTTCCCATTATTAATGGCTGTGTTTTCTAATTGTTTATAGCTCACGTTGACGCCAGCCCAGCAACAGTTATTGCTCCAACAGGCGCAGGCCCAGTTGCTGGCGGCTGCAGTGCAGCACTCAGCCAGTCAGCAGCACAGCGCTGCTGGTGCCACCATCTCGGCCTCTGCTGCGACGCCGATGACGCAGATCCCTCTATCTCAGCCAATACAGATTGCACAGGTGAGCCTTGAGGCTTGAGAGGGTGGAAAACAAAAGAGGTTTCTGACTGATTGCACCATTCGAATAAAAATCCGTCGTCCCTTGCTCAGCGAGTTTCTAGAGTCCTCGAGCGTTGTTAGTCTTTCCTCGTGCATCTTTGGATGAGCAGGTTGAGGTTTGGTAGTCTTAGGAAGGAATGTGTGCCAGCTGCTCCTCAGTTCCACTAGGCTTCTGAGTTTGTACCAGAATCTGAGTAGATGCTGTGTTTTCTGAATTTTCCTCCTGGTAGTTAGCGTGAGAAAGGAGAAAAAAGGTTATGGGAGGATTCCCACAGAATTGCACTTGTCGAGACCTGTATGGATGGGAAGTGATGCCTGTGTATCAAAAAGGATGCTTGTTAGACCCAAATGGTGCTTGTTAGAAGCAAAATGATAGAGCTGAAGAATGGCAGTTTGACTCGACCCATTTGTGTGCTATTTTGGCTTGGTGTTTAACACCGTGAGTTCAGTGACAAAGATGGGCACTCCTGTGTGTCTGGAGAATAACTTGGAGAATGAGTCTGGTGTTGGAATCTGTCCAGTTTCATGGTCTGGTACTAAAGACTTGTCAGTTCTCAAGAACTGCTTGCTGTGGATGTTCTGCTTGCCAGAAACAGTAAGGAACCTCCTGGGTCTTCCAGGACGGGCTTAATTCTGTGTGGAGATTGCAGTGGCACTAACTATGTGCTTAGTGTATGTAGTGTGGAAAATCCTTAGGCTTGTGGACAAGGATAATCAAATGTGCAGCTTAGACATCTTGAGTCCTATGAGTGGGTGATTGTCCTGCTCATGCTGAGGTCCATCTTTCCATAGATTAAAGTTTTTGGTGCATAATACCAGTTTTATTAGTCCAGCTGTGCAAAGTGTGTGTGGGGGAGTATATAATCTTCAAAGTTGCAGCTTCACAGAGTGAGCAAGTTCTTTAAGACTGTCTGATGCTTTCTGTTCAAGCTATTTTCTCTTGCATTCAACCGGGATGAAGTGTCTAAGAAGTGAACATGAGGTCTGATTAAGGACAAGAATGAAATGTTGCAGTTGTCTGTGAAATCCAGTGGTGAAATGTTCAGTCCTTTACTGTGCTGGTCCAGTAGCTGAATAACAGCATGGCTGGGCTATCAGGTTTTCATTCACTGAAGTGACAAACTTTTGGGTGTTGGTCTAGGAGTTCTGACCTCTCTGGTTGTCCTTAGAGAGGCCAGAGTGGTGCCATCCTGTTTCTACAAGGCCAGTGCTGATGTCGCTGTGTTGATGAGACTCCTCCCACTGAAGCTCTTGTTGCGCTGTGGGAAGTCTCGTCACCAAATAACACCTTTTTTAGCAAAGGATTCCACTTCACTGGCATGATGTGGAGATGACTGAAGGATGTAGCATTCAAGGAAACTTGTAATTCTCAGGATCATATCTTAATTTTGTTAAGACTATCTGTAGGCAATAATACAGACAGAGTTCAAAAAAAGAATGGGGAATGTCTTTGTCAAGGAAGTTGTTGGTTATAGCTTCTGACATCTTTCCAGACACCTGTCACAGAGTTCCCATTTGATGGCATGTGAATCTTTTAACGTATATGTAAGCAATCCACAGGTGTGTGCCTCTCCTCTTCCAGGTGTGCAGCTTAAGATAGCAAGGTCTGCTTCACTGAAGTGTAGTAGCCTAAAATTTCCTATTAACAGAATCTGTACTTGAACTGTCTGGCCTTAGGTTTGTCACTAAGGCCACCAAAGCAATGGATACCAATGTGATGTGTGCATGAGATGATCCTAATCCTCTCTCCCACCTCAGTGCAAAGCTCTGGAAATGTGTGAAGCATTTGCAATTATTAGTTTTATACTAGCTTTTTCTCCAGAACTTAGAAAATCTTCAGAGAAGTGTTCGAGAGGAGTTGAAAAGATCAGGCATATGCTGTCAGCTAAGAGTTTCTTGAAGGCAGCTTTGTCTGATTTGTGCACATGAGTGAGCTAAAGGCCCTCTGAAAAATAGCATGTGATCACGTAGTTGCCATGTGCAGAACAAATTAAAGTTGTACTTGTTTTCTGACATTTCTAATTACTTAAATGTTTGACTTTACAATTAATGTCTTTTAGGATAGATTATTTTGATACATAAATGAGCTTGGTGATTCTTGTTAACTGCTCCTTATGATGAAAGTGCAGGGCATAAATTGTGCAGCTGTTGGATATAATTTGAGGTACTTATGGAAAACATCTACCATCTAGGTTCATAGGTAGATAGCACCATGCTTTTTGATCCATCTTGGCAAGGATTCGTAAGCAGTGCTCAGCTTTGTTTGTGTTGCTATTGTAAACATATAGCTGATTATACAAATAGCTGAATGTTTGTTTTAATTGATGATTTTTGAATAATTGATTAACTGGCAGGTCTCTGCAGCAGGGGATTACCATATTTATTTTAATTAACTAATTGCAAAAGCGTGACTTTGATGTGCGCTGCAGTTCACGTAAGGTATCTGCTGCAGCAGCCTGGTGAGGAGCTCATGCTTCTCCTGGATTGACACTAAACAATTGTGTATCAACTTTTGGGGTTCTTTATAAACTTCCTTGTTTTCAGTATCTATCCTCTGCATTTATATGATGTAAATCTCAAAATGACACAGATGCTTAAGTTTGTGCTGAAGCTGTAATTGAAAATAATGGCACTGAATTTAGAAATTTAGATGATTTTTTTTTTAAACAAAAATTCTTCCTCACAGCAAGACATAGCATTTGACAGATTATACTGCCGAGGTAGGATTTGGATTGTTTTGATCTTTCTAAATTGCTAGGCAGCACCAGAAGACTTGCATGTCTCCCTGAAAGTCTTTCTATCTCTATGTGCCTATGCTACCATACAGATTCTAACACTGAGGAAAATAAGATCAGTATAGGAAAACAGTGTCAGGTTTGTTCATGTGGTTGCTATTGGGAGATTTATTATAATGGTATAATTAACTAAATAGTAAAACTTTCCCAAGGTGGAAATAAAGTTGGATTTCAAATGCATTTGAGGGGCTGGTAGGGCTATTTAGGAGTGATTAGCCTTGGAGGTATCATTTTCATTTTGCGTTGCAGAATTATATTTCTGTATTTAAACAAGACTTAGCCAACATGCCATTTACCAAGGCAGATGCACAGAATAAGATTGCTTATATCATTTATCCCTGAGGCCTCAATTTAAAAACAGTTTTCTCATATTAAAGTGTAAGAGCCTGATGATAAGAGCTGTCATGTCTTAGCTGGGTAGCCAGTGTTATGAATACTATAGTCTTAAACAAAAAGCTCTCCTCCTTTGATCTTACAGATACACTGCCACTGTTTCTTTGTATTCTCTCTTGCATGTAACTCCACCTCCTGTGGGGATGCTTCAAATCATCTGAGATCAGCTTGGTCATCTGGGGTGATTTCATTTGTTTGCTTTTGATTGGGAGAGGTCCTTAACCTATATGTTTTTCCATTGATACTTTTTTCTTCTACAGTGTCTTGCCAACTCTTCTTTTTATGTTTTTTTTCCTCTTATCTACCTCTATTTTCATCCTGCAGCCTCTCTTTATTTCCTTTTCTTCTGCCCAGTGTTCACAACCTGAGTCAGCTTGCCCAGCTCTTTCCATTTCTGTTTTCAACTCTGCATCCAGTCCTCACATCCATTCCAGTATGAGCCCCCTCTGACCTGGAGGGTCAGCACAATCTGCAGAGGGAACCAGCTGAGCATTGAAAATCAATGAATAAATGAGTGGAGATCCATGTTGTGTTGAGCTCAAGAAGAAGTAAGAGGTTTTGGTAGCAGTTCTGACCAATGTGATATTAGGATATGAAGTCATAAGAAACGTGGAGTTCTAAGATAGAACTGGAGCACTTATTTCTCTCTTTCAAGAAGGAAATTTGCCTTGATTTCATAGGAATGGTTGTATTATTTCTGCAATTTTCTGCGAGCATACAATACTGCTGACTTTAAAACCACTTTTTTGCTCATGGGTTCTTTTTTAAATTTTACCATTTTCTTATAAAATGGAAGTTTCCTTTTCTTAAAGAGCATTGCTTGATCAATCCATCTGGTGTCTATGTACCATATTATTACACTGCATGCTTTTGACTTAACAGGGCTAAGTAGCCCAAGTGATTGATGACCAGTGTCTGTGTAATGCAGGTTAAGTAGTCGTTTTCTTATAATGCCTGTCTATGGTCTCATAAATCAGTGGACTCCCTATTTTTTCCCCTCCCTCGTTTCCTTTCTGACATTCCATACCTCTCTTCTCCAGAAGGAGATTGTTGCAACTTTCAAGCTACAGTTTTAACAGATTTAAAATAATGTAAGGTCTCAGATAACAGCATTGTGTAAGAAAGAGGTTCTCCTTGTCGGTCTGTTGTTGACTTCCCATCTCCAAATCCACTGCTGGCAGTGAATGGCCTGTCCTATCCTCTGGCTGAGCAGGTTGTGGGAGTGCTCAGCAACCTGCATCAGTCCAAGGAGCAGCTTAAGGAGCAGCTCTTTGTTACTCTGGTTCTCTTGAACTCATGTGGTTTGGGGCTTTGTGTAAGATGAGCAGCTCCGAGCAGCCACACCGGGCACTGTTTCTCTGCAGACAGGGACCCTAATAACCCCCTGAAACAGAGCTTTGGGGGAGTCTTCTTGTCTGCTTGCTTTGGTTTGTGTAATGGGAGGGTGCAAGTGTGGGAGGTATTTCATTCAGGCTTTTTTCCACCTGTTTGGTGAGTATTTTGAAACAGATTCTTCCTGTAAAGATGGAAAAATCCGATAAGTGTGTTTAGATAGTTTTCATGGATTACCACTGTTATGTTGGCTGACTTCACAGTGTGTTTTTTAAATTTCAATTGCTCTTGTTATTGTCGTGTTTGGAGATGAAAAGAAAAAGGCTAGTTAGGGGGAACAATATTTTTAAGCAGTTTTCTATGTTTTCACTCTCCAGCTAAATGTCAAGGTGAAGCATTTTTCTTGAAAACCCTGTTTCTCAGAGATTAACATTTTACATTGAGACCTGTAATTTAATTGTAGAAAATTAATAGTCCTGAATTGTTTAAATACATAAAAGCAGGGTTCTACAACAATGCACTGTTTTCAATTATTCCTTTTAACCTTTCGTTATAGTCATATCTATTAAGCTTATTGTAATTTGTTTCAGAACAAATCAAATATATTTACTAATTGAGTTAGCTACTTTCTGAAATTTGAACTGAACAATCAGAGTGCAAACAGGGAATCTGTAATATTTTGCTTTCCTGTTGTTGATTCAAATGGTAATTGCAGACTGTTATTTAAAAAAAAAAAAAAAAATAGCTCCCAGCTAATGTGCTTGATTTGTAGCAGAGTTCCATCCCCAAAATATAAGTGTGCTGATAAGTCCAATGTATTTGAAAACTCCTGAATTTGGGGGGAAGGAAGGGAAGGAAGATTTGTTTGCTTTGTTTTGATTTTATTTTAAAGCAGAACAGTTCTGGATGTACTTTGCTGGGTTATTTAGTAAATAACTTTGGTTTTGTGAACTAGAGTGAAATTCAAATTGCCATTCTAAAGGATATTCCATAGCAGGACTTCTGCTGTGTTTGACATCCAGTTTTGTCCCTAAATGTTAGAGTGTAGCTGGCTGATAGGAAATCTTATATTGGGAATCATTGCTGACTTAAATGTCTAACACACCGCTCTTTCTTTTCTTTTTTCTTTTTCTTGTTTTTTTTTTTTTCCTTTTTATTTTTCCTTTTTGTCTTCTCTTTTTTTCTTTTCTTTTTTTTTTTTTTTTTTTTCCATTTTTTGTCTTCTTTTTTTTTTTTTTTTTTTTTTTTTTTTCCCCTTCCCATTTCCTTAAGGATTTGCAGCACTTGCAGCAGCTTCAGCAGCAGAATCTCAACCTGCAACAGTTTGTGTTGGTGCATCCAACAACCAACTTGCAGCCAGCACAGTTCATCATCTCACAAACACCGCAGGGGCAGCAGGGTAAGTGCTCCTTGCTACAAAAGCAAATCATACATAGCTTTTGTTAGGGGAGAAAGTGAAACTCAGGTGGTTCATACCAGTGTCCAGCCTTTTCCCTGGCAGTGGCTCCCAGCCAGCTTTTCCCCCCTAGATTTATATCCTGAGTATGAGACCACGTGGTGTGGAGTATCCCTTTGGCCAGTTTGAGTCAGCTGTCATGGCTCTGTCCCTCCCCAGCTTCTTGTGCCTCCCTTGCTGGTGGGATGTGTGAGAAGCTGAAAACTCCTTGACTCTAAATTCTGCTTGGCAATAACTAAAACAATATCAACATTGTTCTCATCCGAAATCCAAGTCACAGCACTGTACCAGCTATTAAAAAGAAAATTAACTCTATCTCGGTGAAAAGCAGGGCAGACTGGAAAAAGATGACAAAATCAAAAGTCCTTTTCTTGTGGGAGTCTGGAAAAATACTTAAGCCTAAAGAGGTTACAGTGAATTTTGTCATAAACTGAAATAATAATAAATACCTTGGGAAAAGAGCTAGAATGCTGGATTTGTGTAACAGCTCTTATAATAATATTTTGGCTATGCACTGGGTGTGGCTTACATGCCAAAGACAGACAAGGCAGTGGTTGGTGGTGCTGTGTCAGAGCAGTTAAGTTGTGGTACAGTGGCTTTTTTCTGAGGATTGATGTGTTCAGGCTGCAATGCATCATGGTGCTGATTGCACCCCATTTGTTGATGCCCACAGAAAACTGCATTTAGCCATGGCTTCTTATGCTGATATACTCCAATGGCCTTTTCTCCCCCCTTTCTCTTCTACATGAACTCTACTCAGTTGTTCAGGTCTGGTAATCCAAAGATTCTTGCTCAGAAGGCAAATCCTGTTATGCTTGAAGAGTCATGCAGAGCCTGGCTGTCCTATAAAGCAGCTCTTTGCACCTCATTTTCTTCTGTTCCTTTCAGTTTTTTCATGCATCGTTCCTTCTTACATAGTAAGACTTGGATAGAACTGGCTTTCCCTTATGCTGAAGGGCTCTCACTGTCTGAATGCTCTCACATTTGAATCAAGGGTTAGTCAAAATTACCTTCCTTTTAATAGGACTTGATTTAGGAGAGATTTTATACCAGCACTGGTAGAAAATGGCTGAAAGGCTATGGAGACATTTAGTGATGTACTGCTTTCTTAAAATGAAGCAGAACTTGTAAACTTAACATACTGTACTAGAAGAAATCAAACCACTATAAATTTAGTTCAAGAATTCTTCAAAATAGGTGCTTGTTTTTTTGGGGTTTTTTAATAAATTCTTTTAAGAAAACAGCAAGCACAAAAACATTGTTTTGAAAAACTCACTGGTATTGATGTCTGCCTACGTTTTTCAGCTAAATTCTGCTGGTTTTCTAAAATACCTCTGAAGATGCTTTACAAAAAGGAAAACTTAAGAGAAGCAAATTGTATTCATCTCCCAAAATCAGTTGTTTGCATTATAGAAGGGAAGCAAGGCTTTCTTGTTTGTTTAAAATCTCCTGAAGTAGAGTAAGTACTAGATGAGATTTTCATAGTATCTTTACCAGAGGCCATCTCTGCAAAATTATTTCTTCCCTACAATTTTAAGAGCTGCATATTGCTGTCATCAGTGACGCAGTGTAGGTAGAAACATCATGTTTTACTGGTAATGTCCAGCCTGGACAACTGAATAGCTCAAAAATGTAGGAAAATTTATGTGCTGAATTCTGACCATAGGCCATTAGTGTGTGACAACCTTCCAAACTGAAATGCTTGAATAGAGCTCATTTTCTTCATGAGCACTCAATGATAAAGCAACATGTATGTCATAATACCCCTTATATCACTTTTTGATATGCTTTTTTGCAGTATTTCATGGTTATTGTTAGAAGATCTCAAACAGTACATTATTATTTATGAGAAGGATTGAGAAAGTGTGTATTTTTATTTTGTTATTCGCTGTTGCAGCTGACTTTTCCATGTTGTTCTTGTCCTATTGCTCCATTAGTCAACTTCATAAAATAATAAATATTCTGAAGAAACAGGCATAGAGTTTTCTTCAAAACCAATGGTATTCATATATTTTTTGATGCTTCATTGGTACAGCATAGAGCTTTATATATGTACACATTTAATAACAAACATAAAAATTCAGATTTATATATAGATTATGTATTCTGGAAGAATCTCTTAAAGACTGTGCTACATATTTGGTGTATGCCATGTAGTTATGTAAATGAGAAACACTGTTTTTAAATGAGAAGAGTTTTGAGGGAAATAAGTGAAGAATAATGTATCTAAACAAGATTGTAGAAGATGTAAACATTTGGTGAAGAAAAATGTTTTATTTGAAGAGGCAAAGGGGTACAGAGAAATGCAATCATCAGCAATTGTATTTAGATTCTTGCAGGGGTTGGACATTGTGAACTGAGATTCAACTTTTGAAAAAATTTAGGAAATTCAGTACCCAAAATATTAGTAATTAGGATGTTATTCTACTATCTTTTTTCAACACACACATTGTAGCTCCCAGCAGCAGATAGGAAATTTTCCCCATGAATCCACTGCCATATGTCTAATGTAGTCACCTTCCTTTTCCACATGATTTCTGGCTATTCAGGGGCTTTCATGAAACAAATTTTAAAGTTCCCATTTTTCATGGCTGGTAATTGATAACTTCATAACTGAAAGAATTGTTTCAAGCCTCAGCAGATATTCAGAAGAGTGAATGGAAATAGAAAATTGGAACGTTTTCTTATTCAGCACAACTGTTGTTCATATTATTGTTTAAGTCACCAGCAGGAATGTAGCACCTCGTAATGTCTTTATACCTCTTGTATCTGTTCTAGTATCTAATAGAGCTGTCCCTAAAATAATCAATTTAACATCCTTTACTACAATTAGAGCTGCTTCTTAAAAATATTACCCTCATCAGGTGACTCTTCACCTTTTTACTCATGAGATATTGCTAATACAAATTGTATCAGTAAAAATCTGAATGGAGGGGGAAATGGTGCTGCGTTTAATATAAACTAATCTTGCAAACAGGCGTTGTTAAGATCTAAGCAAAGACTGTATCACAATGAGATTTAGAAATAGTACTTAAAAGAAAATATCCAGAATGGCATATGGAAGACAAGCTACTAATTAGCTATAAACATTGAAACTGGGTCTACCTAGTCTCAAGTAAAAGTCCTCAAGTTGAGTACTTTAAGACCTCACTCTTGAGGAAGTCATTGTAGTGGCTTTGTCTTGCAAGCTAACTTCCAGTGAGAGGATGAACAGCTGTGGCAGAGATAAAACAGTCAAGTTCTTACATGAAAAAATTCACTCTTTTGGGAGATCAGTTTGGGATGAATTATGTATTATGCTTCTGGGCCAACTTTTTAAAAATTATGCTGAAAAAGTCTGTGCTTGAATGTTTGTTTTATCTTTTGTTTAATTTTAGATAGAACTGAATCCCAGATCAGTCCTAGGGGACTCTTGGCTGGCAGGAAAGAGTTTTTTGGCTTGAACCATTATTCATGCTACTCTTGGATATTACAGGAAAAATCCTGAATGATAATAGATATATTTATTATAATTATTTTTAAAAAATTAAATGCCTCTAAACGATCATACTTCTGCATAGATCCTTATCTGCCTCCATGCAGTCATTCTTTTAGAGTGCCACATAGGTGATTTGTGTGCCATATTTAATGCACTAATACTACTGGGCTCTTAAAACCCAGGACAGAGGGTTAGGAATACGACCTCTGTAAAGTATACAAGTACTTTGTACTTTTATAGGTCCAAAAAAATCCTGTGGGTTGGAAGGGACCTCTAGAGACCAGGTACAATTGTTCAAAGCAAGTCCAATTACAGCAGCTATTCAGTACCTCAGCCAGTTGAATTCAACATGTCCAAGAATGGAGTTTCTGCACCATTTTCAAGTACCAGCCCCAGGAGTTGACTGCTATCATGTTTAAAAAAAAAAATTGTTTTCCTATATGTAGTCAGAGTTTTCCATGTTCCAATATCCATTGCATCTCATTACAGTGTACCCTCGAGCAGAGTCCATTTCTGTCTTTGAAGAAAGCAGTAGGATCTCACCTTAGTCTTCTCATCAGGCTGAAAAAAGCAGCTCACTTACCTATTCCAGCCTGTTAGCCACCCTGGTGGGCCTTGGATGTGCAAAATCCAGGATGGCTTTGTGCCTTGTACTGGGAATCCCAAGGCTGACAGCAGGACTCCAGCCGTGGTGTCACAGGTGCCAAATGAAGGGGGAGAAGCACAACCCTTGGCCAGCTGGCTGCACTCCTGTGAGAACAGCCCAGGATGTGGGTGGCTGTCTTGAAAGGGCACACTGCCAGTTCAAGTTCATCAGATTGTCCTCCAGGACCCTCAGGACTTTTTCCTGTGGGACTGCATTCCAGCCAGCCAGTGCCCACCCTGTATTGCTGCACAGGGTTATTCCAGCCCCCTTGCAGAACATTGTATTTTCCTGCATGGATCTTCATGAGGTTTCATTTTTCCAGCTAGTCTAGACCCTGGCTTCTGGCCTGTTGATCACTTCCCCATCTTTGGCATTGTCCACAGACCTGCTTAGTATATATATTGTCCCCTCAGCCTTCTTGGTAATAAAGATGTTAAGCAGTGCTGGTGCCAGTATGAGTCTCTAAGGAAACAGCAGTGTTGGAAATGCCTAAAAGCAGCGGGTGCCTAAAAGATGTGGGTGTACTCAGAAAAGGCAGTGCTATGTGCTCTCTGAGTTAAGTCACTGAAGGTATTTTGGACCTCAGTGATTTCTTCTCAGAAAATAAATGAAGGAGAAGCTTAGACTGGTTCAAATCACATCTTAAAAGAGCACAACTGCAGCTGGCCACTCGTGAGAGCCAGGGAGTGCCCAAAGCGTGTGCATGGCAACTGCCTGAAAAGGCTGTGAAAGAGGGAGTGACATGTTGCCAGAATGGTCCACTTGCTTTTCCCATCTCTGATCATTGCTTCAGTCAGCTGCAGGTTGAACTGACTTGTTCTGTCTCCAGTTTCTGCCTGTGACACCTTGTGTCAGCACCTCTTACACAGGATAAAATGATGTAAAAACAGAGTAGATCAAACGTGTCCAGATTATTTTATACTGATAATTCCATGATAAGTACTTCAGACCATGTGAGGGAGAATAAAATTAGGAAGAGTGTAGTCATCTTGTGCTCTTTAGCAAAGTTGTTAATGCCAGGAAAACATCCTCTGGGATTTCTCTGGGGACAAGAAGTCACAAAAGGCCAGTCCTAATTACTCTGATTGCAGTCATAAAGACAAGTCAGTAACTTGTAATCGATGGTGTTGCCAGTGGACTAGAACTCAAATGTCATCACTGTCAGCTGCCTGGTTTTTTTTTTTTCATTGTTGGTCAGCCAGTCTGTAGAGACAGTGTGATGAGTTTGCCCCTTTCTCTTTCAAGCTGTCAGTTTAAATTTCCCCACCATTGAATTAAGGTCAAAAACTCTGCACTTAGAGGTGACTGTTTACTAACTAATATTTAGATTTGGGCAGCTAAAATCATCTTTCAAGTGAACAAATATTTTCATTGTAAAAAGCAATATGTAGCTGTAGTAGCTGGCTGTCTTGGGAAGTTCCTTGAGCAGCTCTGTTCCCTCACTGTGGCTTTTCAAAAACACAGCTGGAACACGTTGATTATGTGGTGCAGAGCAAATTTACATCATTGTCTGTGCTGTGCTATTATGTTATATAAGCAGCTGGCTGTATTCTGTAGGTCCTGAGCATCTTGATAGCAGCACATTTTTTTTAATGTGTTTAAAATACATATTCAGCTCTTTGTTAAACAAAAATCAAGTATCGCTGTCAGATGATATTTCTTTTCTTCTTGTATATCCTTTACTGAGGATACATTTTCTCCATCTTAACCATGGTAATCCCTCTTTTCATGTCTCTCTCTCTTAACATTGCAAAAAACATCCAGTTCCTCACTCAGTATTTATCAAGTCCTAAATTCTGTTTCCCCTGCCTTTATTCTGCTAAGAGGTAGATCAGGCAGCTGACAGTGTTGAATTTAAGTGGTACATAGTTGATGGTGCCATAGCAGTCCATCCATCTGTTGTTCCCTGTTGTTCAGGGACTAGGTATATTGAAGTGTAAGTTTAATTAGTCAGGCTCTTAAATTATTATAGAGGAAATTGGTTAGTTGTAGCCAGAAGGTACCTAAAAAATAACAGTTAATATTTTTCACGGTAAAATTGAGGTTTTGACTAACTGCAGGTACATTTTTGTCAAGATTCTGTCCCTTAAAAATAGATATATTTTTGCATTAGAAATGAAAAAAAAAAAGAAAAAAAAAAAGATTATATCTTCTAGTTATAAAATTTAGATGTAGGCATGTATCTCAATTTCCTCAGAGATTTAATAAACTGTTCAAATAGTGGACTGTGAGGGAATTTATTCATAGATTGACAGCATATTACACATATTGGTTCTATCAGTTGCAACCGTTTTTTGATGTTGTCACCTTTTCATAGGAGCAGGGTTTTCCTATATTCAGTGTAGTGTTTATTCTATTTGTTAAAATTGAGCAGTGTTCAGTATCTGATTTAAACTTTAATTCCAATTGCTTTTCCAAAAGTATTTTATTTGAAAGTACTACTTTATTTGACCCAGGAGGGAGTTATCTAGGCTTCTGTGTCTTCTGGTGTGGTCTGCTTAAGTCTGCCAGAAACCTTCCTTCTTGTTAGGCAGCTGGCATAAGGTGGTTTGGAGAGGAAGGAGGGGGTGATCTAGAAGCCAAATTTGTGGGTTTGATTAGTATTCAGTTGTTGAATTTGATCTCATTAGTGCTCAGTATTTTTACATGGCTCCGCAGTTCTCGGTCACCTCAGGGAAATGCAAGGGGATTTTGGGATGAAAACTCCGAAGTCTGGAGATATCTATGCAAGGATGAAACAAAAGCTCACATCTCAATTTTATTTTTTTTTTTTTTTAACTTTCCATTGTTTGGCAAGAGCTTTGTTTTACCTGATTTCATGTTTTCGTGGTTTTGATTGACAAAGCAAACACGCACTTTTCTCTCTCCAGGTCTCCTGCAAGCGCAGAATCTCTTAACGCAACTACCTCAGCAAAGCCAAGCCAACCTCCTGCAGTCTCAGCCAAGCATCACCCTTGCCTCGCAGGTCAGGCTTTTTCCTACACTTCATGACTTGCTTTGAGGGGATTTAAACCATGACAAGTGAATAGACCCTTTGTGTTAGTCACCTGAATAGATGTTGTAGCTAAAATAGTGAATTTGTCTTTCTAAATAGTTCAGGTTTGTAGCTCCCACCCCAATGTGCCTTTTTCCAGGCTTTAACGTTCTAAAGTGGGTTTTTAGCTGGAAATTTTCATGATTGATACCTTGAGTTAATGGCTCTAGAGCATCGTTTGATTTCCTGTAAGGTTTTCTTGGAAATTCAGAGGAGCAAGGTGTGAGCTCCATCAAAAGCTTCAAAAGGAGATTACTGACAAGTCTCTTTCTGAAGATTGCAGTGGTAATCTGTCTTTATTTTAGTGTAGTTATTTTGCAATCACTGCTAAGTCATTGCCAGTCTTACCAGTTACCATCTGTGAAAATGAAGAGATTGTTAGAAATGAAATATTCGAATATTCTGATAGATATATATTAAAATATTAGAGCTCTGTGATTAAGTTTTCAGACTATAAGAAAAGCAATTTTCAGGTTGCATGTGCCTGCAAATTTAGTTGTACTTGGCTCTGGGTTTTACTGTGCAGTTTAGTTTCATGGCTGCATGCTGTTTCTCAAATACCATGTAATATCACACAGTATCTTCCTGCCACCTCGGTTACATATAAGAATTTTCTAGTCTGCAATAAGGTGCCTGAGTCTATCAGAGTCTTAGAAAACTACATTTTCTATTATACCACCTCTAGTATTTTTCATGCCCCATGTGGAAAATGGAATTTGTCTCACCTCTAGTTCATACCTCAGCTAGCAGCATGATTCCCCACTAAAGATGATTCTTGGATTAAAAAAAACAAACCCTAAAACTACTAAGAAAGAATAAATTATGTAAAGTGGGTAAAATCAGTGAAGACATATTGCAGTAATTACCCCCTATGATTAATGTAAATTAAAAAAATATTAAAAAACCTGGAAGTGTGACACATGTATCTGCAATCCTAGAAAGATAATATATGATGACATTATTTCTCAAGTAATGGAATTACAGATCTTGACCTCCCTCTACCATCTGCTGTGCACTGCAAAACACTGCACTAACCCAGGAGGAAAACAGCATAAGGACTTATGTAAAGACTGAGCTATATGTAGGCCATTTCTTTTAGAAGAGCCTTTTCTGAACCTTTGCATAGACTTTGCATAATACTCTAGTGCTGCCTGGACTCGAGGCTGTTCTTATTTGCCCTGAAGGAGTCCAGAGTTTCAGAACTGGGTGTAGGACACAGGGGCATGAAATTACCTTTACTGAAGAGCCACAGCTAAACTGACTACAATTTAACTGGAGTAAACGATTTGTCTCTGCATCTCAGCTGATCATGGCATGTAAGGAGGAAGAGCTATGCACTCAAAACATGTTTCCAGTGTCCTTGCTGCACATAAAACCTGAACTGTGCAATACCAGATCTAAATATATTTTGTTCCCCTGTGAACATGTTAATTTTTTTTCAGATATTTATTGTAGTTGCATCACAGAATGCTTTAGCATGCCCGTGTTCAGGAATAGTGAATCTTCCATGGACTTCCTATAAAATTATCCTTTATGTAGAAGAAAAATGAGAATTAATCATTTTCTTCAGATTGCCATTGCTTAATTTCTTGTATGACCAGTACGTTCATTTTATTGTTGCAACTATCAATGGAAGGGTTGGAGGTAAATCTACTTTTTTCTTCCTGAAGAGTTGAATCAGTCACAGGAGATGGCATTGGAGGAAACTTGCCATGTTTCTGTATCTGAGCATCTGTACATGCTCACTCTTCCAGGATTAAAAAGGAGATTTGAATCTTTTGGGCTGATGAAAATCTGCCACCTTGCAAGACCAGTAGATTGAATTTTAAATTTTTTTTAAAAGGGATGAATGCCAAGGTGTCTCTAAATGATAGAAGTATATCAAGTAGAGTGTGTTCAGCTTCTTCGAGCAGCTTCTGCAGCAAGTGAAAGTTGTTGGTTACCATTGAACACCTCTAACTGGTTATGACAGAACCTTTAAAAGCCTGTCATACTACTGTAGTTTTCTGGATTGTCTTTGCTTGTTCTGGAGAGGAATGTTAACAAATTGGAGGAACTTCCAGATAGCAGGAGATGTGCTATTCAATGACCTCTCTCACAAGAACATCACATGCCTTTTAGGAGTTCAGTTTCTGCTGCTTACCCTCTTAAGTCTGGTTTTCATCTTTCCCTTGCTGTCTCAATAGCCAGCAACCCCAACACGCACAATAGCAGCGACCCCCGTTCAGCCACTTCCACAGAGCCAGTCAACACCAAAGCGAATCGACACTCCCAGCTTGGAGGAGCCCAGTGACCTTGAGGAGCTTGAGCAGTTTGCCAAGACTTTCAAACAAAGACGGATCAAACTTGGATTCACTCAGGTGAGACTGCGTACCTTAGTGCCTGCCAGTGTGGAACCTGAGGTCTCATCTTTCAAGTCTGGGGGGAGACTACAATTCCATCATTTCCTAGGAGAACCTGCTTAAATAGGGTTATGCTCTGGCCTTTATGTGGGGGATTTCTAAGAAATAACAGAAAAAGCCATACATCCATCTTACTTCCCTGTTGGTTTTAAAGCATAGCCATTTTCCCAGCAGGGGAAAACGTGCATTTACCAGCTCCAGATGTCATTGCATGTGCACTATTCAATTCTATGGGATGTGACATGAATGGGACAAAGCACTTTAAAGCTGCCTTCAGAAGTACAAAGTTCCAAAAATCATACAGTACAATTAACTGCTCTGTGTGTTTAAAAAGTGTATCACATCTGTGCAGTTGCTTTGGATGTCAAAGGGTTTTTATCTCTCAAGCGTATTTTCCTATTAAACATCAATGATTTTTGTATTTAATGCTTTTGCTGAGGTTCCTAAACACAACCTGAAAGGACTGTCACCTTTGAAGTTTTCTCCTTACAAGGGTGAACTGGAGTTGTGGTTTGTTTTGGTTTGTTTAAAAGCTCAGAAATACCCATAGAGCAGAAGAAAAGTAATCTTGAATATAGTAAAGGTGGCTGAATGAAGACCACAATTAAAAGTACAAAGTGCATTTATATTTTTCCATTATTCTGTTCCATTATTCTGTTGAAAGGAACTTGGTTCCAAGAGTCCTTTCTTATTAATATCAAAAATTTTTTTCTCCCCTGCAAAATTAAAATATCTCCCCAGGTAAACAATTAGTTTTGGCAGGAGTCTGTGGTTAAGCATAAGCATGTTTTTACTAGAAGAAAGAGCATGCAAAACTTAAAGTATTTAAAAGTCCAAGCTCAGAGCAGTCAGTCCAACATATGTGATGGAATAGAATAAGTAAATCTACTCTAGCTGAAAGTGTGTGCTGAAGTCAGATTTATTTTTCTGGCAAAGTCCTAAATTGAAAAATCAAAGTTCATAATGAAAGTTCCTGGCAGCATCTTAATTAGAAGTCAAGAACAGAATGTTCTTAGTCAAATGAAGTGCATTTTGCTGGCATGTGTGCCTCCTTCCCTCCCTTCTTTCCACTAGAGGGAGGCACAGAAATACGAGTGATGGACACACACAAAAGCTCGAATAGAGAGCACAGAATAGGGTAAAATACAATAGCTTCCCTATAGCCTGACAGAGGAGGTTCGTGTAGATCTCTCATTATTATGTTTAATCTGCCCTGCTGTGAGATGATTATAAAGGCTCAACTAGACTTTTTAAGTTATGTGTTAGCCTTTCTTTATTGACCCTGTTATGAATTTTCATGGTGAGGAAAAACGAACATAACTGCTCAGGCTTGCATTTTAGTATTTGCTTTTCAGATTAAAAAAGGGAATCTTGAGAATGCGATAAAATTACATTTGGTCATTCCAATCCTACTCTGAGTTTGTATGTGTGTAATTAGGCTGTTCTAATAACTTCAGCCTAATTGCATAATTGGATGATAATTAGAGACCCTGATTACTTTGGTTTCCTATAGCTGGATAAATAGACTGCCTTTCAGAGGATAAAAGAAATTTATTTCCAGCAGTACTGTAAGCTTTTTCAGACTCACGCCACCCCTGCCTTTCAAAAATAATTGTAAGATTTAGTTTGCATTGCAAACTAATCACTTACTACATTCTGTTGTGTGAACGATAAAACAGGTTTTGAATTTCAGCAGTTCTGCCTCTTCTCCCACCCTGAAGTCTGGGTGAGGCATTTAAATCCCTTTGTTTGTTTTCCTTAAAAATACCTCCACGTTTGCCATACAGGAACACAATGAACAAACTGCACCTTAGCATCATTGCAGGCCTGGGACTAATTGCTCAGTACAGATTCAGGCGATGTGAGTGAGTGTTTTAGACAATCTTATTTTTGTTCTGTGAAAAGTATTGCCTCTGCTAAACCATCAGAGCTTCTTAACAGACCAGTACACACAACAATGATGTTCCTTATAATCAGTTTCAGTTCATTACCAGAGCTTCAGTCAACCTGCAGTGTAGATCAGATGTGTATACAGTGCCTTTATACTCTGTTCCATCCTATCCGTGGGCCATCCCAATATATAAAATTCTCATCCCAGTATGTAAATTCGTTTGCCTACAGCTGAAATGCTGCCACCTTTTGGCATTGACAAAGAAATGGTTAACTATTCATTTTAAATCAGATGGCAAATGTTTGTAAGAACAACATAAATCCAGAATTAAATTTAGTTGGGGGACTGGAGCAAATTTCATAACTCTTTCCTGCCAAGACATAAATCAACTTATCTCTAAAATGGTTTACATAGCCTGGTTTTCTTCTTCATAAACCCAGAAGAGCATCCACGTTACTCTTCTTGGAATGATTTATGAGTTTTAAAATGCACAGAATCCTGGCATGTGAGTAGAGGCATAAATGTGAGTTCCCACGTGTTTCCTCTGATTGAAGGGCACACAAACCAATTGTTCTAGTCCTCTGCTAGGAAGGAAATTGTTTTCTTTGCTCAACCTGCACAATTTACAAAGCTTCCCGAAGGTTGTTTTCTTCCTGGCTTGTGTGTGGCCACTCTGCATGCTGTCAGTGTACTCATACCCAGCTGTGGTTGTGGAGCTGACCTCAGAGAAAAGCGAGCTTTATGCCAAATCCAACTAACCCATTCGCAATTAAACTCCACTAACTGTGCTCCAGCTTTTCAGCCTCTTCTTCCAGACTTCTCATACTTTGTTTTGTGTTAAAAAAAAATTAAAATCTAAATAAAGCTACTTTAGATCAAATAGTATATATGAAATAAAAGTGCATTTTTTTTTCCAAAGGGCAGGACCTTCCAGCTCTAAAACAAAGCATGAAAATACTATGGTGTTTTTAATGGCCACGATCAAGAATGGATTGATTTTTTTTTTTTTTTAAACCCCACTTTTCAAGTGTATACTACATAGCTATATAATAAATACATAAAATATTAGGATAAGCATAATGTCTGCTAGCAGAATAGCTAGCTAAAACTGAGTTTAAAAAGCAATAACAGATGTAAAGAGATGATCATCTGCCTGTAAATCTCCTGGATAGCTTTCTGGCAGATGGGTAATGATAGTCAAAACTGCAGTTAATCATTATTTGAAATGGTTCAACTTCTTGTCTGCTTTGAAATTTGTATCTGTTGGGGAGAAATTCAGCTTGAACCTCAGAAGATAGTTCAGATAAGACTATTTCTGCATCTATTTAAATGTGATGAATGTTTGCAGACATCTTTTCTAGAGTTTTCTACAAATTTGAGAACGTGAATTCATTGCATTTCTGCTTATTTGAACTTGACTTCTTCGGTGTGAAATATGCAGAAAAACTTAAATCTGCTCCTAAAAAGAGCTTCGCCTTTACTTATTTTAAAGAACTAAGAAAAGATTACAAGTTAATATTCAGTGGAATGTGCTGCTCAGTGATAATGCTAAGAAGACAAAGCATCAGGGATTTCCTGGAAAGAGTTACACGATTAAACTGACTGAGGTTTGACATTTCTTTATGATTATTGCTTTAGCATGAGTCTTGGTAGCACTGAGAAAGCCTCTGTGAAACTGAAATCCCACGCAGCAGTGGAGTCACTGAGAGAACACCAGAATGTGACAGGATTCCTTGCTTTGGAAGTGCCTATGTCAGTGAATCCCTTTTTTCTCTTTCTTTGTCCAGGGTGATGTTGGGCTCGCTATGGGCAAACTCTATGGAAATGACTTCAGCCAAACTACCATCTCTCGCTTTGAAGCCTTGAACCTCAGCTTTAAGAACATGTGCAAGTTAAAGCCACTTCTGGAAAAGTGGCTCAATGATGCAGGTGAATGAGTCTGTGTATTTCTTCACCAGCCTACCAAAATCAGTAGGATTCTGAAAAGCTGCTTCGTTTGTGCCCTTATGGTTTTATGAAGCTACCAGCCTTTGTAGCTGCCCATGGGACAAATGAGGGTGTAGAAATAAGGGTCCATAGTTTCCCTTCCATGTGCCTATATGCATCCAAACTAGTTCCAGTGTGAACTTTCACAAATATGTTCTCTAGACAGCTGAACAATTGCATGGGATGAGGTACAATATGTGTCATGGTTCTCCTCCTTCGTGTATGTTAATGCATATAACTTCTAATCCTCTTCTAGCTTTCTTTTTCAGATGTGTAGTAGAGAGAGGGTTGCATGATTTGTTGTTTCAGTAGGCAGAGCTTATTGCATCCATCTCCTTCCATACCCCTGTGTGCATTCCTTTTATCTTTCTCTAAGGGTTCAGATAAATAATATTTTTCCCTATAGGAAGAGTTTTTTATGGGTTATGTTTTGCTTTTTCCCTTCCATATTAATTTTTTTTCCTGGGATACAAGTTATTCACTATGCCAGTGTTGGTAGTGCTCTTTCTTTTTTTTATCTCCCACCAGCAAAAGAAGCTTGTGTGGTGGTGCTAGGTGTTAGGATAGAAAGTGTGTGAGAGTGCTGTCAGCCAGTTTTTTCTTCCAAGTGTGCAACTGTATGTCGTATAAAACTGATGGATATGTTAAACAGATGGCAGGGATGGTGTGTGCCTTCCTATTTTTACCAAAGTGGAGAGAGCTTTATGCTGGCACCTACAGCATTCTCTGAAATTTTGAAAGTAATTTCATGCGGTGTTGAAAATCTGTCCTGTATTGAGAAAAGGAAGTGTCATTCTGTTGTGCTGACAGGGGCTATCATTAGGTGTTGTAGGTCTGTGACAGAAAACATAAACACCTCTACACTGAGTGCTCAGGTCCACAGGACAGTGGTCCCCAAAGCTTCCAGGAACATTGGATGGATCCAGTGCTGCAAGGAGTGTCACACTGCTAGCCTGAAGAAATAGTTGTCTCTCTAAAGTTAAGGCTTGTGAACAGTGTTGGGGTTTTTCACATCTTGCAAGTGGGGAGCCATTTGACTCAGTTTCATGAAAATCTTTGGAAGAAGGTTTCAGGTGACTTTAGAGGCTACTGTTTTAGGTAAAAGTAGGCAGGAGGAGCGTACTGATGATTCCAGAATTTGTTGCCATGGAACTCAGCTGGTCCTCAGTGGAGTTTTCAGGCTGAGGAAGGGTTTCCACATGTTTACAGGTGCCAATACTATTAAAAAAAATCTAGACAATACTTGCCCATTTGAGTATATCAGAATAATGGTGGGCATTGTGAACTTTGACACCTGCTTATCACTGACAAACCCCAGTGCAAATGAGGGAACTCCAGCCACAATTAATCATTTTTTAAAAGTCCTGCTGAAACTTGCCTTTTGGTTAGATTTCTCTTCCTGCTGCAAAGAGGGGTTAGATGTTCTCTCTGCTCTGTGAAGCCAGAAAGGCAGGATTAGGGGTTAAGAGCCCAGGTGAAGTTAGGGAGGGGGAGCTGCTCTCTGTGTGGAGTGGTTGGTAGCACTGAGTATCTGCTGAGATGTCCAGAGAGAAGAGACTGAACACTGTGAAGCTGGTTATGAACTTCTCTTCCTTGAGTGTTCTGTAGAGTGGGTAAAAAAAAAAAATTCAGGCTGCTCAGATTTTTTTCATAACTGCCTGTGACTTTCAGCTGTGGCTCATGGATATCAAGTCCTCCTTTTTCCTTTAAACTGGGGCTTGCAGTGAGTGAGTCAGTGGGAAGTAGAATGAGATGTGGGAGACAAACTCTGTATAGATATTATAAAGGGGATACTGTGGTAGCATAAAGGAGCAGAGGGCATCCTCTGGGCTTCCTTGTAGCTTTGTAGTTTCAGGTATATGTTGTAATTTGTAAATACAGTGATTATTGCATGTGATCTTCATAAACCTCTATGTATTTGGAATGGATAGAGAGCAGGTCTTGCACAGGTGAAGAACACTCAACGTTAGGCAGCACTGCATTCAGATGAACACTCCTGATTTTATTACTTTCTTCTTTTTTCAGAAAACCTCTCATCTGATTCAACCTCTCCAGCCCAAGTGCCCTGAATTCTCCAGGGCAAGGGATCGAAGGCTTGAACCGTAGGAGGAAGAAACGCACCAGCATAGAGACCAACATACGTGTGGCCTTAGAGAAGAGTTTCCTGGAGGTCAGTGGGCCTAGTGCTGTGCTCAGCCTATGAAGAAATGGAGAAACTTCACTTAACAATTATATCTGTTAGAGTGAACCCATTACTGTGCTGTTTAGGAAAGTGCTAGTACCAAACAAGAGGAATACAAAAGCCGTGCCAAGAAACATGCATCAACATCTCCTTCGCTTTAAAAACAAACAGAACCCCCCTCAGAAAAACTCATTGGTTCTTGCAGTTCACTGACTTTGTGATTTTGCATTCCAGTAGGCTCAGATGTAAGCTTACACACTACCTACCCTTCATGAGGATGGATAAATGGGGCAGCAGTCTAAGCACACATAGTTTGAGGTTTTTAGCTAGAGGGCAAAAGCATCTACTGTGCTTTGTCTCTACTGTACCGCTGACCAGATTCTGGATCTAAATCACCAGTTCAGATTTCTGCCTACTGGAGAAGAAGCTATGATGCAAAACTTCAGGAGGTAATCTCAGAGCTTTTCAAATACCATTTTCTTTTGTCAGAACCAAAAGCCTACCTCGGATGAGATCGCCATGATAGCTGACCAGCTAAACATGGAGAAGGAGGTGATCCGCGTTTGGTTCTGTAACCGGCGCCAGAAGGAGAAAAGGATCAACCCACCCAGCAGTGGTGGAACCAGCAGCTCGCCCATCAAAGCAATTTTCCCTTGTCCAACCTCACTGGTAAGAGACAAGAACTGTGTTGACAAAGGTCACTGGTGGAGGTAGTTCTGCTGTGCTCACTGTGGAAGTTACATATGCTGCACCTTCTTTGTACAGCAGACTTGTTCTTGCATATTTATATTTTACTGGCATTTTGAGTGTTCCACCTGGATACTGTCTAAGAGAGATAATGCTTACTAGTCAGGCCTTCAGCGAGGGTGTTTTATTTAGTCAGCTCATGTACAAATATTCTGACTACCAAATTTGCACTTGGGTTATTGCTTTGAACTTACTTCAGATAATACCTCCAGTTTATATCTGGACTTGCCTTCTTTTACCCAATTTTTTTTTTTTATAAAATAATCGTAATCTTTTAAAAGTACTTAATAGCTCTTCCCCTCCCCTCTTACTTTATCAGCTCTGGTCAGTAATATAAGCAGCAGTAAAATGAATCGTGCACTGGAGCAGGTTGCCCAGAGAGGCTGCAGAGTCTCCCCTACTGGAGATACTCAAGAACCATCTGGACTCAATTCTGTGCCCTGTGCTCTAGGACTGACCCTGCAGGGAGGCTGGACCAAAGGACCCACTGTGGTCCCTTCCAACCTTACCCATCCTTGATGATTCTATAACATTTGGAGACTTAGGTCACACAAATCCAATGATATCAGTGTTGTTACTTCTAGTCAGAATTTTTTTTATATAAAAGACATGGAACAAAAGAACTAGTTTAGCTAATACTCATGTAATTAATTTCCCACACTTGTATTTACCTCAGGTAAACACAAACTTCATGAAAATAAGAGTAACAAAACACATGCATCAAGGTTCCTTCAGCACCTTTGCTACCAATGTCCATGGAGGTCTGTTTTCATAAATAGAAACAGTAGCTATTAGATTTCATAGTAGCTATGCTAATAGGAATGTGGTGGAATTTATGTAGCCTGTAGCTGTCCTTTTGTAGTATTTATTCCACCCTCATCACTGTAGTAGCTAATATCTTCCAGTACTTCATTAAACCATTAATTTTGGTGACGTGTTATTCTCTCCCCTCATCCTTGTCTCAGGGTGTGTGCATGCAACCTTTTGTTTCAGGGGAAGGGCTGTGTGGAGTGTACTTAGTCTTTTTTATTATTGTTGTTGTTTTGGTTTGTTTGGTTTTTTGCCCAGTTGCAAAGCAAGGTTGTATGCCTTGCTACCAAAGCAGAATATAGTGAGATTTATGATAGTGTGTTTTAGTAACTGTGCCAGTTCCCTCAGACTGCGACTTAAAGGAGCTTTCCTACAGAAATTTTCCTGTTGCTATAATCTGCCATTGTATGAAAGAAATTGAGGTGTTAACCACAGTCTCCCTTTCATCAGTGAAGTTTCACTAGTGTTTTCACTCATTCTAAGCTTTTCTTAAGACTGTGCTGCTGCCCAAATGGATGTTCCAGCCCTGCTGCCCCCAGCCTTCACTGACTGTGTGCTTTGTTGATTCCTTGTGTCAGCTCTGGAGATTGTGTCCATAGGATGCCTGGGCTTTAGTTTAGTAGTTTGACTGCAAATTAGCCGTGTGAGGAACAGTGATGAATTTTCAGTATGGTTAGCTAACCAGTGTGACTTGCAGCCTGGCTGCACGAGGGCGAGGGCTCTGCAGCAGGATTGGAGGGGAAGGCTCCTTTTGGGGGCAGCCTCCTTTTGCATTGGCTGGAGTCACTCACTGTGACCACGGGGGTGAGCTGTATTAATTCCAGGTCATTCTCTGCCCTGAAATAGGGATGGTGACCTTGGCCTTAACTGCTTGCTGGACAGATGACAGATGCGGTGGCTGGGCTGCATTAGTGGGAGGTGCACTGTGTATCCAGCTCCTCTTAATTTCATAGACTATTTGAGATGGGCAGAAAGCTTTCAGATCTGTCCCAGTTGCCCCAGTCTTGTTTAAAATGCGTGAAGCATTTGACTCCCTCTAAGAGGATGTGTAGCATGAGAGATATTTCTCTGATAATAGACTTAAGGTAAGAGAGTGGAAAGGAGGAATTTTTAGCCTATATCCTTGGCTATGTTCTCTTGGGCAATTCTAAAGGATTCATTTCTCTCATTGATGTATAACAGCCTTCAAATATTACTGTTGGACACCATTTCTTGTCCATAAAAAGTCCTTTCCTTGTATTTCATTTTTCCTCATAAGCTAGTTTCTCCAGCCTTAAATCTTTGGTGTTTATCTGTAATGTCTTCAGTTTATTGTAGCTTTCTGGTAATAAGCCATCCACAATTGAAAACTCCATTTGTATGTTTTAAAATTCAGAGATGCTTCCTCTGGCACAAAGAAACTTATCAAAGTAAAGCTTATCATTTGGTTGAATAAAAGTGAAATGTTATTCTGCTTCTCCATATAAACACATTACCCTAAATACCTTTGTTAATGCTGGGGCATTTACATAATTTTATCAGAGAAAGATTTGGAGCTGCAAAAATGTTTAAATAAGAAAGAAAAAAAAAAAAAAAAAAAAAAAAAAAAAAAAAAGCAGAAATAATATATTTTGTAACTCTTTCTATAGGAGTGTCTCTATTTAAACAAGTGCTGCTTGTGGGTGGCAGAGAGAGGGCTAACTTGCAGTCCTGAGACAGTATGGGTAGGAGTGTATCTCCTTTCAAGTACTAAATTATTAGGAATAAAGATATTGCTGGTAATTAGAGAAGGTGCTATGGTTGTTTCATTGAATGATAAAGTAACCAAATTACAAAAAAAATTAGTTTATATGCAGTGTTTTCCCTGATAATTTCCTCAGTTGAGGGTGGAAAGAAAGAAATCCATGTCTAGTGCATAACTCTGTCTTTGAGCAGCTGAGCAGTTTTATTCGGTTTTGACCTCCAGGTGGCAACCACGCCAAGCCTTGTGACTAGCAGTGCAGCTACAACCCTGACTGTCAACCCCGTGCTCCCTCTGGCCAGTCCTGCTGTCACCAGTCTGTCAGTCACAGGTAAGGGCTGATCTCTGCTGCCTCCACGTCAACCCCGACCGCTGGGCCCTTCTGAATTCTTAAAAGAGCCATTCACTATTGGTCACTGGTATCCCAGGACATTCTTGGCATTGTTCCTTGCTGCTGCACTAGGAAGCTTCAGTTTTGGTAACCACTGAGTTGGCTTTTCCAGGAATGAAATCACAGGTGGTGCTGAAACAAAATATACTGTATTTCATTGCTGGCTTCTAGAGCTCCTCAGCATCCCATTGGGAAGTGTCATCTCATTTTTTTCATTTGCACTCTTGGTGCTTCTTGGTACTACCGAAATGTTAGTTTATGCCCCTTTCAGCTGGACACGCAGTTGAGATCAGGTGGGCAGGGGTTTCCTTCTGTCTGGTATCTGTGTTTTGTGCTGTTCTGACCAGAACCAATCTTCCAGGCACAACAGAAACCACCTCCAACAACACGGCAACAGTGATTTCAACAGCACCTCCAGCTTCTTCAGCAGTGACATCACCCTCCCTGAGTCCTTCCCCTTCTGCCTCAGCCTCTGCTTCAGAGGCATCCAGTGCCAGTGAGACCAGCACAACACAGACAACCTCCACTCCCTTGTCCTCCCCTCTCGGGACCAGCCAGGTGATGGTAACGGCATCAGGGTTGCAAACGGCGGCAGCGGCCGCCTTACAAGGAGCTGCACAGTTGCCTGCAAATGCAAGTCTTGCTGCCATGGCTGCTGCAGCAGGACTAAACCCAGGCTTGATGGCATCCTCGCAGTTTGCAGCTGGGTAAGGATCAGTTTTGCACACCCTTTTAGGTGAGGTGAGAGAAGAGTGAAGGAGAATTCTTGGGATAAATTGCTTTTATGTATCACTGTCATTCTTCTCAGATTCTGAAGGTTTACTCATAGATGGCAATTGACCATTCCCATCACAGTACACAAGTACTGGGTTCATTTTAAAGGTGAAAAAGCTGTGTCGCAGTGATGTTGTTTGATAAATCCTTCATCCCACTGCAGAGCGTGACTTAAAAACTGCAATTTACCACTGAATCATATAATCTGTCCTATTAATTGTAAAATGGGGAGATAGCCTAGATCCACTTTGCTCCTCTCTATTCATTTCTCCAGCATGAGCAAGAAGTTCTCAAAGATGCAAGATGACGTATTGTTGAGGTTGTAGTTTTAGAAATGTTGCTCAGACAGATGTTTCTTTAATTCCTCTTTTTTTACGTTATTTCTTATCTGTATTTGGGAGAGGATGATAGTTCTCTAACAATCTGTTTTCCCAAAATACTTTACAAAAATATTTTACACCAACAATCAATGCAAGTCATGTATTTACAGTGCTTGTACTTCGGACATGTCATGAACCCCTCATGGAGTTAAAAGTAAAATAATCCAAAACCAGCCCTTAATGTCTGATCTTTCCTCTCTCCTTGCCCTCCCCCACCCTTCCCCCTTTTTAAAAAATATGATGGTTGTACTTCTGAACAGTGACAACCTTTTCTTAAAAATAACACTCTTTCTCCTTTCCACTTCTTCCATGACCTTGCTTGCTGCAGAGGTGCCTTACTCAGTCTCAATCCAGGGACATTAGGTGGTGCTCTCAGCCCGGCCCTGATGAGCAACAGTACACTGGCAACTATTCAAGGTCAGTACTGTTCCTTTTAATGCAGCTCTGTCACACAACTTCGGTTTATGCACTCTGGTTTTGCCTGCCAGAGAACACTGACCCCTCAGCACTGGGCATGAGTTGTGTAGGGGTAAAGGTTTTACAAAATTAAATGTGCAAATACATTTTGTGGATCACAGAGATAAGAGCAGGTACAACTTCAGACAGGGAATCAGAACTGTGTATGATCTTACAGTGATTTAAAGGAGGCATTTAAGATATTGAATATAATCTGGAATTTATTTTGTTGTTCCTGTCTCATTGGCCTGTATCTCTAGCAGGTTAGATACTTGCTTTTCATACCTCTTCTATAGTCTGCTTGAGCAGACTTGGACCATTCTGAGGTCTCGTGGGAAGGCAGTTCTGAGCAAATCTTGATCCTGAATTCTTGTCTTGATACGTATCTCAATGTATTTGAAAAGAACCTGCAATAAACATTGTGCCTCCTAAAATCCTTACCTAGAACTTGAAATACATAAATCCACATTCAGAAGAGTAAATATTTATCTGTTTTGGAAGTAGCACAAAGCCAGAAGTTACTACTGGCTTCAGCAAGAGTCCTTCTGAGTTCACAGTTTGCCACCTGTGAAAACTTGGTGGTACAAGTGTCTAAAGAACTAGGTAACTTGTGTGTTCAAATATCCTCCAAACTAGCTGAACAAATCATGTTTCTAGGTTGCTAGAAAGACCTATTTCATAAAGTGTCACAGATAAATTTAGGAGATCATAATCTAAGGCATACTGAACACTGTGGACCCGTGAGAATAAGTTGTAGCAGTGGTTGGTTATATGTCAACATTTAAAATGTTACACTCAAGGTTACATGACCTTCTGCATCGTGTGATAGCTGTCATTTCACATGAACCCTCATCTCAACCCTTCCCAGTGCAAGTTGCCTGGATGTACAGACTCTCTGTGGCAGGAAACATAGACCAGTATTGTGCTAAAAGAGCTGAAGAAAGGCACAGTGGAATTAGTTAAGCAGTGAATGAAAGACGCGTTTCAGTATCTGCAAGACCTTGTCTGATGGTTATTTTGAAAAAAGAACAGCCTAGGATGAGTCAACTGCCCTCAGACGTTCGAGAGGCACACACACCAGAGAAAGGCAAATGCAGAGACCCCTTGCTTTCAGGCACATTTTGCATCGTTGCTTACTGCTAACCTTATCTCCTCCCTGCTCGACTTTCCGTTTTTTTAGCTCTTGCATCCGGTGGCTCTCTTCCAATAACATCACTGGATGCAACTGGAAACTTGGTGTTTGCCAATGCTGGAGGTACCCCTAACATCGTCACTGCCCCTCTGTTCCTGAACCCTCAGAACCTTTCTCTGCTCACCAGCAACCCGGTTAGCTTGGTCTCTGCAGCTGCAGCCTCCGCAGGGGCCTCTGGACCAGTCGCCAGCCTTCATGCCACCTCCACCTCAGCCGAGTCCATCCAGAACTCTCTCCTGACGGTGGCCTCAGCCAGCGGGGCCACGTCCACCACCACGACTGCCTCCAAGGCGCAGTGAGCCGGGCGGGCTGCGCCCCGGCAGCCCCGGCCACCGCGCGCCGGCATCGGCCGCCAGCCCGGCCGACGGACTGCGAACGCCATGGGCATCCTCTCACCGCGTTGCTGGGGACGAGAGAGAGAGAGAGAGAGAGAGAGAGAGAGAAGGAAAAATATAAAAAAAAAAAAAACAGGAAAAAAAAAAAAACCCCTGGAAAAAAAGGAGAAAAAAACCACAAAAAAAACAAAAAAAAAAAAACGAAAGCAAAACAGGAAGGATTTAAAGCTGGGACAGACATTTGCCTAATTTTATAATAAACACTGTCTTTTCAGGATCGCTTCATGGATCGGAGAACTTTCTAACCAAAAATGTAAAAAAAAAAAAAAAAACCACAAAAAAACTAAAAACCACAAAAACACAAAAAAAGTGAAAGGACTACTTATCATTTCCAGCAGTCACAATGACAAGTTAAGGTGGGTTATCAGTTCAAACATAGGAAGGGGATTTCTTGGTTTTTTTGGTCTAAATATCTTTCTTTTTTAATTATCATTTTATAGGTCTGTTGTACAGGCCATTATGTCATACAAGGTGTTTATAATCGTATCAATCATGTTGGGGGTTCCTTTCTTAACTGGTACAATTTAGGCAGGCCTGTATTACTGGTGTATCTCTATTATTATTATTATGATTATTATTATTATTATTTTTATATATATAGTTTGGACGCGTTTGTCTTTTGCTCCTGGATTATTTTCAGCGAGCTCCCACACCATGGGGGGAGGGCGGGGGGGGTGGAGAGGAAGAATGGAGCACAAATAGACTTTCTGTCCTAATCTTCTGGAAATGTTCTGAACAGTTTTCCTCATCCTTGAATTTGTCTAATGCCTACTTATAGGGGTCAGAAGAATTTTGGTTCATCATTTGTGCAGGAAGCTCAGTGCAGCAGCAGAGATCATTGTGTGCAAACTTCCAGGCTGGCCTCTGCTTTTTAAGCAGAGGTAGGAATTCGCTCCGAACTGCCGTTCTCCTGCTCTCAGCTATTCAGACAAAATGGCCAAATTCTGCTCTCAGCCTCGTGTGCTTGGTTCCTTTCACTTCAGAGAGCGGGATGTGACCTCTGGAGCGTGGATTGTGTGACAAATACTGATGGCTCTTCTGTTCCAGTTACACACAAACATTGAGAAAACATCACCACCCAGGCTAATTGGCAGCACGTAAAGCAGCATTTGCAGCCCTAGATACCCTCTAGGTGAGTTGGTACCGGATTTCGGAAGGTGACATTCTCCCCATTCATAGCAATATTCCTTTTCTGATGCTTCCAACACTATTTAGAAGAGCTTCCTAGTTTAAAAAAAAAAAATTAAAAAAATGCTTCTGGCTGCAAAAGACAGAAGCCAGGAATATGGGAACAGAAGGTGCCATTGTTAATGCCAACACAACAGAGCCACTCTGGGGCTTTGCACACCCCGCGCTGATCTCTGGTCTCTGAGCTGCCCAGAGGGCGAGGGCGGCAGTCCGGGGCTGGCTTGGAACTCCCTTTTTAAGAGTGATTCTGATCCGTGGAGCAAAGGATATTTTTGTGGATGAGGAAGGAGTAATGAACTATACAGAAGTTAGATCCATATATTCTTAAATATACAATCTAGTATCTGAACCAAAAAAAAAAAAAAAAGAGATTTTTAAAGAGAGAAGACTGGATCACTGCAATGCAGTTCACGTTGAACTTTTCATTCCTGATGGATTTAAAGGTTTCTGCCATGTGTATAAAACTAAATTACTTTTAGCTAGTGAGGGTATTAGAAGAGTCCCTTTCCCACCCACCCCCTTTTCTTTTGTCACCAGAGTGTCCTAAAATAATGAGCTGATGCAGCTATGTTCATTTTGTTGATGATTCAGGGGGATCCTGGAGTTTCTCATCCAAGATCCGGAAGGCAGCAACTTTAAACTCTGCACATGCTTAGGTTTGTGGCCTGAGCATGTGGGATTTGTGTTTGCACTCAAGTGGCAGAACCCCTTATCTCTCCCCCACCACCATGGTTTTGCTCTGTTCATCTCTAACTCTCCACCTTCCTGTTTTACTGATATTTAAACCAATTACCCCTAAAACTTCAAAACTAGTGAACTGCAAGCAGGGAAACTTAACAAATGTCCGTCCACCGTTTCTTATGTGTTTTTGATTTTTTTATGTTTTATTTTTTTAAAACTAAGCTTGAACCAAAGTCAATTTCTAGCAAGCTGCTGTACTAATGGACTAGTTTGTGTAAGTGCAGTTCAGATGCAGAGAGGCGATAGATGCTACTGACAATTTCTTTTTCATTTGTCTTTTGTTTTTATTAATTTTATATAAAAGTTGCTGCTTGTTTTTAATCTTTTTTTTTTTTTTTTTTTTTTTTTTTGGTTGGTAATTTGTGTTATCCTTGGGGCAGACTCTTAACTTGATTTTAATTTGTTTTATTTGATGTGTAAATAGAATGGCAATGTCAGAGGATTGTTAATCCAAGAGGTCCCACCTTTATTCCCCCCCCAGTATGGATGAATCTCAGTATTTTTGATGCGTCTCTACGTCTTCAGGCTGTGCAGGAGACTTTTAGGGCTATGAATAATATTGCAAAAATAGCAATGGCCCACAGTGAAAGCTTCAGAGCAGCAACAGGTACAGCTGAGTGAGCTTCAGGGAGGTAGGGAATAAGTAGAAGAGAAGATGCTGGTACCCAGTGTGCTGGTCTGGAGGCCACAGCACAGTCTATAGTTTCTACCAAAGGAATGCAAGTCCTTGGACTTGTTTTGAGTGAAGTAAGAGGATGGGGAAAACTGCAGCTGTAGCGTTTGTTCCTGACTCTGAAAGTCCCTGCTTACTTTCACGCCTGTGCAAAAGTACAATTGATCAGGAAGCTTTTTTTGTTAGAGGGAGGAGACCAGCGGGCTTGTCTCGATGGCTCCCCTCCTCCCGAGGGTTTGGGGGGGAGGGGGGCGTGGTCCTTGCAGATATCTAGGAAACACAAAGAAAGGTGGGCCTTAAATCAGTGGAAAATCCTCTCTCCACAGTTCCAGGAGACTGTGCCATTAGCTGTCTGAATGAGTTTTCATGTCCCATTCTTGCTGGTTTGTGGTTGGGAGAGGGTCTTGTTGAGTACATATCTGGAACACTAATGCAGCTTGGATGGTTTATTTATTATAAAAATCTGCTTTTTTTCCTGACTACCTTTGCATTGGTCACATGGCTTTGGTGTGAGCACCTTATACCCCTTTACCCTCCTCTTCTCTACCCCATCACCCTATCTGGGGCCCAGATTCCAGGGAATTTCTTAGAGAGATTTTTTTCTGAGAGAAACTGGAAACTCAGAGTAGCCACATATCCAAAAAAACCCCTTGGTTTTGTTTGCAGAAGCTGACATAATACCTGAACAGCACATATCCCATGGCATCCATTGCCAGTGTCCTCTAATTCATTGTCCCCTAAAACTTCCCTGTGACTGACTGACTGTTGTTCCTGGAGCCTACTTTTTATCCCTATCAGTATTTTTCCTCATGCACGCTGGCTACCTCCAGTGTTTAGCTGAAAGACAGAAAGCAGACTGGCAGTGGGTGTACCTCTGCCAAGTTAGAGCACATGTGCTGCTTCAGAGAATGAAAAGAATGTGAGATTATGTACCAGAATTTAGCAGAAGTTACCTGTTTAAATCATCATGGCACTGGCAGCTGAAATTGATGCATCCGAAAAGAAACAATGACAATTATGTACAGACCCAGTAAATATGATCACAAGAAGTTTGGTGGTGTGTTGCAAAAGGATAATAGCATCTCTTTTGCAGAGTTCCATGTCTCTGTATTTAAAGGTGAGAGGGTTGCTTTTCATAGTTGCAAGCATGTCACAGTACCCAGGCAAGAAAAGAAAAGGTGAAAAAATCCCTGCAGACAGGGATAGTTCAGAAAGTAAGAGATTTCCAGGGACACAAACACAGATGTGCCTGGAAGGTCAAAATGATTTAGAGAATGGCTTCAGGAGTTGAACTTGTAGCTTAGTGATGACATTTTTTTCTGATCTTAAGAAAAGCATGTTTTGCTTTAGCACACTCCTTAGAACCCACTCTCCACAGTCACAGTGGAAGGATTCTCCAACAGCCCAAAGAAAGTTCACGCAGGTGTGGCAGATTACAATGGTTACATCTGCTTAGATTTCCTACAGAGCATTTATTTTGTTTCTGAGTTGCTGTACAGCACGTGTTAGTTGAAGTACGTTTTTATCATTCACTCTGAGGTGGTGGATGCGCACGTAGACATCTTTTGGAACGATGACCTAATGCTCAAATGCCACCTCTGTAAGCCTCACACAGGGTGCTTTGCCACACTTCTGCAGTTGAGTTAGCAAAGGACACAGGAGGATTAATTCCTTAACTCTGTGCACATTCTTGGAAAGCAACAGGAGTTCCCTCTTTTTTTTGTTGTTGTTGCAAATGAAGCAGCACAACCATTACAGCTGGAGCCATACCACAGATACTAAACCAAAGCAACATCTAATTTACCTTAAATATCAATTTGTATTTTCTTAGATAAAGAAATATATAAAGATACAAAATTATCCTAAAGAGACAGGTAGCTTCTCATGGTCATTAGACTGTTTTAGGGCAGGTAAAATAATGCATGGTCCATACTTTCAATGATACTTGGTTTTAAACTGGAAGTTTAAAATGTAGATGTTTTTATTGCCACATTAACTTTATGAAGAGTCACTATTCCCTATTCCTGTTCTACCTTTAATGGTTAAGTGCTGTTTCTCCACACCCTGTACCCCTGCAGGGCCTGTCTGTCCCTGTTGGATGTGCCTAGGGTGGAGTATTACCAAAGGAATAAGCTGGCCTGCTGCCCCCCACTGCATTTATGGTTGTCAGTTCTCACACAGCCAGCTCAAATCCCTTTCTATTTTTGCAACCAGTACATCTGCCCTCTCCCTCCCAAAGTACTAGAGCAATATAGAAGTCAAGATACCTACTTTGCACAAGTCCTGCTCTTCTCACTCATTTAATCTCTTGTTGCTGCTTGTGAGTTTCTCTCTTCTTTCCAGAGAGGAGTCCCCTAAAATACTTTAAAGATATTTGACAGGGGAGATTTGGTCAAAAAGTTGTTGGCTCACAATTCACAGTTTGAGGTGCTCGTATCTTTGTCTCCACGATGTGAGTGGTACCTGCTTCCCTCCGTGTCAGTGCAAGTACTTTCAGTGCTTTTGGAACGATGAAAAGCAATTCCTCTATTTGCATATCTTCACACATGGACACAGTAATGCATGAAAAAAACCCCTCGATTTTTTCAACTTAACCTGTCTGCATTTGATCTGTCTGCCACTTCTCCCAGGATAGTCCAAGTGGGAACATGCTCTGAATTTTTACCCCTGTTAGGAGGGCGTTAGGGAGATTGCACTGAAATTACAGGTAGCTTAACTGTGGGAGAAAAGACATCTTTTACTCAACTAGACAAATAGGTCAGCATGTAGATCCTATCAGGTACTTCTTTTCTGACCAAAGTCCTAAACATGAAGCAGCTGGCTTTGTCTTGGGGCTGCTTTTAGGTCCATCAGTGATGCCCTGCTAAGAACCGTCCATAACTGGAATAATCTGGGCCCCTTTCTCCCTCCCTGTCTCCGTCCCTTTTCCTCTTTCCCTCCTTGCTCCTTCCCTGTCTTCCCTCAGCGAAAGGTAGCACCATACAGCTCTGAGAACAATACTTGTGGGTAGCAGCTGGCTTCTGGCACCTTCATAAAATACCTCAGCATAGCTTAGCATTGTCGCAGAACTGGTTTTAAACTGAAAAAATCAGAAGAGAAAAGCAAACTTTATAAATAGTGGAGATAATTCTAGCTGTAGAGTTTAGTTGAACTGATGGTTTATTATGATTGATAAACATGATTATGCTGTATGTATTTGAGATCCTGTTTATAGGTTACAACTTTATAGGGTTGGGTGGGGGTGGGTGGATGTTGGGGGCAGAGAAGGGGGTTTGACTGTGTTAGAAGGAAAATGTTTGCTCATAAATTTTTTTCCTTGTATCTGTCTTGCCAAAGGAAACATTTTGTCGCTCCTGGGTTTGGGATTGTTGTTTGGTTGGTTTATCTGTGGTCTAATCTGCAGCACAGCACGTGGTGGCATGCAGGTTACTGATGGGGTTGCTGTTCAGGGTCCTTTCGAGTGTGCGCACACTTCCCTCCCTCTTGGCCTTTCCTTGCCCCTCGCTGGGATCTGAAGATGAGGCAACGAGTACCGGGGAGGCTCGGGGGAGAGATGGCTGAACTGGGCTAGGATCGACCTCGGGGCTGTAAATCCGTTTCAGTTGAGTTGAGTTGCTCCAGAGCTGAGCTGGGTCCGCTGTGTTTAACTCCAGGGAGGGACAAGAATGGTTGTCGCATCTTAATCTATCTGGGAGAGCAAAAGTGAAACAGGTTCCTTTTATCCCCTTGTCTTGTTACTGAATGTAGGGCTTGTAGTGCTTGATAATAGGTGGAAAACTTTTTAAACACTTCCTTTTCTAATAGCAATGCTAATCCTGTCTAGACCAAAAACTATGAAAGAAAAAACCAAACTGAGAGAGGTGAAAGCTAACCTACTCCTAACACCTGGCTGGTCTGCCTGAAAGGGTTGAAATACTGTGAGACGGTCGTGGGAGAGGAGCTTTGAGGTGGTGTCAGCGAGGGACCAGGTCGTTCTCCTGGCCGCTGTCTCGGTGTTGTGGTGGGAGTAGCAGAAGAGCGAGTGGTTCTTGCCTCGGGAGGGTGCTGCAGCCGGCTCCGTGTGGGCTCCAAGGCTCCCTCCCCGTTTCCCCCGAGGCTGCTGGAGCGGGGGAGAGGGCAGGGTGTGCGTGGGTGTGCGTGGGTGCGAGTGCGTGTGAGCGCCAGCCGGCGCGGCTGCGTGCGGGGAGCGAGAGCTGCATTTCTAAAGGAGCTCGATCCACTGGGGAGGGAGAATTCCCAGTGGCCTCGTAGGGAACCAAAGGCACTGATAAGTTGTCAGCTCTGCTGTTCTCAGAGCGGGTAAGAGGAAAAGCTGGGTGGGGGTTTTTTTTGAGCTTTGGGTCAGTGTCCCTTCCTCTAAGGACCTCATCTCTTGCGGGTACTCCCACCTTTTCTGCATGGAGTTGCTTTGGCTCTGTGAGGACAAACGGTGTCCGGGGTTTGCCCAGTGCTGCAGGTCTTAGGCTGATGTTGGGATACAGTCAGGGAAAACTGTTTCTTTCCTTCAGATGTGGAAGCAGTGTAGTCCAAGGTCAGAGTCTGTTCAACAGCTTTTGCAGATGGTCTTTCTCTTAAGGGAGGGACCTTGAAGACTCCTTTCTTTGCTCCCCAAAGTAGCCTTGTACATGTTCATGTATCGTGCTATTGGGCTGAGCTGTTTTATCAGTGAACTTGGTGAGCTCTTGTGAAGAAAGGGAGGGAGGAAGGGGGAGAGCGGGTTGTCCAGCTACTCTTCCTCCGGACACCAATCGGGTTGCAGAACTTCACTGAAAGCTTTACTAATAGAATTGTTGTTCTGACATTATGTAAAAGTGGTATTAATATTGTGTGACTTTTCAAAGAGCTAGTTAGATTTATAGATAGGTAATAGGGATATTGAAGAAATGACTTCTCAAAGAAAAGAGCACTTGGAACAAAAGAAGTGGAAAACAAGGTGTGCTTTATGGAAAACAAATCTGAGGAAGGAAATGAAACAGCTTGTGGGAGGCGAGGGAAGATGATACCCTTTGGCGTTCCTTAGTGCTGCTGAGGCTCAGCCCCAGAACTGGAACATACCCCCTCTGCCTTATTTCATCTCTCTACCAAACAGGACATTGTCAAGTAGCTCAGACCAAAACGCTGATCTGTCTTAAAACTGTGTCGGTCTGCTGGGGAGTGTTCTCCGGCAGAGCTTTACATAATACCGTAAGATACTTAATTTATCACGTTAGCTTCCCCTTCCCTCCCAAAATTGTCTTATCTGTTGTAGGCCCCACTTCAGGATTCACACTGCCTTTGCTGAATTCCGTGGCAGCAGCTACGGAAGCCCTATTCCCTGAATGTCATAACTTCATGTGCGTTCCAAGCCGGCACGTCGCGGTGCTATAAACCCCCGAAATTATTTAACAGTAGGAATCCTAAGACCTTAGGGAACGGCATGCCAAGGGGCAACTCGTGGAGAGATCGCACAACCCCCCTTGAGAAACGATTTAGCAACAGGAGCACCCGTGACAGTGTCCTGAGAACAAGGCAGTTGAGACAAAACCTTTAGTTCTTCCCCCATCCACTCTCCATGTGTGTCGGCCTCTGCGACCCTGGTGCTCCCTGCGCCTGAGCGAGTCCGAGGGGAAAACGCCAAGAGAAAGGCTTGGAGCTCAGGGAGTGCCCGGGGGGGACGGCAGCGCTGCGAGGGGCTCGGAGCGGGCTGGGGCAGCACCGGCCCCGGGTGCCCGCGGTGCCCGCGCTCCGTGCGTGCCGAGGGCGCGGGCAGGAGCTCCTCGGTCCCCGCCAGTGCCGTTGTTCCATTTCCTTCCTCTGGTAGTATCTAAGGCTAGGTGTGAGTAGGTGTGGGGTGTTTATCCGCCACAGGTACAGGAGCTGTCGTATACCTCATTTCTAACTCGTAACTGAGTAACTTGCTTTAACTTTCTCCGAACCCCACAGAGTTGCCAAGTCTGCCCTCCCTCCTTTGATTAACACTGAACTCTGGCCTATAGCACCCCGTGACCTGCAACCTGGGGAGTGACCCCCTAACGCCTCTGAATGTCGCTGCTTAAAAGCTACTGCAAAGTGAGGGCAAATTGCAATCTTATCTTATTTCCTTTGGTTACAAGGGGTCCTCTTGATTAGTCTGTGAGTATCCACCCCCTCCCCTCCACTCTCCATGGAAAAGGGCCACCCACGCTGCCTTTTCCCACCCCCCCCCCGGAGCCACGCTGAGCTCCAGGGTCCGGAGGTGCTCTCAGCCCAGTGCTGCGTACATGCTACTCACTTTTTAACATGACCAAAAAAGCAAAAAAGGAAAAAAAAAATAGATATCTCCAAATACTTAATTTTCTTCTTTATTATTTGACAATCCTGTATCCCTTCCGCACTCCCCAACCTGGCCAGAAGCTGCATCCTTAACCCGGTCCATCTTTATTTGAATGTAGTTCCCCTACCCCCATGGGAAAGAGAAGCTTTGTCAGGTCACGGTGGCTGCTATAAGTCGGGAGGGGGCGGTTTCTTTGTTTTGTTTTGTTCTTTTAAAATTTCCAGCCAAAACCAAAGATTTCCTAATGATTGTATAAACTCAAAACAAACAAACAAACCAAAGACAAAGGGCGTCTTCAGCACCAAGCCCACCTGTGAGGCCGGCCTGGCCCGGGCGAGGGTGGCTGCCAGCCCGGGGCTCCAGAAGGCCCTGGGCACAACTCCCGGCTCCAGGGTGAAATCTGGGGGAGGCGCCGGGAGGGGAGGCCGGGGCTTCGCAGGTGGGTTGAGGAGCTGAAGACTTGGGTGCAGGATTGGCTGCTCTGCTGGGTGCTTTAACCCTCTGGGGGCTGGGTGATGTTGATTAATACACGCTGAGGTGCACTTCTGAGCTTCCCCCCCCCTTCACTGCTTGGAAGAGGCTGTCCTGTTGTGAGAAATCCCTGAAAGAAGAAGAAGCAGCTTTTCATTTCTCCTCTAGTTCCTTTTTTCTAGATTTCTTTTATTTTTGCAGCACCACTGTGCAACTATGCATTGTATTTCTCAACCTTTTATGCTAGGTAGATGCCTGTGACTTTTTAACTTTTGGGGGGGGATTGCAAATGGAGGAACTTTTTACATGGATCTTTTTAATCTCAGTTGATTGGGGGGTGTTTGGTTCTAGGGTCAGACAAGCTCTATCCCAAAGCAAAATCCAAATGTTAATATTATTAGCCTGATGCAGATACCAAAGATAATTTCTTTCCTGCAGAACCTTAGACTTGTGTATTAAGTACGATTACCCAGCACTTGCATTAGTCTAACCTCAGTAATTCCAAAGCTTAGATGTATATTTTGGTATATTTCTGGGATATTAAAAAATTGTCGTTTAAATTCTTGTTTGTTTCAGTGTAATGCTCTTAAAGTCATAGCATGGAGATAACTGAACTTGTCCTATTCTTAGTAGTTTGAAATAATAGTATTTTTGTATGTTTTGGGTGTGTCTATGTATGTATTAACATAACAGTTTTCACTGCCTAGGTGTTCATAAATAATAATAAAAGAAAAACCAACTACAAAGGGTTTTTAAACTGTACATAATATTCCGTGAGGAATTTCCACCAGACCGCCAATTTGGATTGCATTTTCACTAATGGCCGCTCCCAACTGGGATTCTTTCTTTCTTTTTAAAGAGACAGCATGTCCTTTTTTTTTTTTCCCCCACTGACCTGAGGTTCTTTCTCAGTGCAATGGGGGTTTCACTGTTTTTAAGGGGTGGGCCAAAGAGGAAGTAGCTTAAATTTTGTTTTAAAAAAGGTATTCAACGTGTTAGTTTGAAAACTACCCTTTGAAGAATGAAGAATTGGGAGTGGAAAACCAAGCCCTTTCTTCTAAATCTGATAACAATTTTCAACAAAAATGAGGGTTTGTGAATGTCTGTAATGTCTGGGCAGTCCCTTTTTGCTTTTTTTTCTAAATAAGACAAGTTTTTGGTCCTAATGGTTTCACTGCTCTGTGCAACTGCCTGCTTACACTGGCTGGGAGGTTTTTTTTCCTCATGCCCTTCCTCATACACTGCATTTATACACTTGAGGTCAGAAGAACACTTGAAATCAAGGGCCATTATAGGAGAACCCTACCCAAACGCGACCCGAGCTTTTCTTGAGACTGAAATGTGAGAGTCCCACACATTTCAAAACCTTGCTGATCACACTAAGGGTGAGGAGGAAGGCGAAATGCTGTCTCTTTAAAGACGTCCTTTATTATTATTATTATATTATTATTATTATTATTATTTTCCCAGTGGTTGCCTACAGATAGCTGTAGGCATTGAGAGATTGTGTAGATTACAGTAAATCAGAATGAAAAGGTAGATTTTGTGTAGATGCATTTGTCTGCTGTAATTTTTTATATATATTAAACTTACTGTAATTGTACAGTTCATTTCTGTTGTAAACATCATTAAACCATTTTCCAAGTGTTTTAACATGTATGCACTTGTTTGTAGTTTTTGAAGGTGCCAGGGGGAGGCCAATTCCCCTTCCCTCATGCATCAAACTGGGCCAGAAGATTGATCTGGGGTGCCCTTTGTCTTGTCAAACTGGAGGAGAGCCCAGGTTTTATGCACTCTGCTTGAAACTTTTGTTCTCATTCTGCATTTATCAGCTCCTCTCCTAAAAGCAGAGACAGCTTCAGCTGGTTCCCGAAGGCAGAGGAGACTCAGCTCAGCCCCAGGCTGAGTGGCCCCAAACCCAGCGTTGGATGCTTTTGGAAATCAAGGTATCCATTGATATATAAAGAGCATAAAGGTGATTTTTTTTCCCCCCAAAGAATTTCATTCCTATTGTTTGGTGGTTGATATTTCATGCTGCCAAAACTTGTGACTTCTACATCTTGCAGATACAGTTATGGTGATTTAAAAAGAGTAAGCTGTTTTCAGCACTCTTTCTTCTTGCATCGAGTGCTTTGCAGCATAACTTTACTGTAATTTTCAGTTCAGCTGTCTCAGTTACCACCCAGTTCTCTCAATTTTTCTTGTCACTGCAGAGCAGTAAAGGATCTAGGAATTTTATTTTTTTTTTGTGAGAAACATTTATTACCATATCCCAGTTTCTTTTTTTTTTAACTTTAATTTATTGCAAATATTCTTTAAAAGCTACAAGCACCTACTGCAGGTACAGTTTTACTGCTTAAAGAAGTAAAACCACCTTGGAACTTGCACAGCACCCATTTCCACAAGTTTTACTGCTGCTAACCCACCCAGTCCCTGGAAAGAAGATGTAACCTCATCAGGGCAGTGCCCAGATCAGCAGCTCTTGTTCCCACAGCCTTGCTTTAGTTCTGCTTCTTCTGTGAAGGCTGGTGAGAAGGCCTGGTCAGCTCCTGAGTCGAGGTGAGACACTCCTGATTTTGCTGGGCTGGATTTGTCCTTGCTGAATTCCTCCAAGCTTCCCTGAGCAGCCCTGCGAGGCACGGGCAAAACTGGGACTGTAGCAGCAGGAGGTGGGTGAGTGTCCCTCTGATGCCTGGGTTTGGGGCATTTTCCCAACATCCTATCATCCCAGCTTCTGGGATGGGTGTAGGAAGCTCCTCAGCTTCCCTGGGAGATGGTGCTGCTGGGAGAAGGCTGGTTCAGGCCCCAGGTAAGGAGCTCGTGCCATTCCACTGCTGCTCCCTACACACACCCGGGACTGTGGCACTATTTTATTAATTCATCAAAAACACATGACATTATTGAACTGGTACCTCTTTGCAATGGCACCTGTGCCTTTTAGAGGCAGCCTCATGAGAGACTGGTTTGGAAACTGCATTTGTGTTGGCTTTTGAACAGTTTGTGGTCTAGAAGGGATAACAGGGGAACCCATCTTGTTTTATTACTTGTTCTGCCTTCAGAGAAATCACTTGCTCAGCTTACCTGGCTCACGTTTATGGATGAGTGGCAGTGCCATTGTTTGATCTTTTTTGGGATATTGGTGCTCATTCAGCCTGGGAAGTTGGCATTCAGCCTCTCTGCTTCACTACTGTAACATCATGTCACTCTTTATAATTAAAGAAAAAAAAGTTGCCCTCCACTGAAGCAGATTTTAAAGGCAAATTTAAAGCAAAAAGTGTGAAACAGTCTTAAGATAAATACTACAGGAAGTAAACACAGCCCTATCTCTGCAAATTGTTTAAATGCAATAAAGCCATAATTCCATGTCTTAATACTCTGGAAGACAAGGCAGAGCTGTGGAAATAGCTGTGTTTGTTAGAAGGTGTGGTCTGGTCCCACAACAAAGAAACATCCTAACACCCACTATAATTGGAAACAACTTTACAGATATGTACATTCTAGTAGCAGAAGCAGTTACATGATTCAGGAGGAGAGGGACAAGGAAAGGGCCAGGTCCAGATCCTGTGCACCAGCCCAAGGAGGTTCTTGCACACAGAAAACACACGGTGCTTGTGTTGGATAGAAGAGGCTCTGCCCCCTCTCCTCCCAGGTGGGCATCTCACTCTTGCCCATCCCCTCCGAGGCTCCCACTTAGCGGGGGGCAAAGGCTGCATTTGGAGAGCATCATAAGTGTCCTTGGTTGCTGCACTGAGCCCCTGAAAAAAGAGAAAACCAGAAAAACGTGAGGGATGAGTGCGAGTGCATGCTTCTTCCTGGCTGACTGGCAGCAACAGGATGGCAGGGGCTCAGTCAGGAGCACTAAGTCTGATTTTGTTTTTTCCCCTACAAAAGGTTTTTACTCCTGAGGGGATCTTTAGTCTTTGTGTGGTGCAAATGGCTATTACTTAACTGAAGGCAAGGTACATCCTGAATAATTATTATGAGAATATGACTACAGCAAATCATCCAAACTGGTTCTGCAGATCTTTGGAGTACATTTAATCTGTGTATTATTAAGAGCTAACTGATGCCAGGAAAGAGCATCAATAATTAAATGAACAGACATCAAATCATGAACTTTGTTCTCTGGATTTCTCCTCTTTGATTTGGAAGGGAGATCAGGTGCAGCTCTGGGTAAGTAAGTTGGCAGTGGGACCTCAGGTGGTTTTGAATCCCGGGAAGCTTCCCCTGAGAGCCCTTCCAGTGCTGCCCAGCCCTTTCCCTGGCAGCCTACTCGGGTAAGGCAGCTGTGCCCTGTGCTGCAGATCCCAGAGCAGGGGTAGCCAGGGCTTCCAAGAGCGAGGAGTTAGTGAGACACCTGGTGCCTGCTCGGGATATTTCCAGCTGCCTCTCACTTCTCTGTGCCCCTGACAGTGGATTTGCTACCCAGCCACTCGGGAGGACAGCTGAGGGGAGTGGCTGTGGGAGGTGGTGCCTACCTGGTAGAGACCTTCATTGCCTTTGCCTCGCCGCCTCTGCTGCTTTGGGAAAATCAAACAAGCACAGATTGATTAATGGGTGCTTTCCCGAGAATGCAAAAAGAAAGAAGCCCCTGAGCTCCCCCATGCTCTGCTGAGGGTGTACAGATGTACCAGCTGTGCACGGCCTGGACTCTCTGCTCTGCACAGGAAAGCACCTGCTAAGTCTGGACCAGCCCAGACATGCTGCTAGGGCTGTTAAGGAGAAAATAGAGAGGATAGGAAATAAAAACAAATTGATTTGGTTTGCTGACAGATTTTCCTGTCATACTGTTAGAATGTTGCTATTTCTTTGATTCACTGTATGTATAGAGATTTGGCAGCATTTCTGTAGACACTGATTATTTAGTAATAGATTGTATCACAAATGTGTCAAGAAGTAGTCCTTGTCCCAGTTAAAATTGCAGTAACCTATTAAGTGATCATATATTTGGAATGGGACAAGGGTTTTGGTGTTCTTGTCCCTCCAGAAACTCAAAAACACTCAAAAAACATGGTGCAACTTTATAGCCCCATAGCTCATAGACAGAGCTTGTCTCTGGCAGAGGAGCATTAGAATAAAAAAAGGGGAGAGACTAAATGTTGGTGTTGCTTCAGCGTTTCTCAACACTAAACTTTGTTTTGAAATGCCCCTTTTTTCATGTGTCAGAAGGAAATGAAAGGTTATATATATGACACTTTGACATAAAATAGAACCTGTGTAGGTCAGAGCAATTTTTCATTTTGCCATAAACAAGTGTCCCCAGATGCTTTGCTTTCAACACAAGCCCCCCTCCCCCAGCAGCTTGCTCACAGAGCTAAAACTCTCCCTCTGCTGTAGCTGGAGATGTGACTGACGTGTGCGCTACCTTAAACATTTAGGAGCAGAGCTGTGGGAAGGAGGATGTTTCCCCTATTCCTTGTCTGAAGTCAGGCACAAGGAGGGGCTGGTATTTGCTCTCCTGATCCTGGAACAGCAGCCAGTGGAGGGGAAACCATAAACCTGCAGCTCTGAACTGCTCTGGAGAAACACGCCCCAAAATCTTCCAGTGTTTCTGGACCATTGCAGCACTTGACTCCAGACCTTCCTCCAGCTGTTCCTCACCCATCTCACACCCTCTGCCCCCTCAGCCAGGGCATCTCTCAGGGGTTTTCTTCCCAAAAGCTGAACTGTTTTCTGTTGCCATATTTTCATCAGGAAGGAAAGTAAGACTCACCTCTCCCTTCATTCCAATCTCACTGTACGCATCACCCATCTTGTCCTTCTGCAGTGACTGCAGGCAGAGGAGGAAAGGGTCAGTGTGACAACAGAAAAGCCAAGCCAGCCCCTGGGTAGCCACATTTAAAACCAGCTGATCTCAGAGCATCTCATTCAATAGCAGTGAAGGTCTTGGAAACAAGCTCGTTTCTCAAGCCCCCAGGACCCAAGTTAAAACACGAGAATCAGCATTCTTGTATCTGTGCTTTGGAGCACAGACCACCCCATTTAGCCAGAGTGAAATCTACTCAATCAAGAGGTTCCTAAGCAGCCTCTCTTAGATGCACTGGCATTTGGCCTTTGCCAGAGAGCAGTCACAGGGCCTGGAGTCCATGCACAGGAAATCCTGCAGCAGCAATCACATGGGATGAAGGTTGGTTAGTTACTAGCATTAGGCATTAGCAGGTATCTTGATCCAAGCTCTTTCCCACATCTCCACCATGTTTTCTTCCTCGCTCAGAATTGAGCAGAAATTTTCTAGCAAAAACATATTATCTGGGGGGAGAGTTGGGTGGAAGGGAAGACTTAAGAAGCAGCTGTTGAGTTTTGAACCACAGCTGAGATTGAGGGGACTCTCCTATGAAACAGCATCTCCTGTTCCCAGCCATCCCTCCTTCTGCTCCTTCCAGAGTGCTCTACTCACAGTGTAGACAGTGTCCTGAGGGTTCTTTCTCCTCTGCTGTAAAACAGAAGAAAAAAGTTGCCCATACATTGCACTACCAGCATCCTCCACCACCTTGTGTGTGCTTGTGCATTTGCTCGGTGGCACAGCTACGGCTGTTTGGACTTTCCCCGCCCATTCCAGTCCATCTTGCTCTGTTCTGGGGAAAATTTATTTCATTTTAACAATGGGTAAAACTTAGTTCTCCCCTGCTCACTCCCTACAGCTGTCACCTGCTGATGCAGGAGGTTTTCCCTCCCTTTTCCTTTGAAAGTGATGGGTTCTGCAGCAGACAGGGTTGTTTTGGCTGCTGCTCTGCTTTGCGGGCGCTCGTTTGATGGCATCAGAGGCAGCGAGCTCCGTGCAACACCCACCGCTGCCGGGCCTCCTCCGCATCCGCCCCGGGCCCGGGTGTCACTACCCCCGGCGGGCTGCGAGCTCCCGGCCGAGCGGCGGGGGCCGACATCAAAGCGGAGGGAAAGCTTCGCTCCTGCCCGCCGGGTTACGACACAAATCGCGATGTTCCCTGCCCAGGAAGGCGCTGGGGTGGCTGCCGTTTGAGCGGCGCTGTGACACGGCGTGGGAGGCTCCGGAGCAGAGGACAGAGATGCACATGTGCCGGGAGGTTACCTGGTGTCTCCCGCCCAGCTCGGGGTCTGCTCCTCGCTTTCCTCCCAAAACGTCGTAATCGTCTCTGTGCCCGCGGGAGAGCTTCTGAAACGGGAGAGCAAAAGCAGTGGGTGCACACCGGGATAATGAGATCATAGATTTACCACAGAAAAGAAAAGAAACCCAGCTCAGCTCACAAGGACTAAAATTGAGCTGGAAATTCTTTTTAATCCCTAATGCAACTGTCGAGGAAAAATGTCTACATTTAAGTCATGCCAGCTGTTGCATGAAGAACCTTTCCTAAGTGGAAATAAGTTGAAAACTGGAGAGCATTAGGGGGGAGGGACTTTGACTTTCATGCTTTCTCTCCTGCTGGAGAGTGAAGATCAATGACCTTCGTTTTTCTTGCAGAGCTACCCATCTAAATTTGCATCAAGAAATTTTATGCCCGACACAATTCTTAGCTGGGAAAGGTTACCTTGGACAAGGGCAAAGGAGAGATTTCAGGGCAGAGTAACACAGCTAACAGAGTGCTATTAGAAAGGTGTCAGGCTACACTTAAACTGAAAAGCAATTGCATTAGTGTTCATACATTACAGAGTTAAACAGAACTCATCACAGGATGTGGCTATGGTCAAAAGCGTGAGAAAAAAAAATTAAAAGCCAACTAGACATAGCAAAAATAGCTGGAGTTTAATGCTGCCATGAGTGAGCAATTTATTGAGGAGGGTCAGGCTGGATCTTATCTCTGTCCTCTTCCACTGCCTAAAGATGCTGCCCATGGTCAGGGCACAGGACAAGGTCCAACTCTGGCATGATGATCTGATACAACAGGGCTTGCTGTGGGGCACCAGGAAAGCTTGGGAATGGACGCACAGGGGCTGTGGTGGCTCAGGCTCCACACCCTTGAGAGCGGAAGAGCTGCAAGTGCCCAAAGTCAGCTCCACAGCACTCTGACATTTGCCCTTTGCCCAGCCCACATCCAACAGCAGCAGCAACAGGGGCAGTGGCTGCACACACCCCCAGAGCTCTCACGGGCCTGTTTGTTCCATGGGGCAGCACAACAAACAGCCTGGGCTCCTGCCAGCCTAGAGCTCAGTGGGCCAAATCAGGAACCAACAGCCCAAAGACCTCTCCAGCATCTGGCCAGAGTGGTGACACCAGACACCGCCCCTGCAAGGTTTTACCTTTCCTCCTTACAGCTGCCATGCTGCACACGTGTACAGCATACCCATGAGCTGGCTCATCCCAAGTTTTTCTGAGCAGCAGGCAGTTCACTGCCTCTAAGTGCCCCAACAGGTCTGTCTGGATGGTGGATTAGAAAACAAAGAGCAGCAGTTACTCACGTTGTACACGTCATCCTGGCCTGGTCGCAGCTGTGGTTCAGAGGCCTGGCTGAGCTGGAGGAGAGACCATGCCATGAGCAGAGACACAGTGGCTCCCTGAGTCCTCTCCTTCCCTCTCTCCTACCAGTTACTCTAATCAGAAACAGGGCATCCCACAAGCAGCTCCCTGTGGGGCTGCAGGCAATGCAAACCCCTCCTGCAGTGGCACTTTTATCCATTCAGTCATTTTATTTCACGTAACACCAGCTCACAAACATCTGAGTTTGTTTCCTACACACCTGCCCTCCTCAAATTTTGTCTCTCCATTCTCTTCCTGTCATAATCTTGTGCCTCCCTGGGACTTCAGTTCTCCAGCTGCCTGCAAAGCTGTTGGGCTTCTTGCAGGGAATCCCTGCACCCCTCAGGAGCAGCACTTGGCTTTCAGGGCTCTGGTGCACTCACAATAAGTTGATGTGAGTGGCAGCTCACTAAGAGGTAAAGGATTATCCCTTCTGTAGCTGCTCTTTGGCTCAGCTACTCACAATACTTATGAGCAATCAATTGCTAAGCCAAAATTTCCAGTAAAAAGGGGCAGTTTTGGGTCGATGAGAGCAGCTACTTTGTGTTGTAGTGTTTGAAAAAAAACCCTGTCAAACTACATTCTGTATTGATTTACTCTTGAGTTATTATCACATTCAATTCCTTATTAAAAGGAACATCCTAGCTCAGTCTATATTTAGGCATAGAATCATGTTTCTAGCAATTACACAAGTCCTCTCCTGTGGTTGTTTGGGTTATATTGTGTGCATCATCACACTCAGTATCAAAGATGCCTGAATTAAGACATTTTAATACGTCCTTCACAAGCTTGCCATTTTGCCTGTATTTTCTGTGTATTCCCTCCTCTCTTTCCAATGACAAAGCAGGAGAAAAAAACCCCACATCACTCTTGATCAGTCACTTCCTCTCTACCAAATCCAGAATCTCTGATGTGTCCATAAGTGTAGCATCAAAACACCCTCATATACTCTTCCCCCCTCCATTCATGAACCTTTGGAAAGAACTACCGCAGGTTGCTCTAGTGGACACAAGAAACACAGTGGAGAAAAAAAGAAAAAAAAAAAAAAGAGAGAAAGAAAGCAAAATAATAGAAAGGTCTTATTTTAAGAGATGGTTCCCCTCCACTCCCACTTTCCAGCCCGGCTCAACTTTCTTACACCACCAAATCCAAACGCATCTGTGTTGGGTTAGACTGACCTTTGCCTTCACAAAAAGGGCTGTCATGACCACTGCATAAATGAAGAGGAATCCATCCAGCATGTAGCAGAGCCTGGGATCTGTGAGGCCAAGAACTGATGCAGCATCTGCACAAAAATACCACATACATCAGCAAACAAAGTCCTTTGTGTCACTGGGTGCTTGGCAGCATAAATGTGGTACTGCTGCTTAGCACTCCATGGAAAAATAACAGTGTGAGGGCAGCACTGCCCCTTTGCAAAGGAGATGGAATTCTGAATATAATAATTATAGCATTCATCTGGTCAAAAATGGACCATGGCAAGTGCAGCCTTCTCTCTAAACAGGTTCAGTTAAACCAGACCTCAGCCAGCTGAGAGTATCTCCGTGGACAGAAATGTTTGCAAACTCCCCCAACTAACACAGGACATTTATTTTCTGGGAAAACTCAGCAGCATCTGCTGCAGGGATTCATCACTGGCCCTGGTTAAGGCTCCCTTCATCAAGAGTATGTGAGAAAATACATCTGTTTGGACAAAATTATAGGGGAGGGCTTCTCAATTCTGCATTAAATGTAAAGAAAGAATGACACCATCACATTCAATGCTCCAAGACTAACTTGGACCCATTGTCCCTCATGTTTTCATGTGACTCCTAAAAAGGGAGTCTCCATCTTTTCAGCCACCATTTAAATATTTAAACACTGACCACACCCAGCAGGACACCTTAATATTGTTGGGTTTCAGCAGATAATCCTGATAAAACTGCCCCATATCAGTTCATAAAGATGTAGAAAGTTCACAAAGTATAGCTAAAAAAAATCAAAGGCTAGTAACTATTGATTCGATATGCAGCTCCAGGTCCATCCCCCAAGGAAAATCTGCATTGCACAGTGATATAAAAACCAACCAACCAACCAAACGCCTTAAAATTAATGAGTTGTGCTTTGTGCAGATTTGGAGGGGGTTCAAAGAAGAAAGACAAAAATTATCAATAACCTGTAAAGTCCTTTGATGAAGATAACCAATCACTGTTCCCACTGACAGCCTCACACACCCAGAAAAAATGCCACAGAGTAGATTTGTTTGTTTGTCTGAAGTAGGAGCTTGCATTCATTTTTTCCTAAATCATGCACTTAGAAACAAATCCATGGAAATAAATTGAGATCTTAGATGTTTTTCCTTCTTCCTCCCTCTTTTTCTATAATTTTAAAAATTCGGTTCAAAACACTTTATGAAAAATACCCTTCACCACATTTCCTCAGGACTATAAAATTTCATATATATGGGCTAAACAGAGAGAGAGAGATTACATTATTTGCCCAACATTGTATATTAAACCAACAGGGAAGCTGAGATTATCTTCCCAGAGCTTTTCTTCCAAACAGTTCACTGAACAGTATTTACACCAACCTGGAGGCCTCTGAGATGCTACTGAAGGCAGCATTTTTGGGTACTCTTTGGGTACCTGGCCATGAATCCCTTCTTATTGTACCAAAGCCAGGCACATTCACACAATCATCTCAAGTCCAATATTTCTCCAGCACCAATAAAATCCCCAGACTAGGAGGAGATGAAGCAGGAGGCATAGAGGACTGTGGAGGAGATGTCAGCAGTGCAGGGGATTTAGCTGTGGCTCTGTGCTAACCGTGGTCAGCCTTGGCTGACTCTGCAGAGCCAACCAGGTGCCCACAAGGTGCTCATGTGGGGCAGCCTGGCCTCCAGCATCCCAGGTAATGGATCAAAGCTCTTCAGTGAGGGAAGGCCTGCTGCTCTGGCTGTTATTGTTCCTGGAAAAACAAGTTTTGAGACAATGAGAAAGCCCAAGGTTCAGGGAAAAAAAAACAAACCCAAAACGATAAAATGAATAGAATTATTAGGGTGGGAAAAGACCTCTGATATTATCAAGTTCAAAATTCAGCCAAATACCACCGTGCCCACTAAACCATATTGTCAAGTGTCACATCTATTAATTTTTTGAACACTTCCAGGGATGGTGACTCCACCATTTCCCTGGGGAGCCTGTTTCAATGCTTAACCCCTCTTTCAATGCAGAAAATATTCCTCTTGTCCAGCCTGGTGCAGCCTGAAGCTACTTCTCCATGTCCTATCTGTTAGTTCATGTTATTTCCTTCCTCAATACTGTTTGACTTCTGTATTCTTAAACCAAACAAAACGTAGAAAGCACTTTCTAAATAATAATCTGCGAAGCAGGTTTCTGGATTACAAAGTGAGAGGCAAAGGCAGAAGGTACAAAGCCTATTGAAAGAAAGGTCAAAGAGATAGCAAGCACAAGGAACAAGTGGCAGTTAAAACAGTTGCCATCCATTCAGGTGAACAGGACCAGTTTAGGTTTTTAAATCACCAGAGGAGGGATTACTGCCTCTTCAAAACAGAAGGCCAATCCCTTAGGCACCACCAAAATGTTCTTTCTGTCCCTCATCAGCCTCTGGGGGCTGAGGCCAAGGTCACAGGGGATGAGCTGATGATGTGAGCTGGGCAGAGCAAAACGTGCAAGGCCTGAGGGAGCAGTCACACTCAGCTGCCTCACACAAAGTAAAGCTCAGAAAGCAAATATTTCACTGATGATTCCCACTCCGTTAACCTCACAGGTTACCCAGTGCCTACTGGGAGTTGCACAGCGTCTTTCCAATATTCACACACCAAAACTGAGAGGAGACAGTCACTGAGTAGAGCACTGCCCAGGTGGCCAGCCCTCCTCAACCCCAATTCCCTACACCTGGAACTGTCAGCAGCTGTGCTTCTACCCCTGAGCAGTTTCTTCCCAGCACCTCCTCTTCCCAAAGCCTGGACTTTGGTTCCCCCCTTTTCCCTGCTCCCACCCAGCAGTGCAGCCCTGCTCTCCTGCTGCTGCAGGTCCCTGCACTCCGACATCTGGACCCGAGTCTGGCATCTCCCTCATCCTGCTCCACACTCACACCCCCAAAGCAGCTCTGCCAGCACCTCTGCAACAACCCCCTGTGGCCTCTTACTTTCTGAAGTATGGGCAAAGGAAAAAAAAAAAAAAAAATGCAATTCAGAACTGTTGTGGACAAGCAAACCAGTGGTGTGAGGCCAAGAGCAGCCCCAGGAGCCGAGGGGAGGAAGGCTGGGGCCGGCGAGAGAGGCTGCGCTGCGGGCACCCGCCTCGGAGCCCTGCGTGGTTTCACAGCCTTCCCAGCCCCTGCCTCAGGCCCAGCACCGACTCTCCTGCACAGGGCAGCAAGCTTGGCTTCAGCCACCTGCCCTCACTGCTGCTCCAGTCCTGGAGAGAGGCAGGGAGTGCCAGAAGCCACGTCCAGATGCTGTTGCCCTGCTCCAGAATGTGACATGAGGGAGGGACGCTGCACTCCAAAGCTGGCTTGGGGTCTGATCCACAGGGCTGGCCCAATGCAGCCAGTACCAATGGGGATCAGCTGAACTGAACCACTGGAACATGGCCTGGACCCTTGAAACATTCCAGAACATTTCTTTTTACTAGGATTTTCTTCCTCTGATGTTTTTAGTGTGTATCTGGATTGGGTTAGACCATGATTCCTGATAATAGTTTGAGAAACAGACCGTAAAAGCTGAATTACTTGTAAATCCACATCAAATCTGTCCACCATAAAATTTTTTCTCTTCCATGGCCCTTATTAAATGATTCATTTAAGGGTTTTACATTTAGGGGTTACCAAAATTCAGCAACACACCCATAAATGAAGTGTTTTATCTTCCTGGAAACCGAGTTTCTCTGTGAAGCCTATGAAAACCAATCCCAGCATGGAGATTTATTGATGCAACTGTGGTTACATACAAAAGGTGTTTAAAGGCAGATTATGTAAGGGCCTTCTCCCAACAGCCCAGAGCTGCCACAGCTGCTTGCTGGGGCCAAGCAGGCAGCTTTTCTCAGGCACCACCATCTTCCACCAGCAGTGATCCCTGTGAATCTGAATTTCTGCATTTACCTCACTTCTACCCATTATCATCCAAGAGCCTCCTGCTGCAGCTTTGTGTTTCCAGACCCCCGTGGAGACAGAATTCCACAGCTACAGGTGCCACTGCCACATCAGGCACCTAGCAGCCTCTCTCTCTGGAGGCTGACAGCAGGGACATGCTGGGTGTGATGGGTCTTGCCTCACTGCTGGTGTCTGAGAGCAAAATTCTGAACCCAAGAGAGCCCCCTGGGCTCGGGGCAGAACGAGGAGAGAGATCAGTACCCTGTGTGGTGCTTCACTTCAAATGTACACAGCCCTGCAGCTGAAAAGACAGCCCAGACTAAATGCCTACAAATTAGCCAGCTAAAATTATTACAGGTAACCCTGTTCATAAAGAATGTATCTGTCATGTGATTTGTTTATATTTCTATATTTCTATGGGTTTTACTCATAGATATAAACAACTAGCAAACCTGTGTCACTCCAGGGCTGAAGAAGCAGAGGCTGAATTCTCCTTCACTTGCAGAAGGCAAAGGCTCAGTTAATCAGTCATCAATATTCCATCACATATTTGTGAAACGCAGCATGGCCCAAAGCAAAGCTCATGCCCTTGAAGTTCAGCATTAGAATTTGTTGTTGTTTTCAGAGGAAACTGCTGATAGGATGAGGATTCAGGTTACAAGACCAGATGCTGGGCAGCCCAAATAATTACATTTAGAAAGGAAAGTATTTTAGGCCATTAACTTCCACTTTTTACATCAATGAATGTTAGCCCTATGGAAAATCAAGGTAAGGTGCTTTAGGATTCTTGTGAGCCCTCTGTAGTCCCTTTAGGATTGTTTTCAGGGAGGCACTAACACAAAGTTCAAATAATTCAAGTTTCCCTCTGATTTATTTCCTTCCAAAGGAGGAAAATATTATAATGCCACAAAGGGTTAAACACTGGTGTTCCTGTACATGACAGGGAGTTTGGAACTAGATGATCTTTAAGGTCCTTTCCGACCCAAACTTTTCTATGATTCTATGATTTTCTAGCACATCAAGGAATAAAGACTATTAAGAGTCCAGAGTACTGTAACAGGAGCAAGACGAGTAGATCTCCAATAGCTGTTTGGTATGTGGAAGAGGAAATGTGCAGAAAACAATAAATTATCTACCTTTTCAGTCTGAAGGTGAAGGAGATTAGCTGTGAATAGATAATTAAATAAGGCAGCCTTTCACCCTCCAAATCCTTCCTGAGCCTCGTCAGAAACAAGAAAGGAGGGGAGTGCCTTGCTCATCTCTGGAAGGGGACTCCTTGCTTCATCAAAACAGTCAGTCATTCTCAGAAAAAGCAACTGCTTTCACTTCTCAGTTTAGCAAGGACTCGGTGCAAAGGGCTTTCCTGAAGGAAGCCTGATGTTGCCTCCTAGAGACAGCAAAGCATGCACAGGGCAACTGCAGACGTGGATATCCAGCAAGCTGGGCTGACAGATGCACCCTGTGCACCTCTTTCAGCTTTTGTAGGGGGTTTAGATTAGGCACAAGTGCTTTTACTCCACCCATCTTCATCAGGAACAGCAGAAGTTTAATTCAGTTAATGCAAAAGGTGTTCCCCTCTGTAAATTTCCTAGAGTCTAATTCAATCTGGTGTTAAGTGTATGAAGAGGCAAGAATTATTATTCAAATGCTTCTAGGTCACTTAGCCTTTGCCTTGCCCTACCAACTCTGTCCCACAGCAGTAACTCACCCCAGACTGATTTACTATCAGGTGGCCTTTTCATTTCAGCTCCTACAACCCCGTGCACATGACAGAGGACTACATAAGAGAACAGCCTCCTTGTCTCCCCGGGAATCCCAAAGAGACTTCACACTGCAAGGCTGAAGGGAGCGACACCGACGCAGGCACAAGATGCTGCTGATCACAATCAGATGCGTTTCTCTCTTCAGTGAGCACTTCACAGAGTGGTAGACCTTACCCCAGATACTTTAAATTAGCATTTTTAAGTTAGACTTTACAGCTAGCTCACAGCTCATAGCTCCAGTAATCAAATCTACTGGTAACATGAAGAACAATTCCCAGCCACGAGATTTATAAGGCATTCCCATTCCCTTTCATCCTAGTGTCAAAACTTCCAGAAGTCATTGAGCTAATGGGGGCTATCCCACCTGGTGGGAACTGAATGCAGAGGAGCACAGCCCAGCAAGAGCCTCACCAGGGCTGTTGTCTCAGCCTGAGCTTGACTGCAACTCTCTTGATTTGCTGCAAGCGGGGCAGTAAAAAAATCCCTCACAAGAACACAAGCTAAGGGTGGAGGTGCTGGAGAGAGAATTGCAGCTACATTTACAGAGAACAGTCAGCCCATGAGCAATTTCTTCCCCTGCAGCCAATATGGACCAAAGCTGGGACAATTGCAGGAGCCATCCCTGATGTTTGGCCAAAACCATGCCTGGGCACCCATCACAACTAATCCTACTGGAATCATATCTGGGTCTTTTTTATCTTTTTCTAGGATAAATTTCCATCTAAACTCACCATAAGCACCAGATCTAACTAGCGCCAAAAGAGCCAGAGTTGAGAAGGACACCAAACCCCCAGCAATGAAAGCCATCCACTTTTTTAGGTCAAGTCCATAGCAACACTTTTCAAAACCCAAAACCCAGACAGCTGTCATTCAACTTTTTCAGCACATTTCTCATACAATATTTTTCAGCAGGTAAATGACTGAATCATAGGGAAGACAGACACACAAGGCAGAAAAGTGATGGGAAGGCTACAAGATTTACTTAAGCAGGACAACTAGGAGCAGATTGTTTTAAGGCTAGCAAAGCTTCAAGATGTTTTCACTGCAACGAAGCTCGTGGGGTGAAGAAATTCCTGGAGAAGCTTTGTTGTGAGGGAGGGAAATAGTTAAATCTCCTGCAGATGCAGTGGCTGGGGCTCTCGGGCAGGAAGGAGAGGTTACACCGGCCCCAACGGCTGGGGCTCTGAACGCTGCAGAGCTGCAGGGAGAGGTTTCAGAGCAGTCCCCTGCCACTGACCCACTTAGCAGAGAGAGGTGTGTGTCATGTCCTGCCTCTGCCAGAGCGTGCACAAGCGAAAAAAAAAAAAAAAAAAAAACAACCTTCCACTGTGCAACAGCAAGTTAGGTACAGAGCAGATAGATAGGGTGATTAAGGATTTGGGTTAATATTAATTCCCTGCATATTTTTCTTGCAGCGTTGCTCCACAAAGCTTAGCAATAATGATATTAAGACCACTGGGGAATACTCCCCTCTGAAAAGAGCACATGAAGCATTTCACAGGCCTCGTAGAAAAAGAGCCAGTGGAGGAGCTCTCACAAAATGGAAATATCACAACAAACTTTGCAGCGTCCTCGATGGACTCCTTCAGCAAAGGGGCTCAGAACAAACCAGAACTCCTTGGACCCTCACACCTTCCACTTAAAAAAAAAAAAAAAATTGCTTCTTCCACCTCTGGAATGCCCTTCCTCTGATTTGGGAGCGTCCACATTTCCACAGCATGTTGCAACTACACAGCTAAAATTTTATTGGCAGAGCAAAGCACTGCTGAAGAGAAAGGGCTTTGTCATGGATCTGCAAGTGGGGCACGGATTTATTTATCCCTATTAACACCTATATCAGGTGACAAAACTGTGGCTGGTGCATCTCCACTGCTGCATTTTAAGAGCCACCTGAAGGACTACACCCAAATTTAGAGCCCCTTATCTCAGATGGCATTACAGGATAAGGGTGAAAAAAGTAATGCATTTTGAAACACATCTTCTTGCACATAGGTAGGAAATGGCAAGAATGAAGAGCTTATATATAAATTTTGACTGAATTAAAGGCTGTTAGAAAGCAATACAATCCCTGTGCACGGTGGGAAAAATAGGAGGAAAGAATTTCCTTATCATTAATGACTTTATGTAACATCTTTATTTCACCTACTGTAAGATAAAAGTAATACATTCACTGTCAAAAAAACTGAAGTGCTCTCAAAAGCTCAGGCACTGGAAGCTGGTACCTCCTTAATTGCTTTCCTGTGGAAACAGACTTGTATGAAAAAAATCCAAAAACCCAAAGAAAACAACCCCAATCTCTCATCACAGAGAAAATTTCCTGTTTGTTTACACTATGAGTTCAAACCATTCTGTGGCAATATTTGCAACTGAGGTGAAGTAATTATGATTTACCCACTGCATGCAACTAATATTAAAATTTGTCAAGTTAATTCCAGTAATTACTTGGGAATACATTGAAAATCTGGAAAGGTGAGCTATCATGAGTAATTTAAATTAATTTCTTCCACAGCACTATATTTACCCTATTGTTTTTTCTTCAAGATTTTTGTTAAAAGATTTTTGAGAAATTTAGCAATGATAAATCCTATTCTGTTGCTTACGACTAGATTAAGTTTCATTTTGTTTTCCTGGAGGAATGGTACAGAGGATTTAGATCCCTTGTATTTATTCTTTCCATCTTAACATAGACAAGCAGCTCTCAGCCACTTACCAGATATATTTTACAGAACATTTCTGTTCATACCTTCAAGTTTCAGAGCACCTATCTGAAGCAACCACTTGAGATGGGATATTATGTTGTCTCTGATTTTTCTCACTCCAACTAATTTTGTAAGTGTAGAATCATGCACTTGTACTGCCACTGCACTCATCTAATTGCTTGTCAGTCTCATAAAACATTCTCCTTTTAAGATCTTTAATGCTGCTCTAAAATGGATGAAAATTTTGAAATTATGTTTACTTTAAACAGCCCCTCTCTCCCACAAAAAGCAGATTGGGAAGCCTCTGGGATGTGGAGATAAAAAGTCTGTGTGGAAACTGTACTTGTTTGCTTTCTGTGTGCAGCTGAGATGGATTTAGAATGCAAAGGAAATTTATATGAGCTCCATTTTTCATAGCGCTGGGAGCTTAGGTCAGCTTTATTGAAAGCACAGTTTGGGAAAGTGCAGTCACAGAACTGCTGGATGAGGTGAAAAATTGCCAAGTGATCAAATGCCCACAGAAAATAAATTTTCTCCTAAAAGGATCCTTAGTGTTTAATTTACTTTTTGTACTCTCTAAGAAAAAGCTTTCTTCTATCCATTACAAGTTTTTCTTGCCAGGGAACCCTTCATTGTGTGTTGTACTACCTAAAATATGTAACAAAAAAACTGGGGGGCCACACAATGCATGGGCTTGTACAGGACAAAATACTCTCCTCCCTTAATACAAATGTTTTCCTGAGATTAGCTGTGATTAATCCATAGTTCATTCACACCTGGACTTGGTGTGTATTCCTAATAGGACAGAGGGGAAGAGGGAAGGTACCAGGGACCTACTTCGAGGTGCTTTGCAGTGGCCTCGTCTGTGCTGCCAGGAGTTTTTGGCACATGCAAGCCTGGAATTAATCCCAAAGTGTTATCCCACATAATTACCCATTAAATGTGCATTAATTATTTCAGTCTATCCCTTGAAATCCATTTGGAGAAGCTGCTCTGTTTTTACAGACAAAAGAAGGGAAGCTATGGGGGCCGATAGCACTCACGAGGACTGTGCTGGGGTTTATCGCATCCAAACGGAGGAAGAAACGCAAGTGAATGTAAACAAATGTCCCAGATTTCTGCCCAGTAAAGAGCAGATTCCAAAATGGATGAATTCATTCCCCACACCACTGATTTCAAACTAGCAAAGGCCATTTAACTCAATGAGAACAGGTTCAGCCACAGAGCAGACACACGCACACCTTCAAAGAAGCACAAGAAACAGGGAGTGTGCCTCAATAATTAAAAGATAAATGCAAATGTTTTTTCTAACACAATATTCATTATACAATAAATATTTACTCAATCTAACAAATTTAATTTTGAAGAGTATGACACTACACAATTTTTTTTTCTGGAAAATAAACCTTTTCATGACTCTTTAAATTCACAGTATTCTACCCTGCTTTCAGAGTAACCTGACAGTTTGTTCTTCTGCAAATTCATTTTCACATGCCTACACAATAGAAGTCAGAAAAAAAAAAATTGCCTCTGAACCCTTTAATTTAAAAAACATTATTTTTCTAGAAATAGATCCCAAAGCTGTATTTCAATTTTAGCAACAAACATTATCAGTGGTTTACTCCAAGTCTGTTGCAAGAGCTACATTAGAATTATTTACTACAACGCGAAAGAGCAGGAGGGGCTGGATGGTTCAGCTCATTGCACAGCTCCAAAATTATATATTTAACTCTCCAAACATTTCTGCATTTCCACTGAAGAAGAGCACAGCACATGCACAGAATACAAAGGTCTAACGAGAAAGTCTATGCAAATAAAGCAAAAGAAGTCTGGCTTTGTAACCTGCTCTACCTGATACCGTTTAGGATATAAAACTGGTTCACCAAAAATGATAGAAAAATAAAATCACTATGTATTTCTCCTGTCAGTCGATTTTCTGCTTGGACAGGACAAAAAAAGTAATTTCCTAACAGATTCCATGCACCTGAAATTTATCGAGCACGACAGCATCCACTGCCACATAGTGGGTTTTTATCTAAATTAAATTTTATCTAAATTAAATTATGTAGTGATGTAGATACAGCTATAGAGCAAACATTATCTTAATTAATTAATTTCATTTCATAAAGATCCATTTAATTTCATATTCTGGAGAAAACAATGAAATATAAACAGTGAAATCTAAGCAAAACTGCATTGACTTTAGACAATTCTGTTTTACCAAACTAGTGCCACAAGCCACCTGAAGCCAAATTTCCCTGCTAGCTAGACCCATCCTCGTCCAGTGTCCCACTGTTAAATATCTCACTCTTGTAAGTTTATGATCAGAATAAAAGTCCCTAAAAGAGAAAAAGTCTGACCAGCTGGGACAGAGAAAATCTGTTTCGTTATTTGATTACCATGCTCTCAATTGGTAATCCAAACACTACGGTTTTCAGACATAGTTTAAAACAATAAAAGCAATTTCTTCTCTTTTCCCTATCACATTTCTAACAGGTAGAATGGTAAATGGTAGCATAAAAAGTAGCAGCATAAAAAGTTAAAAAATACTTATCAGACCCTATGCAAAATTATTATGTACTTACTCTTTAGAAGCAGAAACTGAATGACAGTTTTATGCTGCTATTTATAATCTAGGTAAAGCTAAATAAAGTATAACCCTGAACATACTGCTTCACTTAAAATTCTCAGCTGACTACGACACAGCCCCCTCTTGGTGGGTTGTTCAGAGATTAGTATTTCTGCAGATTTTAAGAGATTAAATTCTGCAGCTGGTTATGCTACCTGCAAAATAACTCGATATCAGATACTGGGCATAGCTAGAATTCATGCACAACCAGTTTGTAATTCAAGACACAACTGTATAATTAAGACTTTTCAAAAATCATACTTCAAAATTAGTTGTACTTTCAGTTTTCTGGGAAGTGTCAGTATGTCATGTTTTAAAAACAAAATAAACTCTGCCATTTGAAATTCTCTTAGCAGAGTACTGGAGTTGGAGTGAAGAGGGTACATTTATCTGTTTGCATACAGACTTGCTTCTAATCAGGAATCTCCTTCTGTAAACTCAGAAAGATCAAGTTCTACTGGCAGATGGACAGCTTTAATTTTACCATCCACAAAGTTACCCAGCAGTGCTGAAATCAATAATAAAAACTCTAAATAATGTTAACAACACGTGTGGATCAACTTGTGAACTCCTGACTCCCCAAAACCCTAAGTGACTACTGATTTCCACAGAAATGTTTTATACTTAATCTGATGTGGTGGAGTCTGATGGCACCAGCATTTTCATGGAAATAATGCACAGTCATTTTGCTCAATGACTACTCACTTTACAACTGAATAAGCAAAATTGATCTCCTTATCTTCAATCAAGATTTGTATTTTATTTTTATTACTGAGCAGAAGTGTAAAAGTGAAAGAAGTCAGTTCCACATGCTGCTTGCAATATTACAGAGAATTTAGCATTACTCTCCCGGTTATTCTGGCCAAGTTCCTCAAATCACAAATGCACCATTAGGTCAAAAGAGAACCCCAGCAGTTTCTGCAAAACCATGCCTGACCTTATTTTAAAATATTTAAAAAAAAATTTAGGTCATGTAGAAATCAAAATCTATAGCACAAGCATGGAGGTGATTATAAGGAGTTGAATTCAAATGATCCTACTCAAACAACTGAGTACTTGTAAAAAGGCCAAGAAAGTGCATTTTATGCAGACAACCTTAATGGCGGGAAATGACAGAAAACAAAGTGATGTCATCAAATTATTTCCTACAGTTACCAGAGTGTAACTGTACCAGTGCTGATCTATTTGTAAAATCACTCTGGGCTGTGAAAAGTTAGACCAAATAGGACTTTGAGCAAGAAAAAGTACTGGCAGTGTAATGGTGTTCTCAGTGTTTGTCAGGAAAGTTCAGGGAGGAACAGAAAACCCGGAGCCATGACATCAGCCAAGGACACTCTTTTATGTTTGCTGCCCCCCTGGGCATTGCATACCAGACACTCTCCAGGCTGGTTTTAATAATAGCTTTATAGCCACAGTTAAGGAGAGAATGACTGCTTTATTATCCTTTGCAGACAGATAAATCACGTTTCTTACACCTAGCTAACTGGCTCACCTCTGTGTTATAGCTTTCCATCCTGACCACTAATTGTCTTTTTATCAGACAATTTAATTTGTTAATGATGCACTCCTCTTTGTACAGCCCATACTACAGACACCATATGACTTACCTTTGCCTGTCTTTTACATTCTAGATGTGCTGTACTTTGGTCAGAAAAGATCAGGTCTGTGTTTCAGCGTGGATCATACAAATCAGAGCTTGATGCCACGCTCTCAGAAAAACAAATGCCTTTTCTTGCTCCAACACCTTGCTGCTGCATCCCGGTGCAGCCCCAGAAAATCCCCCATCGTTTACCACAGAGCAGCTGCACAAAACCAGCCAGGCCATTCCGGGAATTGCTCAGGAGCTGTTTGCCCAGCAGGCCACCTGTGATTTTTCTGGTTTATTCTGGCCTGCCAAGGGGCAGGACATGGGCTCAGTGGAGGAGGAAGCCTTCTCCCTGTGCCTGCTCCCCTCCAGCTCTGCACAAGCTGACTCTGGGCCCCATTGCCACAACACAGGCTGGCTTCTTCTGTCAGAAATCTCCATCCTTTTTGTCTCTTCGGTCAGGTTAATATCACTAACCATTTTTTTTCCCCCTTTCCTTCAACCTTTCTTCCTTGTTCAAAACAACTGATTTCTGTGAGACCTTTGAGTATTTTGAAGATCTGACTGTGAAGCTGATTATGAAATGGCTGGAACATTTTACAGAGATATGTTCTCCTGCTGAGACATTCTTGGGGGCCATGCTTGCCTGCCTGACAGCAACCACAAGATCCATGCCCACGGAGTCCCTTTCACTTGTAAACTGTGGTGACAAAGCCAAGCTCCTGGTCCCTCACTCATGCACAGCCTGGCCCCCTCAAAGCACGACGTGACACTTCCCTTCGACAGATACGGATCTAACCCCCACACACCGCCCAGGCAAAAACACATCTGAGACTCTCCTGAGCTCAGACAACCAATGCCAGGTGTGTCTGGGAAAGCACTTGCTCAGAGCAGCTGAAAACTCTAACTGAGACAGAAATTGTCACCTTGAAATAAAGTAAGTGTAGGAGCAGACTTTATAATTTCAGGGCTCTTCAGCCTCTCTTTTTTTACAGCAGGAATAAAAAAAAAAAACAACCAACCTAACAAAAAAGAAATTGACTTGAACAGGGCAAGACCTTAAGTCTGGGTCGCAGGTATCATTTCCCCAGACTTGAGACCTTAAGAGGACTGAGCAAGCAAGCAATCCTCTGAGAACAGCCAGACAGGTGACCCCAGGGATGCCAGAAGCAGCAGCAACATCTGGGATCAGCGTCCCTCCCCTGCTCCGTGTCAGACCCCGCAGAAAGAACCAACCAAAGAGGCGCCAGCCAACCCCACTACACAGCATGAGCAGGGACTGTTTTCCTTTGAAGCACCTGGCTCCAAAGAAAGCCCTTTTGACACCCTCCAGGCAATACGTGTATGACACAATCTTACACACCGACACTTTTTTTAAGTTAAAGGGTGGTGGAAAAGGTTGGTTTTTCTTTGCTTTCAAAACATGACTGTCTTTGCGGGAGTTCCTGCGTTCATCCATGAAAAGGGACACGCCCGCAGAGCTCCGCAGAGGACCCAGTGCCTCGGCACAGAATGGCCTGCACCTCTCTGCTGCCTAAGCTGGAAAATTGGGCTCTCAACATATCCTGGGAGCTGGGAGGAAACAGAAAAACACAACACTAAATGATCTTGTGTTGTAGTGCCAGACTAAGGCTGCAATAGGGCAGTGTGAGTCCAAATGCTGCCAGACAGACTAAGGCAGAAAGGGAAGGTAACAAGTTATTTTTCCTTTTTCTTTTTCTTTTTTTTTTTTTTTTTTTTTTTGTTTTGGGTTTGTTTTGTTTTGTTTGTTGTTTGTTTTTTTTTTTTTGTTGTTTTTTTCAGAAGGCAGCTTTGACTCTGGACTCGAAATTGCCTGTCACAAAACCAAATTCGCATCCATATAGAATAACCACTGATACATAAACTCTCTCTCCTCTTTTATGAGTGGGACCATGAATTGCAGCATGAATTTTCTGAATATTTCTTGCCAACTCCCACTCCATAATGAGCAACTGGAAAGTTTCAATCTGAATAACTGACTTTATAGATTTAAGGAAAAACAAGTCAATTAACTCCAACAAAGGGCAAAAAAAAGCCCTGTTTGTGCTCTTTGGAATATACTGTATTGGCTCCTGTGAGCAAGCAACAAAACACAGTTTGTCATTCAGAAGTTAAAACTCAAGTCTTATGAGGTTAGGCTATATCTTTCTCCTAAGAAATACAGATTCTAGGTAATCACAAAATACAGTACTGCTCACAGAGCTGTGGTATTTTAGAACTTCTGATATTAGCTGCTGCCAGAGATGCAAAACCATAAAAATATCTGTATAAGAAGGTTTTATTGTTATTCAAGAACACTTCTCCTCTTCATTCCAAACACGTTTTGGAATTGGAATAATCAAAATAAAAATCTATACTGAACTTTTGATAAACATCTTCAATTTGACAATGCTGGTATTGCCTTTGCCCCATTATTTTGCATTTATGTAGCCTCAGTGCATTCTCCTCCTGACATGACTATTGATAGGCCAGTGACAGATACACTGAAAGAAATACAGAGATATAATAGGACTGCCCTTCCTGCCCCCTTCCAGGGCTGCAGGACTTGGCTAAAGCAGTGATGCTCTTCACTTTAAGTGAGAGCCTCAAACTTTTGGGTTCATCCATTGCCATTTTCTCTCACTTAGGTGCAACGTGCTCACCATCTTTCCCTTCCACATAAACATAGGTGCAATACCATAGACCAAGGGTGTATGGACATATATTTATACATATCTACATTCATGGATACACCACATAACCCTCATACATATTTTTAGTTGTGTCCTTTGTCTACATACACTCACCCAAGCCACTTCTGTGGAAAAGAAGAGTAAGCAGCTTCGAATGGATTCATAAAAACAGACAATAACATATTTTCCACTTGAGCAGAGAGGAACTACAGATTCATTTATAATTTTACTCCTCTATTTCAAGGAAGAGACCTAAGCAATACAGGCAAAACAGTGGAAAATTAAAGCATTTCATCTGTTCAGCATTTTCTGTCCTGTTCTTGCTAGTGGTAAACAGCCCTACCAGTGGGCAAGCCCTGCCTGCAGCTCAAGAAGCATCCCTGAACACGCTGGAGTAGCCAGGGAACAGCTGATGCCCCAGGCACACAGCAAGGACACACACCTTACAAAGAGAGACAGGACTGTTATCCCTGGCCAAAATCTGTTTTTCTGGGTGACAATGTGATGTTTTCCTGCATACAGTCTGGGCTTTGCCAGCACTCATGAACTCAACTACATCAGGGACAGTACTGAAGCTTCAAACAACATGCATGTGTTAGTACTCACATCCACGTGCTAGCTCTGCCCAATTCACTAATATCTATTTCAACAATCTGTTATCTGGGACATCTGTTATCACAGGCAACCAAAGATGCAGCAGACTACATTCATTCACTCCTCACATCACAAGAACATGACAAAAGAGCAGCATCCTCTGTTTTCTTTCTCAAGTTCTTTGCCATACACACTTCCATGTTTTTCTGTCATTGAGAAGTTAAAAAAGGGGTATTTTTTTTGAAGAAAAATCCCTAAAGACCTGGTCAACCACATGAACCTCAGCAGTCAAGGTCTGAAGAAAAAATATCACTTTTTTTGAGACAGGTGAGACATTAATGACAGGTCAGAGATGTGCTCTTTGGAGGATAAAAAATCAGGGTAATAAATGAACACAGCACATGGTATCTTAGGTTACTGGGGAGTTTGTGTGGTGCTTTACAGTGTGTCCTTAACTGCATGGACAAAGGAGCAATGAAATCAGATGTGTGCTTCCTTCTCTGTTTATTTATAATACTCCTAGCTACTGGGTACTTGTCAAAGCCTAGCCACCAGTCACAGAAGCTAAATAGTTAATCAGTAAGCTGAAAGCAAAGTCTGTGAGTGAGCATGTTGCACCTCTCCTTCAAAATACTGCATTAGGAGAGCCGAAAAGATAGCAGAGCTTCAAAAATCAAAAGTTACAGGGCACCAGAAATCAAGATGAATAAAGTACACAAACTGCATTAAGTAGAGGCTGTTAATGTTTGTAATAAAAAGGACTAAATTGTTAACAGAAGTAGAGAGAAACAACTTTAAAATAATGGTATTTTAAAAAAATAACGCATTATTTCTCTTTTCTTTTGACCACAAAGTTTCCAACCGTGAGCACATATTATGTTGCATTTGGTATTTAGACCACGTTACAAGAACATTTTTCTTTGCAAAAGTAAGAACACATTAAATTTCATGCTTGACATGTTCATTTGTGCTAAAGGAGAAGTAACTGCCCAGGGCCCAGATTACATCCTCCTCAAAGCAGCAAACCAAAGCTTTAACTTAAACTGGTAAGTTAATTGCCTGCTTGAACATCCTTTTCGACCTTGAGATGAGCCTGATAACTCACCCAAAAAAAGCTGAAAAGCTCAATTATTTTTGTCCCAGTGCACCTTGCAGAAATTGGTATGTGTGCTCTAAGACACTCCAGTGATGGAAATTCATATCTTCTGGTGCCCCAGACTGTTAGCTGAGTTTGCATGCTAAAAAGTTCAAGTTGTGTTTATCAATTTGCCATAAATAAAAATGATGTTTTCATTGAAAACACTCCTGTTGGTTTTATTTTAAAGAATCAGGATCTTGTGGCACTAAAGAGTGGCAAAAATGCAGGTTTTAATACTTGATGCTGCTGACTTGCATCCATCATATTATTAAAAAAGAAGGAATGCTCTGTCTTTGCTGAAATGCCCATAATGGAGCACAACAGCTCAGAGCACCTCTTTGGAGGAGATTACAATTTGCAAACATTTTCTTTCTGAAAAATTAAAGCACAAATTTTTTGTGGGGGCTGTTTTTCTGAAATGTCAAAGGAAAGATAAAACCGTGTACACTTTCACACGATATTTCATTTTTAATTCTCATGAAGACTCATTTTTAAATATCAAATTATACGTCTTTTCTAAAACAAAGATCTTCTGGTTTCTATAAGAAAACTCATTTTAAAAAACCCCCAAAACTAAACAGATAAGAGGTTTTCACTTGACTCCAGAAAAGAGTCGCCCCGTTTTTTGGGATCTAAGTTCTGGTATGATTTAGTAACATCTCTTTGCTGTGCTGCTATTGGAAGATCATAACTTATCTGTTTAATTTACTAGAATTATACAAGAAACTTTGTAGCATCCTGAATTTTAATTTAGTCTGCACCATTTCACACGGAGAAAATTCAACAACTGAATGGCAAAACCCCTGTTTATTTAAAACATTCCCTTGTTTAGTGCCCCAGGATCTTCTCTGGGCTATTCCCCACCTTCATCTCTATTGCACAGCCTATAACCCCATATCCCCAGCCTGAAATCAATCCAAAGGGTGAGTGGCACAGACTCCCAGAGTGCAGGTTTGCCCCAGCTGGTTCAGCACGTCAGCCCTGAGTTCTGTGTGGCTCAGCTGTGCCTGGCAAGCCCCAGCCCAGCTGCTTGCTGCTGTTTACGATAAAAGGCGACCCCACGGGAGGCAGCCTCACCCACGGAAACACCCCGCTTCACAGAAGTCATCCTCTTTCTGACTCTGCCCGGGGTTTTCTGCTGCTTGTTTTCAGTCCCCACAGTGCCAGGATGATTGTTCCCCTGCCCAGCTGTGCCCCAGAGTCACAGCTGAGGGATGCTCTGGCTCTTGGTGGAGTTTACAGAACCTTCTCCCACCCAAGGCCACCTTCTTGCCACTACGCCCCTTCCCAGTTCATGTCCACACCTCAGACCAATATCCCCAAGGTGCAGTGAGGTCAAAAACTTGAGACAGACCACTGAGAAGCATTCAGCAAGTCCCAAAGCTTGGGCTCCTGTGCCAGCTACAGAAGGACAGAGAAAAGCGTGTAGAGGCAGGCAAGCACATGACTACTGAAAAGGTAAAAGCAAATTTACATAGGATGTGTTGGAAACAGCAGAGGCACTGAACTGCCAACCCTACGCGCTTTGAAATAAAAACGTAAACAAAACCCAAGGTTATATAAATAATTAGATTGCATTCAAAAGTAACCAAAAACAAAAGCACAGGATATTTGAGAAAAATATGACCCATTGGCAGTTCTGTAACAGACAGTCACATGAAATATTTGCTCCATTCTGCTTAGTTATGCAGCAAAGCAGGGACTAATGCCTGTTTTGGACACTTTCATAAAAGCCAAGCCACCATCTCTCATCTACCACCCTCCTTCCAAGAGCTTCATTTTCCTGCAAACTTTTTAGGCTTTCAGCACTGACTAAAAATACAGGAAAAGAAAAAAAAAAGTTGGATTAGACTAAGATTCTCATCCTGCTCCCTCCAAATTTCACTCAAGGAACAGGATCCAGTGTTGATATATTAACAAGTATTTCATATTTGATACTATAAACGAGTTTCTTTTGGTAGGCATTGAAACACATTGAAGGTAAATGCGTGTGTGATACACCCAATAAAAATCACTAGGGGAAACACTGAGCAGGGCACGGAAATCCAGGTTCAACTGGCAGCAGGCTTGAAGTGGGGGAAACACTAGAACACACTTCTCTGTTTTTGTTTTAAAGAGGAAACAGTGATCTCCTCTTGTTTACTGAGGCAGAAGGCAGCACAGCAGCAAACACGATATCTCTGACATATCTGAATTACACTGGCCTGATGCCTTGTTATTGAGTAAAACAGCTAAGGATACAAAGCACTGCAATATTTGTAATCAATTAAAAAAGTGTAAGAATTTTGCAGTTCACGCAGCCGTCAGTTAATTCCAACGTCATTAAAGCAGGTGCAAACTTTGGCTGAACTTCAGATACCAACTTACACCTAAGTTTTTCTTGTACTGCTGACAGGAGGGAAGGGAACCCACAAGCTAAGTAGTTTACCACTGTTTGGTTAACTCCAAAAATATAATGTGCAGGGAAATAAAGCAGTCATATTCTGGAATTTCAAAAACAAAGATAAATGGGACATATTGGATGAGTTATTGTATGTCTATCATATGTCCATGAAATTCTGTCTGATACTGCAGACTGCTTCTGTGTTGAAGACTTGTTCCTAGCCTTAGTCTGTAAGTTTTATTCACATACTCCTACATTTTTCTGTCATTGTTATTAAACATGATATTAAATAGTAATATCCATATCAATTCTTACAGATCCTCACTAATCATCTCTTCAGACTCAAATTTTCACCTGCACAACCTACTGACATTTCTTTGTGAGCTTTGCTGTGCCTTTTACAGGACCTATACTCCATCAGGTACACCACCTCCCTCCTCTCAGTTCTGTGTAGCACCAGGAAAAGTGATTCAGATAAGTATATCATCCATTCCTTTGTGGAGACAATTAATAACATTTTACAGCGTAATCAATTTAGTTATCCTCATAATCTTTGGGGAAGCTACTTTGCATTTGATCTTTCTTTCCACATTCCTCTCTTGTGTATTTCCCAAAGGATTTATCCTGAAACATTTCAGCCCAGTGAGGTGCAACATGAACAGATTTATAACTGATCCCTGCTCTTCCTGGGGAATTAGCAGCACATTTGCTGGGTTTGTGTCATGCACAGAACTGACCCTGTAATGGTTCAATTCCAATTTTAGCAGCCAGTGAAGGAACAGTAAAGATTACTCATGTGCAAACAATTAATAACTGAAATACCTGAGGACACAAAGTGTTAAAAGGTAGGAAAACAAACCCTGGTGTGGACAATTCTGATGGATGACATATATCCAAACCTATGTAGTCACCTACAAGGAAGGCATGGCTATCACAGCTTCATGCTGTGTGAGATTCAACCACCACAGCCTTCATGAGATGAATCCTGAGCTCTCTCTGGGACTCTGTGCTCATCCTCATCTGTGTAAGCAAAACTTTAGGAAGATCATTTCTACCTTTGCTTTAGGGGTCACCATCAAAGCAGTGTTGAATCACATCTTGCCTCTGAACCACAGCTTGGCTTCCCAGGATCATTTCTAACATGAAAAGGGTGATATAAAGGTAAGGTACAGGGCCATCATCCCTACAATTCTCCCCTTAACCCTATGCTTTGCTGCTTACCCTCTGATGCTTCCCCTTTTGTTCTCACCTCAGCTGTCTCTGCAAGAAGCCTAACCTTGACAGAACATTTGCCTCGTTCTCTCCTCCCCTCCTTTTAATCTTACCCTTTCTCCCCACTCCACATACATCCCACAGGAAAGATCTCCAATTCTAAATCACACAGTAAAAAAATCCCAACCAAACTCAGACCATCTGCAAGCACATAATTCCAGGTAACAACAGAGGGCCTGACTCTGTGCAAGAGTTGAGATCTCACTGCTCTTATGGAAGGTCTAGCTCCGTATCCCTCACCATGTCAGGCCAAAAGATTCACCTGCTCTGCCTTATCAACAAAGGACCTAAACAAATCAGGCACCTGACTGGAAAAATCTTAGGAAGTTCCTAAAAACTGTCCCCGTCTACTTTTGCAGCATTTTGGCCAGCAGAAAGAAAGAAATAATTTTTGCTGATAAAATCCCTTTTTTCAGAGCGCTGAGGGAAAGATGCAGGTCAGATGACTGATGTTGCTTCTCTGTATGAAAAGAACTCTTTACTTTAATGGCCATAATAATAAAAACTTGCCCCAGAGCCCAATTTTGAGACATGAGCTGTATATTCCCTTGGAAAGCCTCTATATTATTAGAATACACTTACTTTTAGCATGCAGCACATTGAGGTACTTTATATATCCATGCTGTATTAAAAATAACATCAAAAAGATGTAACACATAAATGCTTCTTTATCTATATTGGGTTGATTAAATCAGGAGGACATAAGAAAACAGGCTGTAATAGGTTAAGTTGGTTTGAAGCTTGAGTTACTGAAATTGCTTAGGATATTTGGGTCATTTAAAGTCATCCAGTAGCAATGAATGGTTGGTAGTATTGCCAGAATTTAGGTAGTTTAAGTTATAAAAAAATACACATGCACTATACCCAGTGCTTGAACATACTACGAAAATTAAAGTTTTAATGCACCTGTAAATGATATCATATAAAAAAAAAATCTATCATAGAGTATTTACTCAAAATAACTCAAATGCAGACATTTTCTTTCAAGTGGTTGAGATAAAAATAAATCTAAACCTAATTATTCTACTCCCCGAGCTACTCAGGGAGTAGCTGTCTCCCAGGAGTCCAGGTGGGCTTTTTACAAATAACAGCATAGTACATAATGAAAAATTTAAGGGTATTATTTATTTCCACTTAGCTGTAGTAAGTGGTAGGCAAAGCCTGCCATTGTCAGACTCAAAACAAGATTCCCACTTCTGAGAGATAAGGCACTGACCAATATTGCCCAAACACTATAGGGCCAAGATGAAGAAAAAGAAATTTATAATCCAGACATATAACATGACAAAAACAAAAATAAAATGTATTTGAAGTTATACTGTTAAAGTGTGAAATAGGTTACACTAGCTGAGTCCATATAATCTCTTCTTATATATTTGCCTTTTTTAAACAATGCCTGGAATAAGCATTTGTAATGAATTTTGTTGAATATATTCCAATTAAAAAAAGGAAAGAAAAGAAAACCATAGCAACACTAAAAAGCAGTTTCATGTGAGAGAAGGAAACAAGAGGAATATAGAAAATCAAAGTTTCCAGAGAAGTCCAAAAGTAGGGTGGATAGGAAGCAGGAGATGAGAACTGCTGTATAATTTAATTTAAACAAACTCTTAATTTGACAAAACGCATTATCCCTGTGAACTGCAGGCCCACTAATTCGTGTCCCCATTTGTTTTCTCTTTCAGCTGAGTCTGCAGCTCCCAGAATAAAGCTGTCACTTGAGCCAGCAGGTGCCCCCATCCCCGCCTCCGACCTACAACAGTTATGACACGAGATTAAGAAAAACAGCCACCCCTGGCAGCCGGGCTGGCGCGTAATGAACAGTTTAACCCTGGATAAACCTAATGACAAGTGTGGGTGGCTTTGATTGAAATGACAAGGCAGTTTGTCACCCCTTGCTCTGTCACAGACATCAGCAGTGCTAGAGTTTTCTGCTGAGTTGAGGGGAAAGCAGCCTGGCACCTGCGCATTTCAGGAGGAGCGCACAAAAACACTGAAAACAAAAGGAGTCACAGTCTCGGTGCTGAAGCAACTCCCTGACCCTAAACAAGTCAGCAGTGGAAGAGATGCAGCCTCTAAGATGCTCTTGTGAGAAAACAGCAGTGTCTCTGGAGACTGATGGAAAATTTTAAACAGAAAACCCAAACCAAACCCACGAATCTCTCTAACTTTAAATTACCCAGAGGCTTTTGACAGAGGTACTCAGCTATCCAGCTGACCTCCACGTGAAACTCCCAACAGCAACCTGCTTTGCTGTAAGGGTTGTATTTCTCATTGATGAATGTTCAGTGCCCATAAAATGATAACAGCAAGGGTTGATTGCCATTGTAAATCATTAAATAGTCTTGAGGCCCAGCCATCAATCACTGCAGTTTTAGATGATGCTGTTTATGGTGTTTCACATGCACCTGCTTAAATAGAGCAGCTGTCCTCAAAAGACTGCACGTGCCTCAGACCTGCAGAGACCTGTGTTTCTGGTTAACCCTAGCTTTAATTAGTGCGTTAATTAATACACTACGAGGTGCAACACAGTCAGAACCCAAGTAAGCAAGTAACAAAAAGGTACAGGCACAGAAACAGACAATGGCCATTTGACATTCATATGGCAGATCAGCGACAGTCGTGGATCCAAAAGGACCACAAATGGGAAAGGCATGTGACAGCATGACAACCAGCAGTGTGAGAGGCACCGTGGTTTTCCTGTACAGGAAAATTAATATCACAGCTTTAGACCCTGTGACATTATTGAACTTATTCTCTGTATTAATTTGGAGACAGTAGCCTTACCATACTTTCGTTTTCTACACCCACGCATGGCTTTCCTGAAAGCCCCTCCGATTCAGGTCCTCAACTTAAGGCAAGCCCGAAGGGGAAGAGTTCAAAACATTTTCAGCCTCTGTATCTGGAGAAAATTTATGGTGGCTCCTCTGCCACCCACTCTCCCAATTCCTTTTCAACACCTTGGAAAACCCCTGCTGTTTTAAATTTACAAACCTTTCCAGTCACAGATGCCAACGTTTTGAGGCAGTCAAATGTTCATGGTCCTGCTGATCTGCTAAGATCAGTAGCAGCCCACGTGAGGCTTGGCTACCCAGCAGTAATCCTAGGACAGACATCTGGGTTGATGCAGACACACTATCCAGTCTCACAGCAATCCCCTGGGAACTCAAGACCTTATTCCTGGCTTTTCATGTATATTTTGCTCGGAAACAACAATAAGAACAAAAAAGTCCTTCTCTATTAAAATGTTGCTAGAAATAAAAAACAGACCAAGAAGGTTGATGGATGTACTTTCTCCACTGAAGCCCCTAATTTAATGCAGCAGTGGCAGTATTGCCTTTTCAAGAGAAAAACAGACTCAAAGCAAGATTTCCCTCCTGGCCATAACACCCTTCTGTCAGTTCACTACAGAACAACACGTCCATGGCAGAATTTTTGGAGGTTATTTTCATCCTGATCCCCTTCAAATGTTAGCTGTTCATGCCCAGCTCCTTCAAGGTAAAGCCAGCGTCCCTGTTTTCATCCAACAGATGTCTGCTTAAGCAAAATCCTGCTGTCTTGTGGTTTCCAGCACATCTTTAGCATTCCCAGTAACAAGGATAGCATCACAGTCTACCACTAAAAACCATATTCAACCTTGTGTCTAATCAGTTTAGACTTTTCCAATGCCCTTTCTGTCTTAACCTAAATCCTCAGTGATGTATCTCATTTACTCCTTATCTTCTTTGCACGTGTCCTTTTGGACTCTACTATTTAGTAAAATTTCAGCATTCCCAGCATCCTGCTATTAGTCACCAAATGGATTTTAACCATATTCTGTGTCATACTGCTGTGCCTGGGTTTTTCCAAACTGGACATGACACTTGTTTGCTGTCAATCAGGTTGGCTTTGGGTGATGATTTTAATTTTTTTTTATTTGGTAGTTGTAAATATATGTAGAATATCTTACAACTCACCTACTACATGCTTCAGCACTGCATTTACCCTCCATTCCTTTTCATTCTTGTTGTAACAGTTTGGGTGGAGATATTCATCTTAATGTGAGTATCTACTTATATAGCAGTTTTTGTGCAAAACCAGCAACATGAAACAACTTCCCCTTGCTTTAGCAGAAAGCTCATGAACAGAGCTCCCGAGATAGACTTTTACATAAAAACTTTCTTGCCCATTCTAGTCTAGTTTTCCATTCTATTAGTTCATCATGAAATCAAGCATGCAAAGATACCATATTTAATGGATAAAGCAATTGGGACTTCTGTTGCTGACTTTGACAGGGACTTTCTGAAAAACAATTAACCATTCAGAACTTTGATTTACCCCATTAGAATAGAAATTACAAGAACATACTACTTCAAGAGAGGAAGGTGAGGACCTATTACGGGTTGTAAAGTATTTCCAGTTCCTAAGGACTCGTTAGATTAATGAAAGCAATAAGATGAGTAGCAAGTGCCGATTCATTAAAAGATTAAAAATAGTCTTCAGTGGGGGAAGATGAGGTACTCATCAGATAATTGCTCAGACACGCTGGGAACATCATTTATTCTGCAGTGTAGATGGTGTCAAGCCACATTCCCAAATCACGTTACAGCCCAGCCAAAACCAAAGGCTATCACATAATTCAGGGACAAGGTAAAAACACAAATCACAGTCCTGTCTGCATTGCAAGACCAAAACATGTTAGACCCACTGCAATGTCAACTAGCAAGAAGCTAATTTTAGCACAGCTTGACTAATTTGCACCATGGCTTCCTTCTGTCTGCTTTCACAAGAGCCCATTTGTGGTGATGCTTTTCGGAGCTGTTCCATTCATGCTGCAACACTGATACCTGCTGAGGTGCTGATGAGGGCCAAAAGTCTGGTGCAGCCAACCTGGACTAATTGCAGCACTCACACAGCTACTTCTTGATGCACAATGCTGGGTGTGGAGGTGACATCTCGCACACTGAACAGGGCACTGTCCTTCCATGAGTCCACACAACCCACCCACCAGCAGTGCTTCTCTTGGAGGAGAAGGAACATGACTGTGGCAATGACCTACATCTTGGGATAAACAACATGAACAGGCCTCTCTGAAGAAAAAAACACACATCCAAGGTGTATTTCCTAATAGCAGAGCATCCCCTCCTGCTCTTCCTTTACCAGAGGGCACAGGCACTTAGACTTGTCTGCTCCTTGCACTCCAGTATCATCACTCTCACACACACAGCCACCCACATGTATGGTACTGGTTTAATGGTTTGCTCTCTTGACTTATTTTCCCCCTAAGAGAACAAGCCATCAACAGCTTTCTGGAGCCGACAGAACTGCCATGGCTGTGATCAGCTCTCTGGATATCTCCTGTCATGAACCCAGACATTTTATTGAAGAAGAATCTAAATAAAACATTACATTCTTTCTTAAATTTCGAGTTCAACAGGCAAGCTGTCTGCTTTTAATGGTAACTGCACAGGCAGTTACTGCCATGCCAGAAACTTCAGACCTGTTATTCAAAAAACTGGGACTTGATGTAAATTTTAGAACCTGCATGCCACAGAACTACATTATGTTCATACCTGTAAGCTGGCTAAGAAGGTCATCAGTAACAAAAATTCAGGAATTAAACATATTCATGTCCATCATTGTTTGATGAACCCAAGCAAGAAGGCTGCTGAAAAGCCCTTTCTTTAAATTTAGTTGCAACTACCATTGCTCTTCCCACACTACTGACAGTTCAGAGACCCGCTATGTGAAAGGATTACACGGGGGGGAAAAAAACCCAACTTGTGTCTCACAATTCCATTAAAAAGATCTGTACTATTCCTTTTTCCACTCACAGTTTTAAATTCTCCTGAAGCAGCAGCAGTTTTAACCAGATCTTTCTTGCAGCAGGGAGGTTATACATCTCTCAAATAATATCAAAGGTGTTACTCCTGTCGTTCAACAAATTCAGTATTTTAAAGACAGGAAATTTGCCAGCCCTTAAGTTGCTATAATGTAATTCTAAAACTGACAGGCACACACACAAAGCCATTTTTTCTTACACAGGAAACATGTATGTAGGAGAACATCCAGGGATATGCATATAGTATGGTCAGAGAATGACTAATAAAATGAAAGTTAAAAAGATGTTTATGAATTCACATTTCTGGACTTCACAACTTCTGTTTGCATTTTTCAAACCATTTACTATTAGAGAAATGCTAATAAATCTCAGATGCTGGGGGAAAATAACTAGGAAGACATAGCCACACCATTTGATTACAAAACACAAAATTCAGGTAGTAAAAAGTGATGTAGGAGAGAAAGAGAGGAGGTCCTAGCAGCAATAGCCGTCACTGCCTTTGAAACAGTAAAGCTAAGCTTAAAAAAAGAAATATTCCATTATTCCTGGCACCTGCTGAGAAAATATTATTCCCTCTACCTTGGGCTGCATGTATCTAATAGCAGAACTTCACTTACTCACAGAAAACTGCAGTTTATCTGATAAAGATGAAAGATGATCAATAGATTTTGTAATTTTAATACGTCTGCCAGCTGTAGTAAACAAACTCTAAAGATCATCTTTGATCCTCATGAAATCTACATTTAAAAACAGTTTCAATGATAGATATGGAGCACATTTTCATTCTGATACACCAAAGAGCACATGTGAACTTTGCCATTAAACTAATATAAATACATCTGTTATGGGATTGATCAAATATTACTCTTCTTATGCACCTCTCAAATGCATAAATTAGAACAAATTAAGACTGAGGAAGGTCTCCCTGGTAAACTTTGGCTTCTACAGCCAACCTGAAAAAGTTCAATCCATAAACTCTGCCAATGGTTTCCAAGTAAGGATTTGAGTTCTGACCCCATTTGCCCTATGCCAAAGCTATTTGGATAGCGTGAATCCTTTTTGGTTCTCCAGAAGTAATTCAGCAATCAGTTTATAGCTTTTTCTTTTATAACATGTGTTCTCATTTTCATTTCATCTTCTCTCCCCCAGTGTATTTTAGGCAGCAATCGTCCCCTGCATGACCACTCAATATGGGTGTTCTTTTACGTGCTACATACAGATGTTGAAGAGGCAATGTTTTGACTAATTATATGTAAACTCCATTCAAAGTCCCACTTGGCTTAAGGGCTCTATCACCAACTATTTCACACTTTTCCTTCTCAGCTCAAGACCCCAAGAATGAAAGCCTTGGGGAAAAAAAACCAAAACAACCTGAGGTAGCTCTCAGTCAAGCTCATGCCTGTCTGGTTCACACGCCTGAGACAGAAAGCAGGTAAGTGCCAGGCATGGAGCATTTTCCAAGCTCCATTACAGGCATTACCCTGGATAAGCCAAAGCAGGCAGAACAAGAGCTCTGCTGAAATACAGCTCCCCTCAGGCGACTGCACTCCTCAGCAGCCGCAGACCAGGGAGTTCAAGACCGAGGTGTTCTGCGTGGTGCCCGAGGCACAGGTTCTCGCACACTGAGCAAATAAACTGCAGCAAATCCCCAAAGGGGGGCCTTGCCTCGATGCCTGGTTAATAGTTAATGCACAGGGCAAGTCCTCGGCAGCCAGGAGCTACCTGGGAAGAAAGCAGCACACAGGGGCAGGGGGCTGAGAGCCGAGCTTCAACATCCACTGAAATAGCAACAACTACTCCCATCCAAAATAATCACGTTTTAATTAGCCAAAATGAGATTTTTAAACATTACAATCATCAGGTCTTGGCACAGATGTTGCTGTAGGAGCAAGAGGTAGCTAAATCATTGGGCTTGTATTTTTGGGATCCCAGAAAGGCTGCCTCTAAACAACAACACTCGGTTGCCAATCAGGCTAAACTCCATCACGTTAAGAGCTGTGACAGACGCATGTGTTGTGTGGAGAGCAATAAATGTTCTTCGGCTCTCAAGCACATTTCCTAAAGAGCTCCAGATGCTCTGTATGTGTGAAATAACACACAGACATATTTTTTTCCTCTTTATCCCCACTTCAGGACTACTAACAGCACATATATAACTAATCTTTACTTTTTTGTATCTTTTATCAGTTCAATTGAGTCTTGAATTACAAAGGCTTTTTAAAGAGTGGGAAGGGAAAAAGTTGGCTGTTTTCCCAAGACGAATAAAGGCTGTCCTGTAAGCAGGACGTGTCACTGTGTGTGTGAATATAGCAGCAAATTAGATGCAGGCACTGTTTAAATTTCCTACATATAATTTTCTTATTTAATTTCCTATATACATAAAACATTGCTTTGGAGGATCTAACAGATGCTTGAGAGATCCTAGCTTTCAAAACACCATCATGAAATAGGCAAATAAATCTCTGTGTTGATTAATCAAATTCCAAAGTACTATATAGTCTTCAGGACCACGTGTGTGAACACTTTCTAAGTGTTATTTGTGTACTGACAACCAGGTAAGTAATGCACAGTTACAAAAAAAAGCCAACAGTGTGGCCAGTTTTGATTAAGCTGGAATTGATTGATCCAGTTCCAGTTTATTGGAAAGCCTACACACATTCCAGTGGCTTTCTAAAGGTTGCAGAGTAAATCATCAACCACAAGTGAAAGTACAAAACCTGCAACCCCATTTTTCCATTTTCTTGCTTTATCTAAAAACCAGCACTGTTTCACTAAGGGGAGAAAGACCATTGAGGATGATTGGAATTGTCAGATTTATCTACAAATCCTTCCAAAAAGATCTCAAAGTTCAAACTGCCCGATTTAAAAATGTTACATTCCATTCATATTGATTTTTCTTAGTATCTTAATAGCTATCTTCCTAATCAGATGGATTAAAAAGCACCAGAAGATACTTTCAAAATAATCAGAACCACAACAAAACAAGATAATGAAGAGTAAAACAAAGCTGAAAAACTCAAATCAAAACTACTTTAGGAATTACACTTTTTTTTAACTGCAGATCTCATTAAAACTGCTTCATATAATCGTTTATACATGCAAATTGACAAATAAATGCTAGATAATATAACTACTTATAGGTACTCATTTCCCTGTGTATGAGATACCTTCTAACTATGGATGAGGCTGAACACTACTATGCTTTTACTATAGTGTGATCCTAAAACTTCAAAATAGATGGAAGACCCTACTGAAGCCAAAGGCACAGAATGAGAAACTTTCTCCTTTCCAAATGGTTGGCATATACTGCAGTCCTTATGGAGGTGGCAGCAGCTCACAAAAACCTCACTAAATTGGTTTTCAGCTATCTGATAACAGCACCTTTCCTTCAGCACAGATCTTTGTGTGAGCTGCAAAAGTCTGGCTGAGCAACTGGGTAAATGCCCAAGCAGTTTGTCTGAAGTAAAACTCCTGCTGACACCATTGGGCAACTGCCCAAGCAAGATAGCCAAATTAGTTTTAAATTAGCTATGCTTAAATAAGTGGCACTTAACTAAAACATTGTCATGATCTAATTAGAAGGGGAAAGTTTGACAGAAAATAATTACCATCCCCACATTACAGTCACAGCACATCTAGAGGTGATGCTGCTTGCCAGATCTTTTTAAGTACCCGAAGCCCTCCAGATAATCCTTCTGTTCAGGAAAGGTCATCGCATGTGCTGGGCTTTCTCAGATTGCCTCTGCTGATCAAATTTCGCATTGCTGAATCCCTCAGATCACTGCACATCTCGAAGATTTGGTAGCCACCTTCTAAATCTTTTAGTCCTGTATAATTCCGTGTGGTTTCAGCAGTGGCAGAACCATATATAAGCATATATTTTCAGTCCTCATGTTAATGCTGTTTTTATATACCCAGGCATGAGGGAGCAGCCCCACCTCTGTGCACCATTTTGCAGAGAGTCTCACGCACAGGAACCTGCTCAGTGATCCTGGCTGTGCTGGAACGCAGTTGTCACCAAAGACAGCACAAGAATTTTTGCCAGGGTGGATGGGGAAACTCTTAGGGACACATACCCCGTTAATTGAGTGCAAAGGATTAAACTGATTCTGTAAAATTCTCAGCTGAGGTTCAGATTCTTTTTTACAGGTTTGTCAAGTTCATCAGGAACAAATTCTGATGATCTGTTAACTAAGGACTCTTTCTAGACTCTTAGAATTTCTCACCTAATTCAGCAAGAGTCTCTCAAATGGCTTAGCATGTGGGAGCCCCATTCAAGCTCCTGCTCCCAAACATATCAGAATAAAGAGCTGAATCTGCATTTCCCTCTTCCCAAATGCACAGCACAAACTGCTCAGTGACTTTTTGGTGTCTCACGAAAATACTTTGGAAGAGTTTTGATTAACCTAATGGAAAATCGAGAGAGGGTAGTGGGAGTGAAAGTACTAAAATATTTCAAAGTTTGTCAGAAAGTTGCTTTCCTTTAAGCTCTGTTTTAAACCTTTGATTAAAATATATTTGTTCTACTATAACCATTATGTCTAACAAATAGACATTTGGCTCAGGATGAAAAACGAAGAGCAAGAGAGAAGGGGGTAAACTTCTTAGCTACTTCTCTGCAGCTGAGAAAGATAAAATCAGAGAAAAACACTTGGGAAAAGATGTTACCATAAGATAGGGCTGAAGGTTCATATCTGTAACTTCTTTAAGAGTTACAAAAAAAGCAGAAAAAAAAAATTGTCTCAAGCCTGAAAATAAGCAGTGCTGCTTTTCCATCAGGAGAAACATAGCTAACATTGCTAATATAATGCAACAAATGCATTATAGTGCTGCTGGGTTTTGAGTCAAGCAGTGAAATAACATCTAAGTTATTAGGGAAAACGAGATTAATTTAGCTGCATGAATAGACAGGAGAGGGGAAAATAATTCTGCCTAGCTCACATTACTACTAGAGACACCTGAAATTTAAGAGAGGGTTCAAAACAAGGTAAATTAAAGCTGCTTCTTCCAGAGAGAAGGAATTTTGTGAGAGAATTTTGGGGTTTTAAAACGTTTGGGTCAAGGAGAAACACTTGGAGATGTGATTGGAATGGATCGCATGTTGAAAATTAAAAAGAAGGGTCAATTAATGACTCCAGTTGGCACAACATTGAATATTTCCTTATATTTTAGGGAAACCACTTTGGAAAAAGAAAAGCAAACTCTTGAAGATCTGTAGTTTTTCCCCAACTTTTGGGAGCGTACCATAATTTTGAAATTACAAACAGTCTTCATCAGAACTTCAGGTCATATCAAGACAGCCTCAAAAAAACTACTCTAAGTTCTCTTGCAAATTTGGTGTATTAAAAAACAAACAAACAAACAATCAAAAAACACCAAAACCAAGACAAAGTTGTGCTATTTTCTATTAAATTAGGAAGAATTTTCTGGAGAAAAAGAAATACAGATTGTCAGCAAAGTGTACTGAGCCTGATGAAGAAAACGAGAGCCGTCTGCCAAAATTGGGGATGGTCTGGGCTTTCAAAGGAGGGCATTTTACAGCTCATCGGCAGTGAACGGCCACCCATCTGTGCGTGACCCAGATGGAGCAGGAGGCACCTCCCTGCCACGGGAATCAGCACTCCCTGCACCACTCTGCTCATCTAGAGCATGGACTGTGGGTAGGCAAAGCTCCCATCACCTGCCTGCTCCAATAAAAATAAGAGTGGGTCCTACTGAAAGCATAATTAAAATTAATTTTATCCAAAGAGATTTAGAAATGTTTTTTTCTTTCATTTTTAGATGCGTATTCTGAGAGGGTAAATTCCAGAAAGTCTTTCTGGCATACATTAGAGGTTCATTTTTAAAAGTAATTGGAATGGTGTTTGACCTTCTGCTTGGAATCCAGATGGGTTTAACCTTGTTTATCTTCTCTGGCTTGTTTGCCATAGTTATGCTAATAACACATGAATGCTCAGTTTTACATTTAAAAGATCAATAGCTTCAAGAACTTAAAAATTAGGCAACAAGAGATGGGGTACAGTGATTCCCCTTCCCTTTTCTCAAAGGTTTTTTCATTTGCTTTCATTAATTCTCTTTGAGATTACCACCTGCAAATATTTAATTCTTCCACATCACTCATCAGAGAAACATCTCAGAAAAATTTAGGCAGGAATTTCACATGTCCTGAATGAGACTGAAAGAACCAGAATCCCCTTAATGATGAAGATATGACTGATAAATAAGTGTGGGGAAAAATGCAGGCAACAAACAAGCATGAAGTCAAATCCTTCCCTGGTGTAATCCTTCAATTAATTATCTCATGGGTTACTTTGGTTGTGTTCCATTTGTATCTCTTCAAATTCCAACAGCCTATTACACGCTGAACCAATATTAATAGCAATATTTTTTTTCATTTCCTGAGAAATATGAAAATTAAAAGTCATAAAAAAATCAAACAGAAAAACGTACACTTCCATTACTTCATACAGAACTTCTTCCATACACTTCTCCTGAAAATCTTTTTATTACAAATTGCCTTAAGAGCTTCTAGTCTATAATGACTTAGACTTTCAAAATGAGCTCCCCTCTGGACACTAACTCAGGTGTTTTACCTCTAGGCAACAAATCATAAAATAACATAAAATAACAAATGAATCCTGAAAATTAGCAGCAAGTTGTTAGAAAGACATACATAGAATTTAAACAGCATTCTTTCAATAATGAAAAAAAAATATCCAAAGAGACTAATTCGCTACATGGATAACATTTTATGAACGGAGCTATTATTCTTGTAGTAATTCACAGAATTATTTGTTTTTCTTCTTAGAAATTGTCTTTCGGTAGAGATTTTTTTACAAGACAGCAACAATATAGTATTTCTCTCCATCTGTATCCCATCTTCCTTCCCTTAGAGGATGATTATTAATCCAACTTGTAAGATGCTATTCTATTTTTGCCATCTCCAGAAATGCACCTGCATGCTTACACAAAGTGCTGCTGAAATTACCTTACTGATATAAAAGCCCAAAGTGATGACATTATGCAAATTGAAGAGAAATTTGCAAATTACGCAAATAAGGAGAGAAAAATGCCCATGAGAGAGAGAAAGAGGAGAAGACTCCAAGTTCCAGTAAAGCTTTCTTTCCTGGAGTTGGTTTCACATGGCTGGATGGGAAACTACATAAATGGCAACAACACAGAGTGGATAAACACAGAAATAATTTCTGCTCCCAAAGACTTGACGGGTGTCTCCCTGCCTGAAGCTTGCCGATATGCAACTGAAGAAATGACCAAATGTTGTAATAATTTTATGGCTACAAAATAAAAAATGATACATTACAGTTTTTCTTTGCAAAGGTTTAAAATTCAACTGTATTAACTGCGAGCTGCAAGATCCCAGCTCAGGAATCCACTTTATATTTTTTTTTAAAGGAATAATTAAAAAAACTTCAGCTATTTCTGAGTGATAAAACAAGCATTTGATACCTAGGAAGGTACAGAATTGACCATTAGGAAGCTGAGTTTGCTGAGAGTATTTAAAAAGTGACATTGTTAGACTCTACCAAACTCTTGCTTCAGATTGATCTGAAGTAAAATACTGGACGTTCAATCTTAGTTTGAGCTGAATTTCTACATGAACCAATTCAAATAAATGTTTTGAAAACAAGGCACCTCATTAGTTTGAGGCCTGCTGCAAAATCCACATGGTCCCACCAAGAGCCTTGATTTACTCCCACTCATCCAGGGGACAACAACTGGAGATTTTTCTTTTCTGCTTCCCCAAGCCTCAGCTTGCTTTGTGAGGAGATGTACACCATGGGGAATTGGAATGAATTTACAACACATGCTGATGTGTTAAATGTTTGGGAAGCATTTTTATAAATATTTGTCTCTATTTATTTCACGTTTGGCTGTCATAGGTCTTTATTCAATGGCCAGCATACACTCGCTTGAACTAAAACACCACCAAAATTAGTATTCCCTCATTCATTTCCTGTGTATTGCTCCTTATCCCATTTAGAAAAGTGTTTCAGACTATTGCTGTGATGTAAATAATAGAATCTATTAATTAATTTTTATTATACAAACATGAAGGGGTCTTAGGTAGGCTTCTCCAAGTGTTCTCTGGTTCAAAATGTTTCATCGCGCTTTTCTTTTTGATGAGAAAACTATTTTTAGTGTTTGCACCCATGAGCATTGCAGCATGCTATTGCTTCCCGAAAAGAGCAATTGCCTTAAAAAAAAAAAAAAAAAAAAGTGACAAATTATATAGCTTGTTTGCTCTCTTTTTTTTTTCCTGAAGCCATGCAGGCTTGCATTTTCAAGGTTAACTCTACAAGCTAGAAAACTTTACCAGAAAACTAGAAAAGTTTATTTGCAGCGAAAGTTAATAATTTCACCTAAGACAGCAGCTTGAATTGTAGGTAAATCATATACTGTGAGATTTCCCAAAAATTACCAAACCAAACAAAACAGCCCACAGGTATTGACAACTGGTCACCCTCTAGACTTATTCAGTGTGTCCTGCTGCTGTTTATTCTGCCATTTGTTGAAAGTTTTCCAATCCTTTTCCCCTGTCAGTTTCCATCGAATTCTAATTAATAGGTTACACCTCCGCATTATCTGAGTTTACAGAGTGTTGTGTTATCATTATGGCTTCTCCTTCACTTAAAAATACAACAAACTGAAAGGAATGGTCTGCTACTCAGAAAGAGTCAGGATAGATGTGAAATTTTCACTACAGATACATCTCACAAAAAAAATAGGCCAGATAATATGAGGATTTCATCAGGCTCCACAAGCACATGTTTAACATACTGTCATATACCAAGAGCACAGAAAGATGGAAAACTCCAAATTTCCTGTTCTTGTAAGACTTAACAGAGATATAACACAGGATTGAGAATAAAATACACAATGGGCTTCCAAAGGGTGATGGTTTATTCCTAGGGAACTTGTAGGACTTAAAATATTTCCAATCTACACGGCTCAAAAATTGAGGTGGCTTCTATCACTTATGCAGAACTTGCACAGACACCAGTGCTGGTGACCTCTGAGGCTGAGGAACTAGTTTCTAATTCTATTTTTCATACTCATATTGGCAAAGAAGCCTAAGTTCCGCAAAGATGGATGTACCCACTGTCTGGGGCTGAACACAAGCATTTCGCTGTTTTCCGAGGTCTGTGCGTTTGGGCGAGCAGATCGAAGAACTGCAAACCAAGATTTTTCATTTGCCTGCACATTTTGTCTGTTATATATGAAGTTATAAATCAAAGGACAGAGTGGTGATAAATGTTTTCATTGCTTTCCTGAAAAAAAACCATAAACCCTGATTTGGACTGTCACACTTTAAAAGCTAAAAATACTACGCACTTTTAAAGGACCAGAGCTCAAGTTAATTAAGAAAACAATATTCAATCCCAGTTTCAAAATATCACCTTAGACAACATCACAAATCAGAAAAATCTGAAAAATTTCAGCTCCTCACAGACTCTAGAATAGCATAAATTGTTCTCTTAACACTAAAAAGGATCAGCAGTGAAACCTAAATTTATCTGTTGACCGAAGTCAGCAGAAGAGTGAAAAGTCAACAATATGCTTATGAGTTTAACATGCATATGGAGAAAGTAGATACCTTTAGCTGAATACACATTTTAAATATTTTTAAAAAGTTGCACCTTCCATTCATGCCACCCTAAAAACATCCTCTATTTTCTTGCCAGAATAGCTGGTGCAGCTTACGTCTCTTCCTACAATATAGACACTCAAATATATGATTAATTGGAAAACGGGAGGAGGATTCAATGGTTGTCTGCAATTGTGCAAGAAAAGTACTTTTTCTTTTTTTTTGAAAGGGAGTTTGGTTAGCAATTGGAAATCGTTTGGAAATAACCCATATGTGAGAAAAAAATATAAAAAAGTTCCTCATCATGCTAGTCACCATTCAAGTCTGTGCGAACAACAGAAAATGGTTGGCAAAAAGATTCCTCACATGAACATTCATTTACACATCAAATTCTTGTCCCCTTAAGCTGCTTGTGAACCTCTTTTTTTAACTCCATGTTGGCTTTTTATCCACATAGTCTTACTTAAGATGGACACACAGAAGAAAAATAAAAATATATTTTGTAGATAGTGTTCTGTATTTTGTATATCCTTCCCATCTAGGGCACATAAAAACCTAAAAGGAATGTGATCATTAATTTGTTACTTCACTGATTAGGAATTCTGCTTGGAAGGGTTAAGATGGAAAGCACTTACCCTGTAACAAGCATTACAGAATTGAACATAACACTTGCAAGGGCTCAACAAATGTCCCTTTACAAAGGAAGGCTACATTGCCTACATTTTTGTTCCATTCTGCCAGTTCATAGGGTTTTTTCCATGAATTATTAATGAATCATTGTGAACAGGCGGAGAAACAAAAGAAATAAAACATGTAAAATTAAGCCTTTAAATTTTTTCCTCCAGGTGTAACAAGAACACAGCTTGGAGAACTTAAGACAGCGCATAAGGACACGGGGATGGTATCGGAAAAAAGTCTGAATTTCCTTGTTTGGATCCCCCAGACAAGCTTGTAAACAACTCCTGGTTTAAAAATCTTGTCGTTTGCAGAGCAGCTAAAACACCTGATGAAAGGGAAGAAAAGAATTAATGCTAAGACCTATCACCTGTCCCTGAACTGACTGAAAAAAAGCCTCGTGGCATCATGGCAACCCAATGGGCAGGAGATACAGATATGCAGAGCAGAAAAACAGTGTGGAGATGAGTTGTGCAAGTAACATCTGGTAAAGACCAATGTGCTGTGGTTTCCACAGAGTTAGCAAAAACCAGGGCACTGTCCAGTTCCATTTAGCAGACTGTTCTGAGAAAAGTGACTCTGTAAAGAAGTGTAGAACAGGGGAGGGCTGTTCTTAAACTCCTGCATGTACATCTATATACATGTGTGTGGCGTGTGTTTGTATAAATCAAAGCATCATTCCATCAGCCTTAAAAAAAAAAATAATAGGGGGGCAACTCTACAGTATTGCTCACAAGACTGTTTTACTGCTATCAAAGCCTGTCATGCTCCAGAACAAAAGCTCTGTAAACTCTATGAAGGGTTTTGCCATTTTAGCTGTGATGTTCAGGTACAAGTCCTCTAATATTCTTGTCTCAACAAACAACACGACTAACAAAGTTATCTGCTCATAATTAAAACTATTAGTTTTCATGGACTTTTTAACACAGGGGTATAGGACGACCTCAGCTAGATTTCTAGATGTACACTTTTGTGCCTTTGAAGAGGGGAAATAAAGAAAATTAAACCTGTATATATATGTAAATGTGTATTTTAAAATATGAGATGCCTTCCCTCTGTAATTGCTCAAAGGCCAGATATGAGCATTCTGAAATTTGTGGTCTGGTGTCAATAAATTCAAAGTCTGCAGCAGAACTCATGGCCCATCTCTAGAATTACTTTAAAACATTTTTTTAACTCATGCCTGACATATTTACTTCAGAACTCAAAGATGAAAAAGAAAGGCTTTGAGAGTTCCTCAGTGCTAATCTTGGTGGCATCTTTCAACTGACCTTTTAAAGAATAAGCACAAACACTTTATAGTGAAGTGGAATGAACTCACTGTGAGGAGGTATGCAGCTTAATGAGTTTGTACTGAATCTGTCTGAGCTTGTTTCATGAAAATCATAAAAGTTCATTTCCCTAGAAGTCCCTCTAGAAGTGAACTCTAAGAAAGCTTGAAAACACTCCAGGCAGCAGAAAATCTTTCTTTCTGCTCACAGCTCTGAGCTGAAAAACCCAACTGCCATTTGGTCTCATCGTTAAGCTAAATTCACGACAGATTTTACATTTTTGTTTCTGTCTATTCTGTATCCATAATGTGGCAACAATTCCACAAGTTTTGATTTACATTTCTTCTATTTTTACCTACACTCTTTGGCTAAATGCTGCTACACTTCAAACTATTACAGGCATCCAATCAAAAATGCTTCCCCTGAAATCCACAGGCAGTCACCTCCAAGACAGTGACAACAGTATCTGGTTCAAAACTTGAACCATGTATTCTTTGTGAGTGTGAATGCCCTGAGACCTTTGCACCAGAGACTTCTGCAAGCTGCATTACATATTTTTCATAGTTTTCTGTTGAAAATGCACAAATAGGAGCCTGAACTACAGACATTGCATGACAGGTTAAAAAGGAGGAAATGTAAAAACATGGTTTTGCAGATGGATTTTGACCTAAAGTAACGTCCATACTATTGTAGCCTTACATGCACCTGTGGATACAGAGAGAGGTACAAAATATGAGAAGCATACTTAAATACAGGATCATATTTGGGTATCAGGAAGGAAGAGAAACCCCAGGGGTAGAAGGGAGGGCAAACACAAATCATGGCCTGTCTCAGAGCATAAAATCCCCCAAAAGAAAAACCTCACAAATCACCAGGACTGGCTCCACAGCATTAGAAAGCTGCTGCAAAACCCTCCTCTCATCCCCAGAAAACTTTCCAGTAAAATGTCTATGGCAGTCACCCAAGCTCTTGAGGATGCTGGGTTTAAATACAGTCAGGGTGTACACTGGGGGGGAAAAAATCTTCCAGGAAATTTGTCTTTAATGCAAGCTCATATGTGACCTATGGCACATTCAGACCTCACCTAAGGCCTCTTCCAGATGTAAAGTTCGTTGCTCTTTTGATCTACTGTGCTCCTAAAGAGTAAATTCCTCTTACTCGAACTTAACGCGGCTTTGGGAGAGTTGTGCTCACCGAAGCTGCTCCGCTTGGTGCCCCAGCAGGGCTGGCCTATGCACCATGCGAATAAATAACACAAAAGAAGAAAATTCATTTTGTGCTGTGTGTGGTGGAGAGGAGCAGCAGGAAGGGTGCTGAGGGGAAGGGCCCTACCCTTTTGCTCGCCACCTGTGCCCCATTTCCCCACAGCCCGGCTCCATTACAGGCCTCTCCCATCAGCTCGCTCCAAGTGACTGCTTTTCCATCGCTGCCTCAAACCTCCCCTTTCCGATGGCAAGGGAAGGTGCCTGGGCAAGGGCTGAGAGCTTTGTTTAGTTACTGTTCAGCTGTGGCATCGCTCCAGCAGGAGAAGGGCCCCTCATCACAGCCTTCCAGAGCGGCTCTTTATCCCAGGCCAGGCCAACGCAGCAGGCCCCGCTCCTCCTTCACAGAACAGGCGCTGCTGAGGCGCTCTCACAGACACTCTCCTGCACCAAAATGGTGGAGAATCTGCCACAGAAACGTGGCACCCTTTCCTCAAAAGAGCTAAACGAGAGCTCCCCACATGCCCAGAGCCGCCTTTACCTGTGGCTGGGAGCTGTGCCTGCAGGGCGGCCAGGGCGGCGATCCTCCTCCACTTCATCTCGCCAGGCCGCACAGTGCTGGGGACGGGAGGCCACGGCAGAGAAGGAGGAGAAGAAGAAGGAGAAGATGATGAGAAGATGATGAGAAGAGGCTCCTCCACGGGCTGTGCTGCTGTGTGGCTGCCACAGGAAGAGGCTCAGCTCCTATGAGGGTTTTCGGAGTCCACCTGCCGGCTTCCTCTGCCTTCACAGCCTCCGAGCGAGGGCTGGGGTTTGCCTTCTTGGTATCGGTGTTTGGGGTTTCCTTCGCTATTCAGCCTCTTCCTCTCTGCAAGATGGTTTTTGGCGAGTTGGGGTTTTTTTTCCACTTTGTTGGATGGTTCCTGGTTCATCCCCGCTCAGCGGCTGCTGGTCTCGGTTTCTGGTATTGAATTTGACCTGACTTCAAATGGGGTTTGTGCAACTATTCCCAGTGTGCAGCACAGGGCATAAATATAGAAATTTAAAACTTTGAGTTATAGTCACTCTTGAACAATATAGCTGTCTAAACTCATAACAATATGAAACTCATTGGTAACTCTCACTTGGTAAGAAATCTCATATTGTTGCGCTCTTTTCAAATGTGGACAAATAAAATTTTCCACTCTTTTATGAATAAAAAAAGTTCGTTTTAGACAACTGTGATTCAGAAAAGCCTGAAAACAGCTTAGATGAATCCTAAGGCTTAAAGCTCAGACTTACTCCCATCAAAATACATCTGGCTCAACTGTTTAATGTTTACAACAGTAATACTAATAAGGACTTATTAGATCAAGTGGATCCTCAGGCTGGAAGGAAGTACAAGCTTCTCAATGCATAATGTTTTTCTCCTGTTTCTAATTCTTAGAAAAGAATGAGGAATCTGCATCCCCAGGAGGTACAGAAACTGGTGATAAAAATTTCCCTAAAGTATGGCAGGATGAGAGTTATTGTGCACACAAAAGTAAGGCTTTATAGTCTTTTGAAGGCAGAGTAAATTGAAGTTCTTGGAAGAAATTCATCACCTTGCTGTCTGGAGTAATAAAGGCTAATACATGGATAAAACTGTCTTTTCCTTTAATTGAATAATTATATATTGTGCCAGTCAATACCAAAAGACGCTAGCAGTGGCCTAGCACCAGGTGTAATAGTGCAGCATACCCTCCTGTGATACCCAGGCAGTGCTGCTGAACCTCTGCTCTCTCCTAGCACTGGGGAGGGTGTTTTTGGGCTCTTCTGCCCCAAAAGCTTCAAGAAAAGGCTGGAGATGGGCTCTGACAACACCAGGCAGAAAGCAGAGCACAGCCCAGGAGAGCTGCCATGCCCTGAACCTGAAAGAAGTGCCATTAGTCCCAGAAACAGCTGTGCTCAGGTACATGTTCTATATTCCAGTGCAAGCTGGATAAAGCCCTTTTTGTCCACATCTCTGTGTGACAGAAGATTGTCTGAAACAAGGAATTAGTGAGCAGAAAAAGACCCCTGCTCTCACTGCTGGCTGCCTCTATCTCACTGATGCCTTATCCAAAAGCTGAAATATCATCCTAGTTATTGATATTTTTGGGTAACGGTGTTTCCAGAGAAGCAGATGGCACTGCTCATCACTATTCCACTGACCTCTGTCTCCTACTGTTATTGATCATAGCTTCTCCCTCCGGCAGAAAGCCAGCAAATTATCACTTTGAATAAAGAGTTGAGGCCAAAGGTAAGGAAAAGAAATGAAGAGCTGTGTAAGAAAGGGAGATTAATGGCAACAGTAGGCACACTGGGAGAACAGCAGTTGGGCCAGTGTGTTTTGATGTCTAGATAGGGAAAGGTCAGAGAAATTGAGTATATGGACTCCACTTGGAAGTGTGGGTAGAGTCAGAAAAAGGCTTTGCATGACAGTGCCCCTAGAAATTCTCACCTCCCCATCCCTCAGCTTTTGAACTAAGGCAAGCTTATCATTATCCAAACATAATCAAAATACACAGAAGAGCACTCATGCTTGTATTATGAGTTACTCTCACAACAAGCACGGCAAGGGAGAGATGCAAATCACATGCAGACAAGCAGGACAGGAAAAGATAAAGGGGAAGTGGTCTCCTCTTTAGGAAAAAGCTTTTCAGTATTCATAAGGCTTGCAACTCTACCACGAGGAACGATTTACTTCTAGTTTCACCTTCTTTTCAGCCTTTCTAGTCTTTGCATCTCTAGGAGCTACACAGCACTGTAAAAACTTCAGCATCTCCTGCCCACATTGAGCATTGGCCAATCTTCCAAATGCATTTCTACCAACAGTTTAAACCATACTGATGTTTCAGTTTACTCACTTCAATCAGATTGTGAGGACTTGGCTAACCCCGGACTAGAAATGAATGACAACCCTCTTTCAGCTGAACCAGCAGCAATTTTTCTCAATACAGACAAGGCCACAGCAGAAATATAAAACCCTTCCTGCTGTGTTAAGAAAAGCTCTCAGCTAAACTTGACTCTTCATCTAAACATATGGGTGGAGGAAAGTACATTTTTAAGAGTTACCTGCACAGGGAAGACTGCAATATTTGATCTGTGGTTTGTGGAACAGAATGGGTCAGGGAACTGAAGTGGTCCCCAAGTACAACTCAGTGTGTTTAACGTTGGTTAAGGTGCAGCTCATTATCCGTAAGGATGAGATCTTTCATAAAATAGTCAAGGCATACATTCAACTGGTTCTGTGCATCCATATGCCATCCTTTCTCTGGACACAAAAAAATCCTGGAACAGCTCTAATGCAAGGGGCTGATTCATTCCCAGAAGCATTCCCTTTTCATGCTTACTGGTTACGCTTTGACTGTACTATTAAAAAAAAAAAAAAAAAAACACAACAAAAAACCAGCAGGGTTTGCAGTTTAAACAGGAAATAAATGAAAACTAAAAAAAAACCAAAAAACAAACCCACACCACAGTCAAGCTGAGGATTAAAAAAATATATAACTACACACTGCCCTCTGGCTCCTGTATTGCTACCACAGAGATATGCCTGTAATCATCACTGCAGACTGCTGGGATTGAGAACAGGTCGGTTATCAGGAGCTCTCCTAAGCCTATTTGATACAGTTAACACTTGCAGGCAAAATTAATTCCTCCATCACCTGATGGAGGAGCTGGCTGACTTCAGAGATGTGAGAATCCAGACACACTGCAGAGCCCTGCCCCGGTCCAGCAGGGAGTGACGCTTGCAGTGCCGTAATTAACTCAACAAGTATTAAAAACATTTCTGGAGATGTTCACACAAAGATAATGGGTGTTAAAAAAGCAACAATTTTCACTGGTGAGCAAGCCGTAGCCTCCAGCCAGGCACGCCATTCAGACTAATACACTGAAAAGAAATGGTCTGCTGTTTATAGCGTGTAAGCCCACAATTTTTATTGATAAAATGTAGCAGACTGACAGTCCTACACTGCTTCACTGCATCTCAATGCACTGTAGTGCCTTACAGTGCAGCTTCGGTTTGCTGTAATTGGGTTCAACTGTGCTAATCCCTTGGAATGCAGCAATTAATACGTATTTAGTGGTAATGGCTGCATTCCAAGAGGATTAGTCCCTGCCCTGCACTTTTGCCAGCAAATGGAGAGCTGGAAAGAGGACAGTGTCTAGCTACAGGTCTTGTTTTGCAGCTCCCAACAGGGAGACAGAGGAGTTGCTCTTGCTACAACTGCTCCCCTTTGTGTATGAAAACACTACTTTTCCAAGGAAAACCCACCTGACCACCACTACTCCTTGCAGCTGCATTGAGCAAATAGAAATCCTGACACATGAAACAAGAAACAAAAAAACCAAACATAAAAGGGGACACCTGTGCAGGACCACAAAGACAAATATGGCTACGAGTGCATGTTTCCTAAGGGAGATTATAAACAGGCCTTGATGTGGAGGCAAAAACATATTTCTATTTGTATTTCAGGGATTTTTGTGACTGGCATTTTCTCTTCCTGCTATGGTCTTAAAATCTTCAGTGCAACAGGGGTTGTGGAAACCTATAAAGGAGTTGTTAGGAGAAAGTTAAAATATACCCTCTTTGAATGCTCAATTTTGAGACTACTGAATCTGTAATATCCAATTTTTCCCTCCCCAGTGACGCCTTTATGATCTGCCCTGGATTTTGCTGTTGTTAATGCACTCAAGAGACTGCTGCTTATGTCATATTTTAAGGAGGAGGAACAGTGCTTCTTTTCTTTTAGGCCACTCAAGCTAGTCTCTCTGGCATCATCAACAACCCTGTTAGTTGCAGGTGAATTTCCCCAATTATGTTGTAGAGTATATAGAAAAATTGTGACTTTATCACTACACACATTCTTGAAATGCTCTTTCTAATTACAGAACACCTTTGGTATTTTCTGCATGGCTGTTCAGAATATAACTTATCAGGTTATGCCTTTTGTATATATAAAAATATTGTGAAGCCCCATTTTAAGGCATGTGACAAGTATCTTCTTTTCCTTTATTCTCCTCCCCTCTTCACCCCTACCACACCTCTTCTGCATGTTTCAAATGCTCACCTGGAGAAAAACTTAATTAAATTAACTGAAATCCATTTAAGCATTTAAAACAAATCAGAAATCCAATTCATGCTTGATTAGGCAACTGTTTTTTGGATAACAGGCAACAGGAAATTAGCATGCAATGTTCTTGTAATCATATAATGAAGGGTTTGTGCTACTATTTCTCTTTCGTATCTCTAAACAATTACCAACTTTCAATTTGGAAACAGCTACTTTTTAACACTAGATTTTTTTTGGTTCCATTGGCATAAAAACATTATAGACCTACAAATTATGTTCAGCGTTTTCACATAAATATACATGCTTAAATATTCAATTACACACTACCTCTTGACACTCCCTCCCCCTTTGCACACACACACCCTATTTGGTTTTGTCAAATTACTCTGTGCTTGTAGCAATCACAGATTTATTAAAAAAACTGTAAAACTAATTACTCACAGATTAAAAACAAGTCATCTTGTCCTTCAAATAAAGCATTGCTGTCATCTAAGGGTATCAAGATGAGTTACAAGTATTTACATGAGTGCTGCAAATTGGTATCTACATTTTTATAGGTTAGGGGAAGGGAAAAGTAATGATGCAAAGTAAATTTACAATCTGAGTCAGCGGCAGTAGCAAAAATAACATGAAATAGTTCTAGACCTGTGCAGATACACTGACAATACCACTGAGGTCAAGGGAGAGTCTCCTCTTTCAACATGACCCACAGCAGCTGTTGGGCCCACCACCAGAAATGTGGTATCCCTCTTGTTTAAACTGAAGAAATACTATGCAAAACTAAGCCTAGCAGCTGCAGGAATCGGAAGCAAATAGTAATGGGGAATTTTTAAGGCTTTTTTTATGCAGGATATTATGAACTAAAGGAAAAAAATAATTCAGAATCATTATTACAGCTATCAGGTTGATTAAAGCCTACCATTCATTTCCTAAACAATATAGAATTGCATCCTGTTGGTACTAACTGCATACCTGGTCACACTCAACCAGAATACTCCAGCTCTACAATCAGTACAACTAATGAAACTCAAATTTTCAAAACATGACTTTTGGACCTTTAATATACATTAACCAGGGTTTGTTTCCTCTCCCCAGCTCACAGATGTCATGACATTTATAGGAGCTTGGTAGCTTTGAGGTCAGACTTCCCATTTCAAGTCTGAACCCAACAAAGTGAAAACAAACCCGACAAAGGCAACTACCCAGAAATGTTACCTAAGTTTTGTTTCCACAGAACACAGGGCTGTGAAGAACATTGACCACTACACCCAGAATGAATGAGTCTTACAGCCTAATCTTCTTACACACCAACTTAGAAACTCTGAGGAAACCTCTAGACACAGAAGTTTTTAAGCTAAAAAAGCCCTAGGGGCAACTGCAAGAAGCTTGCATGAGAAACTCGTGGGCTGAGCTCCCCAGCAGACAAAATACAATTACTGGAGAGCACCAAGGACTGACTGCTCCACCCAAGCAGAGGAGCTGGCTGGGAGGACAGGGCAGTGGCCTCAACCCCAAAATAAGCAGTCCCACAGTACCTGGACAAGAACAGAGATTGGAGACAGCAACCAGGGTCAACCACACTCGAGTCGGGCTTGAAGCTCCAGCACAGCTCTCACAAAAAAAGGGGAAGCTTCGGGCTTTTCCTAGCTCTGCTTCATCACCCAAACACCTGCACATCATCAGGGCAGCCCAAAGCACTGGAGAGCAGCCTGGGGGCACTTGAAGAACACAAGATTAATTAGCTGTTGGAAATTACAAATCAGACTCAAATGTTTAACTCAGCTCACAATAAGCCAAAGCCAAAGCATGGTCACGCTGCTGAACCCCCTCTCTCTGGATTTGACAGAAATAAACATCGTTGAGTCTGGAGCCTGCTGCTCACAGTCAATGTTCCGAGGCATTCTATACCTGTCTCCATTTCCTTTACTAGAGTTACTTAATTTAAAAACCTTTAAATCATTTTCATGGATATTACTTCTGAGCTCTCCGTAGCACAAAATGATTACAAAACACAAAAAAATGATGAATGCTCCATTTTTTTTTTTTTTTTTTTTTTGCAGCTAGCAGGCTGCTGTGTTTATGGAGGGAAGCATTCATAATGTAAAGCACTGTAGAAAAAGAATTTGTTCATATTATGCCCCCGTCGTTTGCTTTTCCAGCATCTTTGAGTTATGATGAATTCAATAACCACTTTTAAGTATTAAACATTTAACACTCCACAGCCGAATGTAAGTCTGTGGCACCCTCTTGTGTTCAACAGCAATACATCAGTTTATTGGATTTTGTCTCGATTTAATGTTTTGGCTCAGGAAAAACCTTTTTAAAACAAATTAATCCATTAAGTTACAGTTAACACTTTTTGTGTTAGTCTGGTACTCAGATTGAGTTACCTCTATTTTATTGTGAAGATCACAGGCACAATATTAAACAGTTAAGAAATTAAATCCAGAGAGAACTGAATAAAGGATTAAATGAATACCTGATACATTTGAGATCTATGGTGTAATGCTGCTGCTGCAAGAGCCTACTGGGCACAAGTCCTACATTTAAAACACAAGAAAGAAATTGAAAATCAAGAAGCAGACACACAAACACATCAATAAGCAAGATCAATAGAAGGAAGAACATGTAGTAGGAAGAACATGACAGGTTGTGATTACCCTTATTAGATTCCCGGCCAACAAACATCCTGTGGTTTAGTGAGGTGCTGCAGTTATCCTGTGTCAGCTTCCCGTGAATGCAGGTGCCTCCCAGGTGGGGAGGCTGACTTCACTGCCTGCTGGGAATATGCTCAGGTACTTCAAGCATGCTCTGGTAGAGGATACACACAGAAACCAAAACACTGATTCATTGCTTACAGCTCTATCAATTGATTATACTCAGCCTCTTCTGTTCTAAGCCACAGTATTACTCCTGGATAACAAGAAAAAAGGAAACATGCTCACAAATGAATTCCTGAATGAGCTGAACAGAATGAAGGGGAGCACAGGGAAAAGAGGTGAGGAAAAATAAGACCAGCTGATGACTTTCTTGGGTTGGTAATATAAGTATTTACACACCTATTACTGAGGGAGAAGATGGATAACCTGAACTGCTTTACATTCCACTACTACATATAAAACACAGCAAAAAGTATGATGCACAGGTACAACTCCAGTTCTTCTCTAATTGACCCTCAAACCCAGGTCTGTAAATGTTGCTTAACCAGTCTGCTGTTCACCATTTTCCCAAAGAAACATCTGGTTGGGGTCCTCCCACATTTCAAAAGTGAAAAGATTTGGATGATCTACAATTGTTGCAGTAGTATTACAAAACTGCTTTAAGGTCTTCCTGTTACTAAAAAAGGCCCTTCCACTTCAAAGAGAAAATACTTGGGAATTGATAGTAAAAGGGAAAAATAAAACCAAACCAGAAACAAAGTAAGGCTGATTCTGCACCAGATCCTCAAGTGAAAGTAATACTTTTGAAGGTGGTGTAGTTTTTGGCTGGGATGAAGATTTGGGTTTTGTGGTGTTTTTTTGGTTTTTTGTTTTTTTTTTTTTTTTTCCCTTAGCTTGCTTGGGGCTGTGTGTTGAATTTGTGCTTAAAACAGCCTTGATAACACACCAATGTTTTTTTGTTTATGCAATGTCAAGACCTTTCCTGCTTCTCACCCTGCCCTACCAGCAAGGAATGTGGGGTTGCAGAAGCAGCTGGTGGAAGAAGGAAGTCGGGGATGTGTGTAATGATGGCATTTGTCTTTCCAATTTTCCATTTCATGGCATTAGATGCAGGAAAGCACATGAAAGTACAAAGACACAGATTTAATCCAAGGAGGGGAAGGCAGGTGTAAGTAGGGTCATTTCCCCATTAACTCTACCAAGAATGAAAGACATCAGAGCAACAGTAAAACAAGAACACTGAAAAGAGAGTGCTTGTATTAAAGACAGCAGAAGGGAGAGAATAATTCTTGGACGTGTAATAAATAATGCTTGACACCACTTGTCAAAAAAATACTTTAATTTTAACAAAAGCATCATTGGTATCACACATCAGAATTTACAGGGTTACATTTAATGCATTCAGGTGTCCTCACAAAAAGGATTGAGTCCATGACAGAGATTCATTTGAGTTTTCACAACTGTCATACCTTATATAAAAATATTTTTCAATTTCACATTAAATATCAGTGTTACCTATTCAACATAAATTGTTTCTATACTGAAAGGTTTTTTTTATCCTAAATTAGTTTTAACATAGTAGAACAGTACCAAGTACCTTCATTCCCCTTATAAAGAACTCTTAATAAGTTACATAAAAAATACTTCCACACATCATCCCAGTATTTGAGAAAAGGAGTGCTATAACAACAACATTAAGATATAGGGATTTTACATGACAAATCCCACTGTTCTCTATATCAACCTCCTTTAAGGAGTCTAAATTCTTTACTCTAGGTCAACTAGGTATTATTTGCTCACTGTAAAATCAACTTATTTCATAAACGCTTTTTAGTGTTTGTGAACTTAGCACACAGCAGACTGGAGAGGATGTTAAAAAGATGTTTTTTTGTGGTTGGGTGCAACTTACTTTCACACAGAATTAATTAAGCACACCTTTCATCAATTTTCATTCTCTACAAATCATGAATCATTTGCATCATGCTATATTGCTTCTTTTTCACTTCTGCGTTACTAATCCAAAATTGTTGTGTAAGGCTTCCAGACCCCAAAATCTGCTCAGTTCTGCTGCTGAGGGTAACAAAAGCTGATAAACTGCCATTTGATCAGACTAACAAAGCTGAGTATTTCAGAATCTCAATCAGAAAACATTTATCCTTCACAATGTTCTCACTGAATTTTCAAGACACTGCTCTTCTAAAGTCAGATATTTTAGGTACTACTGATCTGCTTCTATTACAGAGTCAGGGCACACAGCTGAGGAATTACCAAGAACTTATCCTGAGGTATAGGTACAGCTGGCATGAACACAATTGTATTCTGCAGCACATTCAATAAAAGCAGAGAAATTGCTCAAACAAGTGAGTTTATCAGCGTGCAAAGAAAAATTCTTAACAGGATTTGAGAACTGAGCACATAATTTGCCACTTTAATACAGGCAATGCTTTCCATTCCATCAGCTGAGCCATCCTGTAGAGCTTCATCATAAAATTCTAAACTAAACTGGTATTAAAAATAAAATAACACTGGAAAGTGCTCAGAAACATTATTTAACTAAGGCACTGAAAGCTTTAGAGCTGGACTAATCCTTTAGATTCCAGTAAACACAACACTTCTGAATGCACACTGTCAGATACCTTTCCAAATTCACATCCAGTGAATAAAATTTAGTTATTGCTTATGCACAAAGGTTTTTCAGTGTGAAATGATTCAAGTTAGTGAAAAGTTAAATCTGCTTCATAAGGGTAATTCATGCTCATTAACAATGCAAGGTGTTTGATTTATTGTATTATTAATTCAGCTCTACACTACACTGAAAAAAAGAAATCTTTCATGAAAAAGCCAGAGTAATTCATTTCCATATCAGCCTCACCAACGATCTTCTTCCACCTACAAGGAGTAAGAATAAAAGTGAAATGAATGCATAATTCACATTGACTGTGCTAAAATATATTTGAAAGTTTTGAAGACTTGTTTTTATGCAGACAATAGAACACAATTTCCCTATACTTCAGTATCATAAGGACAGATTCAAAAGCAATTTTCTTTTCGAAGTATCAGCAATATTGCTGTAATCCCATTAATACAGCTTCAGAAATGCTGAAGAGTCTCACTACTATTAATTATTAGACTCAAACATCATCTGTCCTGTGGTTAATTGAAACAGAGGACAGTGACCATGACAATTCTACAGGAGTCATTCCTCCCTTTTAACAACAACAAGTTTTACAGGTGTGAAATGTAATGAGAGTTAGCCATTAAAAACTTCAGAACTTACTAAGGCTTGACACTGTAGTATTCTTCTGGTGTCACAATTTTCAATCCACCAAAGTAGTCCAGGACCCAAATATTGGTGATGTTGAATTTGGCAAAGAACCAATTATGATCCTTGGGCCAACTTTCCATTTCAGGGTGGCGACTGAATAATGCTTTTTTTGCTAGGTCTGCTTCTGAATCATTCACCTAAACAAAAATCAGGAAGATATTACAATAAGACAGTCATGTAAAGGTGAGTTTTAGCTAAAAAAAAACCCACTGCTGACTGCAATGTGCTTTTTTCAGTTCAGCCCTGTCTTGTCCCAAGGGGCTCATTACTGTGGCTCAGTCTGCTCATCTTCAGTGTGGTGTGCAACTGTGTGAGACAGACAACACTCACAAAGTAGTGGATTTCAACATTAAATCAGAAGGCTGCTTTTAGTGTTAGCACGAGCAAGAGAGTACTTCATCAACATAAGAATAAATCTTTAAACAAACCACAAAACAGAGAAGTATGGATTCTAGGTGAATTATTGTAATGGGATGTCTTAGGTATAATTTTACCTCCAACTGTGCTCAGACATTTGCAAACACACACACAAAGAGGATGGTGTAACAGAATCTACAGAGAAGGGAAGCTGAAAAGTGTGACAGCACTTAATATACAATGTGCAGGGTTTAAAGGGTTAAATCAACAATTTAGAGCTCTGGGTATGGTACAAGAAGAACCACCTAAATAAAATCAACTCCTTTATTAATGACAAAGTTGGGAAAGAAACTACAAGGTTGCTGAGTGCAATGTACAAAGACCAGAGTTCTGAAAACACCAAATAAGAATTGAGACTATCATATAAGACAGAGTAGTGATGACTAGTTCTCATCCTCAATCATTATCCCAAATAATGGGATTAGGATCTTCAATGAGTAACAAACACATGCAGTTCTCAATTCCTTCTATGAGACACCAAAACACTGGTGCACAAAAAAAACCCTGGCAGCAATACTACCAGATCATGCAATGCACACTTTTTGTCTATAATATAATAACTTTGTAGCTCAGGTTAGTATTTGCTTCAACAGAGTTTCAGAAGCAGGCACGCTTGAAGCAAAGAATTTAACTGAGCAAGAGACGTGAATGAAGTATGAAGGTTTTTCCAAAATTATGGCCTCAAACTTCGTTTCAGAACACAGTCACAGGAATGAGGGAGATTTCCTGCCTTATTGTCCCTGCAAACTCCTTGCTAAAGGCATGTCAACAAAGCTCCTGCAAAAATCAAGCGGTAACTTCATTTTCCTCCCACAAAATATGAGTTGGCCTTTGGGTATCACAGCACAGAACATGTCAGCATATGCTTTTGCACAGAACTTCTCACCTTTCTCCTCTCCCTCCCACTAAACAAATCTCTGTTTGACGCACACAACCTTGCCCAGTGTCAGCTTTCAGCTGCTTACCTTTACAATGCTCCCAACGAAGATTATGTGGGCACAGAGGGGGTTCTGGGGATCATATCTGTGCTTCCTGCAGTAAGGTGTCTGTGCCAAAGACACAGTCAAGGAGGCATTTGAATTGACCTGAAATGCAAGAAGTAAGATAAGAGGTTTACGCTTACTTTTCATATGTGAAAAAAATGTCATACCCACCACATTTTTGGCTCTTGGTATTTTACTCATCTCAGTACAACTGGCAAAAAGAACAGAGCTGTCATCACCTTTTCCTAACTGCATCTGAAAAGCTCCTTGGGCGAGCTCTGAATCTGAAATAAAGCCCAGTTCAGAGGTGTGCTGAAGCTTGTTAGCATAAATGCAAACATCACAGAATAACATTCCTTAAAACTCTGAATTCAGCCTGCCTATTTCACACGCAAATGATGAAATATTACAATTTACAGACAGTAAGGACAGTACAGAAGACAAGGACATACAGGGAACTTCATCAGGTTAATTTTGGTGGAAGGGCAAAATGTTACTGAGAAGGAAACCAACTGAGCTTCACAACTGTTGGTAAATTACTAAGAACAAAAACAAAACCAAGCACCTCTTCAAAACAGCCTCCTGGCACCCCCAAACAGCTCTTTTGGCATTTAAAGTGAGTTAAAGAAGTTAGGTTTTAAAAAAAATTCTGATTATTTAAGCAAAGCCCCTAACTTGAAGGATTGAAGAACCCGCATCTGATTGTTTTTCTAAAAACTAAGTTTAGAAAAATTAAATTAATGGCTTGAAAAGCATTGGTGCCAAACAGGACTGCGGAATGCCATGTACTAAAGGTCATTATCTCCCAGTGTGAGAAGTTCCCCTGCTTTGAGAAGTTTCATTAGAAGGGCTCATGTCCAAGAGAAACCCTCCAAAGCCACTTGAACACTACGGTTCCGATGACCTCATGACAGAGAAGCAACCACTTGAGAGATAGGAAGTTACTTAATTCCCAGAAAGCTGACTCATGATTATTCGGCACCTTCTCCCTTGCCCCTGACTATCACGTGTCAAGAGTTTCTGCCCTGAAGCAGCAAAATAAGGACCTGTTGAGGAGCCTTCTGAAGGAAATACTCATTATCAGTTTACTCCGTGGGTTTTATGCTATTTTGAAAGCAAACAGCTCTATCTGGGATGGAAAAGGTATCAGACAAAATAAATTAGACTCTTCATAGTACTTAGAAACATAATTAAACTACTGTAAGGTAACAAACAAAAACCTGACAGGGAACAAAAAAAATGATAAAACACGCTGAAAAAGAATAATTACGTTGTGTTTTGTGTTTACTAATATTGTAACAAGTTACTAAAACAAACAAATCTAATGAAGTAGGCACATTAACTGCTATTTCATTAGGTTTTTAGCAAACTCTTGGCCACAAAAAACCTGGGACAAGGCCAATTACACACTAAGCGTCTCAGCATGCCAACGCTGTCTTTCCATGTGTGCTTCCCTTTATAGTAAGCTCCAGAGATTTAATAGCTACTCGTTCAGCAGGCTCTGTAAGAATTCTCTCTGCTTAGGTCCCACACTGACAAGTTCCAGTCCTTTTGAATTTTTTTTTTTTTTTTTTTTTTTTTTTAGTGAAATTTTCTCTGTTCAAATATTGCGTGGCCAAAGTGACTTTGGTCAGTGCTTCTAGAAGCTGCAGACATTCCCTCTGTCAGGTTCTTCCCTTTCTTTCTCATGGCCACGATCAGCAGGAACTTCTCAGGCGACCTCCTGACTGTCACCACAGACAGCACTGCTCCTGCTTAGCTGCTCAAGGGCTAATAATTGTCCCCAGGGCTGAAAAACATCCATGGAACAGCCATAAACAAAAACACAGTAAGCTGAGCATGAGGCAGAACTTCAGGCTGGGGGTGGCAGGGCACTGGAACGGCTGCCCAGGGAGCCCGTAAAGTCTCCCTCTCCGGAGAGCCTTACCTGGACACGTTCCTGTGTCCCTGCCCGTGGTGACCCTGCGGTGGCAGGGCTGGGCTGAATGATCTCCAGAGCTCCCTTCCCGCCCCAGCAGCTCCGTGTCGCTGTGAACCAGCGCTGTCACACTCGCTGCTGAGCGCAGGCCTCAGCAACCTGCGTGCTTCTCTGAGCGTCCTTCGTGAGGTCACTTCACACCCGCGGTGCCACCGCCCTGCCCCGCTCACCTCCAGGTCCTGCACGGAGATCTCCATGTCGGTCAGGTACAGGTAGGGGACGCCGCTGCCGCCGCAGGGCCCGGGCGGGCCGTCGCTGAGGGAGAAGATGTTGGCGAAGGGGCGGCCGCGCAGCCCCTCCTGCGCCGACAGCGTGGCCAGCGCGCCCCAGTCGCAGCTGTGCAGGACGTAGCGCGCCATGCGCGCCGCCTCCTCGGGCGGCGGGATGGCCGCGAAGGCCGCCAGCAGCAGCCCCGATGCGGCGCACAGGAGCAGCAGCCGCGCCATCGCTCCCCGGCCAGCTGAAGATATGGACCGGTATATCCCGTCCAGCACAATGCCGACCACCGACTGCCGGGCCCGCCCGTGTCTCCCCAGCACCGCGCCGGGGGGGGCGGAGCCTCGCCGAGCCTCACCAATGGGAGCAGCACTACCCGTCCCTCTCAGCCAATGAACGGCAACCTCGGGAGTGACGAGCCAACACTCCCGCTGCTAGCCAATAGGCTCGCGAGGTCCGCGCTCCTCAGCCAATGAGAGCCGCTGGAGGCAAGTCAACGCGCGAGGCTGTTGTAAACATCCCTGAGAGCGCGGCCCGCGAGGGGGCGGGGTCATGGCAGCTCGGCAGCCAATGGGAGCCCTGCCGTGCGTCACGTGGAAAAGACCCCAAAATCGCCGCGTCGGAGCTGCGGGCCCACCGCGCCCAGCGACCCGGACTGCACTGAGAGACACAGCCAGCTTTCCTCGAGCGCCTCCCGGCGCGGTGACTCCAGCGCCTCCGACGAGCACCCCATTGTCTAATCACCCTTTCTGTGAAGACATTCTTCCAGATGTCCAACCCTGGCACAGCTTGAGGCCGTGTCCCTCATCCTGTCGCCTGTTCCCTGGGAGCAGAGGCCAAACCCCACCTGGCTGCACGCTCCTTTCAGGTGGTTGCAGGGAGCAGTACGGTCCCCCCCGAGCCTCCTTCTCTCCGGACAAACACCCCCAGCTCCCTCAGCGGCTTCTCGCAGCACTCGTGCTCCAGCCCTTCCCTTCCCTTCCCCGCACTCGCTCCAGCCCCTCAATGCCGCTTTGGAAGTGAGGGGCTCAAATCTGGACACAGCACTCGAGGTGTGGCCTCAGCAGAGAGACAATCCCTGCCCTGCTCCTGCTGGCCACGCTATTCCTGCTCCAGGCCGGGATGCCATTGTTGGCCTTGTCGGTCCTCACCGCCCTGGCCCCGGCCCTCAGAATTCCCTGAGGATCCCGTTTCCCTGGAACACCAGGAGCGGCTCCGGGGAAGGTGCCGGCAGCGCTCCCGCTGGCCTGAGGGGGGCGCTGGCGGGACGCGGTTCCCGCCGCGTCCCGGCGATGTTCCCGGTGATGTCCCCGCCGTGTCCCGGCGGCTCCCGCCTGTGCCGAGCCAGTTCCCCGCTCCGACAGCCCTCGGCTCGGAGCCGGCCCGTTCTGCGTGACTCGGGACAGGCCACGGTGCAGCAGCACCCGTCTCCTGGCATCGCCCCTGCTTCGTGTGCCTGGGGAAGTCTGTCACATCCTGGACGTGTCCAAAAACCGCGTGGATATGGCACTTGAGGGCACGCTTTAATGGTGAGCACGGGGTGCTGGGTTAACAGGTGCACTCGGTGATCCTAAAGTTCTTTCCCAACCACAATATTCTGTCGTTCTACAGTCCAGGGGATGGCACCATCGGCTCCACTGTCCCTGCCCAGTGCTAAATCGGTCTCTCAGGCTGGTTCCGTGTCACCACGTGTGTTTGGGGCCCAGCCTTCCCTTGGGAAAACCTTATCCTTTAATCACAGCAGCAGCAGGGACTATCTGTTCTGGGCCACAAAGGCCACAGAATCATTGGCCACTAGGCAGAGCTCAGCGCTACCTCTTGCACACTGCAGGGTGTGTGTCATAGCCCTTGCCTCTACAAGGCTTGGTTTTGTTAGTTGAACACCATTCCACCATCCACTCAAGGCTCTTCCAAGCATTACTTACCCAAATAAACACCGAGCTAGCTTATTTTATCCATCACTTTGTGCTCAGTAACCTTATCAAGATTTATATAGAGATGCTTTAAATTGGGGTGATACTGAGACTCGATTCAACTTGTCCTAAAAGATGGTGGATTTTTGTATTTCTCCCTGTATCGAAGTATGTCCACACCACAGCAGCAATGAATAAAACAGCAATGAGAAAGCCAAATTAACTTGCCCTGTGACCACCCTCTGCCCCAGGTGCCCCACAGCACCCACAGGTTATAGGAGGCCAGATGGATCATCCTGTTGGGCTGAACTCAGCAAGGAAAACACACCACTCATCTGTCCCCTACTATTTATCTGCTGTCCTGTACAGGCAGAACAAAATAATTTTTCCCCAAGTTATCCTCTTGCCTGCAGAGTGTGGGCAGAGATCCCTGCCTCCTCCCCAGAACATGTGGAGCCTTCTGCTGCTGCCTTCTCCTGGAGACACTCAGGAGAAACTGAAATTTTCAATAGGAAAAAAAAGGAAAAAAGGATGCTGTAAAACCCCTGATGTGCAGCCACTAGGCTCTCTCACTTCCTCAGTCAGATCTCAGAGAAAGGAGAAGGATTCTCTCTGTTGTGCTGCAATATTGTCTAGGGGCTCTCAGCATCCTTGCATAACAGGGTCAAGAAAGTATTGCTGGGCACTGCTAGTTCTCCTTTTCAACTCATGTGCTTCACTGCATTTAACAACCAGTAAATAGACAGTAATATCTCACCATAAATGGAGCCAAATTTACTTCCTCCAAGGTTGAGTTCATGGCACAATCTTAATTTCAGTTTGTTTTATATGTATTTGGCTTCAGGCTGTGTCCCTGGGGTAGGTGTGTTTTAGTCAGAAAGTGGGCAAGGTTTCCATCCTGGCTTCTGTCATGTTTTGTCTGCCCTCTCCAGAACTGGTTTTCCCTGAGCCAGCTCTCTCTGCAGACAGCCTGGTTGCTCGATGGGCTGGGCATTTCTCCCCAGACACAGCCTAGCTGTGCTCTGGTCCAGGCTTCCTGTCTAGGCCATGCAGTCTGTCCGTGAACAGAAACCTTTCTGTGTGCAGATAACACTCGGGGGCTGTGCAATCTCGCTGTGTGCAGTGCTTGATTCCCGAGCCAGGCCCGCTCTCCGTATCCAAATGACAGCCGGGGTGATTAAAGTCACTGCCAGGGTGATTAAAGTCACTGCCGGGGTGATTAAAGTCTTCTGCCTTAGACAGAAGAGACTGACCTGTGAGTCAGCTCTGGCAAAAGCTGAAGTGCTCAGTGCTTTGAAGTGCCAGTGCTTGGTGCCACAGGAGAGCCACCATGCAAATTGTTTCTAAAAGCATTGGTTAGATTCTCTCCCGAGCAGCCCTGCTGCTGCTAAAAGTGGCACACAGCACAACTTTGCTGAGCAGAGAGGTGTTGCATGCTTGTGCATAATACATTTATTTGTTCTCACCCTCAAACTTCCTGAATTAGTTCCCAAATTCCCTTGATTGGGAATTTAGCTTGTGACTCTTTTCTTGGTGTATTTTTTAGAAGATAGGTAAAGCTATTATAGTGCCGGCCTGGTGTTCAGCCAAAAGTCTTTTTACTTTTTAAACAGCCACCACACAGGCAGTGGCAAGGCAAGCTTCCTCTGTACATGACCTGTTAGGGACCAGAAATATTGTTCCATTTTCAATCAGAAAACCTTGTGTAGTCAGAGCTTGGGCTGCACGCTGAGGAAGCTGCTGGCAAGGGCCACTGCTTGTGACTCTGCTTTCTAGGACACTGAGAGATGGGCAGTAGGACTGGCCTGAGAACAGTGTAACCAAAACCAGCACATATACACAGAATTGTGTCAGCAGCCACGTTCTGACTGGTTTTGTCAGTTTACATTAAGGCTGCTGTACTAAAACTAGTAACTATAGAGGAATTGATGAGTCTGGAAGGAAGCTGCCCGTGGCTCAGGCTGGTAATATTTGTCCCACCACTATATGAGTACAATGGGATGCAGCCATGCCTCTGAACACCCCAGATCAGTTTCTTCTCTGAAGTCAAGCAGTTCAGCAGTGAAAGAAGAACCCTCCAATGACATTCAGGTGCTGCAGGAGATGACACCAGTTATCTGAACTCCATCCACCAGTCCCCTGGTGGGACGAGGATGATCCACCTCACCGTGATCTCGATATTACAAGGTAAAATGTTGCCTGTGCCATACAGCATTTTTTAACTTTCCTCTGTTTACTGACAGGCTTTTGCCCAGGACCTGGCAGTTAGGAAGCCCTAATCAAGAAGCCTGATTAGTCTGAACCACGATATTAAGTGCTCAGGTCCCAGCTGACAGTCATGAACACATGAAATGATTCAATCTTTGAGTTAGTCCCTACCACCTACTTTTTTACGTGGTCACCACGAAGCACACGCAAACTTACATCTCCAATTCAGCTTAGTGAGAGCCACTTTACAGCCACGTGCTTCCATTTAATCCCTTAGGTAACGGGACTTTCCCACTGAGATCAGTTCCCAGGGGCGCAGAGAGCCTGGCACGCCCGTCCCTGTGTCCGTGTGTCTGTGTGTTTGTGCTCTCAGGAGTGCTTCTGCTGCAGCTGCAGGACCCGAGCGCACAAATGTCAATGGTACGGAGCGTTCCAGCTGAGTTCATTTCCTGCTGATAAATCCCTGAAGGGGAGGGCGAGGTCTGGCGTCCACGGCGTTGGTTCAGTGCTGAGGGGCACGGGCAGGCAGCTCGGGGCACACTTGGCAGAAGGGTGGGTTCAGAAAGCGAGTTTCCCACAGGAAAGCGCTGCTCACGTTCGCTTCCTGTCGGGCTCCCAGTGTCAGACCTGGTGCATAAAAGCCGAGCCAAAACAGGATGTTGGCTTTTGGAGGTGTTTGATGTCTGAAATGCAAATGATGTTTCTTCGGTGGTTACCTTATTCCCTCCCCGGTTTGGTGTGGGTTTTTTTTTTTGGTTTTTTTTTTTTTTTTTTTTTCCGTTGAGAATTGAGTTGCTTGAGTGGGAACAGGAAGGGTTGAGACCCCATTTTCAGGAGGTCACAAGCCCAATATAGTAACAGCTGCTGGTTAGTGGTGTGAATTCTGGGAAATGATGTGGAAAAAAAGCAGCCAAGACCAGGCAGAGAGGTGGACAGAACCACCTCAGATACTGCCCCTAACAGGTGAGCTGTACTAAAACGGTCAACAAATGTCTTAACAAACCACAGAACTTCATCTGCCTTGCAGGAGCCCACAGCTCCCTCACCCTTTGCTCTCCCACCACCCTGACAAACATACCTTCCCAGATTTGGCAGCTGGCCAGACACACCCATAGGAGATTGACTGCACGGACACAAATGCCAGAGACAAAGTTTCAGATGCCCTCCAAAGCTCTTTTAACTAACTGGTTTTTGAATAAAGCATAGCCATGTGTCTGCATCTCCTTTTTGTTGCTCCCTCTGAGCACCTTGCAGAGGCTCCATTGCCCAACCTTGGCAGCCAAAATGCAAGAAGCCAGCAAATGTTGCCCATGGTGTTTCCAAGCAAGGCAGAACCTCTTATGCCACCTGTTTTGCAGAAATGCCAGGATGAAGGAGTTCCTTGCACCTCTCCCCCACATTCTGCCTGTAGCAGGAGTGCCAGTCATTTCTTCTGAAGCAAACTTGCTGTCCTGGCCTCACACATCTTGAAAAGAATCAGACAGGAAGCTGACAAGTGCAGGGGGCCACAATTGCAGCATTTTCTCAGTCAAATGAAATTTCCCTCCAGAGCCTGTTTTAATGGCACTAGTGATTACTATATATATATATATATATATATATATATGTGTGTGTGTGTGTGTGTGTATTTTCCTACAGAACAGATGTGGAACTTTTTTTTTTGATGTAAGAACAAGTTAGTCTCAGACACTGCTACATGTTTTAAACATTTTCAAAAATGTGTAAGCAGGGATATACAGATGGATGCAAAGAGTCATACTCAAGGATACCTCAAAATACTTGCAAAGGCACATCATGTAAAACTCATAGTTTCTCTGTAGAATGTCCCTTAATAAGGTTTGTTTCAATATTACTGCAGCTAAAGTGTGGTTGGGTTGTTTATTTAGATCTTCTAGTGGTTTTCAGTCTAGAAACAAGAAAGATGAGAATAAATCCACACCTCATGTCTTCCTGTCTGGAGAAAAACATACACGGTATTTCTGTGCATTCGCCCCTTGCTCCTTCAGGAAGATTTATCATTGGAAAGTGTCAAAAGCATGGATAAAATGACAAAAGTACTCTGAGTACTGTATACCAGGCCCAGAGCAATAGCATTTGGGAATCCAGCAGGCAGAAAAAAATTTGCTTTGTGGGAAGATACTTGGAGGCAGAAATAAATGGAATGAAGAATTGTGGTGGGGCAGCTGCAACGGCTTTTCCTTTACAAGTATGAGTGAAGTGATACTGCCTCTGCCTAGCAGTTTCCTTTTCTGTACACCTAAGCAAACCGTTTCCTCTTGCAGAGAAGAACCCCTGAAACACTGAAAGCAAAAATACTGAAACAGCCCCTGAGCAGCAGGATATACTCATGGGAGGTGTGACTTTGACGGGATGTTACATGGCAGATATCTTGAAAACAACACTTGTGACCCATGTCCAGTGAAATCCCTGAGCTTGAAATCCTCCTTCTGTCCCCACAGCAGGCAAGGCATGGGCAGTGGAAGAATCCTGCCCTCCCTGCCTCAACCCTACTCTCCGTTCAGTTTTTAGTCCCTCTCCTAATGTACCATTGTCAGGACTTGAAGAAATCAATAGGATTTCCAAACAGGTGGTAGTTTCATTTTCACATTTATTTGAGCTTTTATTTTCTTATATCTACAGTAGCAGCATCTTCTGGTTGCTTACAGCAGAGGGGTTTAATTTAATCTAGTGTTTCAACAACAGAAGATTAATTAGTTCTCTTGCCCAATCTCCAGATTGCAGCAACTCAGCCTATCATTCTTTTGGCTAAGGACAGAGTGACTATTGTATATTGAATCTGGGAGATAACTGGATCACAATTTAAATCTGCAAATTCCACGGGAGTCCTGCAGCGTGCAGGACAACAACAGTTAACTGCACTGGAAAAGCCACTATCAGTAACAGGGAGCTGGGATATCATGATGCTCACATTTAAATCCGTGCTGGAGCGTTTTCAGCCACAGCCAGCAGGGACTTGTGAAAGACTGCAAAGGAGAAGTCTGCATCCCTTCTAGAAAACATGCTTTAACTCTCTTCTGCCCCAAGTTATCATGCCAAAATGACGATATGACATTGTGTCACTTTGCAGCTGCACTCAAGGCGAGGAAGTCAGCAGAAGACAAAGGGAGCGTTTCCAAATTCCTCTGCACCACCCTGCTCTCAAGAGGTGGGGACTGAAATTCCTTGAGAAGGAGCACATGCAAACAGTTGCTAAAAGAGATGTCCGGTTTACAACACTCTGATCAGCCTGGAAAGGGAAACTGCAGCAGAAACATTCCTGAGGCTTGTTTTTCCCCGTCCGAATTTTTCTACCACCACGGAAGCTTCCCTCTTCCAGTGCACCAGTCTGTCCATCCCTGCGACGGAAGAGAACAACCTGCACCTTCTGACCTGGTGGTGCGCGGCACAAATTCCAGGTGGAAAGAGCTGGACAGTGACAACCCTGCATGGGGACCTTCTGCTGGTGCCCACAATTAAACCCTGTCTTCTCTCTGCGGGGTCACCCAGTAGATATTTGTCCTTCCTGAGAGTCCCAGCCGCGCACCAGGACAACGCCTCAAATTCTCTTCGAGCCCAGTAATCACCCTCGCTCTCCTCCTATTCTGCCTTTCTAAAGCCAGTTGGTTGCTGAGTGAAAGTACTGAAAAGAAGGAAGGGAAAGGAAAGCTGCAGTTGGAAGGAAGAGGATTCTCTCCTCACAAATAAACAGGCAGGAGATCCTGCAGCCCGGGAGAGGGAAGCGTGGACAGCGGAGAGATCGAAGCAGGGGACAGAAATAGAGACTAAAGGAGGGGAAGAACGATAAGGTGATAGAAAATAGGATAGGGGAGAGAGAAAAAGGGAGAGGAAGTGCACATGCGGTGTCCCCGAGTTTGGGCGCGGAGGCAGAGCTTGCTGCTTGTTGTCTCCGGAGCGCAGCGCTCCGGGAAGGACACTATCTGTTTAGATTTGTGTCTAAATTTAAACCCTGATTGCCTTGCCTCCCCCTCCTCTCCCCTCCCTCCCTCCCTCCCTTCCTCTCAGCCACCCACCCGCCCTTCTTCCTTGTTCGTCGTGCAGGGCCACTCGCGGGGCTCTGTCCGATCGCGCAGAGCAGGAGCTGCGCTCTCCCAGCCCCTCCACGGCTCTGATCTGGTTCGGCTGAGCTTCCCCCGCAGATAACAGGCAAAGGGGTGGGGACGGAAGATTGCCCCGAGGACACCTCTCTCTTTTGCAGGACATGGAGGTAAAGAAAACTTTTTATTTCCACTAGCTTATGACTGGCTCCGCGATCTGCTGTAGCTCCACCTTGCAAAGCATTTTCTCCCTGAAGGCAGCTTCAAAATATCTTTTAGCTGGGGTTCAGATAAAGGTCTCTTCCCTCCCGCCCCAACTCCTGTCGTGTACCTCAGAGTCTTTTGCAGGTTTTAGTCCAGATTTGGAAAGCAGGGGCATGGTTTGAGAAGAAATTACCTCTGTAAAAAGGGAACGAGGAAGAGCTGCCATTTAGTTATTAGTCTCCGAGGTGTGATCAGAGTGTTAGATTTTAAAAGGTATCATGTAGAAAGGAGTTTTTTAGGAGTCATTACAAAAGGGGGGACATAAGAGAGCAAACCTTCCAGGACGGACAAGGTCCTTGGGGCGGGTTCCTTTTCCAGCCCCTGCAGCAGCAGTTGGGATCACACCCTCAGCTGTGTGTAGTCCCTGTCCCACGTGGGTTGGGAGGTCTCATTTTCCTTATCGACAGAGCTTTTTGGGTCCGGCCGAGTACCGAGAACCTGTGTTTGAGCAAGGCAGATGAGTAGCACACCCCCAGAGGGTTTTCTGTCCCTTTTTCTCCGTGTGCCCTGTGCTTCGGGAGAGGTGGATCTCCTGTCTCAGGGTGGGCACACGGCCGGTGGACAGGAGTCTGACTTCCTTGGAGTTTATGTTGATGCCTTCTCCTGTGTAACACCTTCTTAGGCAAGGTAGTTCGCCTCCCTCTGCCTCCTGTCCCATTCATTCAAATTGGGAATGGTGGTGCTTTGGTCACATCAGGCTGGATTTGTGAGCTTTTTGAAGTGGCAAGGGAAAAAGAATATTTATTTTTAGGAGGGGCACAGGAAATAGAAAGGTGATTACAACATTGGCAAAACCTCAAATTATGAAAGAGGACATTTGGTATTTCTCTCTGCTAAACAGAGACCTTACTAAACACTTCATATTATCTTCCTAGATAAGCCTTTTTCTGCGTGGATGCAGCCCCAGTACCAGGGGACACGCAGCAGAGCCAGGGAACAGCATGCTTGAAGCACCACTTCAGTTTTTCTTTGAAGATTTCCAGTGCATAACTCAGCTGGGCGATAATGATAACACCCAGGTGCTGACATCACCATCCTTCTTATCTGTGCTGACCTGCCCCACAGGCAAGGGTTAAAGATTTGGCCCGTTCAGGTGTGCTTGTTACAAAAAACTGTCCCCAGCTGAATTATCTAAGTAGATTTTGGGGTGGAGAAGGATCAGGCAGTGGTGAAAGCAGCTCAGCACAGATTACTTACCTGACATGACAAATGTTTGGCTTTGCAAGGGTTTTCAGGTTTGGCAGAGCCTGGTTCACTCACTGTTAACACTTGTTTTATTCTTTTTCATTGTAGTATCCTGCAATGTTTCAGAGGGGAGGGGAAATTGAGCTCCTAATTTGCTATAATTTAGGTCTGAAACAGGTGTTCTGGCACCTAGAGGACACTCTCCCTCACCCCCTCTACTCTCCACACTCAGAGGACTGCTCCTCTCGAGTATTTTCTTTGTTTTTCAAGTTGTCTGTGTTGAGGAGAAAGCAACACACCTGCTATTTCCCTTTTGGAGACACGTGTGACACATAGAGAAAGTCTGGTGGCCAGGAAGCTTCTCTGAAGTATCTGACCTAAGAGCTCCCTGCTCTTGATTCTATTCCTCTATTTCCCACCTTTTCTCTGTGTTACCTGTTTCTTTCTGGTCATCTGTAGATTGCTGAGTCCATTTTTATTTTTAAAACATCTCAATTTCCAAGATATTTTATAAGTAGTGTGCTTTGTCCTGCCCCAAGCCTCTGAAAACAAGTTTAATGTCCCAAAGGTAAGAAAATGTCAGACCAAATAGAGCCAAGAGCAAGAACTTGATTTCCCACCAGCTGATTCTCTGCTCTGTTTCTTCCTGAGGACTTTTCACAGGCAGGACACAGAAGCTCACCACAGCCTTTTTGCTTTAAAACCAGATTTAATGATCCTGTGTAGCAGGAATGAGAGGAGTCCTGTCATTTCCCTGCTTGCTTCATCAGTGGCAGGCAGAGCTGCTCCCTGCTTTCCTGCTGGCAGAGCTGGCAAGCTCTTTGCTCTAATGGGACACATGAGGATTACCAGCATTAGGAGGAAAAGGGCAGAGGGCTGACCTAGCCAGCTGATTTCCATCATGTCCCTGGCAGGAAGATCCTAGTTTTGAAAAACCCACAGAAGGAAGATAGTTGGGATCTCTTCCTTAGAGGGGTTAGCGTGGGTTTGTTGCTACTTAGGGACTAGTACCTATGGCCTTAGCCATCCTGCTGTCAGAAATGTGCCACATTGAAAGCAGCAACTGAAACAATTTAAGATCCTATAGAGGGAGAAAAAGGCAGCAAAACCCTGCCCTTGCAGTTCACATAATTTTGTGAGTCTGTTGATCTTCAGTGTTTTGTTTTCTTGTTTGGGGTTTTTTTTTTGGCCCATCTTCTTGATGCAAAATAGATTTGAGAATCAGTTTTCTTTCCAGTGTTATGGCAGATGAAAAGGAATCATGAAGTTTATACCACGGATTGTTTACATGAGTTCATATCAAAAATGTGTAAAACTGCAGTGGGGAAATCTATGCCACTTGTGAAGAAAAGCAGTCACGAAACATTCTTTGCACTCATGCTACAAAAAGTATCAGAAATTTTTGTGTTGGTTTGTTAGTTTACATCTTCAGATTTGGTCCAAGCTGTGTAATTCCCATGGCTTGTGGGTTCCCAAACCTTGCTGCAGATGTTGTGAGTTAAGGCATCCACTGAAAGTGCTTGTGGCTTTCTGCAACCCATATTCCACAGCAATCATGGCATTCCTCTTCTCAGCCTCTCTGTAGGGGCTTGGGAGCATGGAGACACTTGAACTTTACTTGCACAGCAAAGGGAAACAATCCAAGACTGAATTTCACTTGAGAGGCTCCCCATGGTGTGATGGGTTCCTGACGTTGCAGAGGTGCAGCCGCCAGGTGTATTTTGGGAAGGCTCCCCTCTTCTTTCTGCCTGCCAGATGTAATTTAATTCCATGGCACCTTTGTTGACATGTCTCTTTTATGCAACTACTCCTGCTAGATCTCCATTTTTCCTGTTGGTGCACTGCCTCAGCAGAGGGAAAGCCTCTCCAGGGCTGAGGGCAGTTCTCTGCTCATTTCACCCTTCTGGGCAGCCTCCTGGGTAGCACTCACCCTGTCCTTAGGAAAACTGCACTGAGGAGCTGAAACCTGAGGGGACCAAATTAGAGGGGATGCAGGAATGGGTACTGTGCAGATGAGGGAGCTGAAATGTGTGACCATCCTGCTCCTCAGAGCAGCAGGACAGGAGGTGAGCTGGGCTGAGCGAGGTCTCTGCCCACCCTCGCAGCTGTGGAGCCAATTAAGAACAGGCATTACGCCATGGTTAGCTCTGCCAGGAAGCAATATCCCTTTCGCAGGAAGCTCTCATGATTTGCTTTCATTCTAAAAGTTAAAGTATGCCTTTTCCCCTCTTCTTTTTTCTTTTCGTTTCAGCCTCAAATGCACTTGTTTTCAGTGTTTCCTCCCAAACCCATCAAAATGACACATTCGTGCAGTGTGTCTGTGAAAATAAAGGGAAGAGTATTTAAATATACTATATTAAAGAGGGATTAAAGGGAGAGGTACTGTATGACCCCATTTTACTCCTCAGGTCTGGGCAGACTGGGGACCTGCTTGACAGTAAATAGCATGTCTGCAGCAAAGACATTTGAAAGGAAAGGATCAGTTTTGCCAGACTTCCACATCCCCGTGACTGGAGGCTTCCCTCTTTTGGACAGAAAACAGCAAAACCAAACCCCATGGCTGTGCTGCAGCCCTTTATTCCACCTAGCAGAGACCCCAGAATAAACGGAATTAAGGCTTTTCCTGTGTCACCAGAGAAGGAGAATTCTTCTGAACCTCTCCTCACTCCTGGGTTTGGTTGTCTGAGTGTCCCAAGCCATGGTGACAGCATTTTGGAAACGCCTTCTGTCCTGTGCTCTGCATTCTGACTGACAGGATGCTTTGCAGTTGAGCAGCATATCACACATACCTTCTCATGCATTCCCAGGAGCTGCTTATCAGAAGAACAGGGGAAAACACCAGCACTACTTTATCAGTAGATGCTGCTTGGAAACTTGCTGGCTTTTGTCATGGAAATGAACCAGCCCAACAAACTGGGGTTGGTTTTCCATTCTGTTTCCACTTCTGTCTGTTAACAGAGATGTTTTAGACAGGCTGTTGCTCCTTTTCCTAAAACAACGACTCTACAGCCTGAAATTTGGGACCTGAGCTGGCAGCTGGACCCAGCAGCAAGAAGACCTGTTTGGAGGACCTTGTCTTGGTGCTTTGCAGACAGTGATATGCCTTTAGCAGTTTGCAGGACAGCAGGCATAAGATGAATGTGGTCTAGATGGCAGAGCTGTTGTGTAAGGGGAAGCTGTTATTACACACTCGCTGCAGAGCTGCTTCACACCTGGTTGTGACAGAGGCTCAGGGCACTTGATTCCTACAGAGTCTCACCTAAGCATGGATTTAAGTCACACTTCTTGCAGGTCACAATGTATCCAGCTATGTAGTCTCGATTCAGAAATGCTTTTACATCAAATCCAAGTTGTATCTTTATATCTTAACACCAGTATCTGGGTCCTGGTAATGTACTGGGAAGATGAAGCCTTATCTGCCCCGTTAGTGCCAAATGAAGTTTTCACTTTTCAGAAAGACAGTGGACAAAATTCTTGTCATATTCAATCACATGACTTGCTGAAGGTGTTTCTGGAACTGTTCTGCAAACAAAGACTCACAGCTCACTTGACAGATTGACGGCAGATTTACATGCATGTTTTTTTCTTCATTATTCATCATCAGATTTAAAAAGAGCTCAAACCCTACAGAACAGGTAGCAAAGTTTTAAGCTGTTTCTTTTTGCATGTGCAAATACACCTGTTTACCCTTTATAATGAGATGCACACAGGTTTTGGTCAGTGTGGGTGACTGGTGGCTAATCTGCAAAGGATATTGATTTACCACTGCCAGCTTCAACAAAGCCCCTGTTCATCCCAGGCTTCTCAAATGCACAGAGAATTAATGTGTGTGGTTTGGAAAGCCTGGATATCTAATGGGTGCAGACCAGTGACTTCTTGTGCACAGAAAGGCACAAAAATGCAAAGAAGAGGGAATTCTGGCTTGGAAGATTTGAGTTTAACAAGTCATAGTGGCTTTGCAGGGAGACTGAGGACAGTACTGTAAAACTTGGCACAGAGGAAACAGAATTTGTTAGTGCATGGGAAAAGCAGTATGTCTGGGAATAATGGGATCCAATTAAAGGAAAGATTTATATCTTACCAAATAGCAGGAAAGATTTCTAACAGTGAGGTCTGGCATGGTTTGGAGTAACGTAGTGGAAACCATACGTAGTAGAAATCTTTTTCCCATGAATGATTCAAAAATAGACTGGACTGAGCATTGGAAAGATAAGAAGCAATCTTCAGTTATATTCAGGTTAGTGGTACTGATAGGGCCACCAAAGGGGCAGCACATCATGCTGTTTCTGCAGTAATTCCACATGTGGGCTGCTAGGAGAAGCCAGTGGCTATTCAGCATCAGGCCCCCAAAGTGTTTATGATTCCTCCCTGCTGCAGTGCATTGTTCAAGCCCAGCAAACTTCTGCCTTTGGGAAGCTCAGGTCAAAATATAAATTGGCATCACATCTGCAAGAGTCTGGGAATGGTTATTTTATTGCCTGTGTGAAACACAAACCCAATTTTATTTTTATTATTTCTTCCTGTTCTTGTAATGGGTTTCTTTATCCTTTAAAAATGCATACTGCAACTGCAGTCATGGCTTACTCAAGTTAATCAACTTGAAATACCTTTTCTGCTGAGTGCCACGTTCCTCCTGATGTAAGTTCAGATGAAACATGCCCTGTTTTCATGGACACACACTGAGCTGCTGTGCCAGGCTTCCCAGGAATTTCACCCCTCAGGCCTAGCAGTGAGGGCATGTTTAACCTGTGAAATGTGCACAGTCTAATTTGGTTTCCCATTTAGTCTTTGCAAGGTGCATGAAGTTGTGACACTGTCCCTCCATGAGAACCCAGGGTTTCCATTCCCAATTTGAAGGTGTTCATTCCCAGTTAGAGGCAGGGGGGCTCTCCATGCAAGCAAACATGGTCCTCCAGATAGCAGGTGCCTGTGAAGAGGACAGAGGGGAAGAAAAAGGATGGATTGCTGAATATACTGGTTATTCCAGCAAAAAGGGGAACAATCTTAGCACTTTGTCTTTCATCTCCCTGCTTAATGCAAAGTTGTCTTTCCCAATCACACCAGGACTTCATTCTCACATATACATCATCTTGACATAGTCAACTGATGTACTCAAAAATCATTCCAGTGATTCCAGAGATCAAAAGTTGAACTTAATTTTCCTTCTCAATACCTGTGAATTCAGGCACTTGCTGGCCAGAGCTTCCTAGTGCTGATTCATTCACTGAGCAAGTGTTGTGCAGGCACTGAGCCTACACTTCCTGGACACCTGGTTCCGGTGGCCCAGCTTGAACCTGGGGAAACTGTGTCTGAGGTTGAAGGAGCTTTAGTTCCTCTTCTTGCCAGAGAGAGAACACGTAAATGAGTTCCAATCAGCCAGCAGGTAAAAGAAATAGAGCACTGAAGTAGGGGTAGAGTGTTTCAATGCTCTTACAAACACTGTAAGACGCTCCCTTAGAGCGTTTTGGGAGAATTTTATGAGCAGTTTTACTCAGAAACAGAGATAATTATCTTCTTTACATCACACACACACAAAAAAAATCTATGTCAAAGGCCAAGCTGCAGCTCAGGAGCTGCTTGTGTGCATTTTCCTTAGGGTATATAGAGGAGCTGTTTACCTGTGGAAATGACTAAATTTCTTATGCATCATTATGGCTGATCCATACTGGGCTGAAAACTCAGGCATTTTTAAACATAACAGCAGATTACAGCTGCCTGGGTACATTTCCCACTCTTTGGCCCGATTTTCAGGAGTCTCACAGGCTGGAGACTCTGGATGAAGCCAAAGGATGGGAAAGCAGCTTTGCAGACCCAGATCCTCAGTGCCACTGGGGCCACTGAGCCCTCTGGGTCCAACATCTGTGTGGGTATAGCTCAGCATTCACACCTCAAGCTGCCTGCCAGCAGAGTGCTTGCTATCACTTTCCTCCACTCCATATCTGTGTACCTTTTTAGACTAAATTCCTGGCTTAGATAAATATGAACCTCCTTCTCTGACCTGCCTGTATCCAGTGCAGACCTAATTTAATAGCAATGTGTTACAAAGATAGCACAGTCCTAACTGATGAGTCCTGGAAGCCACTGCAGTTGGAAGCTCTGTGTAGGCTCATTTACCCTTCTGATTTTCTGTTCCCAGCCTGATAAATTAAGAGGAGTTTGAATCCCTGTGCTGCTCCAACTAGGCTGTCTCTGAGTTTAAATGAGGAGGTACCACAGTCTACTTACAGTGTTTATCAGAAGGATTTTGAACTGTCCCTGCATCTTGCATTCTCCATGCACCTTCTTTGACAGCTTGGTGACTTCAGTTTCTAATTTAGCCTTCTGAATAGCTTCAGATTAGATAATTTATGCCTTTTGTATAAGCAATTGCTTAAAGTTCATCCTCTTTAACCATTCCAGTAGGCCAATAGTGTTCCCTTCCTCGTCCCACCTGAAGCATCTTGAGTCTGAGCCTCCTTGTGTTGAAATGCAATTTCTTTTTTCAGACTCTGCTAAAAGCAGGGTTTTTTTTCCTGACCCCCTGTAAGGTAAAAAAGGAAGAAGATCCATTGGGTAGAGACCTTTTCTGCTACAGGTGCTGTTCCATTTGCCCAGCCCATTTCTTTCAGAGCAGCTGCCCAAGGGTCTCCCTGTCTGCAGGTGAGAGCAGGTTGTAGCCTCCCGTCGTGTCTGCAGCTACAGAAAGTCACTTAAAGGAACACCATGGTTGAGGTGGCATAAAATAATGATTTATTATAATATTTTTTATAATAAACATTCTTTACGCATTTCTTTCCCCACTGAAGTAGTACACATGCAAGTCCAGCCTTCCTGGCCATCTCTCCACTCTATGTCTTAGTCCAGAATTCCTTGCTCATGTGAGATTGGAGCACTTGTCCCACAGACTGCACTGTTTCCTGTCTCCTGTGGGCAGCCTGGGAGGTTTCGCTGGTTGTTCCTCCATTAGCTCACCCCTTACCCTTCTAGAGCAGCAAGAGCTCCCCAGAAGAAGGCCTGGAAGTACACACAGAGAGGCACCAATTAATTTGGGGGAGCTTGACAAGCTGTGTACAGTTCCCAGACCATTAAGAAAAACAGATGTCTGGGAGGGAAACACTGCGAAGCTGAGAAGGATCCTGAGGGAAGCCCTGGCCAGGAGCAGAACTCTGTACAAGCAGCTGGTGGAGGCAGCTCACCAGGAAAGCAGCTACATCTTCCAGTGGCCACCACTGCTCTTCATCAGAGCTGCCACCCCCCACCTCCAGCCGTGGAGCCTTTGGAAGTCTCAGGGACACATCCCAGAGCCTGCCTGGACAAGCTGCTGAAGACACACGGGAAGCAATGCTCTCCAGGCCAGCCAGACCACAGACCAACATCTTGCTAACAGCTGGTGTCAGCTGTAGATCAGGACACCAGCATCACCCTGCCAGGGTACAGATCAGCCCTTGGCTCCGACAGATCAGTTCCACATTGGGAGTGTCTGAGGATTCTGAAAACGACACAACCTCATCAACTTATTTATTCAATGGATAGTTTCTGAGAAATTACCCCTCTCCCCACCCCCTTTCAAGCATACTATCTGCAATTTAGATATCTGCTCTAGCTCATGTCTGGTTGTATCACCAAGCTTTTAGACAGTATTTATTGCTAGAGGGCTCCCATCATATGGAGGGAAGGGGTTCATGACAGTGCCTTGTATCCATATCCTGCCTGACATACCAGAAAATCCACATGTCTTCCTGAACTAAGCTGAAAACTGTGTAGGTGTTCACCTCATTTAATTTTGGAGAAATGAAAAGTAGTGCTGTTTGAAGAGAGTGGGGATCCTCAATTACTTAAGAAAGTGGTGTATTATCTCTCAGATGACACTGAAGTGTCATCTGCCAAGTTAATCACAGAATAATCTAGATTGGAAAAGACCTGTAAGGTTATCAAGTCCAACCATTAACCCAGCCCTGCCAAGCCCACCACTAAAACATACCCCTGAGTGCTATGTATACATGTCCTTTGGGTTGATGCCTCCATCACTTCCCTAGGAACCTGTTCCAGTGCTTGAACAACTCTTTCAGTGAAGAAATTTTTCCTAATATCATATCTAAACCTCTCCCGGGGCAATTTGAGGCCATTTCCTCTTGTTATATTCCCACTGGCCTCCTTCATTGTGGCCTTCTTTAAGCGAGGAGCTGAGGGCTGTATTTAACAGGGCATTCCAGAGTAAGAGACTTTATTTTCAGCATCCCAATCTGAATTTTCATAACCTCAAATAATAGGAATGCACAGTGTATCTGCTGCAAGGTTCTGGCTTACTGATAGCACTCCCATTTAAGCAGCACAAACTATTTCCCCAAAAGACTTAGAGATATGGTAAACTTGATGGACTGTTGCTTCAGATGTGTTCCTGGTGTTCATTTGGAGCAAGGGAAGAGCTCTGCAACATCAACACTGTTCTTTTAAGGCCAAATGAGCATTAAAAAAACCTACCTTATTTTTTTTTTTTAAACTGTTTGTTCCAGATAAATACAACCAGTATTTTTAAAACAAGTATATTAACTTGAAGGAAATAGCAAGACACTGAGTTTCCAGGACTTCATTAAGAGAAGAGGCTTATTAGTCTAGTCTCTTCGTGTGGTCAAACTTAATAGTTGTAGTGATCTGTGTTAAACTGCTTGGATTTTGTGTCTGATTGGCTGAGCTCCAGTTTGCAGTGGTAGAGCTGTAGTTAGATGGTTTGCAATACATTTCCACCTACAGTAACCACACAGTAAACTACCATCTTTTCAATTGTTCTGTACTTTTTTATTTCTTGAAGCTGTATCATCTGAAGTACCTCAGCCTCTGAACAAAAACAGTGCACCCCAAAGAGTCAAAGGGAGAACCCTGTGGGTTGTGTCTGGGCTTAAAACCCAGTTTGGGTGCATTTCTGAAGCTGTGCTGCTCCAGGTGGCAGGAGAACCCCCCCCTTGCATGGAACCTCTCCTGGGAAAGGCTGCCATGCTACCTGTGTGGGCACAGCCCCTCTGCTTTCCCCTCTTTTTCCACTTGTGTGGCTGGGTATGACTGCATCCAGCCACATATCAGCTTTATCCACGATCCTTTTCCTGCTGCCTGAAGTTATTTCCATGTTGGCTGCTCAGCCTGTCTGCGAGCAGCTGTGCTGGGCTTGTCAGCGGCAGTTGCAGACGCAGGGTCCTTCCACAGGAAAGGCGGAGGCCGTTTCTCCATGAATTGATTGGACTCCTTAGTGAAGCTTTGTGTGTTTCCCCTGCTCTCATGGACACCCTGGTCACCTTCTCTGTAGGCAGCTGGCCTGGCTGACTGTAGATTTTTGCCTCTCTGCTTAGTACTCCTGTTTTTTTCCTTGTCACTATCTGCAGGCAAATGTTGTTGTGTATCTTATAAACCAAATTATCCTGATGATTATGATCTCTTTTTATTGTATGTCCCTCAGCCTCTCCCCCTCAGGTCCCAATGGTACTTAAAAGACTTTTATTTCACCTTCCTACCTCTCATTCCAACTCCTGTCTTCTCCCTTCAATAGGAGTCACCTTGTCCTTCGTTGAGTACCTTTTGTGTCTTTCCTTTTAAACAGTCTGGCTTTTGAGTGAGACCAGATCTCATTTTAGTTGTTGGACTAAAATTCTTTCCTGGATTTTTGAGTAGTTGAGAGGAATTACCACGTTGTAGATCAACTACAGGATTAATGAAGAATGGAAAGGCTGCAGTCCACATCTTGCAGCCACTGCCTGACCCTGTAGGTTCTCCCAGTTCACTGGGCACCCTCCTGATCTACATTAAAATTTAACCACTGCCTGGGATGCTGCTTCTGCACTAGCCTGGATTTGCCCTGCTTGACCTGTCCTTGGGTTGCTATTGTATTCCCCCTGTCCCACATCCTCACCTCTTCCCACCATTCCTCTCCCCATTAGAATACTCTGAGAACAGGAGCAAACAGGATAAGGCATCTCACAAAAAGCACTTATTGCAGAAAAGAAAGCAGTGACACCCATGTTCTGCTGGAGGCTTCTGTGGTCACTTCAGTCACGGATTCCCAAACCACTATGAGCACACACAAAATAATTTATTTAAATGATTGATTTTAACTGGTTTGCCATCCCCTGCACAGAGAATTGTGGCTGAACAGCCAGATGCCTTTTCCTGCTCAGGGCACAGCAGAGCCAAGAGCAGCCTGTGTCTCTGTAGGGTACAGGCTGAGGTTTCACACACTCTGCTCCTGCACAGGCACCCTGCCCGGTAGGGGCCAGGTGCTGCGGTTTGCTGCCTCTTTTGGTAATGGTGGTGCTGGACCAAACCACTCTTGGCAGCCTTTGCCAGATGCAATAAGACACTTGCTCAGGAAGCCTGGGCTCTGTTCTGTTCTCTGAGAGTGTGGGCTTCAAACTCTTTGGTCTGCCCAGGAAGGGATGGATTTTAATCCAGGGTTTAGGACAAGCACTGGCCAGTCTACTTGTTAAAGCCATGCCAGCACATAGCAAAGAACTGGTTTTCTGGGGCAGAGGAGACCTCACATACATGCCTGTGGTCACCTGAGTACTCTCCTGATGGATGAAACCTTGGCTTTCCTCAGGACCAGTTCTGGAGAGTATGCAGCAGTAGCTATTGAGGCATTAAAGTGCCAAGCCCATACACTGCCCTCTCAGCAGGTCCTAACAGTGATTTGAGGGAATGCTGCTGAGATTAATCAGCCCATGCAGTGTTGGGAACATGTAGGCACCAGGCAATTGCCAAATATTCTCACTACCAAAAGGGAGACTCAAGATCTCACTTGTGCCTGTCACAGTGTCTCCTGCTGCTTTTGCTAATCTTGCCAGACAAAGCTTGGCAAGCACAGGCCAGGCACTCCTGAGAGCTATGTACCACGGCACAAAGGAAAGAACAGCTTGCTTAAAATAATGATTATCTCATTTTATTTTCATTGTAATCCCTCTCTGAAGCAGAAGGTAGATAGTTTATTCACCACATCAAATTTCCCAATGTCTACAGATGTTTCCTATGATTCTGTTGTGAAGGACACAGCTCCTCTCCTGTGTGTCTGGCACTGGCTGCTCTCCTCTGCCTGTCTCCTCCTGCCTGGCACTGCCTGGCTCTGCTGACACCACAGCATCTCACTCCAGCCACCACCCCGTGGTCCCCATGGCCCAGCACACCTGGGCCATTGGTACCTCACAAGTACAAATAGACCTGGGTACCTCAAACCTCTAAACCATGGAAAACCATCAGGAGTTGCCCCTCTACTTTTAGTAGGCAAAGCTGGGAGTACACAAACCATTTATTTACAGTGTAGTGAGCGAGTTCAACCCAGTGCTTCTTCCTTTGAGAAACGTTTGTCCCTTTACTAGTTTCGGGCTACTTATCAGCCTCTACCCAATTCCCAAATCTTGCTTTGGTGAGCCTTTAAATTTGTCAGATCCAACCCTCTGTAGTTTTCAAATGAGGCATTTGAGAGATTTTCTTGCAGTCTTGTGGATGAAAGCTGCTGAGCTGGAATATCCTCACGTTACCCTTTGGGCACTGCTTGACCCCAAGTGCCAAGATGGCAACACTTCACAAGGGAACTCTTAGAATGAGAAAATCAAGACCAGATCACTGCAAATCTTGAGAAAAATGTTGCCCTAAAGCAAACTCTTTCCAAACTCAGGGAAGTGTTACATATTTTTACATATTTTATGTAAAGTGGGATTTTTCTGCCCTTTCTCTTAAAAACAAACAATCCCTTGTAGTCCACATTCCTCATACTACTCTACCCTGGGTTATAGTCAGAGCTCCTTCCTTGTTACCACCCTCATTATAGCCATGCAATAGCCTTGCAGTTGAGGTCAGGCACACACTCATCCTATATTCATTTATCTGTGGTGGGATAAGCATTGACCTGCATGCCACTCTGAGAAGGAATGTCATACTTCTGAGTTGTTCTTGTGGCTAACTTATTCAATAGACTCTAAGAGAAAGGCCAGCAGTGATTTACCCTCAGGCAAGAAGCTTGCTCTCCACTGAAAATGTTTCAAAAAGGAAGAGTTCAAGAGAACTCTTGAACTTGATGTGTCTTCCTGCCACTTGCATTTCAGGAGTTTTAGTTGAACCTCTGTTAGGGCTGCTGTGAGAGGTCCTGTTTTCACAGGGAACTGAGGAGAGCTGCTGGGGATCTCTGGGTTCTAACAACACACTGACTGCTTTGAGGGCAGTATGTGTAAGCAGGACTCCTTACCTCTTCCTGACTGCCTCCAAAACTTCCATGTCCAATATTTCTTTACTTTTTTGACATTTCTCAATTAATGAGCACTCCCTTATCTCAAGGAAACCACAATCTACAGCTATGTAGAGATATGTACAGAAGAGATGTGTGGATGGGTCAGAGGATTCTAAAACTCCTCTTTGGGGCCAGGAGCTCAGACTGGTGCCAGACCTAATCTGAGATCCTGATGTCTTCTTTCTGAGATTCAGAAATCTGGAGCCCAAACTCCAGCATTCATAGTATAATTCACAGATTGCTTTCCCCAAAGCTGCAAGATTGAATCTGTTGTGTGTGACATCAACCAGATGTGGAGGCTTCCTCTGCGCTGGCCGAGGCTTCACAACGCAGATGAAGCTTTATCTTTTATATGCAATGGTTCTGCACAGTTGGGTACACTCTCATATGAGACATTAACTCCTTTTGTTGCAAGTCAAACCTGTTTGCACAACTTTCAAAATGTCAGTCCTGGCAAACAACAGCCAAGGATTCTGCTGGGGTCATCATTATACTCCCAACAAAACCTTTACACTCTTTCATAACTAGATTTTATTGCCAGATATCAGCCCCATAATTCTTCTTGTGTCTTTCAAATGGAAATCTTACTTTCTTTGCTCAGCTTTATTATGTTTCACCCCTGCATCCTAGCAGTGAGGGGCCCCTGGCACTCTGAGACCAGTTACTCCTTCCTGCTCAGCCATCTGATGGCAGCTTGGGGAAAAAGAATGAGGACTCTGTGCATGACACCATTCATAAAGCTCACAAAATTCTCATTGAGATTGTGAAATGGAGGTGTAAGTGTCTGGTAAAGGCTGATCAAAGAAAATATTGCAGAAAGAAGTAGTTTTTTGGGGTTTTTTTTAGTGTTTAGGATACATTTGAAAGACCAGCAAGATATTCTTGTCTTGCCCTCTCCTGAGAAGTAACTGTGGCAGTTCTCTAAATGCTCACAAAGTTCTCAGGGCTACTCTAGCCCCACCAGGGGAAGGTGCAGAGGTGGCTCACGGGGTAGTTTTTGCTCTGGTGGAGCACAGCACAGTAATTATCACCCTGCTGTCTAGTACATGGTAGGAAAGGCATGTAGGAGCCTTGGCCTCGCTTCCCAAGGTGCTGCAGGCAACACTGACACAACGATGGACAGGACTGGCTATGAGGTATCACAGAGCTACAGCTGCAGCCACTTCCAGCTGGGGCTTCTGCCAATAATTAAAATTTACTACAATGAGACAAGGAGCAGCTTCCTTGCCAGATAAGACGCCAAGTGAGTAAATAAATCACATAAATCCCTCCTGAAACAGAGAGCTGGAAGGTCTCCAGTGAGAATGATTTGTGAAGAAGAGTAAAGAGAGAGATGGGAAGAAGGATGCTTTGCTGGGATGAAGAGGGTCAGTGTAGCAAGAAGAGTTTTGTTTATTCAGGGCTCACATCTTGGGATGTGTTGTTTCTTGAGCCAGGGGCCCAGCGTGGTGCTGAGCTCCAGTCGGAACAAGCATCGTGAGATTTCCTTCTAGGGATGTGAAACGTGGGCCAAGGCCAGTGTGAGCCCACCCACTTCCTGGGCAATCTGTGTTCAGCCTGTGGTTGTGCTTTTGTGGGTCACAGGGAGAGCAGGCAGGCTCAGCTTGTGGGTAACAGCATCTCCTGCTTTGTGCTGCCTGATTCCTCATGCTGGGGTTCAGGTGTTTTCCCACCCTCTCATCTTTCAGTTTGCTCTTTCAGGGGAGTTTGTGTTTTACACATACGCCGCTTATTCGCCTCTCCCTTCCCAGTCCAAACAATGTTCCCCTTTCAGTATGATCTTGATGATGAAACTGATGTACTTGCATGGGTACAGATAAACAAATCAGGTTATGTTGGCAGGAGGGGGCAAGCTGGGATTCATCTAAATGTCAGATGTGGAGAGATGACTTTGAATGAAACTACAAACTACATATTAGAGAGGTTTTTCCATTCAGTAGCATGGGTCTAATCCTAATTAAAAACTTTTCCTGAGCTTTTTTAGTTAAATTAAAGAGGAGTTCCTTATGAGCTGCCCATCTAATCTTATCTGCACTTAAAAAATGCGAGAGCCAAAATAACTTAGATGCATTTGTGGTGCATTTTCCAGAGCATAAGTTCATGTCCTCTGCAGATAAACAGGAAGCGTACCTTAGCTCATGCTCTGTGTGACAATTCAGTGACCTTTTGCCTCCAGCTGGCCTCTGTGGTTGGATAAAAGATGTGTCAGAGAAGGGATTGGCTCTTGCCAATAGAAATCGTCACCCCAGATTGGAGCTGTACTGTCATCACTTCTCCATTGCTTGGTCTGAGATGTGCAGGACTTCTCCAGTTCATCAAATCCCAGCTCTGCAGGGGAACCTTTTCAGGGAAGAGGCAGCACCTCACTGTAGGAATAGAGACATTCACCCCTTCCAGCCCCTGGGGAGCCCTGAAAGGAACTGTGTTCCCTGATGCAGCTTACGGTGTCATTCCCAAAATGCTGCTTCCTGTGTCAGAATCAGGTACTTGAGAGCTTGAGAACAGCTCCTTTCAGCCAAGTTGATGGCAAAGGAGTTCACTTAGGCAGAAAAAGCAGCACTTCGATCAGATTAAGGCTGTATTTTGTCCTGAAAGCTGAGAGAGTTAGCTCACTTTGGTGTAAGCTTTCCCATGCAGACAAGGTCTGTGGCTGGCTGGCTCCTCAAATCCTGCAGCTACCTCACTGAAAAACGAGAAGGGTCAGTCCTGGGAAGGCTTTGTGCACAACGCTTTGCCTTTGGAGAGCTGAGCCAGGCAGGGAAGCAAGGATCTGCAAGAGGCTCTGTTCCCTCCAAAAATCCAGCACCTTGGTTGGGATTGATGCTTTCATTCCAACAAAACCATAGCACTGTTTCCCAGTTGCTGGCCTCCAGGCAGAGTGTGGTGATGGTTTATTTTGACTTAAGGAGTTTCCTCCCAACAGATGCATCCCCACCCCTTGCTCAGCTGAGCAGGTCCTACAGGTGCAGAGCTTGGCCTCTGCCATGCATCAGAGAGAACCTGCTTACACTTAGTGGCTGCTGTTATTTAGAGCAGGGCTGCTGGGGATGGCCGATAAGGTGTTTATGGGTGTTTTGTGGGTGCTTAATGGCAACTTCTTACCAGTGACATACTGCCTGTGGTGGCTCACAGGCCATGGTCTGGACTTGGCTCCACCTCAGGTGGGTGGCAACAGGCTGCAGGGTGAAACACCAGTGCCACAGACCAGACCAGCCTCCACCAGCGTGCAAAAATAGTTTTTTTCTGTCTTATCAGAACAGGAGGAGACATAGGGGTGTCATTTCCTCAGGCTCTGGCTGGAGCAGCTAAAGGGAATGTGCTTTAGGCTGCCCTTCCCTCCCTTTCCACTACAGCTGGGCAAGCGCGTGTTGGGCTGTGCTGTGAGCTCCAAGGCTGAAATGATCTAGGTTAAAAATAACCGTGTAAAGAGTTAAGGGGTGTATTTTAAGCTCAGATCATTTCAGTGTCCAGTTTACAGCACAGCCCCACAAACTCACACGGGTGCAGGGGAGGGGGGACGGGGGAAAGGAAAGGTCAGGGGAGACTGACTGGCTGGAAACATAAGCTGTCTGAAACCAAGGCCTTATGAAACTGTGCCCCAAAAACACTGACACTCTCTTGTTTTCCTCTAGCATACTGACAACTCCCTTCTCATGGTGCAGCACAGGGTGCTGTATATCACCCTTTCTGGATCTGTAATGAAGACACTAGCCCTGAGCCTTGGATGCCTTATTATATCTGCCTCTGAGACATTGTATTTGTCATTATTTTTTTGCTGTATTTGCTATTGCTGAGGTAGATTGTGTGTGCAGCAATGAAAAGATCCCTGTGAGAGTCACAGGGCAGCTTTGCATCACTTGTGTGAGCACAATCTGGCATGGTGGGCTGGTGAGAACAGGCTGCAGGGAATCATCCCTGTGAAGCTTTTTTGAAACAAATGAGGGACATGGAGGTCAGGGACTGGCCACAAAACCATGTCTAGATGCAGCTGGATGAGAATTGGGCTGATAGTTGCAAAGGACCAGTACCAAAAATTGTGTAACCATCACTGATTTCATAGCTTCTGAATACTCCAGCCTTGCCAGGTGCTGTGGAGGTGTTGCTTCTCAGATAAAAGGTGACCCATCTGGCCAAAATGTCCTACCTGCAAAAGCAGACAAGTCAGAAGATTCATAGGGGAGGGAAGGAGCTGAGGGAAGTATAGATCTCTGCTGTTACTCGGCCGGTATTTAGCCAAAACACTCCACTGTGTCACAGCCAGTAGAACTTTCCTCTTTCCAACAGTCAAACCAGGTAAATGATGGGGCATTTCTGTGGGATCCAGTGGACTCAGGCAGCCTGTGAGAGGAGCAGGATCTGTGCTAAAAATGGTGGCATCCCTTCACACAATCTGCAGAGTGAGGGGTTGGTGGGCAGTTTTGCTCTCACAATAAAGGCAAGGACTCTGATGCATAAGGAAGGAGAGGTTTGTGGGGCTCAAATTGGCACATTTGTACCTCAGACACAGATTAAACAGAACTTTCTTCCCCAGTGCTGCTAGAAGTGACTATACTCAGCTTTAAAAGCAGATGAAGAAACATGGTTTTGAAAACTATTTTCAAATTTACTCAATTTTATAAACTTACTTGGAAGAGAAAAGTGAAACAAACCCCTTACAGAGAACTTGGTAGTTGCACTTCCTTTTTTGCAGACAGTGCCATGCTTACATTGATGATATAATTCAATTCCTCTTTCAATTACAGCTCCATCTAACATTTTTCAGAATATACAATGCTTAGACACATATTTTATGGAGCAGTAAGAGACTTCAGAGTAGCAGTCACCAAATTTCTGATGGATTAAGCCTTTAACCCTAGCTCAATAGTTTTAGCCCATGCTGGCTGACCATGCTTTTGTTCTGAAAAGGAGAAGAATCAGCAGTTGTGTGAAAAAAGCACAAAAATCATTTCACCGTTATTGCAAAAAAAAAAAAAAAAAAAAAAAAAAAAAAAAAAAAAAAAAAAAGAGAGAGAGGAAAGGAACAGAGTTACTTCACCATTTAGAAAAGGAGTAGTGGATTATTTCACCAAGGTGTGAAACATGACCAGGAATGGGGAAGATTGCATAATTAATTTTGTGGGGCAGGAGAGAGCCAGCACTGAGCTCTGGGGTGACAGAAGCAGATGTCTTAGTCTGAGGTGTGGGAGAGGCTGAGGGCTGGTACACGCTCTGGGTTGAAAGTGATGAAATGAGGCCTCCCACCTGAGGGAGAGTGCCAGCCCAGCTCCTGGAAGTCAGAGGAATGATTTTCTTCTTGCAGTGCAAGGAAGGGAACTTTTTGCACCCAAATTCAGCGCCTTCCCTTGACCAGAAGACACAGGGCCTGGCACATCACCTGGGGGTGGGAAAAAAAAACCTTGTTAAAAAAGCTGGATGCAGTGTAACTGCCAGAAGGGATCTGAGTAAGGATCCTTTCCTGTTCTTTATTTTCCGTAATCGGAGAGTCTGCAGCTGGCAGTTTCTGGAGGACACAGCCCGTGGGCTACTGGTGCTAATCTTAGAATGGCATGTTCAGTGCTTCCTGCGCCCCGGCCCCGCGCCCCGCGCCCGCAGGAGCCGCCAGCACAAGACACCCATGGAACCCTGCTGGCCTCCCAGCTCTGATCAAAGAAAGGCAGCTGTGTTTGCAGACTGAAATTAAAAGAAAAAGAAAGAAAGGGAAAATTCACCCCGAAAACAAGAGGTCAGAGAGGCCAAGAGGAAGTTCAGTGTCTTTTCTGGGTAAAGGCAAAGGGCTGTGAAAGAAGCTGTTGGAGAAAAATGGGCTATGAGGGAGGCAGCCTCTCTGCCACAGACAGGGCTCTTGCAAGTGGTTAGTTTCAACCGAGTCCTTACTTCAGGGGTCCATTCTGCCATGGGCAGGTATCCTGGGAGCTGGTATGATGAGCCAAGCCTCCCAGTCTGTCCTGCATTCTCCAGGTTCATTCTTTGCTCCTTCCTCTTTCCAGCCTGCCCTCCCTTCACAGCAGGGAGACAGAGCCTGCATCTTGGAACTGGTGTCCCTCCCCACGTAGCCCAGCCATCATTTTTCATGTGGAGCAGGTTGTCCTGCTGATCTGCTTACCTTTCTCCTTCCAGTCCATTATCTGCCACTTTCCCTGCCTGTCATTACTCCAAGGAAAAGTGAAAAGATGAGGGGAAGGTGTGTGAAGGTCACTGAGGTGACACAGCTTGGTATGACTTCCTTGGATTCAGGAAAGCTATTCCAAAGTGTATGGGAAGTTTAACAGGGAATGGCAGACACCTACAGGGGCTTGTGGGCCTGGGAAAACGAAGATAACATTTATTGGGAGCATTTATTTACAGCTCTCTGAGAAAAGAAAAGGACTTCTCCCATGATGCAAACAAAGGTGGAGAAGCAGAAAGGACATGGAGGCAGTGGGGTGAGAAGTGTGGTGCTGGTCATGGGTTCATGGTGGTGGTACAGGGAGCTGTGAGGTGTGAGGTTCCTTGCTGATGGTTCATAGCCTGAGCTCTCCACCTCTAACAGAATCAGGATTGTTGTTCCTGGTTGGAATAACAATTGTTGGTTAGTTACTCTCAGTTCCTCTGGTTTGGTTTCCCTGGCATCAGATACCACAGAGGAAGAACAAAGGTTTCCTTTCATCAGCTTTGATTTCAAGGCTTTCTACTCACATAGCAAAGAAAACAAGGTAAATGTGGGATGACACCAGGGCAGTGTGATGTGAGAAGAGCTACATCATCCAGACTCCAGCACAAGCCTTCTGCTTCTCAGCCTGCTGTCGACCCAGGGGAGGGGAAGCTTCTCTCAGCCATGATATTTCCTCCTTCCCCCTCACCCCCCTCAGTGTTTCACTGAGGAAAAAGCAGAACGGCAAGGGACACATCCCCAAGCAGATGTTGGCTTGCTGTGAGGACTGGGAATGGCTTCTGCCAGCAGAACCACTCGAAAAGCAAGGCTGGTGGTGATCAGGGCAGTCACAAGGGTATGAGAGGGCTGAGGAGGTGCATGGGAATGTACATTACTGCCTGCCCCATCTGCTCACTGCAAGGATAAGAGGAACAGACACTTGGCTTGAGACACCTGGTTTGCTTCCATTGAAAACTACTGAGTGTAGGCTCTTCAGCTGGAGCTGAAAGGCTCTGCATGAATTACTGATTTTCTGGGATATTTGAAAATGCTGCTAAATCCTGTCTTCCAAAACCTCTTGCTCTCAGGCTGGCTGATTGATGCCAGATGTGAGAAACTCTGCTGCAAGTCCTTGCTTACTCTTGAACTTTGTACCACATACACAGGCTTGCTTTTTCCCAACCTTCACTCACAGCTTCTTATTCCTGGTTTGTCAGAACAGGCCAGCAGAGACCAACTCAGAAGTGGACAAGTCAGCATCACCCTCAGTGGCTCAGCTAGCAGGGAAGTTCAAAGAGCAAGCAGCCAATATCCCTGGAAAAGAGGTAAGGTGCTCTGCAGACACCAGCAGGAAATTAATAATTTGTCTTCTCCTGTTGGAACATCAGTGATCTGAGCATGAATCCACCTTGATTTGGGACCTGCACAAAGGATTCATATTGTGCAATGCAAGCTGTGGCTGTATCTTCCATGCATTGGTGATTGGTGGGTGAGTGTTTTGGTAGAGCCATGTCTTGGGACAGACACAAGCCAAGACATTGCAGAGCTTGGTAGGGTGCACAGATTTACCCAACAGCAGCAAACATGGCCTGTTTGGGCTGGCTCTTGTGGGCAGGCAGCAGAAGTGAATAATCAAATGGCCAATATTGAAGGGAAAAGAAACAAACAACAGATGATGCAGTGTAGCAGCCAGTGGCAGGTCATCAGCACTTCGTTCACAAAAGGAGGTCTCCTCCAGGTTATTACTTCTGTGTAGGTCTGAGAGACAGCTGCCTCTTTACTCACCTTCTTTACCTCTTCCCAATGGTATTTCAGACTCTGTGCCTATCTCTATCACGCTGAAACTTTATTTTAATGAAATCCCACTATGCAAGCGTTGCCTCACACTCTGACTTTCTCCAGCTAAGCAAAACACTAGAATGCCTCTCCTGGGAAGAAAGGAAAGTCGGGGTTATTCATGAAAGGAGGCTGACATTTTCAGACAGCCTCCTGTATCATTATGCCTTTTTGTTTTAGAAGCATAAATGTTTGCTGGTGGCCCTTTTCAAGCACCTTTTGAAACCGAACTGCTCTGTTCTGCCCCTCAGCTCCTGATCCCAGCCTGGCCTAAGGGTATCCTCCCTGTCACCCCTCCTGGCTTTGGCTGGATGCAGTGGTGACCTCTGCCCTGCAGGGCTGGCGTGCCATCATCTCTCAGAGGTTAGCACTCCCAGGATGGGAATAGCCAATCTTTTCCCAAGCACTGTTTTTTCCCCTCCAGTCGCCAGCACTCTCCATCTGTCCTGTTACAGTAATTTCCTCTTTTGAAGGTAGGGGATTTAATTGCATTAAGTCCCTCGCCCTTCAAAAGGCAGAAAGTTCCCAGACCTCTCTTGTGTTATCTGCAGACTCTGCTGCTCCCAGGCCGGTGCAGCATGGAGGGGCCTCACAGTGCAGGAGAAACTCATTTTCTCCAGAGACAGAGGGGGACAAAGTTTCCTGTCTTTTCTCTCCAAGCCATCTGTCACTTCCCCACCAGCTTTCTCAAGCTGGCTTCAGATTAATGGCCCAAGGGATGGTCTTTAACCCTTGCTTGGCCCATGTCAGCAGAGGGGAATCCTGTGAACCAGGGAACCTCTGACACATCACCGTGGCACAGCGCAGCATTGCATGGTTGCAGAATGGTGGGGTTTCCACAAGACACATTTTTGCTTCCTGGCATGACACAAAGAATAAGGGCAGGGCTGCCCTGAGCTGCTTAGAGATGCAGAAGTGCCATGGTTAGGTGCAGCACCTCCAGAATTTAAGTGACATCAGGTCCACAGGTCCTCCAAGACAGCCAGCTGTACAGAGGGCAACGATGCCATAATCCAACTTTTCACATGCCTGCCTGTGAGAAGGTAACAAAATTATCCAAATACTTCATTGTGGATATTATCCAAGATTCCAGATATTAGCCATTATTTTGGTTTATTTTTTTAACACATGAGAAGTGTGTTAACAGCTTGGCAGGAGACTACAAACCTGGCATAAAAATAGAGACAGCCTGGCTTCAAGACCAGAGCAATAGTTATGTGCTATGCATCCCTTCCTTCCTAGGGAGCTCTCTCATAGTTCTGAGTCTCCAAGGACATTCAGAAGGAATCAGTGTCCCTGCCATTAAGTTATCTTGTTCTTTCTCCTCTGGATAATCTGTTTCTTAGTAAAATTTAAGGTTGCAGCTGAGGCCTTGTCCCTGTGCACTGCTTTGTTTCATTCAAGAAAAACAAATGGGGCTGAAATTCTGAAAAAGTCGGAATTCCCCTTCTTGCCCGAAAATGTATCAGACATAAAGTAGGAAATGTGAACCAGGTAGGCAGCTGAGACTCAGTGAAAGGAAATCCTGGTAAGGACAGGAAAGAGAACAGTAACAACCTCTCCAGTGTGAAGGGGTTTCCAGCAGGATGCTTTGCAGACAAAGTTTCTGGGAAGGCTTCTCCACTCTCCTCAGTTTAGAAGAGTGTCTGTTGCACAAAGAAAAAGATACAAGCTACTCTTCCAACACTAGGACTGGGCTCTAGATGCCACAAGCACACCCATGTGCTAATACCATCTTTTGCTGCCTTTGGATGACTCATGGGCGCAGGCTGAGCCCTGCCTCCCGAGCAGGTCACTCACACAGCATTCCCTTTGCTGCTTGAATTTCACTTCCTTTTTAAGAAACCTAATTTCCCTGCTGCTGAGTTGGTTGTTTTCTTCTCTTAGGTACCACCACATAAGCCAACTCGGAGGAAACCACCCTGCTCCCTTCCCTTGTATTCCCACAAAACTGAGACAAGTGACAATGATGAGCAAGTGAGTATCAATTTAAGAGGGGGACAAGGTCTTTCCTCTCTGCAGCCTGTTCTCTCCTGAGACATGAGTTTGGAGGTGCCAGAGAGGTTGGGCTGTGCAGCCAAAGCCATCAATCATGCAGCAGCAAACCTGCCCCTGCTCTCACACAAGTGCTGACCCAGAGTCAGCTCCATGCTGTTCCCTGCTCCTGCAGCATGGAAGCACAGCCCATATCTACTGCTTTTGTTTTCACCCTTGGCACGCTGATGGAACATCCAGTTAGCACTGTTCAGGATCCACTGGGGTTTATTAGATTTGAACAGGGAGCACCCATGCTGTTTGTTAAGCATAATGGGGTTATAGTTCTGCTCATGAGATTTTTCCATCTTCCGAGAAAGGGAATAATTAATCCAGAGTGAAGAGAGGGTTTGTTGGCAATACCCACAGAATATTACTCTAGGACCCTTGAATTAACAGGTCCCAGTAAGCTGGCTGCTACTTACAAAATTTTATATTCAGGCCCTCTTTGGTTACTTTGTCCTCTGTGTTTCAGGGTATGAGGTCTACCCTCCAAATTTCACACTGTCACCTGCCCTTAACAAGCAGGTGGTTCTTTGTCCTCCTTATCTGTGACTACAGGTCTTGTTGCCTCCACCCCAAAGGAACATTAAGTTTTAAAATGTTAGATTTCTTCCTTTTCTGAAAAAAGCAATATGCCCCTACTCAAAGCAATGCTCTCTCTTTTTCAAACTGCTTCCAGCCTTTTCATAGCTCTACCTTTCCTGCCATTTAGGCCCTTCCTGGTTGTACTAATTGGATATCCTTTAACTTGGTTACTCGAGGTGGCAGCAAGTCTTTCCCGTTACAGAAAGTTCACAATGCTAAGGCCTTAAGAGGTAGATTTTTAATCTGCCTGGAATAATACCAGGGAAAGCTATGCCACAGGCTGGATACCTTAAGTGAAGGCAATGTAGGAGCAGAGCCCTCATGCATCATCTAACTCAGGCACTTCAGAGAGCAGCCCTTTTTCCCCAGAGGAGGGTTGCATGTATCTAGCCCTAGGATGGCTAGATAACAAAAGAACAGGGTCAGGAACAAAGAAAAAGAAATTTTTGGGTGGAAACGCTACATGAAGCTTCACTTGCTTCCCTACCAGGAGTTTCTGCTTATCTCTTCCAAGTTTTCTGCCTTTATTGTATTTCTTCTTTCTCACTTACTACACCGCAATGTTTTCCTGTCTCATTTTATTTGCAGAAGCGGTCGCCAAATGCTTGCCCCATTCCCAAGGTCAAGGTGAAAAGCTCACCCATGATTGAAAAGCTGCAGGTAGGTCCTGGCAGAACCCACATGGCTTCCCCAGCAAATTAAAACTGATGGGCATTGGTCACACCTACTTCCTTTGCAGAGCAGCCACAGGGGAAGGGGATGCAGGAGCCAGGGGTGACAGCCAGGTAAAGAGGACAGTGGCCTCACTGGGGAGGAACCAGCCCCTCCACACACAGAGGAAAGAAGAGCAGGTCTGGTAATGATAATGGGCCCCAGAAGCAGTCCAGTGATCCCCAGGTGTGTCCATAAGCATGTCAGTGTCAGATCAGAATCATTTGGATCTGTGGAGTACATGGCCAGGCATGGCAGCAACACTGCTTAGGCAAGGGCAGGAGCCTCAGTTTAAGTGCAGCTCTTGAGAGAAAGTGAGGGAAGGTCTGCTGAGACTTCCTCCAGCTCTTTCCTCACAGCAGTCACTCACACTGAGTCCCTGCACTTCACTGGGGAGCTGGCCTCGAGCACAGGCAGTGACGATCCTGGCAGTGGGGCGTGTGCTCCAGGCTCTGGCTGTCCCATGCGTGTGCCTGGAAGCTCTGCTCTGCACTCCCCTCCTCTGGATTCAGCTACACACAAACACACCCAGCACTTCCTGCCCTATGTTTCTGTGGTGCCTGATCTGTGCTGCTGAGGGCAGCTCAGCACTTGATGGGCTGAAGACAGAGTGCCCTGCCCCTGCCAGCCTCCTGTCCCAGCAGCACGTGTCACTCCAGAGCCTCCTGTCCACCCGGACACAACCTGAGCCTATTCATAGCACTGTCCCTCCTGATGCACCCAAGGACATTTGCCTAGGGGAGCTTCTCAGTGAGAGGCCAGCAAGGAAGTGTTTTGCCACAGTTAGTCACAAGCTCGTTTCTTTCCATGGTCTTCTCACAACTGCACAAGTCATTCTGCAAGACCTGCAGATTGGGCTGGAAAATGCAAGCTCCAGTTGGGCACACGCAGGAGAGTTTAAATCTTGAACCATTGATGTCTGTATGTTCAGATTTTCTGCCAGAAAATCTGAAGACTGTGGTGGCTTGGCTGGGTCACTGGAAAATCCCAAAAGGCCTCAGGATGACAAAAGAACATGTCCTGACTTCCAGCTGCCAGGGAAGGACAAATGTCCAGTCATAACTTCTCTGCCCAGGCTTGTTTGTTGACAGTGTCACCAGGAGAAACCCACAACCAGGAGGTCTGTGGCTTGTGGCAGCTGAGAGATGTGGCAGGGCAGGGGTTCCCCTGTGTGGTTATCGTGTGTAGCACACGCTGCTGTCATCCATGCCCCTGATGGAGGTTTCTCATTGCAGGCCAATCTGGCTTTTGCTCCAGCTGCTCTGCTGCCGGGAGTGTCTCCCAAAAGCCCTGGGATGAAAGTCCTGGTTTCTCCATTCAGCACGCCTCCCTCAACGCCCACCAGCCCAGGGACTCAGTCCCAGCCCAGCGAGACACCAGTCAGCTTTGATCAGCCCCCAGAAAGCACTCAGCTGCAGTTCTACAACAAGGTAGGATATGCATGCTAGGATTTCTCCATTCCACAAGGCTTAAACTTATTGCTTGGAGATGAAGAAGGAGGCTGAGCTCTCAGTCCTGCTGTAAGAGTGTGCATTTGTGGCCAAGAGAGTAGATGTACGTATCAGGTTCCAAAAAGCCTTTCAGTGCAGCTGTGTGGAGCCTCCTCTCTGCCTGCCTGTGGCTCCAGCAGCCTTCCTGGCCCAGTGTGTGAAGGAAGGGGGATGAAGGGGCAGGACTCAGTCACCTCAGCTCGGCAGTGACGGGGTGGCTGGTGCCAGGGAGTGCTGTGAGCAGGTGGTGCCACATGCCAGCGAATGTCTGAGGTGGCTGAGGCTCAGGTATCATCAGAGCACTCGGAACTTAAGCGAGGAGCTGTAACCTGCATTCACCATCACCAGCTGGAGTACAGACTCCTTCCTCAACCTGCCAAGAGTAGAAAAGGCTGGTACATCCAGTGCTATTTTCCTTTGTTGTGCTTTCCTGCCTTCCATTACCACTCTCTTGACTGCTTCAATGTCTGCTTTTCCTGCCTCACAGGTGCGGACGCGAGGATCCATAAAGCGCAGGCCTCCCTCCCGGAGGTTCCGAAGATCTCTGTCCGAGTATGGAGACGGGGAAGATTTAGGGGTTAACTTGTCCTCTCCAGAAAATGGTGCCAGGGAAGATGAGGTCTTTGGGCCCAATGGCAAGACAGAGGAGGTGGAAACAGGGAGCAAAGAGCAAAAGAAACGGGCAGGGTCTGGTGAGAAGCCAGCATCAAGGACAGGATCCAGCAGATCTGAGGATGAAGAAAAAGGGAGCAAAGAGCAGAAGAAACAGGCAGAGTCTGATGAGAAGCCCCCATCAAGGAGAGGATCCAGTAGATCAGAAGATGGGGAGAAAGGGGAAAAACAGGCTGAGGAAATTACTCCTTGCAAGAATAACACAAGGAATACAAAGGAGGAGGAAGTGTGTCATGATGCCCCAGGAGAGGAGAACTCTCCTCAGCCTCCCTCTGGAAACAGTGAAATGTGTGACAGTCCCCAGGGAGAAGAGCAGCAAAGCACAGCCTATGAACAAAGAAAGGGGATCAAGGAGAAGGAGGAAGCTGAAGCTGATACAAAGGAGAGCAGTGAGAGCGCAGACACACAGAACACATCAGAAGGAACAGCACTGGCACCTGAACCACAGCAGGATGCAGTGGGATTAGGGACTGCCAGTGAGCCTTCAGTGTCAGCCACGCAGGACCAGGGCACAGCACAGCTGTGACACACAGGTAAGATGGGCCAGCGTGGTGGTGGCTCCTGAGGCACCTGAGGGTTTTGCTGTTAGCGAAAGTGGCAACTGTGGCAGAACACAACAACAATTCTGCTGCTCCCCATATGTGAAAAGCCTCAGAACTCAGGCCTGCAGAGACTGTGAGGCAGGGTACTCAAAACGACCAGCCCTCCTTGGTGGTGTTACAGAGAGGGTGGAAAAGAAGCAAAGCTGATTCCGGATTCGCTATAATGGAGAGGCTCTGCTCACCAGGCACCCTCCTGCATTGCTGTTTTGAAAGCACTATGAAAGTACTTGCAATCAAAAAGCACATTTGCCCAGCAGTAACCATGTATACTCTCTACCAGTATGACTCTTTATACGTAAATATTTATATGTGTGCACATGTTGTATGTATACATGTGTACATATATATATTCCCTATGTGTTTAGCTTGTTAGCTTCGCCAGCAAACCCAGGGCACACCAGTTGCATGATCAGCTCTGAAAGCATGCCAGCACAGGCCTTTACCACTGAAATAAAAGAGGATTTCTGCTGGCTGAAGCTGGCCTTGTTCCATGCACCTTCTTGCGTGTTCTTGTAACCACTGATAACACAGCCACAAATGCCTGAGGATGTCTCATCCCACCTCAACCACCTCCTCTTCAAATGCTTCCTTGGTTTGGCAAGGAGCAGCTGAAGGAAGGATTCTGGTGCTCAGGCTGCAGCTCACCTTTGCCTTCTAGGCACAAAGCACCACAGTACCCCAGGATTTCCCAGCACTGTCTTTGCTTAGACACATGATTATTTATCATTATTTCCTTACTTATTTTCCCCTCTCAAAAGGACATACCCAATCAGGGTAGAGGAGGCTTAACATGTGGATAGGACCCATCTAACCCAATCAAGGTGGAAGCTACTGGAAAACCTTCAGTGGCAGGAGAGGAGCAGAATGCAGAAATCCCTGAGGTCCAGACTCATCACAGAGTTGAGTGGCCACTTGCTGGCTCCCTGCTTTGCACCATCATATTTTGGGACAGCTGGAACAAGAGACTGTTCAATCTCTTCAGAGTTCAAAACTCAGGTGTTGGCTGGCATTCCTTGGTGATATCTGGGGACTGAGAGATCTGGATACTTGCTGTCCTGAAGCCAACAGCCACCACCACTCACAGTCCTTCTGCTTCTTCATCCTGCTCCAAAATGTCTTTTCCTTCTCCCTGCATTGGTCTAGATGAAGTTCATCAGTTACGTACATACATACACATATGGTGCCTTTTTGGTAGCTTCCTTTAAAGTACTTTGAGTTTTAAAACTTCAGTAAACAATGGTTTAACAATAGGAAACAGTATGTTTTCTCCATATATGCTGTATTGCAGACAATGTGAACTCTGAAAATGGGAAAAAACTCCTAGAACATTGATCATAAATATATATAAATATGAAATATAAAATCCCTTTGAAGTGGGGCTGATCTGTGAAACAGCCACCTATAGTAGGCTGACAGATCCTGTGTCATTCAGCTTTGGGGTGGTTTCAGTGTGGTGGAAAGTGACAACCAGCAGATCGTGTGCAAAGAAAAGATGTGCTGAGCAGGTCAACAGGGCAGGTTCTCTTATCTGGGTCTGGGCTCCAGTCCAGATTTAGAAGGGCTGCTTGTCTATCAGCCTTTCTCATTTCCAAACCCTATCCAGTCTGTTTTGAAACTTCTGGTGTGTTGCCACCAAGAGCCACTCATGACAGAAAGCATCCCAGCTTCCTGGAGACAGCCAATTCATTTTGTGCAGGTCAAAGAAGTCTTAGCTGGCTGACTTTCCTGTGGAGTTGCCTGGCTGAATTGGTAAAGCTCAGGCAGCAGTCCCTCCAAAGTACTTATGCCCTGTACTATTGGGCTACTAAGAGTCATGGGCTAGCAGTCACTATGATTTAAATCTGGAGAGTATTTGGGGAAGGTGGATGTCAGAGCCTCACTTGACCAGTTCCCTGACAGCAGTGCCTGGAGCTGTGTTGGCCACGTGGAGTAAGCTGTGACATGGACTGAGGCCACACTTGCTGAGAGCCAGCAGCGCTTGCCCTCCTGAATTACCATGGGCTTGTTGGCAGACACGACCTCCACACCCTTTGGAGCCATGCTGTGGAGCATTGTTGCCTTTGATTCCATTTTAATCTGCCTGCTCTAGCTTGTATTCCAGGGCAGGCTGCAATCGTTGGCTGCCCCCTGTTTCTTCTCTCAGCAGAGCGTCCCATCTGGATGTGAGTGGTTGTGCCTTACTGTACATACAGGTATATGTGTGCCTGTGTAGAGAACGTGTATGTGTGTCCTGAGCACGGCAATGGAAATCCGAGGGAGAAACAGAATTAATAAATGGTGGAATAAAACCAAAGCAAAACAAAAATATGTGTGGTTTGTTTCCTCCTGGACAGATGAAGGAGCCTGAGGAAGAATGGACAGAACTGGTAGCAGCAGGCAAAAAAAGGGTGAGATTTCCACTGGCATCACGGCTTCAAAACTTAAATTTAACATGAGAGAGCAACTACTGAGGAACAGAGAGGAACAGGACTTTTTTCAAAAAGTCTGGGCTGCAGAGGCGTGGAAACATGAGGATGTCAGGAAGCGCTGGCAGGACGGCGTACCTCAGGGACACGCGGGATTCAAGCCGGGAGGGTGCCGTGGGCTCAGAAGCCCGGGGCGGTGCCCGTGGCTCCCGTGGGCGCTGGTCCTGCCCGTGGATCGGCCCTGGGATGGTCCGGGCGCGCCCGGGACACGCGCGGCCCCTCCCGGTGCCACCGCCCCGCCAGGGGGCGCAGCGCGGCCCGGCACCGACCAAAGCCGCTGCGGGGGGGAGGAGGGGTGTCCCATTCCTCCGCCTCCCCATCCCACGGGAACGAGCGCGCCCGGCCTCCAGCGCCACCGGGAATGGAAGAGCAAGTGGGAATGGGAGGGCTGGGCTGTTCCTGCGGCCCTCGGATGAGCGCGGGGTCCGCGCGGGGGAAAGCAGCGGAGCGCCGCGGGGGCCGCTGCTCCCCCCCCGCCCGCGGGGACGCGGAGCCGTCGCTAACGAGCGGAGCCGTAGGGCCCGTGCCATCGGAACGGGCGATGCCAGGGGTTACCCCGGGAAAGGAGGCGGAGGCGGCGAGCAGGGAGAAACGGCCGCAGCCCGCGGCGCTCGGGAGAGCGGCGTTGTGTTCCGGAGCGCTGGGCGAAGCCGCCGGCGGCGCTCGGCAAGGACAGACCCACGCAGACATTGATGTGGGCGGCCAAGGCGGGAGGAGGCGGAACGGTACTGAAGTGCTGAGCTGGGGAAGCACCTACAGAGCGGCTCGTTGGTCTAGGGGTATGATTCTCGCTTCGGGTGCGAGAGGTCCCGGGTTCAAATCCCGGACGAGCCCGCTGGGTAGGGGGCGCGGCAGCGTTTCCCATTTTGCTGCTGCGGGGCCCCGCTGCGCTTTTGCGCCTCAGGCCCGCCCGCAGCGGGGCCGGGGCCGGGGCCGGGGGCGCGGTGTGCCGCGGCTGAGCCGCTCGGAGCGGCCCGCAGCGCCGGCGCCGTGAGGGGGAAGGCGGGGGTCTGCCCGGGAAAAATGGGAGTAGCGACGCGCGGTGCGAGGTGGAGAGGAGCGGCCGGGCCGTGGTGAGTCCTTAACGCTTTTTCTTGCGCGGAAAAGGAACGAGTGGGTCTCGTTGTCAGTGCCGCCCGTGTCCGTTCGCTGCGCGCGGGAGCCGCCACTGCTGCGCGGAAGGAATAGGGGGGAAAAAAAAAAAAAACCTGGGCTCGTCCGGGATTTGAACCCGGGACCTCTCGCACCCTAAGCGAGAATCATACCCCTAGACCAACGAGCCGCCATGAGGAGTACCTTCTCTCCCCTGCAGAGGAGCGCTGCGGTGGCGCCGCGCAGCCGCTGCCCGGGACGGCTCCGGCCCGCCCAATTCCCGCGGTGTTCCCGGCTCCTGAGGGGACGCAGGCGCTTCCCTGCGGCTGCCGGCGCCCCCCACGTTCCTGAGGGGCACCGCGGCAGCCCTGTCTCCCTGCGGCTGCGAAAGCTGCTCGGTCGCGGCGAGCCGTGGTTGTGGCAGCCAGGCCACAACCCCAGCGCGCTGAGGGGAAATTCGTGGTGCGCTTCCATAATTTCTATCTCTACCACAGCCGAGTAGAGGCAACGTTGCTTTCCTAACTTACAGATGATGATTTTATGCAGACCTGCTTAAATAGAGAGCCTTGGAACGCTGATGTTGGTCAGGGTCGCTGTTACCTTGGCTTTTGCCTCGGTACAGTAACAGCCTCTAAACTAATTTTGCCTATAGTCCAATATATTCCAAGAAGCTGGGGGAAAGGTAGGAGGGAGAGACGGGAAGACAAATTGCTCCCATTTTACGTGCTTTCTTATGTGTCAAGGTTATCAGGAAGACTCGTGACTGGAATTGTCCCTTAGCATCCATTCAGCACGGGAGTCGCTCAGCACTCCCGCCCTTTTCCATCCTAAATTTTCCCGAGAACACTTATCCTTGCATAGTGGGTGATCCAAGACATTCTTCTCAATGAAATTATGAAAAAGCCAAGTTATGGAGGACAAGACTAAGGGAATCTTGTCAATATGTATAAATACCTGAAAGGTGGGTGGCAGGAGGATGGTGCCAGGCTCTTTTCAGTGGTGCCCAGTGCCAGGATGAGGAGCAATAGCCACGGACTAAATCACAAAAAGTTCCACTCAACATGAGGAAGAACTTTTTTGTGCTGAAAAAAACCCCACTTTTTTGAGCACTGGAACAGCTGCCCAGGGAGGTTATGGATTCTCCCTCTCTGGAGACATTTAAACCCCACCTGGACATTTCCTTGAATAATCTGCTCAAGGTGACCCTGCCTTGGCAGAGGGGTTGGGCTGGGTGATCTCCTGAGGTCCCTCCCAGCCTCAACAACATTGATTCTGTGAAAAATAGTTCCCAAACTCTTCAAAGTCTGTATGCAATTATTGTGCTGCTGCCAGTTCTTGAGTTTTGAAAAAAAAACCCCTGCCTTTCTATTTAACCAAAGTAAACATGAATGTGGCATTATCTGCTAGTCACAGTTTCTCCCAACTTGCAGAAGAAAAAATATTGTTGTAAGGGGCACACAATGCTTTCTTCTACAAATACAGCCTGTTTTTTTCCTTTTTCTCTCATGTTCTACCATTACTAATTCAAAATGAGTGTGTTGGGTGGGATATTTTTGCAGGAGTGCATATCTTTGCACACTAAACAGTGTATGCTGTACAATTCCTCTAGGACATACAGAGATGCAGGTTGAAGAGAAAGCAATCAAAATCATTAAAATTGTAAAATCAGTCTAAATATATTTTCTTTTCCTCCTAGAAGTTATTACCCTTTTTTTTTTTTTTTAACACACAAATCCTGCTTGTTCTCTGTGGCAAGCTACTAGAGACCTCTCCAAAACAGGGGATAAAGATAACAAAGGTCTGAATTTCTAACATACACAGCAGAAAGGAATAAGATGCAATAGATGTTCCTCAGGACAAATTAAGTTGTCCCAGCACCCTGTTTCCTCTCTGGAAGTAGCAGAAGAGAAGAATTTGATCATGTCTATCTGGATAAAGAATGTTCTGCTGTAAGTGGACCAGACATTGTCCCAGGTTCTCTCTGTGATGTATTACTACACAACAAATGTAATCTGTATTATGGCACAACAAATGGGGAAGTCAGGGCTGTTCCTGTGGCAATGTGATCTCAGCTCTGTCAGGGAAGGGAGAGTGTAGGGAAGGGCCATGTGTGGCCAAATCAGGTTTATAGACAAAAAGGGAACATGTGAGCTCTGTGAAGGACAATCAGTTAGAGAATAAGAAAAATGCAATTAAAAAAAATTAATTTTAGGTTTACTATCTTGCAAAATACCCAGAAGGGTGAAGCTTGGACTCTTCAGAGGATTAAACAGGTTTAGGTTGTGCATTACTGAAGGACCTGGAGGTAAACAGTGAACTCTGGATACTGAGGTACTTCCATGCTGGTAAGAGCACTTCCAGCTGCCCAGGAGAGCTGTAACGTTGGGTGGAGTTTCCGTGGAAAGGAAGAACTCTGAGCAAGTATTGAGGAAAAAGGGCTTGGAATCAAAGTCTTATCACTGCCTGTCAGTTTCTGCTCCATTTGGAAAGCAGGGGTATTGATGAATTGGCTAAAGACCCACCCAGAAGAAAAGTCAAATGAGGTGCCAGCCAAACAAGGTGATATTTTTCTGTAATACAAAGAGTTGCCTGTGTTGTTGATATTTATTCCCAGGAGGTGCCCTGGATTTCTGCTAGCCTGGGTTTCTAGAACATATGTACAACAGTTAGATGAGGAATGTGCTCCAGAGCTTCCCCTTAGGGTATAAATAATGGATGCAGAAGCTGTTACATTTTAAATCCCACAAGGACTGTAAGGTGGTGTCTGGCATCACAGCTGGAAAAAAAAAATCTGCCTGTGTTTTTGCAGGCTTGTTTTGTCACAGCTCTCCTCAGCATGGCACATGGTGGCCTTTCCTGTGGCCTCTTTCACCTGCAGATGTGATGAGGTGTCCAGAGAGGGCAGAGAAACTGGTGGCACAGGGATCTGCGTGAGGACCAGCATCCACGGAGCGTTGGGCAGGAGCAGAGCACCCCACAGGCTTCTGGAGGCTCAGGGATGCAGTGAGCAATAGCCTTGAGATATGACTCAGCTTTGTGCAACTTCTTTAAAATGCATGGTTGGGAAAACACGGCACAACAAAGAGGTTCTCAGAAGCCAGGAGGAAGAGGGAAGGATGAAAGCTTGGTCTCAGGGGAAGTGTAGCAGCTGGGAGTCCAGTCAGCAAGCTCAGGGAAATTCCAAGCAGGTATTTTCAGGCGAAAGGCAAAGGTGCTTGTGCGATTGGTGCAGCAATCTGAAGGAGCTTGTGCTTGCAGGCAATGCACGCCGAAACAGGCTCTCTGAGTTAACAGGGAACAACAGGCAGGATTTCTGTGGAGGCAGGAGGAGCTGCCACTGTCTGCGCTCAGAGCTTGCAGCAGCGCTCTCCCGCTTCGCTTGGGACAAACCAGCGCTGTAATGTACACTGTGGAGAGCTCGAGGCTGGCAGAGGGGCTGGGGCACTAAACGGGCACCGGGATCTGCTCCTGCTGTGTTTCCCTGCTGGAAACTGGGCCGAGTGATGCACAGCAGGAGACCTCCATAGCGGAGAGTGCTCGGACAGCACAGCACAGCGATCAAAACGCTGTGGTCCTTACGGGCCGCGGTCACCCCGCGGCTCCTGGGCATGTTCTTGACCGTGGGGAGCACAACTCCACCGGAGTGACCGTCACTTTCGTGACGAGTTCAGCGCCAGCTGAATGGTTGGTACCATGCCTTCCAACACTCGGATAAGCTTCCCGCGCTGCAGGGTAGCTGTCGGACGCCCTGCGAGGAGTGGCTGAGGGAGCTGGGGGTGTTCATCCTGCAGAAAAGGAGGCTCAGGGATGACCTGATCACTCTCTAGAACCATCTGAAAGGAGCCAGGTGGGGTCTGGCCTCTTCTTCCTGGGAACCGGCCACAGGGCAAGGAGGACATGGCCCCAGGCTGCACCGGGGGAGGTTCAGGTTGGACTTTCGGGGGAACATCTTCACAGACAGGGTGAGGAGACATTGGGATGGGCTACCCAGGGGGGTGCTGGAGAGGCGTTTAAGGAAAGGCGGGACGTGGCAGTCAGTGCCATGGTAAAGCTGACATGGTGGTGTTGGGTCGTAGGTTAGGCTCGATGATCTCACGGGCCTTTTCCAGCCTCACCGACTCGGCGATTCTGTGATTCAGCGTTTCCGTGCCCCCCGGGATGCATCGCCCGGGAGCGGCCCCTTACCGCCCGCGCCCCGGCAGCACCGCCGGCCGGCCGCGGGGGGGCGCCAGCGACGCGCCCGGCTGGGGGGCGGGACAGCGCGTTCCCTGCGCCCATAGGTCACGCAGAATTGACTGATGGCTCTAGTGTCCAATCCCCGTGGAGCAGCGGGGCAGGGCGCGGGCGGGGCGAGCGGAGCGCGGGGGGTGTGTGTGATCGACAGCAGCCGCAGCCAATGGGCGGGCGGGGCAGGGGGCGGGGGGCGGGCCCGCGAGGGCCGGGGGCGGACAATGAGGGCGCCGCGGGGAGGCGGCGGCGGCTGGAAGATGGCGGCGGGCGGAGGCAGCGCGGGGCGGCCCTGCGCGGCGTGGCTGCTGATCGCCGCCGCCCTCACCGCCGGTGAGTCAGGGACCGAGGGAGGGCCGGCCGCCGGTTCGGCCCTTTAACGCCGCTCCCGGGGCGGAGGGCGGCTCCGCGGGCAGGGCACGGCGCGGCTCTGCCGCTCGCTGCCCACCCGGTTCGGAGCCGTGCTGGCGGCGGCCGCGGATCCCCGTCCTCACCGGGGGAAGGGTCGGTGTGCCGGGCACAAAGCCCCGGGAGCCGGCGTGGACAGGGCAGGGGGTGCCGCGGTGCCCGGGCAGTGCTGCTTCCACAGAATCCATTTGGTTGGAAAAGATCCCCGAGATCATGGAGCCCAGCCTGGGACCGAGCGCCACCGCGGGTTCCTCGCTGCGGGGACGCGGGTGGCGTTCCTTGGGAGAGCCGCGGGGTGACCGAGGAATGGGGAAGCTGGGGTTGTGGTAAATGGCTTGATTCGGTCAGTGGTGAAGTATTTGGGTGGAGGGGGAATTATGTCAGTCAGATGATGCGCTTATGACTCGAATAGGTGGAGAATAAGTGCAGAACGGGTCGGGTTGGAAGGGACCACGGTGGGGTCATCTGGTCCAGCCTCCCTGCTTGGAGGGTCATCCCAGAGCGCAGGGCACAGGATTGAGTCCAGATGGTTCTGGAATATTTCCAGTTAGGAGTACAAGGCTATGGAGCGGTAGGAATGGCAAGAGTGATGCTTAACTCTGCTGTGGCTTATGTTCTCAGAGGGCAGAGGGTTCCACACATTGCTTGGACTCAAAAAGTTACACACGTTTCCCACACCAGCTCACTGTGTAGATGCTGGGCATGGACAGTGAGGGAATATCTGCTATGTATACAGCCCAGATATCCAGTGATGGATATTTTTGGGTTGGCAGTACTCGCTTAGTGGGTAAAACTTTGTAAAGTACTTCAGTAGGAGACATTAAGAAGCCTAATGGCTTCTCAGTTCATGTCTGGAAAACTGTGTAAAACCGTAAGTCTGTCTTTGAAGAGGTTTATGAAGAAACTGTGCTGAGTGGCAAGGAACTTAAAATTTTATTTCACAGAATTTTAGAATGGTTTGGGTTGGAACAAATCTTAAAGGTTATCTTACTTCAGTCTCACTGCTATGGGGAGGGACATTTTCCACTAGACCAGCTTGCTCAGAGCCCCATCCAGCCTGACCTTGAACACTCCCAGGGATGGAGCATCCACAAGTTCCCTGGTCAACCTCTTGCAGTGCTTCTCTACCCTCACAGTGAAAAACTTCCTCCTAATATATAATTCTTATTATTATTCCTCTTCCTAAATCTATTCCCAAAGAGCATTGTCTGCATTTGTTTAAGATGCTAAGGTGTTAAGATTGTTTAAGATTGCTAAGGCTTCCTCTGTATCTTCAGAGACAGACTTAGTATTTAGGATTAGTAGGTAGATGTGAAATACGTATATGTTACAGTAAAACAGATCTCTGGAAATACATATGGAGGCAAGAGAAGAAGGAAGCATATTTCCCCTGACCACAACAAAAGGTACAGCTACAGTCATGCTGTGGGTAGGTGGGAGTAGTAGATCGTTGTAGAAGGTCTGAATTTATTCCCATGTTGGCTTCTTCTCTCCTTGCACATCCTTAATCCTCCTGTCTGCTGTGAAAAGCAAGGTTTACATCTCTGTACACCTTGAGTAAGTGATCAGAGTGCAGGCTCTTCACCTCTTTTGCATACCCAACAGAGTTTGGTGATGGGAATGAAGAGATGACCTTCCCCTGAGTTTGGGGTGCTAAGGAGTCCCGGGTAATCAGTGCTGTGCATTTCTCCTCGCCTGCACCACTCAGTCTCCTGATGTTTTTTCAAGGACCCTCTTCCCATTCCCTTTCCTCATGCTGGATTTTCCCCTTGTGAGAGGTTGGGAAATCAAACCCTGCCATTTTTGGCCAGGGCAGGAGTGGTGTTTGCAGAGGGCCGTAGCCGCTCCCTCGCTCAGATGTGGCGTGTGCCTGGGTGATGTGCTGCACACGTGGCTGCCATGCCTTGTGCCTGCTCTTCATATGCTCCGTGGCAGGTCTGCTCCTGTGGCCAGTAACCTGCAGTGAGACAGAAATATTGCTTAGGGTGCTGTGCTGTGCAGGCCCCATTAAACACCACAGCCTGCTCTGCCAGGCCCAGTTGCTTCACAGCTAAGCACAGCTAACACAGTTCTGGGCTTATTTTCATGTGTGCCCCTGCATGTGTGGGTTAGGAGTTCATCTTTATGCTCAGTCATCTGAAAACCCCATTGCTTCATTTACTTGTACGAATGAAGGATCATCGTCAGATGCGCCGTCTCTGATTCTGGGGACATTTTGTAGCATGAGTAGTTAATCTAGGTATAATCTCTTCTGTGCATGAGTGAGCCTGGAACAACCAGCCAAGAGTATCAAGAAAATGGATTATTTTGCAATTGTGCATTTGTAAGCCGTGTAATTATGGCTTAAAGTGGTATCCTGTCAGTGTTTGACATGAGGGTGATGCTGATTACTCCTGATAGTCTCAAAAAATGTGTAGATATTACTGGAAAGAATAATGATGGGGATTTTTTTATTATTCTTTTTGATACCAACAAAGCTTGATTTTTTTTTTAAAAAAATATTTTCTCCTGCTATCCCTTTTATACACACTCATACAAGTGCACGTGGGCACATACACATGGGCCAGTAACAAGTAGAGTATTGAGATGTTAAATAGCTCGAGTGCCTGTTACTGCTTTGAGCTCACCAGCCCATTTCAGTTGCTGCTTGAAATGTTTCCTGAAAATAACAGTGTAAGTCAGGGTTGCAATGCTCACTTTGTGCTTGTGCCAGGTTTAGTCAGAATTCCTGTAGTCACCCCCGTCAGAAGCTGTTAGTCCTTTTAAGCTCAGCCCACTGATGCTGCAGGTAGGAAAGCTGCCTTGCCTGCACTGCTCAGTGGGTTCTGCAAAGGCAGAAACTGGATAAGCTCCGCTCACCTTGCTTGCAGCAGCAGCAAGAAGTTCTTGAATATGCTGAAAAATTTGTACCTTAATGTTTTGGTGATAAAATGAGGTAAAATGGCTGGATGCTTCTTGGCCCCAGCTATCCAACAGTCTCAGTCTCTTGCAATTACTTGTTTAAGTATTAGCATGCATGGCTGTGTTGCTTGTTATGTGAATTAAAATGGATTCATTTGAACAGCAATTCCACTGCCTGTTTGTGTACCCATCTCATCCTGACTATCTGTGCTGGATATCCTGTGTCCCATACAGAGTTGAGATGGAAGACCAAAAGAAAGAAACCTAGTGTTCTGAGGCAGATGTCTTGTACTGTTTGTCTTGAAAGATTTTAGTCTGAATAGTTTCTAAAGACATACTGGTTTTCTGGAGAAGTGCCATATCGATCATCATCAGGTCATCTATCCAAAGCTTATGATTAGCACCTGTAGTGGGAGTTTCAAGTGTGGTATGATGTGATGTGATGTGGTTTGATCATGTATGGCATACATTACTCTTCCTACCACCTGCATGTAATTAACAAAACAAACAGCCTTGTATGCAAGAAAATACATTTTTTGAACTATTGAATGCTATCTCAGGATATCCTAAGAATACATCAGAAAGCTGGAAGCTCTGTGTGTGAAAACATTTACATCCTTATGGCTTATATATTTTTTCCTTTTTTTTTTTTTTTTTTTTTTTTTTTTTTCCTTTTGTTGTGTGTGGTTCATTTGTCTGTATTACTTTAGTGGTCTGGGTTAGTGGAAACCCACAAGAAGTGATTAGCACAATGGAGAGGATGTGACTATCTTGTGTAAGAGAAGGCTGTGCCAGGAGAGGGCAAGAAGTTCTAAACTGGCTTTACTGCCAGCAAAGAGACAAAGAGACTTGGGGAACTCTTAACTGCAGTGATTTAGTTATCTCCAACAGCAGTCATGTGGAAAAGCAAGTGTTTACTCAGATCAGGGTTTAGCAGTAAACAGTACCCATAGCACGGAAGATGTGGCAATGCTTCCTAAGGCAGGGTTAACATCAGTATTTTTTGCTGAGCGGGTTAAAAGAAAGTTTTTCCTCCCAATCTCTTTTATCTTCAAAGGACCATTTTGTTACGTGTCCTGGATGAGCTTTTTTTAAAAAAAAATTTGAAAATGTTTATATCAAATAAATGTATTGGCACTTACCTGGGACAGAGTTAATTTTCCTCATAGCTTGGATGTTGCTAAGTTTTGGACTTGTGGTGAAAAGAGTCTTGATAACAATATTTTGCATTGGTTACTTGCTTTGCATTGGCTTAAACACCCAAGGACTTTTTTGTTTGTCACCCTTCCCTGGCAGCAGGTGGGCTGGGGGTGCATGAGGAGTTGGGAGGGCACCACAGAAGTCATGGTCAGCAATAAAAGCTGGGAAAAGAAGGAGGAAGGGGGCTGTTTGGAATTACAGCATTTGTCTTCCAAGTCACTCTTATGCCTGACAGAGCCCTGCTTTCCTGGAGATGGGGATCCCCTACCTGCTGGTGAAGCAGTGGGTGATGCCTTGTGCTTTCCCTGTGTTTTAATCTCAACCCTCGAGTTTTTTCACTTTTACACTTCCAATTCTCACCCTGATCGCTCCGGGGCCGTGCAGGGCTGAGCTGCATTTTGGGGTTAGCCCACAGTCCTTGGATGTTGTTCCTTTTGGCTGCTGTGCCTTTCAGCTCCTGCATTTTCATGTGTCTGTTGAGTTGGCACTTTCCACTCGGTGCTGCTGCTATGTTTTGGCTTAAAGTGCATAAGGGAAACAGGAAGGCTGTGGTTGTTCTTGTGAACTGTCTTTCCTCCAACCCTGCAGAAGAAAAGGTGCTTTGTGGTGCATTTACTAATGCTTTACACACATGGTGTTAAGGGGCATGAAGGGACCCAACCCTGAAACACTGGTTAGACCCTACCTTCAGTGTTTCTAATCAGATTGAGATTCTGATCTGTAAGGGAAGGTGAAACTCTGGGCAGTGCAGCAGTTGTCAGTGGTTGGTGGCACTTTGAGTTCATGAGATGGAGGTGAATCAGGACAGGTCATCTCCAGGTGGGTGGAATGGCCATGGCTGGAGGCGTTTAGAATTGGCTGCAAGCCACCTGTTATTCAGTAACTTGTTTTTGTAATGTGTGCAAGTGAAAGGTGGTGACCAGGGCTCCCTCCTGGTAATAAGTTCCATAAAGCTGTATGTGCAGCAGGAGTTTTGAAATCTGACTGTTTTCTGTATCTTGAAGTGTTCAGATCAAGGTCTTGCAGGATCTTGCTTCATGGAAGGCGCTGCTCCAATCCAATGAATGGCTCTAGAAATCACCACACACATAAACTGGGAAAGTGATGTAGTGTGCTACAAGGAACGCCATAAATTCTTCACAAAAGTGTTCCTGAGAAAAACCAGCTGAATCAGCTCTTACTTGGTGCTTCCTAACCCTCCTCAGTTGTACCAAACATTATACAGTGGACTGGGCTAGGGTGTTGGTCTGGTTTGAAACAAAACAGTGGTGAAAGGGCTGTTTTGAGCACAGATTAGTTCCTGATCAGATTCATCTTGTTCTGAGTGTGCATGTGAGCTATTTAAATTGGCACCACCACTGACAAATTCTTGTGGAACAATGCTTTGAAATATTTAGCTTGGGCTTTTCCTTTTGGTTTTGTGGTTGTGCTGCTGCAGGTTATAGCTGGTTACGAGTTTGCTCAGCAATTCAGTTAGCAAGTAAGCGTGAGATTGCTGCAAGCTTGGTGCCAGTGCTGGCTGCAGGTGTTCAGCAGTCCATGGATCAGTAGGGAATCTGGTCCTCCAAAGACTTTGGATTTGCTTGAACTGCTGAAGTAAGTCTCTAGTCACACCAGAACAGATTGGCTGTGTGAATCTGAGGAGGGTAGTCACTTGGATGATGTTATTTCATCTTTCACTGATGAAATAGGGCACCTTCCTATGTCTGATATGTAGGCTTTGCCCTGTATCTCCTCATGAAATTTGTGTACCCACGTCCTAAATTCTACTGCCTGGTTTGTTTTGGAAATTGGTAGTTCCCATGCTGCTAATGATAGATTTTGTCAAAAAGATCCTGCATGCCATAAACAGTTTGCAACATGACTGATATTTTTAACTGAGATAGTTTCACTTGAGATAGTATTAATAACCAAAAAAAGAAAAAAGCCTGGAGGGAAGCTTTAGTTCCAGACAGCTATATGTCAGTCACTACTGTCCACTCCATGGGTTTGTGTTTTACTGTTGTTTGGTTGTGTTTTTTTTTTTTTTTTTCTTTTTTCTACAGTTTCTGATCCTTAATACTCTCATTTCCTTAGTAGTTGTGACAGTTTTAGTGGATTGCTGTAGCAATATAGCAATTGCATTTTAGGAAATGCTTGTGATGGTGAGATGCTTTTTTTATTCTCTGCCATGTGTTGAGATGTCTACCCAGGTTCTCTCAGATCTTTAGTTAAGTAAGCTTCATTCCCTATTCGTAGGGAAAACCTGGTATATTTCAAGGAGGCTTTTCTGTCATTTCTGCCTTTCTGTAATCTCAGTTGCCATTTTCTGGCATCTTTCCTTGTGCCCAGAAAATAATGCGCTGTGTTTGTTAGTGACTCTGTTAGTATTGCAAGATTGGAGGTAGAACAGCTGCCATCAGCTGTTCCAGTTACCCTTTGCATTTGGAACAGCTTTACTTAACTTGCCCCTCTTGGGTTCTCCACTCTTTTGGTTTGACTTTGTCAACAAGAACTGTTTACTTGGATTTGAACACTTATAAACTTACTTGGGCATGGAAGGAGAAACACTTCAGGGCTGTTGAGCTGAAAAATGCGATGTGTGGTTTGGAAAGTACCTGAGCTGTTGATTGGTGTCCCAGCCTGCAGCATAGGCAGGGAAGTGTTGCTTTGTGATCCCCAGGGAAAAGTACTAGAAGTAACTAGAAGTTACTTGCCTCAAGACCAAGTATCTGCCCAAACCTGACATATGACTGCTGCTGTAATAGACCATGAAGCTGTGCAGCTATGCTGCTTACTTGTTTGTAGTTCTCAGCACCTTTACAAGCGTCTCTGTTTTATGAGATGAGAGAGTTGAGGCAGTGACATAGCAGTGAAATTATTTCCTCAGGACTCGACAAGGAATCTGTGGCTTTTCTGGCAAGCAAGCTCAGGCATTTTTTGCTGCTTCTCATTCTTGTTCTTCATTTCTGGTTAAAGCATGGGCTTTGAAAGTAAATCTCTGCATAGGCTCTTTTGCTGCTCCTTGGCAGAACAATGAGCAGCTCTGCGTCATGTGGAGGTGAATGTGCCAAAAACTGACCCTCCATTGTGGGAGGAGAAGGAGGCACCAAAGTTTGGTGACTCTGGAGACCTGTGTTTAAGTCCTGTCAGAATACGTGCATGGAGGTATGGAGAGCTGAGATACTTGGATGTTATTGTCTGCTTTGACAGCTTAGCCGCAGCCTGGTCAAGACTTCTCAATGAAACTGCCTTCCTTTCACTTGGGGTGACAAGATGCTATTTTTTCCCTCCTTGTTGAGTCAGGCAGAGCTTAGCTGAATGTGCAGAGAGGCCAGGAGAAAGTGAGTGTTGCGTTAGCAGATGCTTGTCTCTGCTTGGGGGATGAAGGGATCCAGCAGCAAGGTGCCAGGAGGTGGTAGGTGTTCATGGGCTGGGTGTCACAGCTGTGCTTTCTGATTCCTGGAGCTGCAGGCTGCTGCAGGACCGGCTGTGTTACTGCAGACAGGAAGCCCTCTTTCCTCCAGCAGCCTGGGTTACTTGACAAGATTGGCAACCTGGGGAGATGCTGTGGCAGCAGCTAAAAGTTGTTTTGGTGAATTGGCATTTGGGAGTGAAATTAAGCTCTTCTGTCCTCCTTCGAGGCAATGGAATATTTAGTTTTTGTTGCTTTGAAACGTAGATATCAAGATTGGTTGGTGAGACTCTGTCTAGTCATCATTTCTGTAAGCTGGTGTTGCTTTGTGTCCTGTGTAAATGTATGGAGTGCAGACATCAAGGTCTTGGTGACAGGGGGGCTGCAGGGACAGTCTCCATGAGGAGGGGCAGGACACATGTGGCTTCTGAATACTTGTGTGTTGTTGTCCTTCTGAAGTGCACTGTGGTTTGCTCCTGGGTGGAACTGCTGGCTTGGGTTCTGGTTTTCTGTTAATGCTAAATGATGTGAAGGGTGGAAACTGTGTGTGGAAATTCTTTTCAGCCTCTGGGTGCTTTAACAGACCTCGTGCAGTTTCAGAGGGAGGATTTTGGCATGTCTACTCTCTATTAAGGCGGGAAAGCTAAGGTTTCTCCACCAGCTGTTCTATCCACAGTGAAGAAATGGTCTGTAGGGTCATAAATGCCTGTAGTTGCAGCAGGGGACTACAGCTTTGTTCTGGCTTTTTGGAATGTTTTGTAGGGGTCTGGCTGCTATTGTTATATGCTGATTGTACAGGGCAACTGCTTTGTGGGAGACAGAACTAAATGCCATGCAACTGTAGTTGAGAATGCTGTCAACAGGAGATGTTTCACAAGACACTTGACACTGAGTAAGAGTATTTGATAATGAGAGCACCGATTCTCAAGTGCATATTGTTTTTGTGACTTAAGACCCTTAGTCATTAGGAAAAACCACATCCTCCAATCTGATGAAACTTCTGGGCTGCTGAGGAGACCAGAGTGAAGATACTGAAACATTGAATTTTCTGTCATTTTGTCAAAACCTTTCATCCATAAGCGACTTCATTTCTAAAATGTATACACGGCTGTATTACCTGGTGTCTTTAAGATAAGCAAAGCAAGTTGCTTGTATTAATTAATAAACTGATGATTAGCCATTTCAAGAGGAGGAGAGTAACACTTCCTGGTGTAGGATGGGAACTGTAGCAGCCTTAAGCATCCACTGTTTAGCAATCTGATGAAAATTTCCATGTGGGCTGTGTTTGTGCTGGTGGAAATAAGATGCCTGTGATTACAGTGTTAGCTGTTTGCATTTGTGGTTTGTTAGGTCTCCTAGTGATCAAATTGAGTTGAATCCAGGGGAATTGAGTTTGTTTTGGTGAGTTCACAGTCTTAATTACCAGAAGGTTTTCATTGGATCCAAGATGGCAGTAAAAACAGTGGTCTGCAAAGAAATTTTAATTATCTATGTGTTAATTAGTGTAAAACTTTGGAGCACCGAAGGATTTCTTTGTGATATGCTACCAAATCAAATGGTCAACCATATTTCTATGTAAAAAATGTAGAATAAAAACAACTCTTGCCCAAATTTTTTTTTAAAAAAAATCACTGCGAGGCAAGTATAAGCAACCAGGGGGTACAAATAAAAGTGGGAAAAGATGACTTCAGTTTTAAAAAGCATTGATCTCCAAGCACTGGCAGCTTGGACGCTCTTGGCTTCATAGAGATGCAGTTACTACATGCTTTGGAGGGCTCAAAGGAAGTGAAAGGATTTTGCAGGTTTTGAGCAGATCCTCCCAAGCCTGAGGGACAGCATTTAGGAGGAGGTGCTCCAGTTTGGATTTGAAAAGGTTTGGGTGAGACCAATGCTATGATGTGGCTGGGGTCAAGAGTCTCTTCCTACTGAAACAGGGATGGGTGCTTGGTGTCATTTCCACTTCCTGGAAGGAAGCAGTGATCTTACATATGTGATGTCCCCCTCTTCTTAGTGTCACCCGTGGAACAGCTTGGTTCCCAGGAACTGCAGAACTTACTGGTCTGTTGCTGTCCATCTGTCCAGAGCAAAAAAGGACATCACAGTATTGGAGGCCAAGGTACAAACTGTAGGTTTTAGTCTGGTGTCAGCTGAGCAGACTGGGAACTCTGAAAGACTCTGCCTTGACCTGGGAAGAGTTCAAAGTCAGAGGTGCTGCACAGGTGTTGAGTTGGAGAGACACGTGGCAGGTCCATGGTGGTAGAGGCAGTTGTGGAGGGCTCCAAGCTCTGCTTTAGTCCCATTTAGTGAGAGCTGACAACTTAGCATTGACAAAGATGTCAGACTGAGGCTGTTCTTTGAACATAAGGAGACAGATCCTGAGCAGAGATGCAGATTTGAGTAGTCAGTGCAGTGATGGGAGCTTGAACTTGTTTTGCAGATGAGATCTCTGAGGTGAGATGCTGAGGAAAGAGAGACCTGAGAATAGAGAGAGTGTTGATGAAGAGTGAAGATCCATGATAGGAAAAATAAGCAAAGATTAGTAACTAAGGTTAGTAAGAATATGAGTGTCTTGTCCTATTTCAAGAGCAGGACGATTGTCTGAAAAGGAAATTGTGGATGGAGGGTTTTCATTGCAGTGTGGGGGTTGAAAATGCAGCTGGAGAGAGTTAATTGTAGTTGGAGTAAAACTGACAACACTAGAGATTTAAAATAAATGGCAGAAGAGGCACAGGTGGGTTCTTTTTCAAATTATTTTGATGATAAGTGAGAGAAATAGAACATTTTTCCGCTGAAAAAAATAAAAGCAGCTGAAGGCTAGATGAGCTGTTCAGAAGGAAATACTGGGGCTATGGGTGGTTGGACAGGATGATGGGATCAAGGAGGATGCATGGGAGAAGAGCAAATGTTTATTTTTGCCCTATGTACCTTGCCGACCTTCCCTTCCTAAAGCCCTCTTCTCTCTCAGACAATTTCCTGTGATAATTTTTTCCTCTTGAGAGATCCTAAGGCTGAGTAAGCTTGAGGAATAGAGCAGTGTGTAAGTGTGACTGAAATATGACTCAAAATTCAGCTTTCTCCAACTGGAATATTTAAATAGGTGGAGGAGCTGGAAGGTGAGTGTAATCCTGGTAAATGTGGAAAGAGGAGGAAGAGAGCTAGAGCTGGAGTTGATCCATGTGGATTTTGTTGTGACAGAGGAGGCCAAAGAATGGAAGGTAGTGGGAACAGCCACCATATCAGTAAAGGTTATGGGATTAGAGGGTTGAGGGTGAACAATTGACAGATCCTGGGGCCTCTCTACCAAACAGTCAGGTTATGATTTAAGGAGACTGTGTCTCATGCTGTAAGGGAAAAGAAGCAGGAAAAATATTTTTGAGGCAGTGAAAGAGGCAGAGGAGAGAACATCAGCAAAGAGGAACATGAAATGGAGCCAACAATAGGACAGATGAAAATTAAATATCTGTACAGGATTTACAGGATTACATAGTTCCTTCCTTCCCAGAAGTAGGGAGAAATCCTTTTCTTTTTTTTTTTTCTTTTTTTTTTTTTTTTTTTTTTTTTCCTGCTTCACTACAGTTCTAGTGAGTTAGAACAGTGACTTCTTTAGATAAGGCAGATCTGTGCTACCCACTGCCTGTGGTGGCAAGGAGTTCCTGTACCATGTACAAGCAGACAATGTCTGTGCAGACTCTTTTCTTCCTACACAAATACTGAGGGCATCTTGCTTGTTTTATGCTTGAAAGGGAGGTTTGTTCTGTGGTTTGGACTTAATACAATGGATTTTATTTTATTTTTCTTTTCTACACCATTAGCTGGAAAAAAATACATAAAGCACAGCAGCTCTCAGTTCATTTAATTTGATGGCTAGCAGTCTTTGTATGTTCCAAATAAATATTTGGTAGTTGTTTTACAAAAGAATATTTTTTGGCCCATAGTCTGAGTATGTACAAGGGAAAGGATGATGAAAATTTACCACCCCTACTTCCTTCTGCCCTTGGAGTGCTTCTCTTGGAAATGAGAGCAGTGATGGCAGGAGAATCTTAGGTACCAAGAGATAACCCGATGGGACTGAGGAGTTAGTGAATTTTGGAAGTGAACAGTGTGCACTCTGAACAGCAGAATTAATGAATGGTGGTTTCTTCTGGTTTTGGTTATTGCAATTACTGTGATGTACTCAATTCTCCCACTCCTGCTTGCATGCTCATTCTGTCAGATGTTTACTGTCCAGCTTCTGAAGGCTGCTGAGCTGGTTGCTCTCACTGGCTACAAACTCAAACCTCATGATTCAAGGACTAATGTAGGTGGGTTTTTCTTTTCTTTTTTTCTTTTTATCTAAACAATCTTCAACCTTCATCTTTCTGTTTGGTTTGCCTACTTCGAGCTACTTTATTCAAAGCTGAGAAACAAATCAGCTGAGGTACTGATGGAGAAGGAAGCTTTGTTCTTCTGTTCTGACAAGGGAACTTAAGGTACTGGAACCCAGAAACACAGAATCCCATGAACAGAAGTAGATTGCTGTTACCATCTCTGCACTGAAAATCATGGTTTTATAAAAATCAAAATTAGTATTTGAGGTACCAGGAACACACATGACATGTGCACCCTCCCACACTGACCTGACAAGATTTTTGCTTTCACGTGGATGTGACATGAACCCTGACAGACATTCTCTTGTGATGTCACAAGATCATGCTTTGTTTTTCTCATTAATCCTGAATGCATGTAGAGATGTATCTCCTTAAATCTGGATAGGGATAATGTATTGGCAGTTCAGAAGGTGCCAGATAAAGAATGTCTTCAACACATTTTCCAAATCATGATGAATTTTACTTACTTGTTGGGAAAACTAACAGTACAAGCACAGTATTAACCTCGATTACTTTAAATTTGGAGGGTGGTTGTGGTCTGCTTGCTGTTTTGACTGTGCACAAGGTAGAAAAAAACTAAACTACTCTTACGCTTCTTAAACTATAACCATGTGATTATTTGTGAGGCCTTGCACATACAGATCTTGGAGCATGGCAGAGAGCAGGAGTAGATGCAGTAGCTGGGAGCGAGAGAAATTTGCTCCTCAGCTTTCTGGAGGTGAGCTTTTGTTTTGCCTACAGCTAGGAAAAACTGGAGATATGGAACAAGATGTGTGTCAGAGAGGAAACTGAGCAATAGCTGGGCCAGGTTGTTAGTTCCTCTGATGAGCCTTAATTATTACAGTGCCTGCTGTCAGCACTGTAAGGATGAGTTTTGAACTCGTCCTTTGCGCCATAGAATTGACTTCCACACAGGGTTGTAGAGGAAACATCTGTGAGTGGAAAACATCCTGCCACAGATAATACAAGGAAGGAGAGGTGACTGTATACTTGGCCTGCTCTGTACCTGTTTGATTGCAGATATAATGCAATGTCTGCGCATTTGCTCGCTGCAGGAGTTAACTGATGCCTCTTCTCTTCTGCCCTTCTAGACAGTGTGATGTGAACTTCCTGATTCTCAAAGCAGCCCTGATGTGTCTTGTTCTCCTCCTTTCTTCTCTTTGCCTTTCCCGTGCAGTCCAAGTATCAGCAGTAGAGGTGAACACCCCGGAGGAGATGTTTGTGGAGAACGGGACGGACGCAAAGCTCCCTGCACGTTCACATCCGTAGAAGTGATCAGCAGCGCAGCATCCGTCTCCTGGAGCTTTCAGCCAGAGGGAGCAGCCACTCGTATCTCAGTAAGCACTGGCTGGAGGGGAGGGAGCACACGTGGGAGGGGAGGCTGGGATAGTTGAGCAGTGGCCTTCTAGTTGGTTATAAGGAGCAAGCAAATATGATCGGACCCTCCTTTGGGTGCCTTATCGCTATCACGTTGATTTTAGGCAGCTTTTTTAGAGTTGTATGAAAATATTGCAGTGTGCTAGATCTCTGCCAAGGCTGGAGTGTGCAGTGACCACAAAATACACTAGTTACTCTGTTAGTCTTAGGAGAGGGATGTTGGTATGGAAGCTGTATGTATGAAGTAGATGAGCATCTAGGAGTCTTGTATATCCTCTATCCATTTGCATTTGACTGAAAATAGTAGTCACAGAATTTGAATTACCACTGTAATTGCAGGGTTACATTGTGTATTGTGCATGTTGTTTATTTTGCTTGTGTACTGTACAGTCTCTGTTTAAAGGGTTTAAAGAAAGACCAGTCTCCCTGGTTTCAGACCAGAATTGAATAGCTCAAATCAGTAAGCAGTTACATCCTCATATTATAGTTACTTGACAAGTGAAAAATCAGGCAAGCAAGGAACTTAGGCAAACAATATTTGTCATTGCTCTGTTCCTGTATGTTGGGCCCAAGTGGGCTCAGATCACTTGGATGTAAGTCGTCAAAGAAATGGCTTTGGTAGGTTGATAGCTCTCTTCTTCCTATTCTTCCTTTTCTTCCTCAGACACTTCTGCTTCTTCCTTATTCCTTGTCCTGAGTAAGAATTTAGAGGAAGCAGAACAAGGAGCTCTGGGATAGCTTTGACGATGTGGGGACAGCAGGTTGCTCAGCCTGTTTGTATTTGTCTCCTTCCCTCTGCTGCAGACAAGAGCTCGTTTAAACTCTAGGAGCTCTTCAGTGCTCAGAGCAGAGGTGGTCAAAACCAGCATGTGAGCATCTTCAGTATATAGAGCTCTGAACAAGCTGCTGAATTCTCAGTGAAATAAATATTTAGTTTTGAAGAGGCAGCTCTTCCCATTGAGAATCCAAAGCAGTAGTTGGGCAGCAGTTTAGGAAGCAGGGCATATTTCCTGCCAGTGTTGAACAGGATGGGTGAAGAGAACCCATCTGTTTGTGTGTTTTCCGCTCCCCATATATCCTGTTTCACCATTCCCTTTATGCATCACTGTTCAGTTGTAGGAATACAGCTTCAACATATAACATTTTTTTTGGAATTGAAGTCAGTTCAGATGTTCCACCTGGGTGTAGCTATGAGCACAACTGAAAGAAAAGCAAATTATCTTTTATCACAAGTGACCCAGCACAATTTGATGTTAATTCCCTGTTTCTTTTGAGGTTCTGGCGAAGGTGTAGAGGGGATGTTTATTTATGAGCCCGAGTCATGACATTGCATAGCTTGGTGGGTGTGAATTTGAAAGATCAATCTTGTGATCAGCTTATATCTGAGCTAAGCCCATGCTTCTCTTGACAAGGTTGGTCCTGTGCCCCTTTAGAATCACACTGGCAATCTTGTGGCCATGTGGTGAGGTTGACTTGTCTGGGAGCTTCCCCTGCTTGTCCCCTTCCCTCACCACATATTCCAAAGAAGTCTCATCTCACTCCGCTTTAGGCAAGGGATGGCTTTAGTCTCTTAGCTTGTGTTTCAGGACATATTTTACTTTGTGATTTCTCCTCCCTGAGGTGAGGACATCTAGAGAGCTAAGGAATTTGCCTCTGGCCTTCTGGGCTTCCAGTGGGATGCCTTCCCCTGTGCACAGGGGTGTGGTAGTGCAGTGCTGCTCTGTTAGAGGTTACAATTCAGCTGGAAAAGCTGCACACTGAGGCAGAGTCCCTCCAAAATGCTGACAGCTGGCTGTGTGCTTGCCAGCTTTCTACCACATGAAGTACTTTGTTGAATTTATGTTAATCTGTAGGCAACAAATAAGATTGACTGCAGAGGGACAGATGGCCATGATGTGGACATGGACAAGATTTGTGCTGCCAACTGATAAGGCCTGATATTCAGAGTGCAGGTCTCATAGAGAGGTTGTTGGAATAGCAAGTCTGAGATCCAGGGCAGGAAGAGGAAAAGGGATAGGAGGTGACTTGAATGGAAATATGATTGTCTTGTAGGCAGTCTGTTCTGTGGCAGAGACACTGCTTTGTAAATAAAGCAGGAGAAAGAGAAAGCTGGAATATTGTCCTAAATTTTTTCATTGATCTCTGGAGACTGAACTGAAGGGAATTCAGGTTGTTTCTTGATTAGGTTTGTCTTGCAGGATATCCAATTAAGAAAGAATGTGCTCTTGCAATTCTCCTGCAGCTTTGCTGCCTCTCTTAGGGTATCCCATGTCTTTGAAGAATAAACCTCTTTAGCACAGACTAAGGAGAACCTAAGTATTTCCTAACTGTATCTACCCAAAATTGGAATTTATAACAGTAGAAGTGCATAGACTTCTACAAGACAACTCTGCTTTCAAAGATTTTTGGTCATGTATAGGGAGTGCAGAGCCAGTGTGCAGCTTAGTCACTTAAAAACTGGGAAACAGTTATATTTAGTTACCTGAAGGTTTCTGGAAAACAGCTAGATATACTCTAAATTGGTCATGGGATTTTTTGAGGGGGTGGAAGAAGGGAGAGTATTGCATGTTAATTTAGCTGTGCTTTAGTTGCAAGTAACATGCAGCAAAACATAAAAAGGGAAACTTTTTCTGCTAGGATGCAGGTGGTTTCCTGTGCCTGAAAGACAGAGGGCTATGTTCCAAGACTGTTCTGTCCTTTAATTATTGCCAGGTTACCAGATTTTTTTTTCTCTCTCCCCCACCTCCTTGTCTGCAAAACTCCCCTGCAAAACAAAGCAAAACAAACAAACGAGAAAAAAGCAACCCAGCCAATCCAACCACAAAACAATTAAAAACCACCAGAGAACTGAAACTTGCAGTCTCTTGTGCTGGTATGGTTGAGGTACAAGTGTGGTTATGTGTTCAAGAGGCACCAAGGCAGATTGAAGTGGAGAGGCAGGAGGATAAAAACCTCAGCTACTGTCTGTGTATAACACAGTTGGCTCTGGGAGAATGCTGTGATAGTGAGAGAAGCACAGTGGCTCCGTACTTGCTAATTGGATTGTTCTTGTATCCTCTTTTCCTTGACTGCAGTTTTTCTATTACTCTAATGGGAAGTCATACCCTGGAAAGGACATACCATTTAAAGACAGGATCACTTGGGCTGGAGATCTTAACAAGAAAGATGCTTCTATCACCATATCAAACATGCAGTTCCGGGACAACGGCACGTACATTTGCGATGTCAAGAACCCCCCTGACATTGTTGTCAAACCAGGAGAAATCCGAGTTAGAGTTGTGGAGAAAGGTATTCATTCACAGTATATGATTTTTTCCTTCTCACTTGTTTTTTTTTTTTTTTTTTTTTTTTTTTTCCCTCCATTCCTTGTCTAGATCACTTTTATTGGGGGTGGGGGAGTAGCCTGGAGGGATCGACTGTTTTTTAATTCTCTTCTTCCAGGTCCTAATAATGGAACCAGTATCTGTCAGCTGTTTAAAAACTGTATGCCATACCCTTTTCCTCTGTGCCCACTGATTCCTGTGATTTAAACAGTTATTATCAAAAGCTGATGGAAGGCTTGATGAAAACACATCTCATTTTTAAGTCCTATGAATGTATTTCCTGCATTGTACTGCATCAAGGGTTAGAGTGACTTAGGAAATCTGGTGAGCAAGGAGAAAAAGCAGCAGACTCTTCTTTTTGAAATCCTTCTGGTATATTTAATGGAATGCAAAACTGTAAATCTGTTCCAAACATAGAGAAGATGAAATGCTACCGTGTTCCATGCAAAGGTGTTTGTGTTGGATGTTCATTCAGTCTCTTTTTCTCAGGTGTCCTTAAAGAATCCATGGTGGCTCTTACAAACTTCAGGGCCTGGCTACTTGCAGTCACATGAGGCTTCTGGTTAGCATTTCGTATCATCTGTCATGGTTCAAGAGGAGTTAGATTCTGTTTGTCAATTTGGCTCTTTATTTCCCTCGATCATCCAAAACATTTGGCTGGAGGTCAGCCAAAATGTGATGTTTTTCCTACAATGAAATGATTGTTACAGTAATTGCATTTCCAAATTTATAATTTAGGAAGGACAAGAATAAATGTTGAATTCATAAATGGCAATGCTGATGCAGCTATTCAATTAGTTTTAATATGTTAGGGAAGGTCCCTATCTGTGTGTCCTAACTGGAATGATACTGCTGCTAGAGCAGGTGCATGCCGCTGCTCACGAGGTCATTCCATGTTCTTATGTAGGCAAGGTCTCTATGTAGTTTTTCTCTTCATGGAGCAGTTTAGGTTGGGTGGGACCTCTAGAGGTTCAGACTTCACTTAGAACTTTCTGTTTCCTGGAAGTTTGAGGCCTATATAAAATAGGGTCTGTTTATTTTCTCACAATGCTAGTCGCTATGAAGAAGCAGAAAAGCAGCTGCTGGTTTGGCAGTCAGGCTGTCTTGGAAATCTACCCCTTGTCAGATTTTAATCCAGGTTAAGCAACCAATTACTGACTTCAGTATCCTAATTCAGCTGATATTTTTCAACAGACTTGCATGCTGGCTTCCCCATAGCTGGGACATCTGGAAGAGAGTCTCTCTCTGAATCTGAATGGAGCCCTGTATTTGAAATACTTCTCACCATCGGGAAAAATGCTGCAACAGGTCTCTCCAGATTCTTAGGAAGACTGTGAAAATGGGTTTTCAAGCTCTTGCAATAGGTTATAACTCATCCTGAACTGAGCTGGAGCCATTTTTTTCAATTGGAATAAATACATGATGGCACTTGTGCATATTGGTTTTCTACTATGTATACATCTAATGGTTCTGAATCATACTGGTCTGGTGTTGTAAACTGTTCAAAGCCACATTCATTCTTTGCACATTTAAATGATCTGATCAATGGTAGGTTAGCTTTAGGTTTTGGATGAAACATTTAGTAAGTTCCATGGTGACCTAATTTTTAAAAATTGCCAAGCTAACACAGCTGATTTTCACTGCAGCTATGTGGTGTTTGCACAAACAGCTCTATCAAGTGTGTTGGTAGAATTCTACTGGCAGGGATGAAAAGCAGGACTGTTTCTTCAATAGACTATCTGAACCTGGAAAGGACTACCATTTAAAAACCTAAACAACAGAAATTCATAGGGAATTCCAAGTTCTTACATTAGGCTGACCTGCTTAACACTGTGTTCAAGGCAGCTTGTGTTACCTGGAGGTGGTCAATCTTTGATCTGAACACACATGGGGGGAGAAAATTAGAATAGTATGACCATATTTACTCTTAAGAGCAATGGAAATTTCATTTTCCTGCCCCTTTCATAAAACTGATAGTGACGTGTCTCAGTGAAACGGAAATTGCTCTGAATTTCAGTAATAATCAGTGAAAAGTGCTGTTTGAATGGCTGGATTTTTGATTTGTGTTGAACTGTTAACTTTTTTGCTTTCAGAGCTAGTGGTTGTTTATGTAGCCTGGACTGTCTTTCACAATCAAGTCATTGGCTGCTTGTAACTCTGGAATGCTGGAAAATATAGGGACTGTTTTCTGAAAAGCCTTAAAGCCAGACTCTTAGTTTCACATGCAAACATTAGTATTTTTTTAATACAGTCTGAAAAGCACTTGATGGCAGGATCTGGTTGCTGTCCATCACTCATGTTCAACCAACCAAAAAACCACTCATGAGTCAAAGAAGTGACAAAACTATCAGAGTTCTAATGTCAGTCTTTCAGCAGATACTCTGCACTATAGTTTTGGATTGTCACTTGCTTCCTTGCTCTGATAAAATGTGCTTGTTTTCTGGTGTACAAGGCAGCAGGAGGTCTGCTGTCAGAAATGCATGTCTGTTATGATGCTTTTGCAGACAGTTACTCCTGCACTTTTGGAAAGGTGAAAAAGCACAGAAACTAGGGAACTCCTTACATGCCTCAAAATAAATGACTTAATTTTTGCATAGACCTCAAATCCAATCACATTTTACATATCTGAATATTATGACTTCTAGGACTCTCTTCCTTAATAGCAGATGGATCCCTGGGCTGCCGAAGGGTTCTGGAAAGATTGTCTTCCTCTAAGTTGTGGTGCTCATATCTTCATTTTTAATTTCTTACTAAGATTCTGATTTGCCATATTGCTGTGAACTGGCATATCACACTGAAGAGCCAGGAAAGGTGCTGATGTTATGTTTGGCTGAATGATGTTACTATCAGTGAAACAGCCAGAAGTCAGATATCCCTTCTGCTGAAAGTCACTGAGTTCCAAAGGACCAGGACTAAATGTGATCCTTGTTTTCTCAGTATGATGCCCCTGCTTCAGGGTACTGCTGGTCTGTGGTCCCTGCTGGAATGAGTCCAGCAAAGGGCAAGAGAGATGGTTAAGGGACTGTTCCACCTTTCATATGAGGAGAAATGGAGGCAGCTGGGATTGTCTGGCCTGCAGAAGAGGAGGAGGGATGATCTAGCCTGCAGAAAAGAATAAAGACTCAGGAGACCCTTCTCACCAGGTACTCATGTCCATTGATGGCACCTAAAGAAGACTGAGCAGGCTCTTCAGTGGTGCCTAGTGGCAGGACAAGATACAGTCGGCATAATTTGAAACAGGAAATTCTGTCTGCACTTCAAACCCCACATTTTTACTGTGGTTGAACACTGGACTAGTGTATTGGTTTGGCATGGCCTGTTTTCAGGTAGCAGGGGGGCCACAAAGATGGCTACTGTGAGAAGCTGCTGGAAGCTTCCCCCCCCTGTCCAGCAGAGCAAATCCCGGATGGCTCTGAAGATGAACCTGCTACTGGCCAAAACTGGGCCAAAAAGAGAGGCTGGGAACACCTCTGTGATGACAGATTTAAGAAGAAAATCAAAACAAGGTCACGGGGATTTTTGTGTCTAGTCAGAGAAGAAGAGGAGGTGAGAACATGTGAGGGAAAACAACATGGTGACACCACGGTCAGTGGAGAAGGAGGGGGCAGAGATGCTGCAGGTGCCAGAGCTGAGATTCCTCAGCAGGCAGTGGTGAAGCAGCTGTACCCTTGTGTCAGAACCCAGGATGTCTCTCTGACAGTCCTGGATAATCCCAGCTCCAGCCAAGGGGCTTCAAAGCCCTGGCAGGGGGGTCGGAGACCCTGGCATGCAGCCAGGGACTCCTGCAGCTTTGAGTTTGACCCGTGGAACAAATTACCACCTTTGAATGAAGAATTAAAGGCCACAAAAGTTTAGATAGCATAACAGTAGTAGTTGTAGAGTGAAAAGGGAAATTTTGGGGATTTTTACCATGGGGGCTTAGGAGGTAAGATGGAGGGATTTGGGGCGTTGTCCTGTCCTCCTTCCTTCTTCTTCCTAACCCCCATCTTCTTGGTGATGTTGGCACTTGGGGATTGGATTAGAGTAGAATGTAACTGTCTAACATAGGTGATAGGCATTGGATCATAACTGTAAATAACTAGCAGGTAATTTGTAGTATAAAAATCAGTGCCTGCCCCTGGGGCAGAGAGTGTGCCTTGGGCTGCCCTGCTGAACAGACCTCAGCAGCCCAGACAGAAAATATTTTAGATAAGAAACAATAAAGCAACCTTGAGAGCATCAGCCGAAGACTTCTGACTCTCTTCGACAGCTGGGTTGGGAGACAGCGACTTTTTACATCTCGGGGTCATCTGGAGCAAAGCAAAGCCCGAGACCCCTGCAGCCCGTGGAGATCCACAGAGGTTGCAGAGATCCACCCACAGCCTGTGGGGAAGGTGTCCATGCCAGAGCGGGTGGATGCCTGGAGGTGGCTGTGATCCAGTGGAAGACCCAGTGGAGAGAGAGGCCCCTTGCTTCCAGGCTGGGAGCAGCCAGTCCTTCGAGGACTGCACCCCATGGAGAGACCCACATTGCAGCAGTTTTGGGAGGACTGTGTGCCCATGGGAGGGACTCACGTTTGCAGCAGGGTAAGGACTCCTTGCAGCTGCTGCTCATGAGAGTGGCCCCTTGCTGGAGAAGTTCACGAGAGCTGTCTCCCGTGGCAGGCACCCCACAGCCTCACAGGAGATGGACTCCTCCCAGAGCAGTGGAAGAAAATCTCAGGGATGAACTGACCGAAACTCCTATGCCCTGTCTCCCTGCACTGCCAGTGGGACGGAGGGAGAGGCTGGGCAGGGAGAAGGTGTTTTAAGGGGTTATTTTACCTCTCATTATCTTCCTCTGGTTTTGTTAGTAGTAAGTTTCACTTTGCAACTGAAGTTGAGCTGGGTTTGCGCTTGAAATATTTATCCCAGTCCTTATCTCAGTCATGAAGCCTTTGTTAACATTTTTTTTCTTTTCCCTCCTTTGTCCAGCTGTGGCAGGGCAGCGTGAGCAAGCGACTCTTGTGGGTGCCTGGCATTGGGCCAGTGTCAAACCATGATAATTAGGTTGCCTGAAGAATCTCCCATCCTTGGAGATAGTCAAATCCAAAGAGTATTGAGCTAACTGTGCTGCCTGGCCCTGCTTAAGCAGCAGGTTTGGACTAGACAATCTCAAGACATCCCTTCCAACCTCAGCAATTCTGTGATGATCAGATGCAGGTGTCTGAGACAGATTTTTCTATATAGGTGTAGGTTTTGCCTGTTGGATCTTTTGCTGATTCATTTGTATTTGGTACAAATAGCTAGAGTAGCATGGAGTCTTGTAAGAAACCCTCTGGCCTGAGATGTTCCTTGTGTTAACGATGATGTGGGGGGAAGGAAAGGACTTTTTCTCATGGGGAAAAGCTGTAATGGTAGTCTGTATATTCCTTGACTTGTAAGTATTTTGTACTCATTTTCTGATTGGCTTTTGTTTCTGGCTGCTCTTTTTTGGCCTACTCTCCCCCAAAATAATATTAGGGAAAACGTGAGTAAAGCAATCCTGTGTTCTTCTACATGTTTTCCTGGTGTTGTACAATGATTTTTAAGAAGGGGAAAAAAATGAGACTATAAAAATATGCAGGGCTGTATTTTGAGACACCAGAGTCATGTATAAACACTCCTAAGAGCAGGAGCTGTGCTGTATGCTGCATGCTCCCTGGAGAACACCCAGCATTCAGCACTCCTAGTGGGTTAGCGATGCGCTGGGTCCAAATCTGCTTTCAAGCGTGCCTGCCTTTTCCTGTTGACCTCGCTGGGAATTGCCAGATGGCTGTAACCTGGGGTTTTTTTTCCCCTTCAAATACAAAATGAGACAGGGTTGTCCTCATTGTCACTTGTGTTCCCTGACGTGTAAAAACCTTTGGTTCAACATGAACTCACTGCTGAAGGACAGTGACATTAAGAACACTCCTGGTGTCCGCTCTGTTCACGTTTTACTCTGCTGGCTGCCTGCTGCCACTGCCACTCAGGCTGCATGCTGTAATTTCTGGGTGTTACATTAGTGCCTCCTGCTCTAAACGAATCCAGGCTCAGAGGCACTCGTGGTTTGCACTTGTGTTGTGCAGGGAATGCAGAAGAGTTGAATGTTTTCTCCCTTCTCTCCGCAGACAGCCTGCCCGCGTTCCCCATTGCCACCGTGGCGGGGATAGCCATCGGTACGGTTACAGGTCTCTCATCGCTCATCTCAATTGTCGTGTGTCTTGTCATCAGAAAGAACAACTCTAAAAAACGATACTCTGGGTAAGAGATCTCCCTCCTCACCCGTGCCCGATGTGAGGAAAAGCAGCAGGATCAGAGGGAGGGCTGAAACGGGGGGTAGGAGTTGTTTCAGCTGAGCCTTGGCAATCACAGCTAGACATAGGGTATGGTCATGTGGAGCTGTGATCATCCACCTGTAGTGATTACCTCTGTACTGTGCTTGAAGAGACCTACTGACCATGAGTTGCACCTGAAAATCACTAGGTGTTCATCCCCAAACACAAGGATATATGCCCTCAGAGCTTTTAATCCAAGACCCCCAGCTCTGGTCTATTCCCCTTCTCTCCAGCTATACTTTCCTTAACTGCCTCCAAAGGAAAAGCACCACAAATGCACTTTTAAGGAATGCTGTGTGTTGAGATTAGGCTGGATTTTTCTGTTACCAGTATCTGCCTCCTAAGCCTAGACCAAAATACTAGCCAAAACCCCCTTCATCACCACACTTGAAAGTTAAGGAAGGAGTAGCCACTCTGCATCCATTCTCATTCACTGTCTGTTTTTTGTTAACTGTTACCATCCCTGCAGGGTTTTTAGTGTTAGGAGGATAACTCCAAAGTGAAGCACAGTTCCTTGAGTGGGCTATGAAAAGCAAAAAGAACTGACAAAGGCAGATTATAGTCGTGTGGTGATGAAAATTCTGCTGGTAGAGGAGGTGCTTCCTTTTTTCTCCTCTCTAATTAGCTGGTAATTTGCTTCTCTAAGGAAGAATGAAAATTATATATGTAGTCTTAGAAACAACCCCAAAACATACAGGTTTCTTCTGTTCTTTGCCCAACAAATATTCCTGCTTATTGCAGGTTCTTTGGGTTGCCTGTGGGATAAAAGAAAATAACTCCAAAAATAAGCTTGTGGGGATTTCCAAATTAAACTTTGCCCTGTCCTTTTCCCAGTTGGAGAGCTTAGACAAAGTGAGTTGGCTATTGCCCAATGGTAAGGCTAAATACAGCAAGGGTGGCTGTGTGTGCTCACAGTTGTGTGGAAAGCCTGGTTTTCCCTTTCTGCATGTGTCCTTCCCCTAAGAACTGAAAAGAACCCTGCAGTGTCATGCACCAGCAGTGTGCCTGAGGTGGCCTGCTTGCCCTGCTTTCCACTGACCTGCTCTCCAGAGTCTTCCTGCTGGAGGACATGTGTTGGTGCTGAGCCTGGAGTTCATGCACTGTGATTCCTCTTAGCAGATTTAACTACTCTCTTGGGAAAGTAATTTCTGAGGTTTAAATCCTGCTTTCACTGACCATGCCAGCTCTGCATGATGTGTAGAAAGAAACCAAGTGTGCTGTGACTCCCTCCAAACTTACGGACTGTCTTCTACATGATGCTAACCCAGTGTGTGGTGGTGGAGAGAAGCACTTAATCCAGATAACCATTCTGCCTTGAACTGAGGTGGGCTGGGGCTCTGCGTGGCAGCTGGAACCCCTGCATGGCCACGGTTTCCATTCATGCTCTGACTCTGGTGGTTTGTTTTGTTTGTTTTGTTTTGTTTTTCTTTTTTTTTCCTTCTGCCTTGGTGTGCTGGGATCGGATCCTGCTTACCTTCCTCTCCTTACAGAGATCCTGATATAGACGCCAGATTGGGAATGTAACAGGGCTGGGTCTTCTCTTCCAGTCCCACTAGACACCATGGTAACTAATCAAGTTGGTGGTTGCTGTTAATACCTGTGTGTGTGTACACATTTCCTCTTCCTTTGCTGACTAACCAGCTAGCTCTCTACTAACATCACTGTAATTTGTGCTGGAATCCGTTGGCAAAGGGAGGATGCATTTCACTGGGTGCTTGGGTTTCATTGTCTCATGTCTGACTGGGGTGGAGTTGTTTATCCAGATGATGTCCCTCCATCTCTTCCAGCAGTGAACTTGCCAGTGCATTGACTAAAGCACAGGAAATACAGAGCTCTTTCTGTGTCAAAATAAAAGTAAATTCCCTGTAAGCGTTCCTCTGGCTCAGACAGCTTGGGTGTTGCAGGGACCTAAGTACATTAGTTGCTTAAGCCTGAGTGATAACATTTAGATAGTGTAGATTTGAGGAGTTCTGTGAATAAAATAATTAATGATAATAATATCATATAATATCAAATACATAATTTTGGTAACAGAAGAAATGCATTGTCTCTGAGACAGTTAAGACCACTTGCCATGCTGGCTGGGGTAGTATTTTTTTTTTTTTTTAATTCTAACTGCTGAATGTATGAGGAGCTAAATCTGCTATGGTAAGACCTACCAAAGGGTAGAAAATGCTTGCCCTGTGAGGAGGTGGTCTGCTTAATGTCACTGTCCTCGTTTGTTTCTGTACTCACTTTATACACTGTCTGCAAAGACTGAGGGAAAAGGATGCCCAGTGGTCAGAGGATTGTGGTAGCAGAGGGCACTCTTGTGACTGCTGCCAAGGAGGTGGCTACTTAACTCTCCTGGGTGCTTTGGTTCAAGGAGATAGACCTAGCACTGAGAGACCTATCACTGCATTGCCCAGAAGTCACCAACTTTAAGGGCATTTGCTCTGTGGTATTCATTTTTCTGTCACAGGCTTGTTCTCTTTTCAGTCCTCCTTTAAGCAGATGAAAAGATGCAATCAGAGAGTGAAAACCAGCAGCCTTCTTTTAAGGGTGTTGGTTCTCACCACAAGACAGTTCTTTTGTTTGAAAGGCAGGATTTGCCTGATTAGATACTCGAGTAGCTATATGAGGGCACATAGCATAAATGACCTGTGTGACTCTTGAGGCAATTGCTCCACAGGCTGGTGTCTGCTGGGAGAAATATTTTTGGCTCACAGCCTAACTATAAAAGCAAGGGAACTAATGCAGAGTTGGGTAGCAAGTACCTTGCTGATGTAGTGAGGGCTGGTGGCTCTTGTAAGTGTTGGTTCTAACTGTAGCACTGGTACAACACTTGCCTCAGTGATTGCTTAGCTTCTAGTTAGAAAGTAATTGCTGTTTACCACTGTTAACTGAGAAGAAAACACATGATTTTAGAGAGGCTGAGTTGAATGGCAGTATCTAAGGGCCAGGGGTTGTGGAGGAGCTGCTGTCTTATGTTAATAGCTGCTCCTTCCTGTAGCTTACCAATGACACTCAGAGGAAGGTCAGAGAAATGTTTGGGAGAGATGGAGAATTGTGTGTGTTTATTTCATAGTCCATTATGTTCATTTCTTTACTTTGGCGTAACCTGCCGCATTTCATCTCGCCATCATTCCTCTTTTGTTTTTGTTTTTTTTTTTTTTTTGTTCCTTTTTTTTTTTTTTTTTTTTTTTTTTCTTTTGTTGTTTTGTTTTGGTTTCCGTGTGCCTCTTGAACATTGTCGTGCAAACTCTGCTCTGCCACCTCGTCAGCTGCAGTACCTCTGAGAGCTTGATGTCTCCGGTTAAGCAGGCTCCGCAGAAGGCGCCCTCCGACACAGAGGGCCTGGTAAACAGCGTGCCCGCCAGATCACACCAGGTAAACTGCTCCTGCTGCTCCCCGAGGCAGGATTCCTCCCCCTGCCTGGGGTAGCTGCTGTGGAAAACATCCAGGCAGGGTGGGATTCGTGCATTCGGGGCTGTCCGCTGGTAGAAGCGCGTGCGCTGGACGAGGGGCGCGCAGCAAGCGGGGACTGCTGAGCTCTGCTCTGGAAGAGCAGCACCTTCCTGTTAGCTGAGATGGAGTTTCATGCCCTTTTCATGCTAAGTTGTAAAAGGCCAAGGTCGTGGTCTTGTGTGCTGGCATGCACGGGTGGTAGTGAAGTGCAAGGATGTGGAGTGGTCAGTGAGTAGCTGTGTAACACGGACGCAGTGTCTGTCAGAGCTGGCTCACCCCATGAGGCTGCCTGGTCTCCTCTGGGATGGTAATGGGGAGGAATTTGCCTTGCACTCTCCTGCTCCGTGGCACGTACTTCCTTCACAAGAGGAGGAGCCAGGTGCTGACCAGTTTGCAGATGACTTGTGCTGTTGAGAGCTCTCTTCTCCTGAGCCTCCCAAGTTTAGTGGGCTTGAAAGTGCCACTCTGTGCTTGCTGCAGCTGGCAAAGTTCTGCTGACTTTGAAGGAAAAAAGTGGCTTTTATCCAGACTTAGCATCCCATGGGAGGGGACAGCATGAGTCAGACAGGGATTCTACAATGGATCATTACCTGTTAGTAGCACAGAATTTCCTTATTTGGAAGCTGTTTCTTCCCTCTGGATTTGAGTATTCCTGTGTGAAGATACAGGTCCTGAGAGAATTTCAGTTCAAAATTGACTTAATTAGCCAACTTTTGGCAAGTGGCTGCAGTGTAGTCTCTGCAAGTTAGTACCTGGTTTCTTAGTATCTCCTGACAAAATAGTATAGATGTGTGTTAATGTATTAACACTACAGGAAAAAAACCCCAAATGTGCTAACAGTCAGCTCAGTAAAGTCAAAGCTCCTACTCTTCTAGGCTTCTGGTTTGGTTTTGAAATGCATTTGGTTCTGGGCCATGCAGTATTTCCAAAGTTTTAGCACACAAGCCCACAATACTGCCTTCTGCCTTCAAAGATCAGTTATTCACAGACTATAAACAGGATTTTAAAATAGTCAGATTTTGACTGGAATAGGTCTTGTAACAGCAGGCTGCCTATAAGGCCTGATAAAACTTGTCTTTTCCAGACCATTGGAGTTGCTTCTGGAATGGGTGAATGAGACAGATGATTCCCCCTTTAAAAAAAAAAAAAGCATTTTGCAAAACCAGCACAGTGGGATTTATGATACAGTAGCAAAAACCCAAAAAGTTTTATCTAGTTATTGTCATGGCTTGCAGGAGTACTTGCAAGTGCCCCGAGAGCTATACACAGATGCTGTTCTGTGTTTGCATCTTGAAAGCAAAAATACTCCAACGTTTTGGGGTGAAAACTTGCACTGTCCTCCCTTGCCATGTCCCCAGGGTTCTGGGTCTCAGTGTGCTGGAAGGAGCAGCAGAGTAAATCTAAACTTTGTGATGTTAACTCAGAATCAGGGTGCTTTTGTCCTTCAGTAGTCACTCCAGTCTGTTTCTTCATTGACCGAGTGCAGGTAAGTTCCTTAAGGAAAACACAAAGTGTGAACACGACTGCTCTCAACTGAAAAATATTGCAAATGGCTTTTGTTTTGTTCAGTTATAGTTTAGATTTTTAATCTCTTTTGTCAGGGGAAGAGAGTTTCTTTTTGTGGCAGACATTTGTAGCAGGAAGTAGTTCCTCTTCCTCCTGTTGAACATTTGCTCCATCTTTACTGAACAACTAAACATATTTACTTTTCTTTAAAAAGATCCACAGTGAAATCAGGGTAGATCAGATTTTAAACAGAATGTTGAAACAAGTGAGGAATTTCAGTTGATTTCACTTACATCCTTAGCTTCTAGGCATTGTTTGGTTGTTAAAAAAATCATATCAGCATGCAAATAAATATATTTGAAATCTTTTATCACTTACAAGTAAAACCTGTTGTTTCTTGGTAATCAAGAAATGAGTTGTAGTATTCAAGCTTTTGAGGTGTTGTGCAGGTGAAAGGCAGGTACTCATTCCTAGCAGTTCTCAGAGCTGTTGCAGGCTGTTTGATGATTCAGGCACACTCTTGTCTCTTGGAGTGCCTGGCAGTTTTAGACTAGTGGTTCCCACAGTCAGTGCTGTGGTCAAACAGCAGAGGCCTGTGGTCTTCCTTGTAGCTTTTCTACAGGGTAGAATGTGTAAGAAGTGAATAAGTGCTTTGTACTTCACTGGTGGAAAAGGACTGTGAATACAAACAAAACTGCCTCTGCAAGTTAGAAACAGTAACAGAGGTGTTTGCTCTTAAAGTGGCATTTAAATTAATTAAGTGAAGTTTATTAATTTTTTAATTTATGTATCAGTTCAAGAATCAGTGATGGAGTATTTGTCTGCATCACATCTCAGCTGAAAGTGCTCTGAGTCTGCACTTGGTGTTTTGAGTAGCAGTTCCTCGGGTGTGGACCTTGCTTTCTGGAGTTTGCATATCTGATTCTGTGAGTGTTCAGCTGCTTGAATCAGCTCCCCTTGTTCTCAGCAGCTATGTTCTGTCCTGTCAGATTTGTCTGTGGTGGCTCTTGTCTGTGCCATCATTCTCTAGTGACTGCTGTTCTACCAGGACTTTTATTTGCATGGGTAAGAAACAATAGCCAGTGAAGGCAAAATCTACATGGATTTCCCACATGGATGTCGCTGTTTGGATCCCAGGACCCTGAGAAGGAGCAGTTTGTGATGCCAGGAATCTTGATTGAAATTTCAGATCACTTTCCCAGGGCCTGAATCTGTGGTAGTTGCAACATCATTCAAGAATCTGAGCAATTTGAAAATTCTGTAGAACCCTGTTGGACCATGGTGCTTTAACTTGGTAATTCCTTTTTCTTGGCTGTAACTTGCAATTCATCACTCTACTGTCAAACCCTTAGCAGGTACAGCTGCTACTCTTTTCCCTTCAGTTCTGAATGGAAAAATTGCAAGGCTTCAGGAAGTGCTGGTTTTATCCAGCAGTGCTGGTCTGTCTTCTGGTTCTGAAGAGTTAGGATGAGCTTACTTGGGATTAAATGAAAGTTCTGAATTGTTTAGATTGTTTTTAAAATGACCCAGGTGACTCTTATGGTCAGCTAGAGAATCAGTTGTCAGCAAATCAAATAGATGAGCACTGCAATAAATCCTTGGTCCCTCCTTTTCTCTGTATTGGCTATTTACCACTTTTTTTAGGTGGCTGGCAGTGAACACATTGAGACAATGGTAGCTTGGTTTGGATCAGCTGATCACACCAGTCAGTCTCTCCACACCACTAACATGCTGCTTGCAGCACAGTGACTATATTTGAACTGTCAAAAACCCAGTACAGTGGTAACTGATACTGAGTGAACTCCACTGGTAGACAATTGACCAATCAGAATTATTTGAACAAAATTTGGAATGTCACAGTGAGTACTTTATGCAGTTAGATTTATTATTGTTATATTTTTTTAAACTGATAGTGCTCTCAAGCTGAATTTATCATACCCTTGACCTCTGGCCTCAGACAGATGAGATGTCCAAAATTGCTTGCAATTAAACTTCAGGGTTCCTTCTCCTTGAAGTTTATATAGACACTGTGATCTGATTTGAATTAGTAATCTCAATACAGTGTTGAAGACCAGAACAACATGAAAGAAGATAGCAGAGAATTTTTTTTTAAAAGTGGCTATAATGAGATTTGAAATCCAGAGTTTTCTAAGAGATCAGAGTCCTTTTTTTACATTTTCTCAGTGTGTTGTTTGTATTCAGGCTTTTATACTTGCTTGCAAATTTTCACCCTTCAGTCCATCTTCTTCCTTTATTCTTTATTACTTTGGAAATACTTTACCCAGAAGGAAGAAAATGTGGATTTAAATTACTTCTGAAAGAGAACAAGGTATTCATCAGGTGTGAGCTTTGACACTATACTGAAAGGAAAGCATCTGTGCAGGAAGGTACCTGTGGTCCTTCAACAGCTTCATTTTCTGTACAGAAGGTCTGTTTTCATCTCTGGCTCATAATTGCTTTGGAAAATAGATGGAAAAAATTCTGTGTCAGTTCTATACAAATGTTTCCTAATTTGTCAGGATTCCAAAAGTACTTGCAAGAAGGAGTTAGAGGAGTGCCAGTGAAGGCTACTACTTTCTGTGACATAAGGAAAACCAGAACAGTTAAATGGATGGGAGGTTTTGAAGGAAAAACCACTGAAAAAGCCACAACCAAGCTAAAAGCTCTCTTTTTAATTCCCCCCACTCATCCCCAGATAGGACAGTCCCTTTGCCTCCTGCATGGGGTGTGTGATCTCTCTGCTGAGGTCACCTGGGAGCCCTGTGCTTGTCTCAGTTGTGGGGTTCAGCGTGGGAGCTGCAGCTCTCTTGCCATCAAGGTCCCGCCTGTCTTGCTGGACCTCTGCTCTGTGGAGGCTGCAGTGCTGTCCTCAACCTGTCTCCAGTGGCTGCAGTTGGCTTTCCTGGGCTGTGTTCTAGAGGATGTGATGTTTTAGGAAGGTTCACACGTTCAGCTGAAAGGCAGGGCTGTAATGTGCTCCCCTGCACCCCAGCAAGTGTCACGAAGACGTGAGGCCATGCCTGCCCAAGGTGTCTGTGAGCCGCTGCCGCCTGGGCTGGCTCGCAAGTCAGGTAAGAATTCTGTATTGCTGCACCATTTTAGCACTTCCTGGCTCACTGCTGTGCAATTCTTGGCTCATCAGTGGTTTGGGCAGTGACTTGAGTCACAGAGTGGCTGCAACTTTATCCTCTCCCTTGTTACCCAAGGGGCACAGCCATGCTGGGATTTACAGCACTTTGGGAAGTACACTCTGCTGTTGACTGGTAAACTTCTAGTACAGTTCCTCTTGAACAATATTAAATCTGGCATTCATCTGACTCAGCCACGTGTCTTTGCTCCATAGCACGTAAGAATTGCATCTTTTCAGAACAAGGGCTCCCTAGGTTTTGCTTTCTGTGACAGCAGGCAGTTCTGGAGGGAGGCAAGGGTGCTGTTTGGCATGCTCCTGAGAGGAGAAAGGTGGCAGACTAGAGCTCACGTGCAGCTGAGGGTTCATTCCACCTGCTTCCAAGTGCTGTTCGCAGTCATTAAAGCTCTGTGGTCTTGCTTTAGCTTTCATCTTGCTGCAGCCCCCGTGGGAGCGAGGGGCAGTGTGGCCTGTTCTGAAAAAGCCTGACTGTGCCTGTGTCTTGTGTCCCCAGGGCCCAGTCATTTACGCGCAGTTAGATCACTCCGGGGGACAGCACAGCGACAAGATCAACAAGTCAGAGTCTGTGGTCTACGCCGACATTCGGAAGAACTGAGATCCTCAGCTATCCAAAGGACAACTCACATTCAGACTGGAATTGCTTGAGCAAGAGTTGACCCAGAGAACTCACATGTGGCCTTTGATGCCTAGGCTAGGACCAATGCATGTGCATACAGAGGGAGAGATATATATGTATTGTGTGTAAATAGTCTATTTAATCGTACAGAAGTGAGACCAATGTTGCATGTTGAAATGCGGTAAGAATTTTGCTTATAAATTGCCAATATTCTTTTTTTTTTTTTTTTTTTTTTTTTTTGTATCTTGCGTGACGAGAGAGAAAGTGAAAACTTGCATCACAATTTTGAAATATTTTTATCTTGATTATTAATGGAGAAACTGGAAGATGCCTGAAGATTCTAGATTGACCTGGAGATTCTTTTTTCTTTCCTTCTAGGGCCTAATTTCTTTGTTGAGGTGACTATAAAGAAGACATCTTCTTTATATTCAGAGTTCTTTATGTATACAGGGTATTTATCTTTCCTTGGTCACATTCTCAGCACAGGCTGCCTTCTCATGTAAACCTGACCCTCTCACTTGGTCTTGTAAGCCAAATTGTGACTCCTAGCTATCAGAAATGTATGTCTTAGCAGTGTGAGTGAAGGAAATCTTTAGGCCTACCTGACCTGTGTAACGTGGGTCACAAAACTGTTTACTACTCGATGAGCCCAGCTATTCAAGCCTAGTCCTTTAAGGTGCAGGGATAGTGTTGATCTAATGAATTTTGTGAAATGGTAGTTTGCCTGTGAAAACAAATGACATAGTGAGTTAAAGGCACAGGAGCTGTAGCTGTAGGTGGTTACCTCAGACTCTGTTGAACCTTTCAGTGAAGTGTTTCTCCCTCAAAGCTCTGTCATTTCATGTAAGCGTTAAAAAGGGCTCCAAGGGACTGGAAGCTGTAGTACTCCCACACCTCTCTCCCATGGCTCCATTATGCCACTGTCACCTCCTTGGAGGTGCTTTATCTGTTCTCAAAAGCCTGTAGTGGAAGCTGAACAACTTCCAGAAGAAATCTAGAGCTCTTTGGGTTTTTTGATGTGTGGGTTTGTTTTTTTTTTTTTTTTTTTTTTTTTGTGAACCAATATTTGCACAGAAGGTGTGGTTGGGCAGTTTATTTCCTCCATCTCTGCAAGTCTACCGCTTGAAATAGAATTCTCCAGCCTCTTGTTTCTAGGTTAAACTCCTCCTAGATTGTTAAGGATCTCTGCTGACGAGGATTTCTTTTGCTGACCCATTGTATCCTGAAATCTGGTGCTCAAAACTAGAAGTGGCCTTCCAGCAGAGATCTTCACAAAGTGGCAAGTAGAAGAAGAATTTCTGGTTTGTACATCCTAATGTGGTGGTTTTGTTTTGGGTTGGTTTTTTTAGGCAGCAAATAATTTTCAGTTTGGTCCATTGTAACCCCTTTTCTCTGATTCTCACCCCTTTTCTAGTTCAGTCTGTTTCACAAAATCAGTCTCAGAATGGTTGAGGCTGGAGGGACCTCTGGAGATCATCCAGTGTTCCTCAAGCAAGGTCAACCAGAGGAGGCTGCCCAGCACTGTGCCCAGTTTTGAGCATCTCCACAGGTGGGATCTCTGCAGCATCTCTGGGCAACCTGTTCAAAGAAACCCAAGCCCACATTTCACTCTAACACCAAGCACGTGAAAAATAGTTACAGGCCCATGGCAGACCCTTTCACAACCATATTAGATAATCCTTTAATTATGACAGTGCCATTTTAATAACTGTTTTGTGTACAGTGGGTTTTTTCCCCAACAAAGTTAGGTATGCTGACACTGTATTCTTTCATCAGGATCAGACTTCACTGGTTTCCTGACAACAGCTGCCTTTATTAGAAATCAACAGCTTTATTTTTGTATACATGCACTGGGTAGATCTTAGGACATTGTCCTCAAAGCCAGAACCAGCATTTTAAAACTGAGGCTCAGAAGGAAACCATGGATTAATTTATTCTGCCATATGTCAGTTGCTAATCCTGCAGTATCTGAATTTGCGTAATTCTTCTTCCAAGACTTGGCTGGTATAAAAAAGAGGGGCATGTTTCAGTTTTAAAGGAGGTTTTTAAGGCATCAGTTTTCAGGTATTTTCCAGGTTGCATTGGGAACTGAGACACTGAGCTGTGACTAACTAACAGCTCTCTAAATATTTAACCATTTAATTTTTTTGGCAATAACACAAACATGAAAAATGGACAAATTTCTTCATCACAGGAGACCTTTAAATGTCTTCTTCTACTTCATAGATTAAGCAGGGTTTTTTAGCAAGACTCCACCTGAAGGGCTATGGTGCTTGTACCCAGTGCTGGAAGCTGATGGAGTGGGACCTACTCACCCCAGAAATGCTCAGGGGTAGTTTGTCCACTCAGGCTTCCATCTGTTGATAAGATCCACAGTCTTGTTTGCTGCAGTGCTCACGTTGGTGACTGTAGTCAGGAAATTCTTTTCTCAGAAGATGGTGAGGCACTGGCACAGGTTGCCCAGAGAAGCTGTGGCTGCCCCATCCCTGGAAGTGTTCAGGGTCAGGTTGGATGGAGCTCTGAGCAGCCTGGTCTGGTGGAAGGTGTCCCTGCCCACAGCAGGGGGGGGTTGGAACTGGGTGATCTTTAAGGTCCCTCCCAACACAATCCAGTCTGTGATTCTGTGGTTCTGAGGATCTTTTCAAGTGCTGAATTCTGCACCTGGCAGCCAGGAGGGACATCCCTGTCCTGGGGGCACCAGGCCCAGCATCACCAGCTGGACAAGGGAGGGGATTGTCCTGGGACAGTTTTGGGTGCCACGATATATAAAGAAAACATGAAGCCATTGGAGAATGTCCACAGGAGGCCACGGGGCTGGTGAAGGGACTGGAGGGGAAGCTGAGGTCCCTTGGTCTGTTCAGCCTGGAGGAGACTGAGGGGAGACCTCACTGTGGTCTTCAACACCCTCAGGAGAGGAAGCAGAGGGGCAGGCACGCTCTCCTCACTCTGTGACCAGTGACAGGACCCAAGGGAATGGCATGAAGATGAGTCAGGGGAGGCTTAGGCTGGATATCAGGAACATGTTCTTCACCCAGAGCATGGTTGGGCACTTGTTGTCCCTGAAAATCAGCCTCCTGATTTGTTTTAGTATAATAGAGTCAGTTCTCATGAATTGTAAGATAAACAAGAATCATGTTTACATTCCTCTGTGAAAATACATCACCTGATGGACTTCTCAAGTGACCAGTGGAGATGGAGAGGTGGTAACTTCTCTTTTTAATCTCTGGCCACTGTCCAGAAACTTATATATATGAGGTCAGCAATAAATGAGAGACGTCTTTTCTTCTTCTCTGCCTGAACACCTGTTGTGTGCGTTGCTGTGTGTTTCTATCTACATCACAGTAACAGGCACTGAACAGGCTCCCCAGGGCAGTGGTCACTGCACCAGGCCTGACAGGTTCAGGAGGTGTTTGGACAATGCTCTCAGGCACAGGGTGTGACTCCTGGGGTGTCCTGTGCAGGGCCAGGAGTTGGATGGTCCCTTCCAACCCAGCATATATTATGATTAAGATCAGAAGGAATCCTGCTGCTGTTGCTGCTTTCCCTATCTATGAGGCTGTTACTTCCCAACATTTATTTTACACTTAATAAAACTAATGCTTTGGATGTGGTTGATGGAGAAACTTGATTTTGATCTGCCTGTGTTCATCCCTGTGCATCACCATGTATCTCCTCCAACATTTTTGAGTGAGAGGGAGAATTGTGATGAATGTGGCGATCAGAAACTTGCTGCTATGAGAAGATGGGGCTGGCCTTGCCTCTGAAGTCTGCTACTAATGCTTGCTTCTTTTCCTGCTGGAATGTACTGGAGAATCTGAGCACAATTCTGATGTGGTGCTAACTTTAGGAAGCACATGAATCTGGTGCTAACTTTAGGACTGATCTGGTGCTAACCGTAGGAGACACACTGATCTGACTGGTTTTAACTGACTGAAGGAGACATCTCCTTGCATGGCTTTTGTCTGGCTACAGGTATGTTCATATTGCTTAGACTGAGGAGGCTCCCTGCAAGGTTTCTTGGGTCCTCTTTATGAAGGCAGAATGAACTTGGAAGTCTTTTTAAAAAACACTAAACATTTTTTTAGAAAGAAACAAAGGTCTTCCCCCAGGAATGTCAGAAATATGTCTGAATACCTCTCCAGTGCCAAGGCTGTTGAATTTTTTTTTTTTTTTGTCATGGAAAAGTGAGCAATGTAGTTATTAAGTAACATACTCATGCTGAAGTCAAAAGAACTTCAGGCATTGTGAGATGACACTTGTGAACTTTCTGTTCCTCAGGTTATCTGAAATGATTTAATGATATGATAACCTGTGCTGATGAAAGGGACTGGTGCTGAGTTGTCTTAGTAAAGTCTCAGGAGGACAGAGGACTTCTTTGCCTTGATGGGTAGAGCAAGCAGAGATTTAAGTCAGACAAGGTCATCATATCCTGATGTTCTGGTGACCAGAAGTTTAACTCTGTTTGCTCTGCTGCTGTTCTCTTAATTTTCTGATTCTGTTCCTTGCAAAAAAGCTTGGACTTTGAGGAACACAAAGGGTGTTGTCCTTGTCCTATTGTAGCACTGCTGCCAGCTCTTTTTAGGATCATCTCTTTTCAAAGGAAGTGCTGCATGCCAGGCTTGCAGCAGCCCAGAGGAGGAGCAGGCACCTCTCTTGAGGCAGTAGCCAGTGACTAAAACAGAGGGGTCATTGCTCCTGAATAGTGGACCTGGGGGGGCCTGTGTGATGAAAGACTTGCAATAAATTCTCTTTCATTCATCATGCAAACAAAACTGGGATCAATCTGAAATGTTCATAATCATAAAAAATGATTACCATAAATTAATTTCAGGAGGATTACAAATAAGGTATCCTACTAAGTAAATTGGTAGCTGTACTCAGTCCATCAGGCTTCCATGGTCCCTTTTGACTTCAGCAGTTTTCTGTGAGGAAGATGCTCACCATGTTCACAAATCACGAGCATTAAGAGCCATTACAGGGGGGGCAGGTATGTCCTTGTAACTCATTGCCTGATGTGTCCTTTATAACTGGAGACCTGTAGGGTTTTGTTTTCTCTCAAAGCTTTAGTGGTATTTTGGTTTGTGACCAGAAGAGCTGTATTTGGGTTTTTAAAGTTTTTAAACCTGTGAGAACTGTCTAGGTAACCATCTGTCTTGTATCTGCAGTAAAGGTGTATACGCAACTTAAAAGCTGCATTGCCTTAGAGTGGATTCACAGGTCAGGTATGGAGTGTTTGATTTGTGACCAGTACACCTTCACTCTGTATTGGAATCTTCTCTTGGAGTTCTACATTATCAGTGTATCTGGCAAGGACCTCAACTACAAAATGTTCGTATTGTATCATAGATGATGGAAATATTTCCTCCATAAAGCCACCAAAAGGGAAGAGAAGGTGGGTGGGACTTCTGGGCTATGGCCACACCTCTGCAGTATAACATTTTTATATGGGAGACTACAAGATCATATTAACATGGCTCAGCAATTATTCTCTTCTTTAGGTTTTTCCTTCCCTTCTCTTCACTGCCTAAAGCTAAAAAGCCCTTTCATTTACAGGTATTTTTGCACTCTAAAACCTAAGTTCAATGCCTTTGGAGATCAGTGTGCTGTGCAATGTTTTCTGTCTCCCTGCAATGTCAACTGTTCTTATGTGGTAAATGTAATTGAAAACATAGACTGGGTACTTTTCTTTTATAAACCTCTGTCCTGGAGGTGTGCAAGACAACAAACACCTGTAAGACAGGTGTATAATCTATGTGAGGGAGCTAGATATGCATTGCATGGCCTGATTACATGAAGAGCCAGTGTACCAACTGTTAGTGCTTTGCTTTTACAGACTCATCTGGAAACAGTTATCTTGGATATTTTTTTCTTGAATGGACTTTAATGTTTTCTATTGTAATCTTGTGAATATTTTAATACACTTTTTTTTTTTTCCCATTACTGGTTTGCTGGATGAGTCTTACCTGGTTGGGGACTGGGAAGGGAGGGGGACTGGAGTACATCACCTCTCCCCTGGCAGTGTTCTTCAGTTGCTGTGCCCACTTGGTGACCAACACAGCTGGAGAAATCACCACTTGAGACCCTGGGTTACTGCTTCAGCCACAGGCACCAAGACATGGAGGTGGAACTGTGGCAGAAGAGAGAGCTGACTTCATGGTGGGACAGCCTTTGACAAAGGGGAGCCGACAGACTCCTCAGAATGTACTTTGCCTCAGTTTTCTTTCCCCCTGTATGTGAATTCCTGAGTCTGAATCTGGTGCCTCAACACCCCATCTTCTGCCTGGAGTTGTGAAGGAAGCTAAAACACCAGTAGCACATTTGTTTGCTGTCTTTTTGCTCAGGACAGTGGTGGCTGGGGAACAAATGAAGACACACACAGCTGAAGCTGGAACAAATACCCTTATGCTACTGGGGAAGGATGAGCATCAGGAAATGAAATGCAACTACTACTGTTGGTCACTGAAAGATGGCAAACCCCCACTCAGGTGGTTTCCTGAGTGTGACAGGAGAGATCACTTCAGTCTGAGGATCTGGCTGTCACCAGTACTGTGTCATGCCCGGCACTGTTCAGTGGAGTCAGATAAGGTCAGATAAGTCAGGCAGGAGGCTCAGCAACTCTTTAGGCAAAGTCCAGCCAGTTTCTTTAAAGTGACAATACAAGACAAACAATTCTGCCTTCATTTTGAAAGGCTGACTTTTATTTAAACGTGTGGAAACTCTTTGTTATGTGCACTTAGAAAACATTTGTTCTCTAAACATTTAAATTTTCTCATTTACTTTCTCAGAGAAAAAAACACAAACATTAAAATTAGTGAAGCTAGGTCCCATGGGGATGGGTTTGTGCGTTGCTAGATTTGATCTGTTGGGGTTTAGCATCTCTTTACTGCACCTGCTTTTGTGCTTTTAGCTCTTGATTGTACCTATAGGAATAAAAAAGAAAGAGCACAGGCTAAGAATAGAACACCAGTTACAGTAAGTGTTTTCCTAGCAATCTGTTCACCAGAGGAGGTTTAAAATTACAGTGGAGTTGAGGGTGGAAACTTGGGATAGGATATCTTTATTCTTGTAGGAAGTCCCAAAGTAGCTAAGTTTGCCACATTCCTGGCCAGTACTGAAGCCAGTAAACTCCCAAAGTTTTCTTCAATAAATAATTAAAAAAAAAAAAAAAAAAAAAAAAAAAAAAAAAAAAAAAAAAAAGCTGTTCTGCTTAAAAATCCTTTGATCCAGCTGGAACTGACACGATTTAATGCTGCTCTAGCTGGACTGAAAATATTTACAGTTTTACTTCTACTTAACTATAAAACTAACAGTGTAGAAAAAACATTCTGTAATGTTTCATGAATGGTTCAGTTCCTCTTGCCTGTTGCACTGACAGAGAGCCTGGCAGCATTTATAAATTCCTGGTTAATGCTTAGCTGTAGTTGTACCCTTATTAATGCATACCTCCATATTCGGAAAAGCTGGGAACCACCAGCACAGCCAACAAAGAAGTTCACAGCAAACAGACTCCAGTTTTTAGGGATAATCACCAGAGAGTACCGTGACCAAATAAGGCCTGTTGAATAAAATGGAAAGTTTAAAGATATTTCAAATTAAATATTCAGATATTTCCCTAAGTTTGGAGGCAGACTCATGGGCCAGTTGAAGTAAACAAATTCCACAGCTTCATGTTAGACAACTGCTTTGCTTAGACAACACCTTTTTCTCAGTGAAAAGTGCCAGTGGGACACCTACAGGTGTGTACTGCATTTTTCTAAAATAGCTACAGTAATATCAGTCATAGTCTGAATATCAAATAAAGATCCTCTGTAGTCTACACCAGCCTAGACCTTAATTCTCCAGCACAGTTACATGGTAGTGGTATTTTGCTGTATATTCATCTTGCTGCACTATATTGGAGATTATGCAAAACTTATGCAAAATGCACAGGACTGTGTCAGATATCAAAATAAAGCCTGGAGAACCCTTTCAGACTGGAAAAAGCTGTTCAGGGAAGTGCAACACCATCCCTTGGAGACGTTCATAAATGTAGTTGTGTCCCTTAGAGACACAGTTTAGTGGTGGACTTGGAAGCGCAGGGTTAATGGTTGGACTCTATGATCTTAAAAGTCTTTTCTATCCTAAATGATTCTAGGATTACAGAACACTGTTTCTGCCACTGTGAGAATTCTTGGCAGGCAGCAGTGCAATAGTTCATGTGCCACTGCTTCCAATTTCTTGTAACACTTGGAAATTCTTTCCAGTTACGTTAGTGTATTACCCTACCATTCTTAAATCCCTTAAAGTCTGTACTAAAAAAGTCACTAAATCATCATTTCAAAATGACTTGATCTGAAGCAAAGGAGGTCACTCACTGCAGTGAATGGTATCATGGTGACTTAAGGGATGACACTCATGTCCAAACTCGCAGCAACTTGAGCTGAACAATTCCAAATTAAGACAGGTGTAGAACACTGTTACATAACTACAGAATGCTTACTGATTTAATAACAAGTAGAGGTCTCTCCTAGAATTATCATCCAACAGCAATAGTGACAGCTAGCATGTTAAAATGAAGGCTTTCTGTAGAAATGGATTAGTACTGATGGAAGATTCTGAGATGGTGCTGTGTAAAAACAAAGTGTGGCTTTACCTGTGGCCATTAGTACTGCAGACTGTGCTGTGCTGAGCTTTTCTGCTGGTCTGGCCATGTCAGCCAGGCCAGCTCCCACCAAACCCTGCAAAGAGAAATTCAGTCAGCACCAGTCTGAGACTCCTGTCAAGAGCTTTACAAGGGGAAGCTGCTTCACAGCTCAGTGCTCATCCTACTGCAGCATTATGCAGGAGATGGGATGCATTCTGTGAGCAATTATGCTCTGGGAGACACCATCCACTCTAAGTCCCTTGTGGCAGGAAAAAGAACACGGCCATGGCAGCTACAACTGGGTGGCAATAAAATCCCAGGCATTGGCAGTTTTGTATTAATTCAATAACAAGGTTAATTTAAGCACCCACCCTGGTTTTCATGGAACAAGTAAAGGCTTATCTAAATAAGGGCCTTCCTCCCACATGTCAGGCTGGTACACACCCCATATTCATTCAGCTTTATCTGAGGGAGTAAAAGTACTTTTTTAAAACTATAATTTCAGTAATAGTAGAAAACTTGCAGGCAAGCTGAAGAATAGCTTGGCTGATCTCATTGACATTAGTAGCAAACACTCTGCTTGGTTTGTTTGTGTGGTTATTGCCCTCTGCTGGAAATACAATTTCATGTTCCTGTTTCACCAGTTCACAAAAAAACCCAAACAAAACAAACACAAACCAAACCCCATAGGTAAGACAACCCTAACACTTTAAATTCCCTGACTGTCACCCAGGTCTCCTTGGGCACAGAAGAGCTGCCTCAGGCTCAGGAGGGTGTTTCCAGGGACAGCCTCTGAGGAAGAGGAAGGTTAACCATGGTTCCTGCAGCTCCAGTCCAGACAGCTGACAGAGAAACCAAACTAGCTTAGAGCACAGTGTGTTGCCTGTGGCCTATAAAATGTTGGGGTTCACAATGGCAAAGTTACAAAGCAGCTGGCAATGGTAAGAGCAGGTTACATCCTTGCTGGTTATCAAACAAAATCAAACCCTCGTGGGTTTAGAGATCTCTTGTTTCATCTGTTATCAATGCAACACCTGGGAGGAGCACAGTGAATTAGGAGGTGGCATTTGCATCACCTGGGCACAGACACAGCCCAGGGCTGTAGCCAGGTGGGAGGCAGAACCTCACAGGAGGCAGAGCACCACTGGCAGCCACAGTGGCAGCCGTCTTTGTCTTTTATGTCAAGGCTACCTTGCACTCTGACATACTTCAGCCTGCCTTCAAGCTATGAGGCTTAGGAACTGGCTTCCTTAAGATACTTCTCAAATTCCTCAATCCCAGAAGAAACACATGCTTTAGGAGTTTTGCATCATGCCAGCTCATGCCTACCTTGAGCAACAGCTGGTGTTTCACAAGAGGAAGCCTTTGTGAAACTCTGTGAAAAGCACAATTCTTGCACAAAGCATTTTCTCCACGCTGTATCCCCTTCATCTTGTGCTATCTGTTATTAAGGCTAATTTTGTTCCTCACGATACATTAAGAATCAGAGTCTCTAATCTTTCTGCAGGCTCAAGTATCTGCTGGGAAACCCTGTTGCTCAGTTTGTTGCTGCAGATTGCCCTGGGCTTCACACCCAGACACCAGCTTGTGTCTTGTACTTACCCACTTCATGATAGGGGCCCAGAAAAACACTGTTTTTGGACCTGAGGGAGGATGGGAGAAAAGAAATAAATTATTTAGTAGGATGTGGCTGTTTTAATACCCACAGTAAGTTTGTTTCTTTTTTTTTTTAAAGATGAGTTTTTTATATTAGCAGTTTCTACTGCTATACAAGCTCTAGCACCCAACGCTCATAATTTATCAACTCAGTGCAATCCCTCCACACGTGTCTGTAACAGCTGGATAGGATTTTGTATGTCCATGTTTAAGCAATTGAGGATACCAGAGCAGGCAAAATGCATTTATAATTGAAGGAGTTAAGAAAGGGCCTAGAAATAGGGAAAACACCCCTAAAGTCTACCAGTAGGCAAAGGAGGATTATGGATGAAGAAAATAAAATCTCAAGAACGAAGGAAGAAAAATCCAATGGCATGGGACCTGGGAAAAAAACAACTCTCTTACAGATACATATAATTTTCTGTGGTGCTAAAATAGCAACTGGTTGGTTAAAACAAAGCCCTGTAAAGCCACACCTACAGCTATGCCAGAAATCATTAATCTGGGTCTTGTGCTCCAAGTCTTAAATGAGAGACCACAATCCAAAGTACCAACCCTCTGCGAAATAGTCGGGACACTGTTCTAATTTTATCAAAAAACTCTGATAACATGCAAGATGAAGCCAAGTTTTCACTGTAATATATTGCACAGGAGCAGCCACCAGGACTTTGGTTGCCTGCTTTTTATGAGAGGTATTTCTTCACTAACAATTCAGCCTTAAAAACACCTTGCACTAACTACTTGTACTTCCAGTTTTAACCACCCTCAAGTTTAAAACTATGACTTGGGAAACAAAAACTGGCTTGGCAGCCTTGCATAAAGCCCTTTTTAACCCACCTTGCTTGTGATCAAGTTTCAAACTGCATTTAGTAACTACAAGCATATTACCTTTTGTTTAATATTGTTGAATATTAGGTAACAGCAGCTTAATGTTCATCCTTTGAAGATACAAACTTCAGTTGCTGTTCTCTTAGGCACTTGGTATGTCAGTGTCAGTGCAAATACAGCTTGTTATAAATAAATCAGTCTTACAGAGCAGCTTTTAATTACTAACATTTATCTCATTCTAAAATACATATTCAGATTTTGAGTACTAGAGGATGTGGGATGAGTATGAATTATTAAACTGACATTCCCTAAACAGCTGGTAGAATTTTCAAGAAGACTGACATTAATTTTTATTAATAATAGAAAACCCAACCATTTCACTCTGCTGACTGCAGAGCTAAGGAACAACTGGAGACAGGGGAGGTACCAAGCTAAGTTTGTAATTATGCAAGACTGTCACACACCTCTCCCTGGAGGCACTCCAGCAGGCACCCATCTGGGGTGAGTTCTTCCCAGCTCCTGACATCCAGAATTTTTCAAGGATGAAGATGACAGCAGCACATGAGAGCAGGGGGACACCAGAGGCTAATTTGGATATCACATGTGTGAGCAGTTTATGGAATTTATGACTGCTGTTAAATATAAGAAGCCTTTGTGCTGAAAACTTGAGTTTAGTCAGGCAACGTGAACCAGAGAGGCCAAAGGGGAGGGAGCACAAGCTCAGCCCATGCTTTCCCATGGGCAGCCAGGGCAGTTGGTGTGCCAGGCCCTCCACTGTCCTCCAGCAATGCCAGCCAAAGAAACAGTTTTTAACAGGCATCAATTATTTTGCTGGAAGCTTCCTTTACGCCAGAAAGTGCTTCGTGCCTCACAAGTGATTTATAATTTCATGACAATGATGCTTATAATCCTGAATTAGACTAGAGATTTAGTTGTCACTGGAGATGAAAGAAAGCCTTTCGATTTTTAACCCACTTTTTTTTTTTCCTGCAAGTCAGAGTGACATCTATTGCATAACTTTCTCACAGACACATCTTCAAGGCTAAAATAGAAGCTGCAGTGGTTCAGTTTCTATACTTGTGCTGTGGCTTTTCTCACTTACACCATCAGTAAGGATTATGACAGATAGATATATATGTGTGTGTATATATATATACACACACACACAGAATCCCTAAAAATTGATTTAATAATTACAACATTATGGTGATGACCAAAACCAGGCAGTTTTGTGAAGTGAAAAGCACTGCAAGAGAATCTCCAAAACCTTCTCCAATTACCACTACAGCTCTGTTGAAGAAGGAATATGGATGTTCCCAGTGCCTTGTATCCACTAAAAGCACCCTGGAAGCTGCCACATTTCACACTGGTGGAATGTGTCTCTCAGTGTTGGACATGTTGTCTCTTTATATATGAAAACAATACGTTAATGTTAAATATATTGGTCTAGTGAATTCAGTACAAATCAAACATTTCGAGAACTGCACTTTCCACTGCAATTTCTTTAGAGCAACAATTTAACGATTTTCCTTCCGAGAAAGAGCCACTGTCAGAGGCTAGAGCAACTGAACTAAACTGAACTGAAACTAAAGTCCGTTTTCACAGCGCATATTCCTGGTAGGTGAAGAGTCAAGGATGCCTGTGACACTGACACAAAACAGCGGGGACAGGGCCTATGGAATGCCAGGATTTTATCGGGCGCTCGTTTTAACAACCGACGCAATTTGTTTACATGACAAACACCACGTCCGTGATACTGAATGAGATCGTTTTACAAGCGGTTTCTCCGTAATAACGCAAAACCCCCATGGAAAGGTAAACTGTAGGTCAGGTGAGGGGAGTTCGTTCTTTACCCGCAGGAGTCTTCCAGCGAATTCACCAAGGGCACGACTTGCCTTTGGTATAAGCGTGGGATTCAGCAGAAAGGAAATAAAACCCAAAGGCTGCCTGACTTGCCCAGGGCCCATTTCCAGATCAGAAACCCTGGCAGCGCTCTCCCCCGTCCCGGGAAGTGTCCAAGGCCAGGCTGGATGGGGCTCTGAGCAGCCTGCTCTGGAGGAAGGTGTCCCTTCCCGTGTCGGCGGGTGGAACTGGATGATCTTTAACATCCCTTCCAACCCAAACCACTCCACGATTCGATGATTTTTCCAGCACATCCTCCTGAAAGAAGCGGCTGCCGAGACCTCCAGGCCCCTTTAGACCCATGACATCCCCTGGGCCAGGCTCTGGCAGCCCACGGCATCCTTGGATGCGGTACTGTGACGGTGCCACCAGCGCATCCATCCCGGAACAACCCGTGCCCGTGCCCGATCATCCTATTCTCCCTTCACGAACACAACGAATTCTCCGCTACGGAGCAGGACTTTCCCCTGCCAGAACCACCCTAACCGCGTTACTGCGGCCCCGAGCCCGCAGGGAACACATCCCCCCGCTCCGCCCTCCCCGCCGGCCCGACCGGGGGCCAAGGTGACCCCCCGCCCGTTACCCGCTGGGTGATTGTAGAAGGGCCGCAACCGCGGCGGCAGCATGAGCTCGATGCGGTCAAGCATGCGGTGGTAGGAGGCGCGGAGCCCCGAGACGGCGGCCGCCATGGCGAGGGTCGGGGGCAGCGGGGGCTGAGGGGCGACCGGGCACTGAGCGGCGGCCGCGCTCCCTCCGTCCTCCGCCCGGGCCCCGCCCCACCCTGCGCCCCGTGCTCTGATTGGTCGCCGCCGCAGGGGGTGTGGCGGGGCGGAGAGCTGCGCGCGGCGCTATTGGCTGCGCGCGCCGGCCCCGCCCCCTGGGGAGAGCTGGCGCGTCCGCCGCCTCGGGAAGGGCACGGGCGCCCGGCTCAGAGATGGCCGCCGCCGCTTCGCTCGCCCCCTCAAGATGGCCGCCGCGGGGAAACGCTGCGCTGCGACTAATGCGCCCAAAGCCAAGATGGCCGCCTTGCGGCTTCACACCGCTTCACGGGGGCAGGGCCGGGTTGCACCCGGCGGAGCCCAGCGCGCTGACGTCACCACCCCCGCCCACGACGCGCCCTCCCCTCAGCCGGGGCGGGGCGACGTCACCGGCTCGCGCGAGACGCACGTTAGTCGCGGGCCCCCCGCGCCACGCCCGCCCTCCTCCCCCCCGGCTCCCTCCGGTAGGCGTGGCCCCCGCGCGCGGGGTGGGCGTGGTCCCGGAGCCGCCGCGCCTCCGGCTCGCGGTCGGTGCCCTCGGCGCGAGGCGGGCGCGGGGCGCGCGCGCGGGGCCCGCTCGGCGGTTCCCATGGTGATCGCGCGCGCTCGGCCGCTCCCGGCGCTCGCTCGGCGCGCGCGGGGCCATGTCCCGCGGGCGCTGCCCACACCTGCTGTGGGACGTGCGGAAGCGCACCCTGGGGCTGGAGGAGCCCGGATTGCTGCGCAGGCACTACCTCGGTAAGGACCGGCGGGGTAGGGGTGTGTGTGTGTGTGTGTCTCTGTGTCTGTGTGTGTGTCTGTGTGTGTGGTGCGGACGAGGTCCGGCCGTCCTTGGCGCCCCACCAAGCGGGGAGGGCGCCCGGAGCCCCTGCCAGGCGCCGCCGCGGCCGCGCTGTCCCGCGGCTCCCAAGTTTCCCTTGCGCCGTGTGGGGCGCCGACAGCTTCTCCAAATGCACCCCTGCCCCATCCCTCCGCGCCCTCAGGGGTGGCCCGGGGCCCGCCGGGACCCCCCGGTCCTATAGTGCGCGGCGCCGCTCGCCCGCCGCCCTCGCTTCCCGAAGGAACTGTTGCGCGCCGAGATCCAGCCGGGCAAGTTGGGCGGCGGCTCGGAATAGCGCCGGTGTCGGTGTTACGCGCCCGGGGCCGGGCAGGGTCCGGATTTAGCGGCTGCGAACAAAGCGCGTAAACGCCTGCGGGGCGATGGCGCGGCCGCTGTCCCGGCGCCCTCGCGGTGCTGCCGGCGCTCGGGGAGCAGCCGGAGCCGCTGGGACGCGCTCGGAGCGGGCCGGGCCGCCCGCCCTTTGTGTCCCCAAGTGCTCCGCGGGGTCCCCGCCGGCGCCCCGGCCCCGGGCTGCCCTCGCCTCCACGCCCAAGGCAGGTATTTCCACTTTCCAAGTTAAAGCCAGCGCCACTTGGAGTTTCCGAGGCCGCGGGAAGGTTTCGGTGGCGTGAAGGAACTATCGATATTCTTTGTCATGGCGCAGGTTCTGTAAAAGACGTTACCCCAAAAAATATTTTAACCTCCCTCCCCCCAAGTATTTATTCGCATGTTTTCGGAGGGGTCCATCGTAGCGGCGCTGTGGATTTGGAGGGGATGCCTCTCCAGGGGTAGATGGCTCGGCGTGTCGGGAACGCGTCCTTTTGTGCTCGTGTGGCAAAACAATTCCTGCCTTGGAGTGGAAACCTCGAGTACTCGAGATGGAGCTTGATTTACAGCGTTGTAAAACGAGCGTCGTTCTGTGCCTCCCAGGCTCTCCCGGCTGTGCCTGGTGCTAATGGTTTGTCGTTTGGGTTTTTTTTCCTGGTGGAATTTAAGGTGGGTTGTCACATTACCGAGCCTAACTCAGGAGTTTTCTGTCTTTCTGTTTCCCTGAGCACTCAGTAATCCACAAAAGGTTAATCGAGGAAATTAACGTTATTGCTGGTAGGTTTCTACCGATTGCACAGAGGGGGTGTGTGTGTGTGTGTGTATGTGTGTGTGCAGCGCACAGGTCTCTTGGAAAGAAACGTTGAGTCCTAAAATAAAAAGGAAAGGTTGAGATCTAACGATCTAACTGCTTTTGATTTTCGTTATGTCTCAAGCTTTGCTTGGCCAAGCCTTAGCTGAGGATTGTTCTAACTTTCAGTGATCAATCCTTCTGACTGGATATTTTTTTTTCTTTTTGTCTGCTACAGTTGGAGCAGAAAAGCTTAATGTTAAAATTAGGACCGTAGTGTGCAGACTCTGAAGCAGCACATTTTTTTGAAGAAGAAGATGACTTTTTTTTTTTTTTTTTTTTTTTTTTTTTTTTTTTTTTTTTTTTTACTTCTGCTGCTTTTACATGGTTGTGTCTCTGAGAGCTGAAGTACTAATATTTGAACAGTAGAAATCATCTTCCCAGACTTACCAAGATGTCTTATCTGGGTGCTGTTCCAATAAAATGCACATAACTTTTGTTCGAAACTCTTGTACCTTGATTAAGGTCTCGTATTTACTGTTTTTCCTTTCACCTAAACAAGTTCAGTTGCTTTAGAGCCTTGAGAAAATAGGTCCTGGGAGAGCCTTCCCACTGAATTGTTGTTGAGATCTGCACTGGTGGTGGCAAGACGTGCTCAGTCCTTACTGACACCTGCTTTTCACCTGGGGCTTGGAACAGGGCGTGCTTGTCTTGTGGAACCACTGCACTTTTACCCCAAATGGCGTTTATGGCCTTAATAAACCCACTAATTCCACTGCTAGTCAGGTGTGGTTGTTCAAGTGCAGATCTCCCAGGTGAGAGGCCTGTTGTTGAGCCTTTTTTTGTGCAGGGCAGTGTAGGTGTGGGTCTTTTCTCCTTCAGACTTCAGCAGCTCTGTGTAGGAGCTTTATTCCCTGGCCCACAGTGGTCAGGTGGGTGCCGCTGGTTTTTGGTCACTGCTGATCTGATCTGCGTGGGAAGTAAAGCTTCTTCCTATTTATAATTTCCTTTTTTTAGTAGTGTTCCAACAGTCAGGCAGACAGAACAAATGGAGGACAGGGATTTAATTTTAACTTGAGAGTAGTATTGGGAGACTCAAGGCATTGTCCATGTGCATTTTTTGGTTTTTGTTTGGGCAAATTTTTTTTTTCAAATTTGTCTAAACAATTGTGGATGCCAGTACAAAATGAAGTAGTTTATATATCTCTTCGTTGCTTGCTGCACTTTTTCAGCCACCAAGTCAAAGGAAAAGCATTACAGCAAGTCCATGACTAACAATGCAGCTGGGAGGAAGATGTGTCTCTGTGAGTGGTACTTGCATAATGAGCCCTTCTCTGGGGTAGTTGTGTTGTGCTACAGTGTAAAATATCAGAAATATCGACGGCGACCATGTTTTGAAGGAAAACATCTGAGAGCTAATTGCTGTTTCCTATTTACTCAGTGTTTTAGTTTCATGTGAGCTGGCAATCAAGTGGCACTCTATAAATAGCCTCTCTCAGCTTCTGAAAACAGCTGCTCCAGGAGGGATCTGTGTAATGTACCTTTCCATGCAGATAGCTCACCCCTGGAATTTACGGCCTTGCAAAAACGCTGTCTGATTTTGCAGGGTCCCTAAATAATTGCTTTGAAGTCCAGTCAGTTCTGGACAGAGTTGCAGGGAAACAGAGGTGGGGCCATGCATGCATCCCTGGGATGTGTTCTTCAGATGTTATCCTTTGGTGAGAGCTCCTGCTGTGATTAGAGAGGGAAGACATGGGTCTCAGCAATGGATCCGTTAGCTACGTTTCCTTCAGCATTTGTAGGCTAATTAGTCTCAATTTCAGACAGTGCTTGTATTTGAGGCCTCCAGAGGAAGCCAGGCCTGGGGGAGGCTGTCAATAGCTCTCTTTTCTTTGATTCAGTTTAGGCATCCTCTTAGCCTGGTGCTGGTGGGAGGAGTCCTGCTGCTGGATCACAGATGGAAGCTGAATTTCAGACTGCTTTCAGTAGCACGGCACGGTGCTTTTACCTTGAAAAACTTTGATGCAAACGGTAGTAGCCAAGTTAAAGTCTGCCTTGAAGCTGGCAAGTGTAATTAGTCCAGATACTTTCACAAGAATCTCCAAATCTTGGATTTTTGTACCACTGTGGCAATGTTTCAGGCAGGAGTGAACAAACCTGTTCTGGTGGCAGGTAAGGTATTCTGTGCTGGCACAATAAAGGCCTCTCTGTGGATTAAATATAGCATATAAAGATTTGGCTAGAAAAATGTGTCAGCATGGTGTCTTGCAAGAAAAGAGGGGTCCATAATTCCTCTGAAGTATTTAATGTGATGGGTTTATTTGCTTTTCTGTGAAGGGTCCTGCTGCCGAGGATGGCTCTGTTTAGACAGGAGGAAGAACGAAGACTTTTCCTTTTTAATTTTATTTGTTTGTTTGGGGGTCTTTGTTTGATTGGTTTATTTCTGTCTGTCATGGCAGGTTATCCAGAGAAAGTCTCTCAGCCTAAAAGGAGAGGAGCTGATGCTGTGTTTTAGCTCAGAGTGGTTGTTGGAAGCTGTGGTGCTTGATACAATGGAAACCAATATCAAAATAACCAGCTCTCCCTAATCTCTGATATTTTCATGCAGAAACTGCTTTCTGAAATCTTTGTTCTTTCTTTTTCTTTTAAGCTTAGCATTTATCTTAGCGATAGCATTGTGGTGCTTTCCCGTGAGCTTTCACTCCCCCTTCTTTAAAGATTGTTTCATATCTTATTAAGTTCTTATCATCCTGGTTTTTAAAATTTGGGAAAAGTTTGAAGTCTGTAAAAAATTCACTGTAAGGAAACCGGTAAGTAGGTTCATTGTGATCAAATTTTGTAAAGCTTTAGCAGTTCTTACTAAAAAGAGATCTGTGAGTATTTGTATGTAGGGAGAACTTACAAAACTACTTGGGTTCAAATAGTTCTCCCTCTTTATAGAGATGAACCACAGAGACACCTGGACTAATTACAGTTTTGAAGTTAGTTGATTGCCCTGCTCATAAGTAGGGTTGAAAACCAAAGCAAGAATAGCTATCATAACTGATTAGTTTTGATATTGTCTGCCTTCCATTCATATCAGTTTATAGAACTAGTTGTGGCTGGTTGAATGAAGATCAAATTGGGTGCTGCTGTTGAACATTTGGTACTTCCTAAAATACATTGCCCAGAGTGTGAGAGCAAGATGAAAATGCTTCCTTAAGATACTGTAAACTTTCATTCGCTCTTTTGCTTTTCTTGGAGAAACAAACCAACCAAACCCAGCAGAATGGAAACTTGAACGCTGGGGAGAACAACCATAAAAAAGACATTATTTTCCCCAGTTTTTGCTCCAGCTATATTTTAACATGTGGTATCTTGGTCTTTGAAAATAATATGGAGTGAGAAGGGTCAGACAGCTTTAACATGATCAGCTTTGTAGCTGGTGCTCTTGCAAACTTGGAGGTGGGCAGAGTATTTAATCAGCCTTTCTTCTTAAATTCTTTGCATAATGCTTTTGATGTTTAGTTTTTTTTCAGGTATGCTTTTCTGTTTCATGTCCTAAACCTCTGGAATTAATTCTCTTTCCCACCATGAGTTAGAAACACTCATCTGTCACAGCTAAACTCTAGATCTGGTAGAGGTATTTTATGTTATTTTTTTCTTCGAGCCTATCAGATTAACTGCTGCTTGAAAAAGGAGCATTATAAATGTACCTGATGGTCTGATTATGAGAGCACAGTTCTGTAGTGATGTATTCTATCACATGTCAAATATTTTGTGAAACTCGACTAACCAAAGTGTTTAGAAAGATGCAAGTGAACTCCCCAGATTTTTTCATTAGAATTGTTTTCTCAATAATAGAAATAGACAGAGGCAGAATTGAAGTTCACAGTGTAACGAATGAGTTGGAGGAAAATACATCTGTGGAACAGTTTTTAAGTGCTCAATCTAATATTGGAAAGAGGCAGGAAGCATTAGGAAGGCAGGAAATTCAGTGTAGTCATTGGATCTTCACTGGCTGTGTAGAAAAGCTTAAGATACATAAGAGCATTGCAGAAAAGGGATGTACCTTTTTAATTGAAAAAACCACAAGAGAGGACAGTGGTTGGGTATTGCCTTAAACTGGATATCTTTGGAGTTTTCTCCCCTTGTTGATAAAAGCAAGGCTTAGTGACTACAGTCCTTAAAAAAATTACAGATGGGCTATTGAAAGAACAGTGTGGCATCGAGACCTGTTGATAACAGATTGAATTTGGAGGGGTTTAATAAAGAGACTGTGTCTGAAATGAATTCCCTGATACTATCTCATTTAAATTGGTACCAAGGAGCAGAAAGGCACTATATGTATGTCTAAAGCAGCTTGTAGGAAAAGATGTTAGGGGTGATCCTAGCATACAGGATTAATGTTTTTTTTTTCCTGCTTCAAAGTAAATCAGCTCAGATAATAAAGACACCAATTTTAAAGCCTTTAATGTCGGTAGAGGATGATAAAAGCACAGTGTAACAGAATCATCTGGACAAAACAACAAATAAAAAAATGCTGGCTGGTTATAATTTGGTACATATCAGAAAACTAGAAAGAGATGTGAGCTGGGAGGCAGGATTAAGGTTAGATGAATATTTCTTTGGCCTGAGCGCTGAATGCTTAGTTTTATTTGCAGTCTAATCAGCTTTCTGTTATCTCTGGGCTTATTTCACCTGTAGACTAACTGAGCTATGGGAGTGGCAGACAGGAGCCACTTGGACTTGCAAGTGCTACAGCCATGTAGCATTAATTAATCTAGGTACATTTGATAGCTTGTTTTGCTGTTATCTTAGAAATCTTTGCTTGTAGTTAATATCATTGACCTTTTTTCAGTTGCATCTTCCTGTGTGTTTTGTGGTTTAATCCTTATGGTTTGTTACTGCTTGTTTCTCCTCAGCGTTGTCCCATTTTGCTTCCATTCAGTGTTGATGATCATTTTTGTGTATTTGCTTTAAAAAAAATTACATGCCAGGTCTGGGATTACTTGGTGCCTTCTCTCACTCTGTCCTGAAATAAGAGAATGATTCCCAGTATTTGTTTTTGGTATGCTGGGGATTGATAGTAGCACAGCTTCTGTTTTTTTTATGTGCAAACACCAGTTTGTGTAAAACTGTAGACCCTTATGGATCACATCATTGTGTCCTTTGGTGGGATTACCTTGCAGAAACCTGTTTTTCTGGGTTTTCCTTTCTTTCTTTTTTTAATTTTTATGCTACTGCCTAGATCAGAACTTATTGATGAACCTACTTACTGAGTTTTGATGTTTTAATTTTCTAAATCAGCAACTTTTTTTGCTGTTGTTGTATTTTGACATAAGAATTAAAATAGGAGGTGGATGTCTGGCATTATATTTGGCCAGCAAGAAATGGTGAAAAATTGGTATTCAGTTTGGGGTGTTTTTTTTTAATTCAGACTGTTGATTTTCTGTCCTTCAGAAATTCCAGAGGCCTTTTAAGTTACCTGCAGATTTGTCAGAATTTCTTCAAATGGGCGGAAGTGTGGAGATGTACTTTTTGATTTTAAGGGATTGACCTTATGTGTAATATCTGTGATTAGCAGAACATTAATCATGTGTGTTAATGTCTGCCAGGAAGTAGGAGTGTGTGTAAGTGGGTTGTAGTCCCAAGGCTTTGCATGTATTATAATATTTGAATTATACTCAGTCTTGGCATGCAAATTTATTTGCTTTATATCCTTTGGAGCCTCAGTGTTCTCCTGCAGACAGCTGGAGACTGCAGACATTTGTGTGCACTTCTAATATATTTTCATTTTTGATTGCAATATTTCGTTGCATTTACATCGTGTGCTTTTAAAGACTGTCTTTGTACAGGGAATATGTTTGCTTTGTAAATAACTGCCTGTGCCTTGACACTCACTGAGTGTTTTAGGCAGCTTGGTAGTTAAGTTGTACCTTGATCTTCTAATAATGAGCTTTGGATACATGAAAGCTGTCTCTTGCTGCAAAAACAAGTCGTGTACAGCATGTACTGGGTTTGTATTTCAGGATGAGGCAGTGATGTGAGAGATCCTTTAGATCTCTTCCTTTTGTTTATTTTTTTTCCCCTTGTAGCTTTCTTCCAGTCGGATTGCTTCCATTAACTGCATTAGGGCAGACCATTAAACCTGTCTGTGTTCAGTCACTTCCAAGATGCTGCACTGCAACTCTGTGAGTTCTTGTGACTCTGCATGTGATTCCTGATCTTCTGTCCCTGAGTGTCCCCAGAATAGTCTAGTGGGATCTAAGTGATCATGTATCAAGAACCTGTTGACACTTGAGGCCAGTCCTGTCCTGGCTGTAAGGAAAAGGATCAGTTCAGACACAAACTCTGCCAGCCTTCGAACAAAGCTGGATTTTTCACTCTGTGAGTGCAAGTCTTGTCTTCTTCGTGTCTTTGGGGCTTAGTGAGCTGCTGATTCAGATGTGTCCCAAATGCTTTAGTGTGTGTTGAATAATTAAATATTGAATGTGAATATCATGAGATGGAATCTTGAGTCACATCAGTGAATTTTAATAACCCCTTATTTCCCTCATCTTGTTCTTCAAGGATTCGCAGGCTTTCCTCCAGGAAGATTGAATGTGTCATTAATGCTGACTGCTCTCTAAGAGATACCATGGGGAAGATGAGAATCTGTCCCTTCTCTTCCCTGTGAGCTTCATCTATTCTGAACCATCAGTGTTTGTTCAACTCTTTTAGAACTACTGAAATGTCACTAAAATAAAAAACTGTTAAAATTAAACTGTTAAACCAAACCCACCTCTTTATTTAGGTTGCTTCGCTTTTCTGTTACTGTAGTGTGTTCCAGTTTTTTACCTTTCTAGGAAATGAGGAAAAAATCTGGTTCCTTTTTAATTTGGTTTTATATTTAAAACAGTGTTATGTCCTGAGAACTCTTTCTATAAAAGAGTCTTTGGAGTTAAACAGGGTTTTTTTGTTACCTAGGATGAATACATACAGTTTAATGTAACAAGCAATGTAATTTTTAAAAGTAAGGGATTTTTTCCCCATTTGTTTTTAAATACCTAGTGATAATTTAACCTGTATCAGTACACTGTTAACAGTCATCTACTATCAAGACTCAGCCTTCTACTTGAGCTCAACTTTTGATGTAACCTATCTTTAATCCTGGGCATTTTCCTGATGTTTACATTTGTAATCTTATGGGGTCATGACCCATATCTGTTATGGCTTCTATGTATCTATTTCCCAAGTTCCAGTTCCCCCAAACAAATGCAGCAGTGTACAATTCCTATACTCCCCAGGATTAAATGCTACGTTAAATTAGGCAGGTGTGCAAAATGTTAAATGCCTTAATTGAGTTCCACGCTGTCCAGGTTCTCAATTTCACTTGTGGGAAAGGCAGGCCCTGGGATTTTTTGCTAGAAGACATGTCTCTAGATATGCTGGTAAGCTTCTGTTTAATCACTTCTTAATCTGTTTAAAAATGAGTATCGAGTTAGCTTAAACAACTTTAAATAGTAGGCTTTGATTTTGCCTGGAGCCTTTGTCTGGAATTCCCGGGATTAGTCCTGCTGGCAGAGTGGGAGAAGCAGCAGCCTCTGGCAGGCACTGGAAGGTGATGGCAGGACTGGCAGCAGTGGGGGCACCCACCTCCTCAGCAGGAAAGGGGACATTCCTCCTAGGAATGCTCTCTTTAAAGCAGATTCCACTTTTTGTTTCCTTCTCCGAGCGATTCTGCATGCTCCAGTGTTGATTGTGCCCGAGTGCTTGGAGGTGAGAGACCCGGCTCTGCTAGGAGCAGTTTTAACTTCTGCACTGGGGTGGAGCAACACCGCGTTTCAGCTTCTTAGATAAACATCTTTTCTTGCTGGAAAGTGGGGCTCCTAATTAACCCGGGGTGTCACAGTGATCAGGAGGACCTGAGAACATAAAGCAGAGTGTCTGATGCCTGTTTTCCCGAACTGTTGTTGAGGATTGGCTGGGTTATTAAACTTGTAATTTTTATAAGAAAGCATCCAACATTGCTGCCCACGTAGCAGTTTCAGATGAAGACTTTTCAAAGTCAATGGAAAACATTTCCAAAGACGTATTGAAACCTACAGTAATGCTGTTTACTCCAACTTGCAACAGTTTGCATAATATTTCTTTTTGTCTTCAGTTAATAGAAGCCTCCTTCGACTTTTCTTTCGAGGGAAAAGCAGAGTACAAGTGTATTTTTCTTTATCTGGTAACTATTGTTTTTGTGTTGTTATGTTTTAGAATTTCAAGGTGCTTCTTTGGGAGTCCTATTTTAGTGCTGGTGGAGAAAACAGCAAAAGCTTTTGCACGTAATTAATCCTACATCCAGTTAATCACTTAAGCTATGTCAGATAGTTTTCTGTTGAGAGGAGTAAGAGGGTATGTGTTATCTTTTACATACATAGAGCTTCTCATAGTTTTGTCACATGAATTTTGTTCTCTACTCTATAGAAATTAGAAATACTTGTGGCATAATGTAAAAATTTCAAGTGCCTTTTGTGTCAGTGAGTAGTTTGTATTTGGTCATCAGACTGCTTTAAAGGACTGAATAAGCATCAGAATTGCTGAAAACTGGCATTTTTTTCCTCCTAGCACAAAACCTCACTGTGGCAAGAACAGTACAGAAGACCTAAGTATGGGCAGTGTAAGGGGAAGTGTAAGGATATCTGTCAGAATGGGGTGTACTTGTGAATGAAATCCACTTAGCACCAGTCAGTACAGCTCAGATAAAGTGCCTTCTCTGAGAAAGGTACTTGTACTTTATCCCACAGTTTTGTCACTGAGAACACCTTAAACACTTTATATTAATGCAGCTGAATTTTATGTAATCTTTCAGGCATTAACCATGGCAAATATCAAACAGAAATTAAAGATTTTGGTTTAAGGCCTGAACACTTTTAACCTTACCAGTTCTGGAGCCCAGTGGAGGCTTATATTTGGGTGTGGATGCTTTCAGTATCCAAAAGATGTTTCGAAGTTAATTACAGCCATTGCTACTAATGCAAAGACATTGTATCTGTGCTCTTACCTGCAGTAACCTATTTTTGCAGATTCTGTAGAAGCAAACCTAAACAGAAGCATTTTCCAAAATGCTTATTTATTATGCTAAAATGTACAACATTGCTGAACTATTTTTTTCCCCAAAATTTCAGCAGATCTCTTTTGTTTTTTTTTTTTTTTTTTTTTTTTTTTGTTTGTTTTTTTTTGTTTTTTTTTTTTTTTAGACCACATTTTGTATTAACATACTCATCATGAGATGTTCCAGACTAGCTGGTTTATAATTTAGGGCATAGTGTCCTGTCTTATGTAGTGGTATTACAATATCTGAAAATTTCGTGTTTCTTAATACCTAAAGCTCATTACCTAAGCCTGTCTTAGAGTTTGAGTACAGACTTGATTAGCACCAAGTTTTTTGATGCTGACTGGTTAGTAGCAAAGCTCTGACATATTAAAATGGCAAAGAAGTCTCTTTGTAGGCAATACAAATATTTGTGTTTTCTTTGTAGCATTCATGCTTTCAGGCTTTGTGATGTATCACTAAGAATAGAATCATTTATCTGCTTTGAACTTAAACCATAATGAAGTACTTGATCATAGTTGTTTGAAAGGTAGTCTTTTAATCGTTGACAGAACCAAGAGTTGCAATTTTTTGGCATTTTTGCACTAGTGCAGAAGAGTGAAAAAAATATAACACAGAGCCTCATTCAAAGGACTGCAGGTCACACCCATGGATTTGGTTTCTAGCAGAACTGCTGGTTCACTCTTTCCTTTGATAAGTTGCTTGAGTTTCCTGTGTCACAGTTTCAATGACTAAAATGGGGCCAGTGTTGGTCCACATAGCTAACAAGTGTTTTTTAAGGTTTTAATTAATCTTCAAGAATTTTAACTTACCTTGATGGAAGTTAATTCAGTGCATATTGTGTGTAGTCCTGTTTACTGTATGGTATATGGAGAATTCTGGTTGCTGGGAAAATTGTGTTTAGATGTGGATCAGAAGAGTTCGATGTAGTTAATCCAGCAAAATAAGCTATATACAAATGGAGCTGCTTCAGAAATGCCTAAGCTGTACCCTGAAAAACCAAGAGAAGTTTTGAAATGCACTCAGAGTGCAGGATAGCATGTGCTCTGCATTGGGAACAGATGCTGGCTCCATTTCAGCTTTAAACTAGGGCATTCCAAATGTCACAGCGAGCCAGCGCTGAGGGACCTGGCCTTGCAAAGAGCCAGCTTGATATAAATGAGTGTTCATTTGATAAATGGGGTCTATTACTGAATAAGGGTTGTCTTTTAACATCTCGTGCCGTCTTGGTGCTGCTTTGGATCAAAGTTTAGTTAAATTTCGGTGGAGCACAAGTGTGCTTTAAAGCTGAACCTTCATCATGAAATGATCTGTACTTTTTCAATGGAATTCTGGAGCACAGTTTTAAATATATGAAGGTTTTGCATGCTCGAAGCATTTAGCTGTCTGCTGTCATCAGTTCTGAAGCAGCTTTGACTAAGTTGCTTACAAAAGAAAGGTATGTGTCTCTTTGCCAAAACAGGCTCTTAGAAAGCACCTGATCGGCACTTCCTAAACTGGGTGTTGTGACCTAAATGGTGTCCTGAGGACTGTGAATGGCGAGTACAAGGGATGCTGTTGTATTTTGGTATTGCACCCTGAAGTGAGATTAGAGCTCTAAATGCGCCCAGACACCCAGGTTAAGGAATTCTCCAGGTGGGAGTTGCAAGGCAGCATTTGGTTTGACCTTGTGCACAGTGGATGTTTTGAAGAAGTTACAAAGAAACAGCTGCAGCTTCTCTTTCACTCGCTTTCCCATATTTAAATTCGTATTATGAACAATACAAGGTGGGGCTTCTTTTATACACAGAATGGTCCCTTAGTCTCCAGCTTAATATATACTAAAAAATGATTGATCACTGCACTGAGGGTTTCACTGTACCTTGAGGCTGCAGTAGTGCATAATGTTTGGTGAGAATGGGTGGATGGATGAAAACTGAAAATATTATTGATCATTGTACTGAGAGTGGCACTGAACCTTGAGGCTTCACTTCGTGCATAACTAGTGAAAATGGGTGGGTGGAGCATTAGCTTGACAGCTTTCCAGATTTCAGCTCTGTAAACACTTCACAGGAGGCCATCACAGCCATTTGAAATTTAACAGGGCTTTTTTTTTTTGTTTTTCTTTATTATGTTCTTGTTGATAAATTCACCTTAACAGTTTTGAAACGAACCCCATGTGTGTTCCACTGTTCAGTGAGATAATCTTGGTGATGACAGGTTGATCACTTGATCCCAGGCCTTATTTGAATATAGGAAACAATATATTGAAGCACCCTAACATAATTAAATGATTGCCTTTCCAGGGGTACTGCATAGTTAAGGGGGAAAAGAAATAGTTTCTGGCTTGAGAGCCTGTGCTCAGTATTGAAAAGGGAAAATAGGGAAAAATTTAAACATGACAGAGGTCTTGATGGTGGTATTGTAAGAGAAAAGTACTTTTGGGGTTTTGTTAAAAGCTCGGGTTTTGTCCATCATCATAGCTGAAAGGGGAGCCAGAAGGTCTGCCTTTGTAGGGAGGTGGAGGGAACATCTTTGGATTAGGTGAAGGGGAATTAAACATTGTGAAGATTCTTGTCACTTGGGAGAGAAGAGCCCTTGATGTGGAGAATCTGTTAGAAAGTCCAGCAGTAAGAGCTGAGATGCTGCAGAGTAAATACAGAACAAACCAAGAGGTATTGTTTCTTAATTTTTTTCCCAATGTCAAAAATGGATCAGTTACAAAAATATTCAGGTGACAAATTCTAATACTGCTGAGCATTTTTATGAAACCAGGTGAACCTGTGGGAGTCATTGCTGAAGTACAAGGAGCACAGAATCACTGACTTTGCTCAGCTTTTACAACAGCAAAAGCAGAGGCAGTATTTTCTTCAGATCAGTTTATTTGTGTAGTTCAGGGTTTTATTTACAGTAAAAGCACCGCTTAGGATTTGGTGGTTCTAGTTTTGAATGATCAGGTAAACTACAAACAATCCATTCAGTTGTCTTACTGCATTTAGTACTTTAACAAGAGGGGGTTTGGAGGCAAAACATTTTTACTGCTTTCTCCCTTGCCCCCTCTTTCCTTTAGGGAATATAAAAACTATTTAGGTTGTAATTTTGTTTGTATTTAATTCCTTTCTCAATATTTAGATTAAAAATGATCAAAGGATAAGTAACTAAACACATATAACAAATTTTTTAAATGTTTTAAAGTGTTGAGTGTATGAGATACCTTATGTCTGCATCTCAGGTTTACTGAAACTTGTATGGATACTGTGTTCTTACTAAGACCAGAAAATCCTAATCTAATAACTACAGGTTGTTCATACCATATTTTGTCAACAGATTTCTGTAAGGAAATAAAAATTGAAACTGAAAATGTGATTAGAACACAGTTACTGTTTCTTACTTGCTGGTTTAAGTGATTTGGATTAAAACCAGAGCATAGAGGAAGGAGAAAAATCTGCCGCTGTTTGTTTTTAAAAATTAGTTTGGATCATCTTTGGTGATTGTTTACAGAGGATTCTCAGCAAGCACCTGCCTGTTGCTCTGCAGAAATCACCCCATTCCAGATGTTTTATGCACATGGTGCAGTGTCCAACAATCATCCACTGCTATCAGATTTTTCTGTTCTTCAATGAAAGTGTGATGAGTCTGGCAAACCCTGTATTTTCATGTTGGCCTTTGAAGTATACAATTCTTAATGAAGTTATCCTGTTGGAGGTTATATTACTGCTCTGTATTTTGCATTACACGAGCACCCCAAAACCAAATCTTAAAGTTTCTGTTATGCAAAGTGATACCCAAGCATGCAGCAGGTGATATTTCCCACCTCACCATTCACATTTACTTACAAGCAATTGAAGAAATCAAATTAACCTGAAAGTAGAAATCTTTGTTGAAAACACAGAAATAATTTGATTAAAAAAAAAAAAATAGGATTTCACTGAAGAGGGGGGAAAAAATGGATCAGTAGAAGTGGTAAAGAAAGCATAGTGAACTATGCAGATGTGTATTCCTAATCAAAGAATACATCCATTCTTGCTGGTAGAGTATGGTGCATAAGATATCATTATTTTAATCCTTCTTTAATTATGGTTATTCCTGGTTAGCAGAAATTGTAGCACCTGAGATGTCACAACTTCAATGTTCATAAAATAGGGCATGAGAATAGTCTGGCTTTTATCTTTTTAAGCTGGCTCAGGAATGCTCTAAGTGCAAGCACTTTATAACCATTTCACCCACTAAGTACCTCCTCTTGAAACAGAAAAAATATTTTGCCAAAGTGTGATCTTCATCTAATGTAGTACTTACGCTGTGTTATGAGCAATTTTAAATTTTGGAGATGGCTTCTGGTTGCAGCAAAACTGAGGTATCTAACCCAGACCTTTTGATGGAGGGAAAGCTGTATGAGCATTGGATGAGTTCAGGTGTAGCTGCAGGAGTTGGTGCTGCTGGAAGAGTGTCCTGGCCTTTGGGGAGGGAGTGGGGCAGGGATGCTCAGTGCCTGCTTCCAGACGGGTGGTTGTGAGGGACCAGGTGTGGATATCAGGTGTTCTTTTTCAGGGCTGGAGAGTATATGGGAGAAATGAAAAGCATTCAGAGGAAGCAAGTGGAGAGAGGAGAAACTACTTTTCCAAGTATGTGCTACACTGCCAGAGGCAGCAGTGAGCCATGACATGGTCCTGCCGTGAGCTGAACCTAAGCAAGTTCAGAAATGTAGGATTTTTCAGATGTGGATTCTGTTGCTGTTCTTTTCATGATTCTGGGTTTTTAAGGTTAATTTTGTGTGCATTTCACTGTTACGTATTTGGAAACAGTGCAGCCTGGCGTAGGCCTACAGTCTGAAGCTCTTGCCTCAAATTTTGTTCTCAGAGATGTACTAACACAGAATAAAAAAAGGGGTAGTAGTCCTTGAGTTTAAGAGCTTTTGGGATTGAGGTTTAAAATATTATCAGTATTTTTATTTTCTGAAAGTGCTTTCTGGAGAATATTAGGTTCAGTATAACCTGAGAGTTGGAGCCATGTGTTTAAACATCTAGTTCGGGAAAAGACCACGTTTTTGTCAATATACTTTGCTTTCCCCTCTTCATGTGTTCTGTACAGTAGTGCTTTTGAGTGCAGTGATAAATCAGTTTGTATACTGGGTATAAGGACAGGAAAGTTCCTGGGGCTTCGTCTTCATATGTGTTTATAGATTTCATCTTTATCCTTTATATCTTCCTTTCACATAATTTTTATGAAACGGAATGTTACTGGTCTTAAATGTTTATTTTCTAAATGCAAGGGTTGCACTGCCTAAGCTATGTTATACTTGCTCCCTCTCAGCTAAGTGAACCAAATAAGCGCAGGATTAATTTCTGTTTTCTTGCTATTGGTTTTAGAGGTAGCATCAGCCTGTGAACCTGTGAAACGTTCATTTTGCCATTTCTGCACTCTTATTAAAGGTGGTGGAAGAACCAGCAAATGTCATGCTTGTCTTAGGATTTGTAAAATGAGAACCATATGAATTGTTTCAAGATCTGAATTTATATTCTGGTCTTCACTGTTCAGGTTTTTACCTGTGAATGGTCATTAGCAGGCTCTTAACTCCTTTTGTTTTTAAAAATTATGTAATTGGTATTTTTCTTCACAGGGAGAAGAGAATTTATCCAAAGATTAAAACTTGAAGCAACCTTGAATGTGCATGATGGATGTGTAAGTCACTTGTTGCTTTTTTGTTTGTTAAACATTGTTAAATTGTGATTTTGTTGCCATGGTAATAGTCCCTCAACTTAAAAAGGCAAATATCTTATATTTGTAAATTAAAGCTGAGCAGGACCACTCTGCTTGTTGAGATCTACATCTGAATTCTGTAGTTATTTGTTTCTTCTTGAATATCTGATGCTTTTATTTTTGAAGCAAAATAAAATCCCATTCCTGTATCTTAATGCTGTGCCTACTGATGATTGAATTAATCTCTCCTGCCATTTAAACACATTCCTACCTTTTCTTTTTTGAAGATGAGTTAGGACTCATCTTAAACCTTGAAATGAACTCTTTTTTTGTTACGCTGTGTTAACTTAAAGCTTTATTAGTGTTTTAAGGGGTTTATTTTCCAATTTCAAAAAGCAAATCATCAAGTGCTGCATGCTGATTTATAGACAATGAAAATAAAATAAGCCTTCCTGAAAGGCAGTAACATAACTTGAAATATTGCTTATTGAAATATTAATTTTTTTAAAGGGATTCAAATATTTTAAAGCATATCCTTTTAAATAAAAGCTTTTACCTGAACTATAATCAGACAAAGAGGTTATCTTTGAGGAATAGAGCAGAAAATCACGGTTGTTGAAGTATTCGTTGTATAAGATATCTGAAAAATGAAAGTATTCTATAAAAAAATGAAAATGCCAGTGCAGCTTTCATACTTTAACATGTGCATTTCTTAAGCTGTTCAAACGTCAGGATTATTTTAGCCTGAGTTGCTTAGACTTTTAATTAAAGAGTGATATAATTGTTAACTAACACAGTAGTAGTTTTAAGGAATAAGTGTTGTTAACATTCAGCCATCTTGAGATCAAAAGAATGATTTTGATGTGCCTGTGTTTTTGTGAGCCTGGAAAGTCTGGGAAGGGCCAGGATTAGAATTGCTGTATATAAAATTTGAGCTACTTCTCCTGTGCTGACTACATTATAAGTTTAATGTTTGGTACAGATAATGTTGGTGTAATGAAATAAATATATACATTTCTATTTTTTTTAAGAACTGTTACAAGAATGATGATGTATGGTCTCATCCAACCCAGACAATTCTGTGATTCTATGTGTATTTATTAATTTTTAAATTCAAGATTGTAACAGTGATACTTCTGAATTTCTTCTCTCAGTCATTTTTCATCTCCTCAAATACTTAAGATGAAATTTCTCAAGATTCTTTTCCTGAAGTTGATTAGGGCTTTTTATTTATTTTTCGTTATTTCCTTTTAAAAAAAGTATTGTTTTCCTATTAAAGCAGAATACAGGAAAACAGTATTTGTTCACTACTTGTTAAAAATTAAGTGACTGATCTCTATTTCAATTATCTGCCTCTGTGTCACATAATAGAAATTGCAGATTTGGTGTTGGCTGTTGATGTTGTTTGAAACTACCTGATAGATATGCATTTGAAAACTAATGTTGATTTGATTGTGTTAGCTTTGAAAGTATGCTTTAACATATGGCCTAATTTTTTTAGTGGGTGGAAAACGCTTTGATTGTGAACTTACTGTATTAATTGCAGGTGTTTAAAATACTATAGTATTTAAATACAGTATTGAAATACTACAGTTTGAAAAAATGTCTTTAGATGTTAAATTTGCTCAGAATTCTCCACCTTTAAGAAATGGACTCTTGGGAGTTCTTACCACATTTACTGTGTGGTCTTTTGCAAGGATTAATCTTTTAAGGTTAACAATCACTCAGTAAATTTCTTACTATTTGTTTTTAAAAAATCTGTGAAATAGAAATCAATGAAAATTACAATGCTTGTTCTGATCAAACTCCTTATTACCATCAATGGTAATTAGGCTCTTTTTTTTTTCCTTTCCTTCTTCCCACAACTAGTGACTCTGCATGCATTTTAGATGTGGGGAATGAATGCCATATTGTCCTGTTAAAAGGTGTTTCTCGGATTGGTTTTGGGTAGTTGGGTTTTTTTAATCAAGGTTGGATGGCAGGGGTTTGGGGTTTTCTTTGGATGATTGGTGTTTTTAAGAACCTTTTCATTGTTCTGTTGAATAAGTTGTGACTTATATTTTCTATGTAAAGCATGCTGTGTAATTGGACACGGTGGACAACTTACTTAAGGCAAGAACTTTTTTTTTACTAATTGAGGATAAAAGTAAAGTCCAACGTTCCCACCTGTTACACAGAAGAGAGATCCTGTGGGAGATACAACCATGTGTATAATCATACCCAGGCAGGATACCTGTGAAGAAGGGAATATTCCATTAATACTTCACATATCCATGCTCTCGTAACAGTAATATTACCATAGCACCTTTTTGTTTCAAATCTGAGTATTTTCACCTCAGAGTTCAGGGGCAATTCTCTTTGAAACAGTCTCATTTTCCTCTTGGTTTGAAGACACAGTTTCTAGCAGTAGTATGTGAAGTAATTGAATTGGTTCTACAGAGCTATTGATGTTTGCCAGTAGCCTTATCATCCTTGCAGGGCAGGATTTGCCTCTTTCAACAAGGTTCACATGGTCAAATTCAGTGAGATCATTTGTATGCCAGAGCTTGCCATTTTCTGTGTTAGCTGTAAAGGGAGCTTAAGAAGATGAGGAAATGTGCAGACTTGCTGAGCCGTTCTGTATGAAGTGATTAACTCTAAAGGAGAAAGGTGGAAAGGGAAGCAATCTGGAACAGCAGCAAAGAAGTGTGAGGAAAGTAGAGGATAAAGAATCTCTAAACCATGTTGAATTACAGTAAAAATATGGCTTATTTTCTTCCCATTTTGGTCTTGTGAAAGCTAAGGAAGGTTGAAGCACAGAATGTAGGTGTGAAGCATTTGACATGAGTAAGTACTACATTTTGAAATACAGAGTATTACCTGAAGGAGTAACTTCTCATTTCTGTGCATAGGCATTAAGATCAATAACAAACCAGCGTCCTTCATGGCATTCATATCTTTCAGGATGGCACTTGGGAACAAGTCCCTTTCAGATGAAGTCCTCAAAGCCAGGCTTAAACCAGTATAGGGAGGTTGTGTTTTGTTAGAAATGCAGTTTTCACCTTGTACTCCACAGATGAAAAGCACTGCCTTTTTCACCCCCTTCTTTGCTTGGGGGATATTCCTGATAATTCATACAGCCATTTTTATTTCTTTTCTCCTATTTTTGTATTCTGTTAATCTCTTCTGCTCATGAGAGAGTTGATTCTGATGTCACTTTGCATGTAAGTGAGGAGTTTGCTTTTTTGGTTTTTTAAGGATTGGCTGCACTGCCTCCTGCATTGTCTTTGAGGAAAACACAGAGATGGTAAATTTATATCTGACTAATTGACTGATGAATCAAAAGTGCCTGCTGACTCCTTGCAAAGATAGACAAGTGACAAATAAAATCAGATACAATTAATAATGTGGAGTATTTAAGAGAAATAAGTTAATTACACACCCTTTGACTTTTCTTACCTTGTTAGTAATTGTCTGTCATTTGTGTTTCATGTATCATTTCTTCTGGCTCCAACACCCTTTCCCAAGGTTTCCAAACCCTCAGAATTACTGTTACATTATGCTTTTTGTTGAGTGGCTGTGCAGGTAGTACAATATGTAGCTTTTTCAAAATAAAAACCCAATTTTCTAACCAGTTCTTGTTTTACATTATATTTTAGTAGTGGTTTTGCTACCATGGAATGAGACAAGGGCTTTTTTTTTTAAATCTCTGTTTTCGAGCATCTGTTTTTAGTGATCCATATGAAAATTTATTTGGGTTATTCGGTGTTGGTCAGTAGGTTGTACTGAACACTGTGTGTATTGCCTGGAGAGTCTCAGGAAAAAAAAACCCAAACAAGTTTATTTCATGGAAAGATTTTGTTACTTTTTTACTTGTGTTCAGCAATGCCAAGAAGGTGATTGGGTACAGAATAAAAAAGCTGGTTTAGTTACAGACCTCTAGTATACATTTGGTTATGTCATCTTACTTCAGGATTATTTTTGAATCAGTTTTGGCCTGGGTAGGGTATATTGAAATTGCTCAACTGAGGCAATCATTGCAATGAAATTGGAATTTTGGAGAAGAATGATTGATGTCTTGAATAGACTCGTGATGTTGAAATTCAGATAATCTTGTTTCCCTTTGCATCTTCAATGTTCTTCTGCTTTGCTGTCCTCCAGATTTTGGGTTTGTACATGAATATATACATCCATCTCCTCAATTTGTTTTATTTTTTGTGCTAACTTTTCTTTCTGATATCATGACTTTTTTCAGTAGCTTCCTTGTTTTTTCAGTGTTTTGTTCTTGTTTCTATTCCTGTATACTTACATTAGCACTTCAGTTCCTTTAGGGCAATGATAATAATATTTTTCTGCCTGAGAGGAAATGTAGATGAAAATAAACCTTTTGGGTTGTGTGTTTGCCCTCGCTGTAGTGCTGTGCAATGTTTGACAACATTTTAGAGTACAGCCATTGTCAGGACAGGTTATTTCAATGATAGATGGTTCTGGGGGCTAGCTGAAATTGTGGTTCTTGCTGATTGACAGCCAGAGTTATAAAATCATAAGAGTAGCCATGCAAGGTCATACCAAAGCTCAGTGGAGCCTGATAACTTGGCCCTGAAAGTGGCCAGCACATATTTTTGAAGGAAGTTGAGTCAGGGCAAGCAGACAGCATTTGATGGGTGTTATGGAGATCACATCACGCTTTAATGGGCAGGTGAAGGTGGGAGCTGCACCTTTGTTTCTGATAATTTTTCATTTCTCTTTGATGAATATGTATATCCTTCCACTTCTGGTGTTTAGGGTGTTCCATAACAATGATTTCCACTTGCATTAAACAGCCGTGTGTCATCTGATTGTTTCATTTAAAGCCTTCCATTTCCTGTACTGTGAAGATCCACAGAAAATAACGTTTAGTTTTTCCAAGTCATTCATGTTCTCATAAGTTTCTATCATTTCCCTTCCCTAGAGCAGTATAAATTGCAATAAAAAGTGTTAGATGGCTGTGAGCACCCCAGTAATTCCTTGTCATAATTTCTCTTTCCAAACGGGCAGTAATAGAAATGGAGGATACGGGAGCGGGATACGAACCCCAGCTGCCTAGTGTGGAAGACGTGGGATGGCCGTGCATGGATGTATACCCTGCTCTTCTGTGCATTTCCTAATAAATCCTAACAATACCTGACTGCTGCTGAGCTCTGAGCTAACCCTGGCATAGGCATGCTTATTTAACACCGAGGTCTCTCCTCAGGTTCCTCCACCTGAGAATATCAAGGTGGTGTTTGTCCCTGTGATCCACCACCTGAAACTGCTAACTCTGATTTTGCAGCTAACCCCAACTAAACTTGCCATTAAAACAGTAACTAGAATGGGTGTATTTATTTTAAACAAAAATGATTTTTGTTTGGGGGGCTCAGAGTGAAACATTTGAATTAAAAAAAAAAAAAAAAAAAAAAAAAACCATAATAAAATAATTTAGAACAAAGTGGCGTTTTTTTTACCAATTCTGTAATCCAGTCTGGTACATCACAGTAAGGCAGCTGTTCTGCCAACAGAATCTAGCCAGCAGAAAATGGTGATGGCTGCAGTTTGACACTTGAAGGTATTTTAGAGGCTTACTTGAAATAATAATGGTCTTGCATGCAGTCTTTGGTGCCTGTGCATGAGCTGCTGCTTGGAGGATACCTTCTGGAATTTTGAGTGCTTTCACAGCTTTGTTTCACTGACACATTATTAAGCACAGTCTTGTGAAAAGGAGAATTGATAAGGAAATGTATTGTAAAGCTCTCCCAGTACAATTCTGTACCTCACTGTAGGATTCTTCTTTCCCAGCGTACTCACACTTTTCAAAAGGGATCTGGGATGGATTCTGCAGTGCTTTTCCCTGAGGAGGTGTGGTCACTGAAAAGTGTGCAAAGCAGTGGATGGTCAGAATTTGGATATGGTGAAGATACAATAACGAGAGCACTGTGATGCCCTCCAGTTCAAATTCAGAGAACTCTCTGTGGAGTAGATTTGGTACATTAAAGCACCTGAGTGTGTAAAATTGTGGCTACTGTGGGAAGCTTAATTTACCTGATGAACTCTTGAGGAGCAGAGGGAGTAATTGAGATGCCATAGGTGAAGCAGGTGATTCCCTTATCAATTTGTTTTAAAAACACAATTTTTTTTTATGCTAGCTGCTTAGAAATTATATCATTTCAGTTGAATTTGTTAACTCCTATTTCTGTAGTGTTGGATGAGTATCGATGTTTTAATATAGTGAAAATTGAATTAATGTAAGTCTAAACAATTTTGGTTTAAATTCATGCCGGTAAATAACAATTTTTTTAAAATTCATGCAGGTGAATACAATTTGCTGGAATGATACAGGAGAATATATCTTATCTGGTTCAGATGATACCAACCTGGTAATTAGTAATCCCTACAGCAGAAAGGTAGGTTTGTTTCTGGCTGCTTGTTAATTTTCAAATAAGTGGCAAGTTATTATTTTCCACCATATTAAAGACATTTTTCAATATATCAGTTTTCAGGTATTAATTATTATGTGACAAAGATAATATCATGCACTTCCTAGTGTATATAAATTGGAATAAAACTTCACAGTGCTTTAAAACCTGAGAGTTCTAACCCTTTGCAACATTGGTATTATCCCATTTTACGGTACATGGCTGGGCACAAAGGGAACATGGTCTCACCACAGATTAGTGTCAGGACCAGCAATAGGATTCAGTAATTCTCATGAAATCTTGTAGTCAGATAAACCTGTTTTCTTCTCACTTCAGTTTTAAAATACTGTATTTTTTTGCTCTGTATAATGTACTGAGTTGTCTTTCTGTGTAGTGTTGTTGGGGTGCCAATCTTGATTAAAATGATTCACTCCAGTGTAAAATTACATTGCTCTGTGTGTGCCTGCAAGTGGATGGAGAATAATTTGTACTGAAATAAGGGTTGCAATGCAGCTGAAAGACTCCCAGTGGTGCCAGCTGGCATCCATCAGGTAGTGGCACTGTCCCACACTTTCCTCTTGAAGGAACTGCTGATAGTTTGATAGGAACAGATGCTCCAAGCTGTGTCCTCTCAGGGGCTGACAACTAAACCCTGGGGACATGCTCAAAAATTAAATGTGTGGGAGAAACAAAAGGTGTGGTTGTTAATGGTGGAAGAGAGTTTGAGTAGAAAACAATGTTTTGCTTTCCTGAGGGGTTGTGGTGGGAAAATGGTGGTGGTTTGGAGTGCTGCCTCTTCCTGTAGGTAAGGCCCTTTTGCTCACCTCCCCAAATAAGCCATAGCTTCCAAACTTCATCTCTTCCTTTTTTGGCATCAGCCTGACAAAATTTAGATCGGTATCACTAGATAAGGTTTCTCTTGGACTGGGAGTTCTGCTGGAAGAGCATTATCCAAGACAGCTATGAAGTGGATAATGGATATATTCCAGAGTGAGTGTTGGTGGAGTTACTTGCAGAGTAAGAATTTTTCATGCAAATAAAGGATGCTCAGTGATATTTATTGTGCAGAGTTTATTTTAATATCCCGCTATGGGATAGTTGCTCATTATATAATTTTTATATTAAAATATCGAAATATTTTAAAAGGTGCTGCAATTTAAGTTTTATGCTTTCATGGGACAGTTTTTTCCCCCCTGTTGTGTACTACTTCTCTACTTAAGTCTAATGAGGAATATGGGAGATGTTTTGTTTTCTTTTTTAATTTTTCACAGCTATTTATTTTTTGTAGTAGAAGAGGAGAAGATGGTTTTAAAATTATTTTTCCCCAATACATGCAAATGCAATTATAAAACAGCAGGTACCAGCAAGAAGATTCAATAATCAGTGTTATTCCTGAAATGTACTAGAGATGTGATTTTTAGTGAGTGTTACAATTATGTGAGCTTATTTTCTCTGGCTTGAGTAAGAGAATCAATACAAAAAAAGGTAGCAAATTGTATCAGAACTGTGCTGTAATTCTGTCATCTTGGCAAATATCACCATATTTTCTCTTATTATCTAGGTAGAGTAGCAAAAATAGACTTCAGCCATCAATATTTTGTATCTTTCAGAATATGCAGATACATGTTAAACTTTTTTAGTGAGAAATATTTAAAAAGTGTGAAGTAGCACTTCTGAACTGTTAGGCATGAGCTGCTACTGAGGGAGAAAGTTCATTTGCAAAACACTTCCTTTGATTAAGTTAATTGAGTGGGAATTTCAAAGTAATTTTCATACTGTAAACAACTTGGTAAGTACTTTTTTCCTAATGGGAGTGGTGAAAATGCAGTTTGGTTCAAGTGCTGCAGATGGGAGAAATAAGAATATGATGTTCATTTGTTCACAGAAAAGCATATGGAGGCTTTTTCAGTTTTGGTAGACTTAAGTATGTGAGGAAATAAAGAGCCACCACAAATGTTTAAGATCAGCTGTGATAGTGAAGTAAGTCATGTTTCTATGTTTTCCTGTAGATGAATGAGAGACTAGGTCAAGTCTTGGTTTATTGCCAAGTATAATCACGTTCTTAAATGTTTATTTATTTTTGGCTAGATTCAAAACATCCTTCCTTATAAACTTCAGTTCTCCTTTTTAGCCCGAGTTTAAGAGTAACATCAATTTTTCAAGTCTATAAAGTTGGCTTGGATTACAGCGCCTTACTCTTCTTGCCTTACAGTCTCCCGGATCTTCTGTGTCTCTCCTCGCTGACATGCCAGGTGGCTGCACCATCACCCTGACTCATGTTTCACTTTGAGAAACCTGATGTGCTGTGTAACCAGCATGGCAGAAACAAAGGCGGCAGCTGCATTTTGCAGACTGCTTCGTGCAAGTGCCTGAGCAAATCTCTCTTGTTAGAGCCACGTTGTTCTTAGAAGAAATTTGGTGTAAAGGCAGCTTCTCTGTTGTGTTGTATTGAGCTGGAGGTCCCTGGCAGCCTGTGCTTAACTGGTACTTCACAGTCGGAGTTTTTCCCATTCTTTATTTGTTTGGAAGCTGCTGCACCTCCCTTTTTTCTTTGTGCTTTAGGTTCTCACGACGATCCGCTCGGGACACAGGGCCAATATTTTCAGTGCAAAGTTCTTACCGTGCACCAATGACAAACAGATTGTTTCTTGTTCCGGGGATGGAGTCATTTTCTACACGAATGTTGAACAGGATGCAGAGACCAACAGGCAATGCCAGTACACCTGCCACTATGGGACTACCTACGAGGTACCTCATGAAGTATATCATAATTTCAAAATGGGTAAAATACGTATTTTAGTGTTTGTTTTTTCACCAGGCTGCTGAAAATTTAGTTTCATGTGCAGTGAGACATACAGAACTTTTCTTCTTTCTTGAGTTGCTTTTTTTTTCCTTTTAAAAAGTTAGCTTGAACAGAGGAATTGTGCAGTAGAAATTAAACGGAGAACTCTGCAAAAAGTGGTGCTGTTAAGACCACTTTGCAAATACGAATTCACCTTCACTGAATGAATGTTCTGCAGAGCAAAACGGATATAAGTTGAGCTCTGAATTTCTTCCTGAAGTAGGTTAGGGGGTGGGGAAAGTGACTGCTTTGCATTTTTATTTTTATTCTTCCCCCCCTCCCCTCCCCTCTTCCCTGAACTTTTCAGCAGTTTCATGCCTTTTTCACAGTATAGAGCCTTCTAAGAAATGCTTAGCTCAGCATGTGTGAACAGCTTAATCTGAAAAATGTGTTTACAGTTGTAGATAATTTTTCTATTGTGTTATTCGAGTTAACTCTTTAGGTGTAAATTTAGCCACAGTGTTTTCAGTCCTCCCTTGGAAGTTTTGTTCCTATAAATTAGGCAAGTGAGGAAGCAAAGTGTTACTTAAATTAGGAAGTTAAGATGTATTGTTCTGTTTCTTTTAAATAACAGCAAAAGCTGCTGCTTGCAAAACTTACTGTGATTAAAATAGAAAAAAATGCAATTTTTTTATTGGGTTATGAATGTTCCTGTTTCTTTCGCTGTTTATTTGTTGAGGGATTTTTAACACTACTGCATTACACACACGGGAAAAAATCTCAAATCCTTTGGTTTTTTATCCAGTTAATTTCATAGCAAGCTTTTAGATCATTTTCTTTCCATGTTAAATGAGCAAAATCGTTTAAAACGTCTCATAAAAAGAATTGGAGTGTGTGAAAACAAGTGGCTGAAGTACTGCCAGAGTTATTTTTGTTTCTGTAGTAAAAGTGTCCTTACGGTTGTAATTACACCAATTACATTTTCCTACTATATTGCACAGCCAAAATGGTCTTATTTGGGGTGGTTTTTATTCAGCAGTAATGTTAACAAGAGTGCATTATTGTTGTTTTGAATGACAGGAGTGTGATTACAGTTTTGGTTGGTTTTGCTGCTGTTAATGGAAGGAATATCAAAACCTCTATATGGCATTGGCTGTTTTAACAACCCTGTCTCTTTATGAAGTTATTTTTCTTATCTTGAGGTTGGAAGGTTCCTGGAGTGGGGAGATAATTTCTAAACATTGTGGTGTTACTGCCCAGCTGTATGTAACCACATCATCATGTTAAATATAGAACTTTGACTCACTGGGTTCTCTAAATAACAAAAGCTAAAAGCTGCCCCTGAGATACCAATTCTAAATTTGAATGTGGTTTGGATTTATACAGCTCTTGGAGTCTGTGGCACTTCAAGACGTTGCAAAAACGTGACACAGAGGAATGTGGAAATTGGTGTAGATTGTTGTAAACTGTGAGATAATTGTACAATTGTTTTTAGTTTTGAGTGGGAATAGAATAAATAGAGGGAGAGGCTCTTGAGAGATGTTTCTGAAGAATTTATTGTTTGTACAAGGCCTTGACAAGTTTGTTTTTCCTCAGCCAAATCTTTTCTTTATTGCCCTTCATGTGAATTGCGTTTCAGAAAGAGAATGTACTTTTATGGACACCTCTTACTTTCTTGTTTAAAATACATTAAATAATCATATAGCTATGCACTTTTAAAGTTAAGTAGCAAACAAGTTCTTAGTCGGTAAAACCCCAATTTTACATTTTTAAATATATATAATATGTACTTGTTGAACTTAATTGTAGTACTATTGACTTAATTATTGAAGTTTTGCACTTTTCAATTTCTCTGGTTTAGTGCTTATAAAGTACTTAAAATGTTTGTGAACACTGCACATAAAAGTTGCCATGTGCAAGTTATATTACATATATAGGATGAAATAGCATCAGTGTGAACAAAAATAAAATACAGGTACTAGAAATAAGAGCTTGCCACGTTCAGCAACATTATTGGAGCAAAATATTTTCACTGAGAGCTCTGCTAAATGATGGAAGAATTTAGTGGAATGAAGAACAATTGCTAACTTTTATAACTGTGCAAATAAAGTTAATTTGAACAAAATGTGTAGTGAAAAACAGTCTTTTCAGTATGTTACACTGATGTATTGAGGAATAGTGGTCATAGCTCAGAAGTTTATTGTTCTGTTGGTATTCAAACCTTGGCTTTGTTCTGTGAGTTAAACTTCTTATTTGGCACAGCAAGCATTGTCTTATTTATTGTGCTTAGCCTTACAAGAGATGCTGAAGCCTTCAGCTTTTACCTTTTAACCTCACTTCAGGTAGAGAGATTTGCAGATATCTGTAAGTTACCTCTATTAGAATTTCGGGAAGTGGGGGTGATAAATCATCTCATTTGAAATGTTAAAGAATCACTCATGATCTGTGTTCAATACATGTGTTACACTATTAACCATTATTGTTGCTTTATAGATTTCTACTGATAGTAGCAGGAAAGTAGTAAAAGAAAAATACTGCCACAACGTTCTCTGTTTTCTGTTTTAAGAGACAGAGTGTAAATAAATTGGCATTTCCTGTGCATACATTAACCTGTGGAATTCAGGTTGTGTTTAACATCATGGTCACTTGCCTTTTTATTTTGTCTTGAGGAGTCTTTGAGTGAAGCCATTCATGTGAGACTCCATCTGAGTCATCCCTGGCTGGAGAAAGGATGAGCTTAGGAAAGTAGTTATGTACAGTGCTCTTTAAAAAAAAATTAAAACCCCCCAAAATTGCAGTGATTAGGTAACTTGGTAACAGCCTTTAATGCAGACTTGCTGCAGGGAACTACCTAGGATGTGAAGAAATAGCCCAATGGGAATAAAAGCCTTTTAGTATTTTTAGGGCATTCAGACTTCTGAGGACTTTGTTTGTAATTGTCTCCTAATACTTGATAGAGAATAAACTGAACTTTTGTTGAATTGTTGCAGCAAGCTGATAAGTTATCTGAAAGCGATTGCAGTAAATGTATGTTGTGTATTAAAAGATAATAGAAACCACTGTAGGCCTTGACCTATGGATATTTAATCTTAGGTGACATTTAAAAGTTTTCTTTCACTTCAACAGTTCACACCTTTTTCTTGAAAATGAAGAAACATCATGAGTTTTTCAGTTTTTGTCATTACTTCAATGGAAAGCTTGACTCGAGTCCTAATTGCTTTACTGCTGCTCCAAATACTGATGCTTTTATTTTTAAATTAGTGCTATTTCTGAAGGTATTAATAATCTTATTTTTTCTTTCTTTTGGGCAGATTATGACAGTACCAAATGATCCCTACACTTTCCTCTCTTGTGGTGAGGATGGCACTGTGAGATGGTTTGATACTCGCATCAAAACAAGTTGCACAAAAGAAGATTGTAAAGATGTAAGAATGAAACCTTTTTAAAAAGATTACTTTCAAAATATTAATTATAAGCAAAATAAAATAGTAATAACAATCTTCTAATAAAGATTACCTAAATGTAGAGCTGTGCATCACACAAACACGCAATATGAATTCTGGTAAAAGCTTTTAGAAATAATAGATTTCAGGGCCGTTAGTGGAGATGACAGTATGTTTCCTAAGAAACAATGAAAGTTTAGGAGTCTCTTTTTATTTTCCTTCTTTAATTTTAACATTTCCTTTGGCATTTTTTTATTTTATAATCTTTGGCATGAGGCTTCAGATATGGTAGAAAAGATTGTCTGTTGAAATGGAATCTTAGTCTAATTTGCACTAATAATGTAGAGTGCAAAACTGGCAGCAAAAAATGAGCCTTGAGAATCACCTGAAGTCTCGTGTTTTTGAGCATTCTTTGTCCCTCTGTAAGAAAAGATTTGGTAACTAATTATATTAGATTACTGGTTTTACCAGTGCTTACTGTGTTTGAATTTTAGAAACAATTTTAATACTGAATTGGAACCAAACTACTGAAATATGTGTTGCTGGTCTTCATTAATTTAGTTCAGCCTTGTGCACATTTACCAGTTCTAAGGGTTTCTTTCTTTTTTTCCCCCTCTACCCAGTTAATCTGCCTGTAGATGGAACCTCTTCTGGTGCTTTAATTGGTTTAAACTGTTTCTGCATACTTAGTACTCTTCCTCTTCCACAGTTACTGTGTTTCCATAAGACAATCCAAGGGGCAAGGTGGTTTATAAATGTGTAGTTTTTAGTTTATCTATTTTTAAATGTTCCTGTATTTTTGTTTTGGTTAGATTTATTTTTCAGTTGTTCTGGTGCCAGTTTTCTTTCTCTGATAGTTTTCCTTCTGTGCAGTGGCTTTTCTGATAACATATTTGTGATCCGTCTTCACAGGCCAGACCTATTTTCTGAAAATTTCCTTCACTGAGGGAGGGGCCCGTGTAGTAAAACGAAACAAAACCAAACAAACAGAAAAAAGAGAATTACACTTCAAATGTTCAGAGCTATTATTTCAATGCTGCATTTTTGTGTGTTCCAGGATATTTTAATAAACTGTCGTCGTGCTGCCACCTCTGTTGCTATCTGTCCACCCATCCCTTACTACCTGGCTGTGGGCTGCTCTGACAGCTCAGTGAGGATCTATGACAGGAGAATGCTTGGCACAAGAGCAACAGGTAGGAGCCACATTGTGCAGTGAACATTTCAAGCCACTGGCAGTGCCAGATTCAGGTTATTTTCAAAACAGGTGGTGAATGACTCAGGTGTGACACTGCCAAAGTGTAGTTTCCTTCTCTGGGAACTACAGTTTGTAATAATAGAGTCATTTCACTCTAATATTTGCTAATGTAGAAATCTTCAAAGAAGTGAACCTAATCTCTTCATGCACCTTAGAATGCATTGTGTACTGAATGCAGACAAGGACATTTTGTAATGTCTCTTATTTTGTCTTGAAACATGTGATTTCAGGATTCCAAAAAGCCAGAGATTGCAGCCTTCAGTGGTCCATGTGAATTTTAATTAAGTGCTTACCTTTGCAGTAGTTATTGCTGCATCTAACACAATTTCACTGAAAAGCTGCAAATTCCTCAGGTGAAAGCTGGCATGCTTCAGATGCTTACCTAAGGATTTTATTTAAAAATTTCAGGTGTACAAAAATGTGCTATGTCATTTTAACATAGCTCTTGGTTATAATGTATGATTAGTGTTTGGACACTAGGAATAAATAATACAGCTGTGACATTCATGTCAATAAGCAGAGGCACAAAATCTATCATTTTGTGCAGCATTTTCCTACTGATGACTCTGGTGGAGGAGAAAGGGAACAATAAAGATCACTAAATACAAAAATATCCCTCTCATCAGGTTGACATTCTCTAGGAGCTCTCCTTTTCATCACCGTGGTCAGCAAAATTCTGTGAGAAGTGCCTGGGGACAGTTCTGGGGGTTGACTAAAATGTCCTCTGTGTGTTGTACAGTACAGGAAAACATGAATTAGGCCTGTAGAGCAAAGGAGAGAAAAATGAAGATTTTAAAGACTGTTTTTTAAAAAATATTGTTATAGTCTTCTGTTGCTTGTTTGGGGTTTTGTGGCGTTTTTTGGTTTTTTTAAGAGGTCAACTATTCCATGTCCAGTGAGCAAACTTGATTTTCATTTAATCATTTCTACCATGTAGTTGACACTTACATGTCAAATTAAGAGGTTTTGGAACAGTCTGTTTTTCACAGTGTTAGAGCTTCTTATAGGTAACTTTTATCTGCTCACAAACTTGTAATTCTAGAATTTAAGATGGTTTTAGTGTTTGGATTGAAGATGAGTGATCAGGAAAGACTGCTGTAAGTCCAATGTAGTGTATAGTTCTGCAGTTCCAAAGTGACAGTGTTATTCTGTTTTGAAAAAAAATCAGTATTTTTTTAAAGTGGGTAGAAAAGATGGTGTATGACCGAAATTTTCAGCGTTTCATGTAAGGAATTTCTGTCTCATTTGTGTGTAGATACAGATTTGCATTACTGTTTTGTGAGTTTTGGCTCTAAAATTTCCATTTGTACCATGTTTCACAGATAGCTTCCATACAACACCATGTGGTGGGTATGTGAGACATTTATATGTCTGTGTGTTTTCATCTTTCATTTTTTGTAAGGTACATAGCATTTGTAAACAAAAATAATAAAGACTGTAAAGACTGTCATTCTCCAGATCAAAATTATTGCAGAAACTACAACGTAGTTGTTGCTTTTCCCTGATTATCTTCTGTTGGATGCCAAATAAGGGGTTTGTTGAAGCTGTTGAAAATTTGTAATAGTAAATGTGTAATTTTTTTCTTCCTTTTCTGTCCCCCCACCCTTTTTTCTTTTTTTTTTTTTCTTTTAATATAGGGAATTATGCTGGCAGGGGCACTGTTGGAATGGTGGCACGTTTTGTCCCTCCTCATCTCAACAACAAATCCTGCAGGGTAACATCCCTGTGTTACAGTGAAGATGGCCAAGAGATCCTTGTGAGCTACTCCTCAGATTACATTTACTTGTTTGATCCCAAGGATGACACAGCACGAGAGCTGAAAGTCCCTTCTGCAGAAGAGAGAAGGGAAGAGGCAAGTGATTAAGATGCCCTCCTTTCATGTTATATGTTTTTTAACTTGTAGCACACAAGAAATACCATCAATTGTGTTCCCCTTTAATCTGAAAAATCATGTTGCTGGTCATAGACTGAGGTGTAACAAGTAGACTGTCACAAAAATGTTGTATTTTTAATACATATTTATATATATATTAAAATACAGATATGTATTTATCTACGGTATTTTGTCATTCAGGTTTTCTTTCTTGTCTGGATTCCCTCTCTTGGAGATGAGAAGGTGTCTGCCTGAACCTTGAGTCATAAGACCAGCAAGGGTGGCAGGTCACTCTAGGTTCTGTTACTTTTCATGCCATGAGAAGCATATTCCTTGAAATCAAAAGTTAATACTCCTTGGTAAAAGTTACCATTTCCTGGCAGATATGAGGGAGCATAAGATGTTTAGATCAAGGAGGTGAGCCACTGTTACTGAGCAGTATTAAAATTTTCAAAGCTCAAACAGTTGTTAATTATCATCTTGGTTACAATGATACTGACCCTTCCAGTCTAAATTTTCTGATCAATATAAAAAGAAATGCCTTTAACTACAGTAAGGTTGTTTCTGTCTCTCCCTGCACTCTCTCAACCATCCACTGCTTTTTTCTCTGGTGTTTTGCTCACCCTTTCATAAACTCTGTATCCTGAGTTCCTCACCTTTAGTCCAAGGCCACAAGGAGGTTTTCAATGAGTTGTCAGTGTCCTGCTGTCCTCACCTGCAGGATCAGTGTGATGATGATGATGATTTCTCTTTCCTTTTTGCTGTGAGAAGGGTGATGTTGACGTTTGCTTCTTCCTTTTTCTTAGAATCTGTTTGGAACCATTTAAAAATGTTTTTTCAGCACATTTTATGTGATGTGTTTTCTTAGTCAGGGATACAGTCAGGAATTTTGCTTTTAAATGCCTATTCTTGGTCCTTTTTGTTATCCCTAAAAGTGTTGTTTCTTGGGTATTTTTATTTCAGCCTGGCTTAAAGTTGTATAGAGTAGAAGAAATGTAAAGACTTCTTCCTAAATCTCCTGGTGGAGTCATGAAAGTTAAAATTTTTATATGCTTTCACCACAGAGCATTTAGCTTAAAATTGTCAGCATGGTTTCTGGGTTGGCTGGTTGGTTGGTTGTTGTTTTTTGGGGGGGGGTGTTTGTTTGTTTTGTTTCTTTATTTCTGTAAAGGCCAGAAATATCCAACCAATACAGTTGACTTCAAAGTGTGACCTGCCTTTCTAAATGAGCAAAGCACTCCCTGTTTCTCTTGAGGTTGCTGAAAGTAACACTACCCATTTAGTGATTGTTTTGTACTTCCTGCTGCAAAAAAAGTGTCATAAAAACTAAAAATTAATTAGGTTAAAAAATAAGCCAGAGTTCATTTGCATTAAAATTCCTTTTTTTTTAAGTCTTACTTTTATCCTTTTGCTTAATTACAAGTCCACGTTTCGTTAAACTACAACTCACATATAGTTTTTAATGTGAAGAGGTGAATATTTCTGCAGAATTCAGGCTGAATTTAAGAAAACCTTAATCATTTTTGGTCACTCTAAAAAGATTCAATTAACATGATGAGGTTAGTTTAAAATAAAAGCTGCATTAGTTCTGGGAGTCATTTATTCAGGCTGTTGAAGCTAAAACTCGTGCATTTTGTTGATAAGTGTTGTGCTTATTCACGGTTAATCTGAACATAAGACTGACATTCTGTGTTTTGGTGACAGATATGAATTTAGGTGACTTAAGAAAATTAAGGTTTATATTTAGGCTTAGAATCCTATACCGTAGAACATAAATAGTTGTGTGATGCTTTTTTCTCTTTTTTTTTTTTTTCCTCTCCCCCCAGTTACGTCAGCCTCCCGTTAAACGTCTGCGGCTCAGAGGGGATTGGTCAGATACTGGGCCAAGAGCAAGGCCCGAGAGTGAGAGAGAGAGAGATGGTAAAAGCATTTGTATTTGAAGGGGGGTTGTTCTCTTTGCTGCTGTGTTTTGTTGGGTTTTTGGTTTGGTTTGGGTTTTTTTTTCTTGGTTTGGTTTGGGTTTTATTTTCCAGGTCTTCTGAAGTATTCCTGAAATATGTGCTTCAGCTTGTCCTTGTTTTAACAATCAGCCAAGCCTTAAGATGGTTTTCTTAGAGTTTAGCACAGAGCTGATATTGTACAATGATTTTTAAAATTGACAGTATTCTTACCAGGAAAATTATATTGTTTCAGTTAGGCTGATGTGAGTAAAGGAGAGCTTGTTTTCACTGTCATTGCTCAGGGACTAACACCTGCACTTATTTCTTTTCTTTGTAGTCACGCCTCACATGCAGTCACAATTACAAATTAAATGCTCTTTAATGGTTACATTAGGGGACTGGAATTCAAAGCAATAGGATTCAAATATTATACTTTTCATTTTTGTAATGTCATTTAGTAACACAAGGTGGGTAATTTTTTAAGCCATGCTTATATTTTCATATTTGTAATGTATTACTCAATTGCTTGAGATTTTAGTAAATAAAGCATTTCCAAAGCTATGCTTGGGTATCAAAAATTTGGATACCAAAGCAGGGCAGAGGACTTTTTGTCACTCATCCTTATTTTCATGTAATAATGTATTTCTTTTTAAATCTGACAAGCTGTGTGGTTCCAAGTATTTGTCTCTAGTTCCCTTAAGTCTTGCTCCCTTTTCTGCCTACAGTTTCCCTTTCCAGAATTTTAGTGTTGTAGTTCTCACTTTTCTGCTTCCCCAAACTAGAATAGAAGTGTCTAGGATTCTGTACCTGACACAGGCAGTAGGAGATGCTGTTTAGGGAGAGAACTTGAGTTTGTCCTCTTACCTTAGTCTGTCTTTTTGCTCCTCCAGTATTTAGAATTACTGGATTAGAAACAGTGGGGGGTGTGATCCCATCTGCTCCTTTACAATCTGCATGTGGTTCTGTTGCCTGTGGGCTTCTGAAATCCTTTTTTTGAACCTGTTGATAATATTTCCTATGGCATCATTAGCTACCTTTAGTCTGTTTTCTTTGGCTGTTGCAATTCCAGTTTTTGTGTTTTGAGGTCAGAGGTCCTCTGCTTGAGGTACAGGAGAGGGGAATGAGGGATCCCAGCAGAGGGTCAGAGACCTGTGCTGTGGAAATGAGGATAGACGGGGCATTGGGAACAGGCTGAAGGGGACTGATTGTTTCTTGTGGGAGAAGGCAGTGAGGGGTGGTCTCCATCCCTTATGGAAATGACAGGGGAAGGGTACTTTTTGGTAAACCTGGAGATAAAACTTCAGCACCATTTGTTCTACAGGGGAGCAGAGTCCCAATGTCTCTCTGATGCAGAGAATGTCAGACATGCTGTCAAGGTGGTTTGAAGAAGCCAGTGAAGTTGCACAGAGCAATCGAGGACGAGGAAGATCACGGTCCAGAGGTGATTTCCTTCTTTTCAGCAATGATTGCAACAGAAATTGTGTTTATAGTGAATGTGCAGGCTTGCGATATCAGCCTTTCCTAGGTGTAAACAAAATCTTAGTGCACTGAATAACTGAACACATTTGTTCATAGGAATGGTAGTGCAAAGGGATCTTTAGAGGCAGAGTAAGTTTACTTTTGAGCTCTTTTTCTTGCTTTTTTATTCTATTTTTAATCAAAGGTGGAACTAATCGAACAGATGCTCCTGCTACTAATAACATGGCACCTGGTAGAGAATCAGAAACTGCAATGGAAGTAGATGGTTCTGAACAGCTTCCATCATCTTCCTCCTCTACCATGTCAGCTCAAGCTCCTTCAACATCATCTTCGACAGAAAGTCCCCCTTCAACTTCATTACTGTCCTCTCCTGATAATGAACAAAGGCCTTCTTTAGGGGCCTCAACTCAGCCTGTGCTGCATCAGTCTGGTGAGAAGAAATCCATCTTGTCAATGTTTATGAAAAATAAGAAACAATTCTCTTATAGGATATTTTGGGTAATTGATCTCCATCTGTTTTCTTCCTTGCACATCCTTAGTGGTGCTTAGGTGTTTTATAGTTACCAAGTGGTTGCAGCTGTCATTTAAAGAAAGAGTAAAACCATTAGCTCTATACCTTTGTCTAAAAAAAAATTTCCAAGGGGATCACCAGTACTGTATTTCGAAATACAGAAATAAATTTTTTTTGCTTTTTTTTTTTCCTAAACCTACTGTTGTCTTCGTGGAGTGTAGTGACACCTTTCCCTCTTCCGCTGGGGTTTGGCTGTAACAGCATCAGTGCAATGAATAGCAACCAGGGGAGGTAAGGGATGTCTCCTTCAGCAGGAACCTGCATCCTCAACATTTCAGAGTCAGCAGTGTTGGGTTTTAGCTTCTCAAAAGTATTTGGATAAACAAGGCTCACCTGGCCTGACATTCTGTTATTGCTTAGTACGTTATACCACATATTGATACTTAAGTTTGTGCATCTTGAAGAAACTCATCTGTGTTTAATACAGACTTGTATTCTTCATATTCTGCTGTCAGAATGTCATAAATTAATTTGGGTAGTAAAAGAGCACCTTATGCTTTGACGTGACCTTTTCCATCTCAATGCCACAGCCTTTAGAGTGGAATATTTGCACAAGAGTTTATTTTTACTTTTAAAGTTACTTCCTAGGCTCCACAGTTATAGTAGAAAGGCTGATGTGACCGGAACGGCCAACAGGTTGAGACCTTTTGTTTTATATAGATTCTGTTGTAAAAAAATCAAGCTCTTTGTCTTTTTCAGGCCTTAAATTTGATATTCTGGAGTACAGGAGAGATGGGGATTTCCCAGGGAGAGCGTGCCATTCAGTGTACTGCAGCTGCTGCAGCCAAAACCTTTGGGATAGGTGGGAAATGAGGTACCTGGTATCTGAAAGGCAGGGAAGATAGACATAAATTGAAATTCATGAAACCATGTCATTATTGCTTTTTAAACCTTGCAGTTAGTCTGATAATTAAAGATAAACAGTGAGCAGAAAAATGGCAATACACACGGGAGTTTTAGAAAACTAAAAAAAAAAAAAAAAAAAAAAAAAGTTTAGTATCAGAGGCTTTTACTCATTTATGGTTTTTATTAGTATTGGTGTCAGCTTGCTGCAGTCTCAAGTTTTTTCACAATACACAAAAAGGTGATTAAGGGGTCTACTCTAATTCAGTGCAACCCATTTTAGCTGCCACTGTCTTTGATTCAGAGGGATAGCCATCCAAGAACACAGGTACCATTACCAAAGGTTCATTTTAATCCATTTATTTTAAAATTCATTCATTTAAAAAAATAAACCATTATTTCATGGTTTATTCTGGAACTCTGAGTGGCCAGGAGAGGATCTACTATATTACAAATAATTGCTCTAAGCTATGTCATGAAACTTTGTGGGTTTCAAAAAGATAATGCACCAGAGAGGATTTCTGGAATTATGATGCATTTTCTAGCCTGCATTTTAAGGAATCTGTGCTGACCAGAAAAATATTTTTCTCTGAATCTGCTTGAATTTCTAAGCAAAAGTTTATTCTGCTAGCCTGAAGCTGAAATTGTTATTTCTTAATCCACCTCTTTGCTAAGAGCATTTTTTTCTTTCCCAGTGTTACTTTGGACTTCAGAATATATTTAGTTTTGAAAAGGGTGGTGATGGTCAGTTGACAGACAATGGATACTTTCTAATTTGCTATGAAATATTTGATAGATCCCTTGACTAAACCTAAGCAGGGTGTCAGATTGGCAGCTTAAAATTGTCTGCAAAACACCCACAGGCATAAGTTTAATAGTACAATGTGCTTGCCCACCTGATAATCCTGTTTCAGAAGCAGTGCAAATGAGACATTGGAGTTACAGCAAAATACGTTTTTGGGAGCGTGGGTGAGTTCAGGGAGCAGGGAAGCTCCTGAGCAGAGGGAGCAGGTCATGGCAGGAGGGTTGCACTGGGTTTATGAATGAGCAGGCTGGGTTGGGAATGTCCATTTTGCAATGTTTATGTTCCCTGGTAACCCGTAGCTGTGCTCAGTTGTGAGATTTTATTTACTCACAGTCTGTAGTCTATAAATCTATCTGCAAACACTGCCCTCTGTGTCAAGGACAGGATTCCCTGAGCTTGTTCACCTGCATTTTAAAGGTGAATAAAACCTGCTGCTTTTTGGGAAAGGAGAGGTCAAGTGCTAATAAGGATAGTTCAGATACAGTGGGGCTGAGTAGGAAGCCCAGACAGGGGTGTATTGTAAGAGGTGGATGACTGGGGAGGCATTTTGGAAGGTGGAAGAAGAAAATAAAGAGGTTTTCATCCACCATTTTGTGTAAAATCATGGCCCATACAAGTTTGAATATTGTAGCAAAGAGTCAGAAACCGAAGAATGCATTTTCAGGAAATGTCTTCTTTAGAATCAAGCATGAATTCCTAACCCAGGCTTGTAAACAGCTTTCCATAAATAATTTCTATGGATTTCTGTACTGAACATGAGCACTGCTGGTAATCTGGGGTTTGAAATCACAATACCTTTGCATAGTATACAAATTCAAATTTAATGTTGGTTTGGTGTTCCAGAAAATGTCACATGGTAAGCATTTGAGCTTCTACATTTGAGTTACTTTTTAAAACTTTGAGATGAAGTACCTGTTCAAAATAGTCAGTACAGAAATGGTTTAGTGCTGGAGCTTGTTGGGATAGGTCTCTTTAGCAGAAGGTATGTTCTAGAAGTTTGAACATTGAAGTTACAATTAAACAACAAATTCAGTGCAGTATCTCAGTAGCCTTTTACTTCCAGAACATTTGAATACATTTTTTATATATGTATTTAATGAGTACAGTTGCTGGAGATTGTCATGCTTGTCACTAAGGAAAAATAAAACAAATTTATTTTCTTGCCCTGCTTGTGCCATTCAGTGGAGACCCTTAATTTTTGTGTATTAATTTTAAGATGCTGATGTTTTAAACCACTAATAAATACCAGGTGCAACAAGCAGTAAAGTATAATCCAATTTTTCTCATAAATAAAATTCCAGATACACACAGGTACCATTGGGAGGGGATGCAGAGGGGCATTTGGCTGATTTTTACAAAGCTAGCCCTAATACGTGTTCTTCTATAAGGTAACTGCTTTTAAAATTTGAATGAAAATGTAACAATAATTGAGTTTTTTTAATTTATTTTTATTTCCTCACTCCCATTTGCTGGCAAAATAAACATTTGCTTAGATATTCTGGAGTATATTAAAAGGTGTTGTCATTGAACATATTCATGGTAACAGCTTTTACATCTGGTATTGTAGTTCTTATTACATCTTAAATTGTGTCTGTCTCTTAACTCAGTGCAAGTGAATCAGCAGCAAGTACTGAAAACTGCAATTTTAGGCTTCATTGAAATTCCCTTAAAAGTATTCTCTAGGCTATTTGACGCTTTTATTTCCATAAATGGTTTTGGGATAGGAAAAACTATTCATAGCAAATCTCCTTGATGCCATATTCCTTTTAGGAACCATATCTTTTTTATTTTTGTTATACCTTATCAGCCATAAACTGAGAGGATGTTTTTCCCAGGAATGGTATTAGGCTAAGTACATTAAACCTCATGACCATTCAGTATTAACTGGTGCTTGTGACTGATTTTTCCAATTACTGTATTCTGGGTTTGGGTTGGTTTCACTTTATAAAAGAAAATTTAAGATTTGTTTGTTTCACTGTGTGGATAAGGGTTACAGAATATTTGTTAAGCTTTTGCCTGGCTGAAAGGCCCCATGCCAGTGTAATGCTCTCTACTATTTAAACGTTTCAGTGTGATTCAGACACTGCTATTAAAGACACAATCTGTGTTATTTAAAGAGAAGCACTTGCCACACAGCACTTGTGTAAGTGGAGGAAATCTGCAAAGGGCATAGAAAGAATAAAAAGTTGCTTGAACACCTCGTTTTTTAGCAGTTTGCAAAAGTATTGTTAATCAAGCAGTGAACTGAACATGCCAAAATGGTTTAACTGGCAAATGAATAAAGACCAAATGATGAAAACTGTAAAGCCTCTAAAGATGGGACTAAAAGAATAATCTATTAAGAGGATGTTGCTAAGAATTGCTAATGATCCTATAAATTACTTTGTCTTTAGGACCAATAATTGGTCCTAACAGTGATTTCAGATTGAATCCTCAACCACAGGGAATGTCTAAAAATTAAAAAATAGTTCAAAGAGAAGTGTATTTTTTTGTTTAGCTGTTATTCTGTCACCCCTTTACATAGTTCCAGTTTACTTTTTATACTGGTTTGTTTTGATCAAAATTTACCTTTTTTTTTTTTTAAACATCAGGAAGCTATTACATTCATTTTGAAAACTTACCTGTAGACCACAGTTGCATTCTCATTTATTCTGTGGATTAGGGACATCAAAATGAATATACCTGCTGTGTGCTTTGTTTTGATTTAACCAGGCTGTATCTATTTTCCTTAAATAATTCTTTGTTTAATGGTTTCATTGCTGGAGATGGGGAGGGGATTGTATTGTGTGGCACGAATCCTGATTATTTAAGTCCTGTGATTCATGCCTTTAGGAAGAGAAATTGCAGTATTTCTATTTTATGATTGCTCTGTTAGTAAATTTTTTTTCAGCGTAATGACACTTGGTACCTGTTGCTTGTCTCTTTGGTCAGTGCCCCGCTCCTCTCTGCTCTCTGTACTGATTGCTCACTGCTTCTCTCTTTACCCTGTGTCTATCTCCCCTCCCTGTCTGTCAGAGTTAATGTGCCCCGAGTTAGCAATAATCCGTAGGGGCCTGCAGCGACTGCGGCTTAAGAAGGCAGAGCAGCAGAGACAGCGAGAGCTGGCTGAGGGCTCTGCGCCACAGCCCTCCTCTTCTGAGCAGCCCTCCCCTCAGGGCTCCTCACAGGACCCTCAGGCAGCAGGTTGTCACTTGCCCAGGTTTCTCCAGCACATGATGTAGCTGTAGTTTGTGCTGCTGTTGTTTGCTGAGATGCTTCTCCTCCAGAGCAAGGCATTGCCTGCATTCGCTGCTTGTCCTGCCTTGCATGTGGTGGTGTTTATCATCACATGGTCGGGGAAACAGTTGTCTGGACAGGTTTACTGCTCTAACCTGTTTGGATTGAGTGATACTACGTGGAAGTGGTTTTCCAGGTGCATGGTTTCAGGTTTGTGCAATGGTCATTAGAGCAGCTGAGCAAGAAATTGCTGTGTTTTGAGTAGAATGAGAATTGAATTGCACACTGAAATTGCACTTTGGTGCTACTTGTATCCAATAGTAACATTTACAACTTGGCTTTGGGTTAGCGTGTGTTCTCAATCAGAGTAACAATGCAGTAAAACGGTTTTGGCACTCTTCAGTGCTATGGTTTTACAACAAGTATAGTGAGAATACTTGTACCTAGCCAAAATCCCCAGATATGCTCTTCTTCTTTTGAACAGAGCAACTTTTCATTTCACCATCCTCTTTCTCTCTTGTCTTACTGAAATTAAAAATTATTACAAGAAAGCCTCAAATATGTTTGCAGTAACATATTTGAGAACGTTAGGGCAGAAGCATGCATTTGAATAAAGAGGCAAACACTAAAGCATAAACTTGAAGCAAACTTTGCCGTGGCACCATGTTAAAACGAGTGAGCTGCATGCTGTGTGAGAATTCAGTGTATTTTGTGTTGCTAAGTCATGTCTAGCAGTGTCTCTTCTGTGGATAAATCCTGTGACAGCTGAGATGTGGCTAAATTGCTTTTAAGGATTGTGTCACACGTTTACAGCTGTCTTGCCATGGTTCAGTCTATTCCTTAATCTGGAGCCCTACAGAAGAATTTGATGTAACAGCAGCTGATGCTCTAGTCACAATTGGCAGCTACTGAATTTTGAATAACTTTTTACACTGGAAAATACTGCAGTGAGGTTGTAGAGTGTTTTGGAAACCAGCACATCCTGGGAGGGGGGTGTGCCTATTTTATGGATGGCAACCATGGGTGCCTGTTACCTGTAGGAGCACAATGTAATTTTTTTACTCCCCGTTGTTTGTGGGGTTCCTACAGCACACTGTAGGATCCATACTGCCACAAATGGGAAGGTTTAAGCTGAGCAATTGCTTTGACTGGCAGGCAGAGGGGTCTTGTACCTAGTTTGGACCCACCCCCAAAACTGCCTCTTGGAGTTTTTTGAGTTCCTACTTGCTTAGAACTTTAAGGGAACTATTGGAGACATCCAGTCCTTTTGTGTGGGATCATCAGGAGCCACATACACAGCCTTGGAGGAGACTAATAATCAAATATTTATCTCTTTCTGCATGTAATGACAATGAATTTGAAAATTTAACCATTTTACTTACTAAATAATTGCTTTGAAAGACAGGTTTACTCAGTGTCGTGGAAACATTTATTTCTGGGGAGACAAAGAGGGAACCATTTTTCTCCCTGACCTCCAGCTCATTAGGCTGTATCTTCTTGAGGTTTGGTCTGATGGGTGGAATTGTTTCCTTCAGCAGCATAGCCAGTGGAAGTTATAAGTGGAGAAATTTAAATTCGAAAATATTTAATATATTTGGTCAATTAGTTCTAGAGAAATTTGAAGAATATAACACTGTCTTTTCCTTTCTGTTTCTATATGTAAAAATAAGATATTCATGTGCTTTGTCAGCTTCTTTCATTGCTTTCCTCTTTCCCCTGCTTTGGGAGGGAGCAAATGAAGCTCATTTCTTTTTACTGGGGATCACCTTTGCATTGTTTATTTACTTCATAAGATTTCTGCACTCTGGACATGGAGATATTCTCTGTACTTGCTCATTTCTTTTTTTGAAAATTACTTTGTTTTGTTTTTCTTTTCTGACCACCCAAGATTTATTTTTGCAAGTTGCTTGTTCTTAATCTGTTCTTTTGGAAAACCAGAGCTGCAAGGTCTCTGCTTCTCCATAGACACAGTTGTTTTCTAACCCTGTGCTTAGCTGACTTTTCAGAATATTGTAGGAGAATAATAAGTGAGTGGTTTTGGATTGTTTGGGGTCTGTTAAAAGTAATGCATTCCTATTCATAAACAATCTCTTTTTTTTTTCTTTTTTTTCTTTTTTTTTTTTTTTTTTTTTTTTTTTTTTTTTTCTTTTTTTTTTTTTTTTTTTTCCTGAAAGGTTGTTGGCTGCCCTGTCATGAGGCAGGCAGTTTTCAGGCACATACTAGTTGTTAGATTTCAAACAAAAAAACTACACCACAAAATGTGTCTGCAGGTTCTCAATCCCTGCTCTGGTAAAACTTGTATAATTTGCACTTGCAATTTTGGAGGGAACTCAGTGTGAGACTAAGGCCACTTCTTCTGACTTGTACTTCACTATTAATCCTTATCTTTACAACAACAGAGGCTTGAGTAGGAGTGTCAAAGGTTTGACGTTGGCACAAGGCCAGTGCCCCTATAACGATATACTGTCCCTGGTATCTGTTGTGAGATGTGACCAAAAACAGAGTAAAACAGTTTCTAATTTAGAAAGCAACAGAAAAAAACTTTATTACTAATAATAGGTAAAGAAGACACATACAGAAGAACATGGAAACTTTTAAAAAAAACACTCTTCCTCCCCCCCCCCCCAGTTCTCAACCTAACAAAACAAACTGAAAATTCCCCATCACGTTACCACCTTTTAGATAATTAATCTTCAGTCTATTACCACCCTTCCGATAATCAGTACTCAGTTCGTTGAGGAGAGATAGGAGTCTTTCTTGTACTACATCGTGGCCTCTTCTTCCATGTTTAGTGCTCTCACTACTGTGCATGGACCAGAGCTGTTTCTAGGGTTTTTCTTTTTAAAAATGCTTTGGTTAGTTCCAAGAAACGACAGCTTCTCAATTTTGGGACACTTCTCATCTCTGTTCACACTACTGTCCACTCTTGGCTCTAAGCCAATGCCTCTCCCCAGATACATCTTCTATGTTATAGGAAAAAATGAGTCCGTCCATGGCTATACAAAAGAGTCCAGCCAAAGCCACTCCATCATCTCCTCCCACCTAGGATTCTTTTCAGCGTTCTCTGACAATCTTCTACTTACACAAACTTTCATAATCTTTGCTTAGTTCTTTCTATCTTTCTTCTTCAAATTCAGGAGGATTAGCATTTATAAAGTTTCCATCATTTACGAAAAGGGTTAAAATCTTGGGCTTTGTTTCCCCAGAACTCTCACGGTATCTTTGCTGTTGGGCACTCTTCTCACGCCACCCCCCCATACTCCTTCGGCCGTGCTGTCTAGTTGTTGATATCAAATTTCAAGGTGACGCAGATCACAGACACGGTTTTCTCAGTTTCTCTCTCCGGGGGGAGGGGGGGGGGGGAAGAGGGGGGGGGAAAGGGAAAAGAAGGCTGTCTGATGCTTTTCCAGGTTCTTGTACTTTCTCCACCCTTCCCTCCTGCAGGATTTTTCCTCTCCCCCTCTGTGCCCAAGGCTCCAGCCTACCTCACCCAGGCAGCATGGCTTCCCCTCCCCGCCCAGCCAGCCGCTGGGCAGGGGAGATCCCTCCGTCCTCAGGGACCGGAACCAAGAGAGAGCTTTCCGGGGAGCCCTCTGCTTTGAACCCCTTGTGTTCTCAGAGGCGGATCCTTGTCCTCAGTGGCCACACCAGGTGCCAGTCTTTAAACCTGAGCACTCATTGGTTTGACCACTGAAGTTCAGAAAAAACTCATTTTTTCCAAACTACGACATGGAGAAAAAAAAATCCCAGCCATATAAGAAATTACAAGTAGAAAATGTCAAGAGCTGAAAGCTTTTACAGGTTTAATAGAAAATTAGACTGTGTGGTAGTTATTTGGTTTCCCAGTTACATGAGGATTTGTAAGATTGATCTGTAGTAGTTAACCTTCACTATTTAGAAAAATATGGTCAAAAGTTAGGTTTTTTTGAATGTGAAAGGGAGGTGAGTAATGCTTCACTATTTGAGACAAAAGATCTCAGATGACAGAGATTTTTAGTGGGTACCCCTCTTAAGTATTGTCTAAATCTGGAATTTGGCTGAATTTTAGAAGCAGTGTGTGCTGCATGGATCAGGGCTATTTTGCCTTCAGGCATTTGCTAAGGTATTGAATACATTCAGATATTTTTTTGGTAGCCAGTTTAATTAGGGAACTATGGTAAATATTTCAGTTTAGTTTGGATTTTTATTTATTATCTGGTTTTTTGAGGGTTTCTCCCTCAAAACCTAGTTTTTACTTGCATTTTTGTGGCATTTCATAACATTTAGATCCTGTGAAGTATTTAAACAACTGCATTTATGTGCTATATGCAAATGACAAAGAAAGTAAACATTTTTAACCTGTTGTTATTGCTGCTATGCCACCATCACTACATCTCTTCTCATTCTGAGAAATTTAAGGAGATGGAATTCAATTTGAAAAGTAACACAAATGTGAACCAGCTGATCAAAAAACATATTACAGATCAAGGGTTCCTGTAATAGTCATTGTACCTAATCTTACCAGCAAAAACATGAATCAATATTAGCCTTTTTTTCCTTTTCTTAGGAAAACAATCTGATTTAGACTGCATTTGCTATGGAATGCAGATATATACATGTGCATGCTGGCATATTGCAGAACCTGTGCTGCAAATCGACTTTTTAAAAAACTTTTGATTGATCTATACAGTCAATCTTTAATGCAGAACAAACTGGACCTCCAGTTCTGTGTTGAAGCTTTTGGAGAAGAACAAGGGAATGATGGCAGTTTTTACCGCTAGATTCTTTGCCAACACTCAGATGTAGAAGTGTCTGTTTGAAGTGTACCATATGTAACTGAGAGCTTATTCACTGTGCAAAGGAGTCATTCATAGTTACTAAATCAAGTATTTAGTTTCTTAGATTCCTCTACAGTATCATGTTGAGGAGTTTTAAAACAGTTCTCAGTACTTTAGATCTCACCCTGAAGCTGGTAGTGTAAGAAGGAATTTTTTTCAACCGAAACTGAGGTGGCATGCTGATATTTTGGTGAAGTCAGGTGCTGATTGCCCAAAGTATAGGAAGATCCTTCAGCATAAAACTGACCTTAAAATTATCTTCTATTTTCTGTTTGAGGTTCCCCAAATTTATGACTCCAGTTCCCTCTTTAAGTGGTGCTCCAGTTTAGAATGTACTGGTGACATTACAACCAGTGGTGAACTGCATTGGGATGTAGACCCAGCCTGTGAAGGCTCAGGTAAGAGTTTGGATTTTTGTTTGTTTTTTTAACTATATGGCACAGTTTTGGTAATACTTTTTTTTCAAAAGCTTTATAAGAAATTATGAAAGTATTTTTTTCAGACTTTTTTACAAAACAAAGCCATATATTAAAAAAAGAGGCATTTACCTGAACTTCTCTAGGCTGGTTTCATGGTCGTGCTGATTTCCCTACCTGAGGTGGGGGTTCCAGACTGCAGAGCCACTTCAGGGGGTGCTGGTGATCTGTGGCTTCAGGGTACTTGGAAAGGAAACAAGAGGGTTTCAATTTGCTGCAAACAACTCTTTTCTTAACCATTCTAATTCAGGTATTTAGGATGCTTCCTATATGTTGATTAAATATTCATTTATTGAAGTGAAATGCATTCACAAAGTTGCATGGTGACTTGGATGTAACAGTGAGATGTGGGAGGTTTAAGCCTCTGTTGGCATGGACTTCTACTTAGAAACCTTTTCATTTTCACTTGCTGTGATTGAATGATGCACATGGCAAAACATCCCTACTTTTTCACTTACTGCTGTATAGTGTGAGATCTTAATAAAATTAGAAGTGCTGGTAAGGGTGGTAGATGTAATTTATTATGTTTCTAATTAAAATATGTTAGTTCAGTCTTCTGATCATACAGGTCTGAATTACAGAGTTGATGAGATCAACTTTTCCAGCCAAATGAAATATCTGGCAGCACAAACCACCTTTTTAAACGAGGGCATATGAGCTTTTGGAAAGGATTGGAGTGCAGGAACAGAGCATGGCTGGGATCACTGACATGCATTAGGTTTCTCAGCTTGCAGTCCAGGACCTCCCCTCCCTTTAGCACTTCTGATACAAGTTAATCCCAGCCATGGACTTTTGTGAGTCAGAGATCAAAGCCAGCCCTTGAAAGAGGCACAGATTCCTGTGCTGAGTCAGCTGGAACACAAGGAGATCATCTCATGATGTGGAGCATCTGTACACCAGCTTTTTGCTCTGATTTACCTTCTAAAAAGTGGCTTATTACACCATTGAAAAAACTCCCCTGTAAATCCTTCTCTTCTAATTTTGATATTATGTATAAAGCACCTTCACTTTTGGAAAGTAAAATACTTTAATGCTACAAATCTTCTACTTAATAGCTACATGCCACAAATCTAGATGATAAATTCTGTGGTCTGGTTTAGGTGTGCTTGGTGCAAGGCATGGAGGGACAAACCAGAACCAATTTAACGTTCCTCGGTTACAGAAATAAGCTGTGCAAGCCCAGTTCCCAAAACAGGCAGCCTCCAGAACATACTGCCTCAGACTTTCCTGGCCTCTCTCCTTTGCTCCTCTTCCCCTTCCCTGCACCTGGATATCAGTCCAGCAAAGGAACACACTGCCATGCTTCTAACAATGGCTGGGAGTGAATGACTGCTTGAGAATATATGTATTTAAAGCAGCTAGGTCAATTTAGCAGTTTTTATGGCTGTACTACAAAATAGGTCTTGCGGGTGATTCTGGCTCAAAGCTGGAAGGGAGCTTCCTGTAGGAGAGAGCATTATTTCATTGCTTTCCTTGTATAGGATCTACATTTATGTTAAAATTCATTTAGCATGCTGTGATGTTGGCAGGCTGTGACTCAGTTTGTAATGCAGGATATGAAATCCTTTTAGTTTAGGATTAATTTATTTATAACACAAGATTAACAAGTGGAACCAAGATATGATACTCCAGCCAATATCTTTGGAATACTGCATTAATTTATGTACATCAGCTCATCTTCAGATAATACAGAAATAAGATCTGGTCTTCAGAGTTGACAAGGGAAGTAGACTCACAGAAAATACTGAGTACTGCATCTGTTGTGTCTGTGCAATGAATGAGTGCTGGTGATAGTTATTAACTGGTAGTGTCCAGGGGACAAAAAGGCACTTATCTGCTGAGGGGGGGAGATTATTCTATTTATTTGTTTATGTGATTGATGGAGATGCTTGTCAGACTGATGGGTGTGGTACTGTGATAAACTCATCAAGACTTGTCCTCAGTTATCAGAGGTGCAGCATCTAAGAATGCAGAACTACCAAACTCGTATAAGGGGGATGTATTTTGGTGCTTTGATGTTGTAAAATGTTATTATTAAAACAGTGTTTAAATATTGGAGGTACTGGTACGCCATGGAGTATTTTATGCTGAAGTATAAATATTCTGAAATTTACATTGTGTACATGGTGTGAAATACTTGGTGTCATTTGGTAGCTGGAGCAAAGGCTTTAGGAGTCATGACTCTTCAGTGTTTTTCCTGACATGTCAGAAGTGTGAAGAACACAGTGAAATATTTGGTAATGGCCAGGCATTTTCATTATCAACGTGTCAGCAAGCTTCAGGCTGTTCAGTGAATAAATAATGGTTTGAAACAAGTGGCTTTGCTTCTGTCATGCCTAGAAAATGCAATATGGCTGGCTGCTCATTAAGCAAACCCAAAGCTTCCTTATGTTGCTGCTTTTTTTATTTTAAACTAACATATGATCGTGACATTGCTGTGCAGTTCTCTGCTGCTTATGTTTTAAGTTGAAATCTCGTTTTTGTTTCAGATTCTCCTTCTTCAGTGGTTAACAAACAGCTTGGATCCATGTCACTTGATGAGCCACAGGGTGCGTGTGACAGGAAATGCGCTATACCCAGCCATAGCTGATTGCAATGCTTCCTTTTAAAGTTGCTTTTCATGATGAGAAACAGTCTAAAAATGCTGTTCATCCACATAAAGTAGAATTCTGTAAGCAGATCTGCTGGAAACTCATTATTTAATGATCAACATGATTAACAGAGTGAGGTTAATTGTTGTTTTTGAAAGCCATCCTAAGCTCTATTCTTCATGCAATTACTACGGTTCAGTGTAGGTACAGTAAATGTCTCATGTAGTCTACAGACAGAATATTTTTGTAAAATGCAAAGTAAAAGTAATTATTTAAACAGGTTGGGGTTTTTTCTGAATGGTTCTTCTTCGATCAAAGAGCAAATATCAAGATTGCAATGACCTTTAATCTCATAATGCCACATTGATTTCTCTTATCCATGAATGATGTGCAGCTTTGTTATTCCTGCACAGTTTGAGTAACTCCAGAGCACCCACAGCACTGAGGTGCATCTTCCCCCTGTACCCCCTTGTCTTTCACCCCTCCTGCTGCACAAGCACTGGTGTTTCTTGTAGGATCCCTATGGCCTGGGGGTGGACAGAATGCTTGGGAGGTTTCTCTATGCCCATTATGCATCAGTCTCCAAACTGTGAGCCCTGAAGTGGGCCAGAGGTGACCCCATTCCAGCTGCATCAATGTCATCTGTAAGGAATATTTATGGCTGGATAATTAAGGATGATAGATGCTAGTTTAAAAATAGATTGTCATACACTCTCTATTGTGCTTCCGTATCCAAGTGTCTGTAGAGATTTAATAGCTTAAATCCCACAAAATAGCTTTGTCTTCTTTCACATTCTAGCTAGAAAGCCATTTTCAAATCCCACTTCTGAAAAATAGTCTGTTTGGCAGTTGTTGAGATTATGGCTTATTTTAGGTTGCCACAATGTTAGGGAGAAAACCCCAAGCTGCACCATGACAAAATAAATTCTTTTTGTGGAAATAAGTGTTGTGATGAAATAGCCTTAAACCTCAATGTGTGTAAATTTGCTAATGATTCATAGTTTAGTTGTCTACGTCATTCCAACAATCAGATTTAGCTGGAAAACTTGCTTAGAACAAGTGACCAAGTTATGCTCTCTGTTCTGACCTCAGAATAAAATATTATTTGATCAGACTAAAATAACCTAGCACTAACATAGAAAGTCTGTAAGTTTCCTAAGATTGTTACAACTGTAAGAATTCCAGAAAAATGGGGTTTTTTTGCATTTAAGTTACTTGAACTTTATACAAGCACTTCAGTCTTTTTAATATTCTAAAAAAAACCAAAACCAAAATACATTCGCTTTCCAGTACACCAGTTTTCCAGTTGTTTTAAGGCAATGTTATTCTGGTTTGTTAGCAGACAATGTTACTTCTATTTGTAAAGCTAGGAATCTGAAAAAGGAGCAAATTAATTCGGAAATCTCTCATTCAGAGGATAACCAGAAAGAATAATTTGCTGAGATCCAGTTGAATTTCTGAAGTTTAACTGCATTAGTTTCACTTCTATTTGAAGTTTCAAGTTAGTGTAAGTAGTTAATGAAGAAAGTCCCAAGAGTTCTTTTCATACAGAATTACCTTTCCTTCTTATTCCTTCCTTCTCTTAATTTAGTACTGAATCAGCTGTCTTCTGTTGGACCAGTCTCTCTTGGTGGCATTTGTGTTTTAAGACTGGTTTTGGGTTTAAAGATCTTTTGATTCCTATTGCAGTCACATACATTTATAATGCCAGCATTCTGACAGTCCAGCAGAACCTGAAAGTCGTTCCTGTGTGTACAAAATGGCTTCATATGGATCACTGTCATCTACAGTTGCCTTTTTAAAAATATTTTGGGCTGTGATTGTAATAGTGGAGGGTTGGCCTTTAGATCTATTGCAGTGTTAGGATTCTAAGGTACTGCTGAGTTGGAATGAGTAAAGACTGAGCCCGAGGCCTGATTAAATTTCATGTGTTAAGACCTCTCAGAACTCCTGTTTTTCTGAAATACACAACTTATTTTCTTCTCTTTGAATCAATTCTTCTCCGTTCCAGAAGTATCTCTCTTAGGTCTTCACACAGAATATAGTGCTGGGTAGGAATTATTTTGGGTTTTGTTTTTTTTTTTTAATGAGAAGTTTTCTGTCCTCTTCTCATGAGGTTGCCAATAGGTGAGTGAAGAGGGCAGCATTTGAGATGTGGCAGACTCTGGCATGAAGTTCCTTAGAGTGTTAGTTGAATTAGGAAATGCAGTCTGTCAACTTGCCCTTATGCACTTAATCTTCATAGTGGAGAGCCCCAGTGTCTGTGAAGTTACACTTGCACAAGTTCATCTTCTGAAGGAAAAAGTGGGTCTGGAGATTGTTGCTGCCAGTTGTGCAGTTTCGTTTGTGGATTTGTTTTTCATGTAAGGTTTTGAATAAAATTTTGTCTTCAGTAGCAAGAGTGATAGTTTAAAAGTGCCTTCCTCCTGTAGGCACCTGGAGAATAGGCCATTTCATGGGAGTGTGATTTAGACAGGGTTGTTTATGAAATAACTGTAAGTCGTTGATAATATCTTCAAAATATTTTGTGTTTGCTGTAAAATTAAGTAACGTTTCAAGGTATTTTGAGGAATTTAGAATAGAGTTTAGTAAGGTGTTGACAAGCTACAGCTTTCACTTGTAGCAGTGATTACCCTGCTAGAGTTGGCAACCAAAATAATGAACTGAATTGCCTAAATCACAGAATTTGAACCATTTTCCTCTCCTTCCCTTCATTATCAATGTGAAGTAGATCTGCCCTGATGGGATCAAATTTGTAGGCAGAAAAGAACAGAGCTTCGTTCTAATCTGGGCTGTCTTTAGCCATCACATTTCTCCCTGAAAACAGACTTCAACATTTGTAGGGTTTATGTGGCTTCTCTGAAAGAATGTTCAGTTATGTAGGAGGCAAAGCTTATTAATTTTCTTCACAGAGGCTCCCAGTCAGCTTTCATTAGCAGTGTAAATTCAATATCAAATATTGAACCACACAACTAATTCTCTGCAGTTTATTATCAGGTTCTTCTCTCATCTGCCTTTTAAACACTTTCTTGTTCTTATTAGTGTCCATGTTATGCCCTAAAGCTACTCGAAAGAAGAAACTGACCCCATCCAGATAGTCATTCATGTTATTTTAGATTTAGGAAAATGCTATTATTCAGTATAGTTTAATAGCTTATCAGTTTCCAGAAACTTGTAAAAATAATTTCTCAGTCAGTGCCTTCTTTATTGAAGTATACAGCAATTCTTCCAACTTTTTGGGTTTGGACAAATATGAACATTGCTTCCAGAGTAAGTGTAGCCAGTTGTTATGCATCTTGGTTAGATTTTCAGATACTGAGATTTTAAGACAAGAAATACAAGCCTGGTATTCAACTAGGCTCATCTAGATAGCAGTGTTTGGTTACTTTGATTGGCAGCATTAAGTGGTTTTGTGCTCAAGCCAACCTTGCACAGCAGTAGGAAGTCCATGAGTACAGTCATTGTTTGGGGGATGTCTTGGATTATTCACAGCAGGAAATTGTCTGTCTTTAGCTGGGTTCCCACCTCAAAGATCTGTCTTGTCTGTAGCTCTTACAAGGAAGCTGAAGAATTCTCCAGCTCTCACTTTTGACTTTCAGTGTCAGTTGCTGGTGACTTGTGCAGTATGTGGGATCAATCAGTATTTCTACTTGCTGTGAAAGGGATGATTAAAGTCTGAATAGACTTTCATAAAAAGAGATTTTATGCATCATAGATTGTCAGAAAATAGAGGAAGCACCTGTTTAGTTCAGGAAGAATGTCACTTTTGTTCAAACTGTCTATATAGCACTACAAAATATTTTCTTACATTTCTTTCTTAGGTTTCCAATTCCTTAAATTAACTTTCTTTTAATCAGTTTTATCCTTGCTCCACTCTAACTAGAGTGTAACTGGAACTTTGAATTTAAAGGGGCTATAAGCTTTTCTTTCCATAGAGTGGGGCCCATACTTAGTGCATTATTAGGGTTATGGTTGTAATTGGTTAAAACTCTTTCACATAAAAATATTCTAATTTGTTCTTTCAGGGGTTCTGTGGTATACTTTGGATTTTTAAATTTCTTTTCAGAACATGTAGAAATGCATATTTAAAGTTCTTTGGCACAGCTGATCACTGCTCTGATCCTGTGAGTGGGCTTCTGCCTGTCAGCAGTTTAAAAATATGAGCATTGATTGTTAGGTTAAATTCTGATGTGCTATCTCATAGTTACTATAATTTAATTGTGTCTTTAAAATTAAGTATCCTGTGCCAGTATTGTAGCCATTACTGTTATGGTGACAGCCTTTTTAGTGGAGAAATTTGTAGGCTTGTGTTTGAATGGATTGTTAGGTTTTAACTGACTTCCACAAAGATGATCTGCAGCTTCTCCTTTATTACCCTTGTCAGTGTGCTGCCAATACTGTAAGGATATTTATAGTCCAGTTTCTGTATTCTATAAACTGAAGAAAGGACAGAAGGTTTAGTTCAAATAATCCTGAGAGAAAAGGCTCAGTAGTCATGAAAAGCAAGACTGCAGAGGCTTTTAGAGGCCATTTGAATACACAAAACAAACCTTCCCTCTGAGTTCTGAGAGGATGGCACCTCTGTAGCGAGGCTCAATCTGATGCTGCTGTCCATGAACTTTTTAGTATTGCCCAACTTCAGGATTGATGGCAAACTTACCATTTGAGGATACACGGTGACCATGAACTTTACCAAAGGGGATGGATGGATGATGGAGGTGGATGATGATGGATGGATGATGGATGGAGGATGGAATGAGCTCATTTTGCAAGTGCTCCCTTCTGTTTGCAGTTTTTAAAACATAAAATAGGGGTTTAAGCATAAAACTCTTGAAACATGAATTTACAGTCTTTTTATGACAACTGACTGACAATTTATTGCAGGCCTAAGGGTAGTTGTCTGGGTTCTAAGTAGGCAACAAAATAGAGGATGGTGATTTTTCTAGGCTGATTGTCTGGATCTCATCATCTTTTTTTCATGTGTATTTAGTGAGGCAAAAAGACTGAATGCCACTTAAAAAAATAATATTAATATATTTGCTATAAAATGGATCTGCTTATTAATTATTATATTGTGTGTACACATATCTATCTGAAATTTTATTTATTTGCATGTTGAAGGACAGCTTCTCCTTTGTTTGCTCTTATAATTAGATATAATTTTAGACCATTTTTCAAGCATTGCAAATTGGTGTGTTTACTCTGGAACTTTTTAACTTTTTGCTTGGGCTGTAAGAGATCTTAAACAGATACTGTATATGTTACTACCACATTTGATAATTAAATTAATCTTCAGCATTCTAGCAACTTTATGTACATTTCTAATGCCTGCTCAAACTTTATCAACCCCATATTTACAGAGAGTGATAAGCCACGAACAGGAACAGGTGAACCAGTTTTAAGTTTGCACTACAGTACAGAAGGAACAACTACAAGCACAATAAAACTGGACTTCACTGATGAGTGGTAAGAACAAGTTAATTTTGGTTTTGACTACTTCATGATCAGCACATATCATTAACACTTGTCTGGCATAGCTATAAATTATTTTCCCTGTGGTTTATGTCTATTTTCAGGTGTATCTACACAATTTGAAATGGCTATAGTTCTTACAGCACTCAGAACGTAAGATAGACATACTTTAATGTGAAGTTTATACAAGAGACTTCTTTTTTGTGTATTTACTGTGAATCTCTATAATGCAAACATAATTTGAAGCATGCTATTTTCATCAAGCCCTGGCATAATATCAAGGTGTTATAAAGCAGGGTAGTCCAGGGATGGAATGGTATTACATGATATTCTGCAAATGAGTCTTTCTGTGACTCAGTTCCTGAGTTGTAAATGCTAAAAGTAATATTTCTGTGTCTAAGGAGTGTTGATGAATGCATAAGGCTGAGATAGCAACTTTGTGGACTGCTTAAGTGTTGCAGTGGTGACATCCTTTACAGATAAGGAACACGCACTGCCTAATGGCCTCATGTACTTGGCTTTGTGTACAAATCTATCAGTAGAGCATCTTGGGATGTCCCAGAACAGCCATCAGCCTTGTTTTATCTCATCTTATTTCTATTCCTCTACTTAAGTTTTCTAAATTATTGTAGGAGGCAGTAAGGAGACAGGCTTGCTCATTGTTACCAAGGGGGAAAAAACCCCACAAAATCCAGCCACATTCAGCCACTCTTAAGTGCTGTGGCTTTAGACACAAAGCATATACCTTGCTCACGGTTTGGAAACTTAAAGCACTGATTTTTGCCTCCAAGATCCAGCAAATTTAAAAAAAAAGTAGTTTTGCTATGATGCTTTTACTTAATTCTGCAGTTAGTCAGCAAATTCCATGGAGTTTGGTGGTGGGTAGTGTGGTGTGGGTAGTGAGAGGAAGAAGCATTTTCTGGTAGGACAAAGTTGCCAGTCATTGCCAGTTCAGAGGCTGACTAAAAACATTGTGCTGAAGAATGGAGCAACAGGAGCAGGATGCAATTCCATCTGACAAGATGATGAAGTTGAGAATTGGAAGTTGTGAAAATGAAATAGAGGAAGACATGTAAATTGAGCATTGAGCTACAAAGTAGATTCATAAGAGTCAAAAAAATATTTTACTGTTTAGGCTGTGATTAAGTTTATAAAATGAGACATGAAATAGCAAAAATCCTCCACTTGGTAACTAGCAGTACCCTTCTTGTCTGGCCATTCAGAAACAATGCTGAAAACGGTGGATTTAGAAGAAACACTGAAAGGGCTAACAAAAATTTTCCTACAGCCTCCAAATCCAGTACAGCAATGAATACACAGAATATTGCTCATCAAGAAGAGTAAAAGCACCGATTTAATATAAGACATAAAATTCCTGAAGTCTAGACTGGATTCTCAAGAATCTTGACTAAGCATGATCTGTGCTGGTAAATATTTGCTAATAACATACACAGGTCAGAAGATACTTGTAAAGACAGAGTCTAAATTCTTTAAAATCATGCTTTTAATTGCCTATTTTTCTGCTTTTGTGCAATGATTTGCCTGAGTTTTAGGCCACATTGCATAAGAGAGCTCAGCAACAAGGCTATGTTTCCTGAAAGTTTTTGCTAGAGACTAATAACATGAATTTTAATGACATTCAGGACAGCATTTTACATATTTCCCGAGGATTCGTTTTCCATATTATAAAGAGAAATTGGTGTCCCACAATAATTAAACATGAGAGTATATGTCAAATACCAGCTTATAGTGAATCTTGAGAAATAACAAAACATTGAGAACTGAAAGTCCATACCTCAAAAGGTATAGGAATGAGAATTAGTGCTGAAGGACCTGGAGACTTTTATCTGAATTAATTTTTTTAATTGAATGGGATAACATTATTTAGTAGTGCTCAGTTGACAGCTTGTCATTCTTCTAATAAGGTGATCTCTGATTATTTATACATCTAAAAAGTGTGCAAATAGAGAAATAAAGCAAATCCTTTGGAGTTCTTAAAATATTTGGAAAAGGGATGATGACATTCTTTTAAGGTAAAACAAAAAGACAGGAAGAAGAGAACAGGGTTCTGCGATGCAGAGGAATTGTGTGGGATGAGTGGCAACGGACACAATAAAAGAGAATTTTGAAATTGCTGTGAATTGATTGTAGCCGCTGCAGTGGTCAGGCTGTGCTGTTGCAATGATCTTGTGTATTTACATGATATCCTAAATGATTTTCTTTTTCCATGTTACTTTGGCAGGAGCAGCACAAATTCAAGCTCTAGAGGGAGTGGAAGTCACTGCAAAACTGAAGGTCAAGAAGACTCTGTAAAAACAAAAGCTTTGGACGAGTCAGGGCCTGATGGGGAAGAAACAAGTAAATACAATGGAATTTCTAATGCTAAGGCAAAAATTCTGCCCTCCTATATCCTGACTCCTGTTGCACACACTGGGAGTCTCATGCATACACATGAAGGCAGAACAGAGCCATAATAAAGCATGAGTTTTTTAGGAAAGAAGACACCAACCTGAGATAGTTGCAAATAAATATAAGCATTAACTTATCTCGTCTTTAGTTCTAAAAGCATTATTCTTCTTAGGGGCATATCGTGCCCTGATTTGTATAGAAAAATAGAACAACTGCACTTTGCAGTCATAAATGAGTGCTTGGAATTTTGTTCCATTTCTTTCAAGCTTTCACTGTGTTTTATTAAATGTGTTTGTCTTGCTCAGTTCATTGCCAAAAGGGCAGTCAAGTCAAATGACTGGTTCCAGAGAAATACTAAAAGAACCAAAAACCCTTTTAATAGACTGCTAACTTCATTTATCTTCAGAAATAATAGTAAGTGTCTGATTAAGAGTACAAATTCTATTTTTGCTGCTAAAGTTCTTGTAGCATAGGCTGTTAAATACATTAAGGAACAAGAAATGACTACATTTTTCTTTGTTAGTGTTGACCTGGTCAACTAGATAGGTTTATATATACTGATTTTTGTGTCTGATAGCTGAGACTTCAGTAGAGACATTGACTTTGGAGTGGATTGCTTGGATTGGTTTCTTCTAGATGCTGATGTCATTTAAACTTGCTTACATTATAGATGTGCATCTAAATGAAATCATGTGGTTTACTCTTAAATTTCTTAATTCAGGGGTTCCTGATGAATCTCTCAAGGAGGATGCAAGTGCTGAAGAGCTGAAAAATACAGATGAAGCTGTAGAGACAACAGAAGCAAGTATGTATCTGTACTCCTTCAAATAGTAATAGGAAGAAGTAGAGAACTCAGTTTGCATGTTATAACTTGGCTGACCATTTCTGCACTAGGCTATCATCATTAATGGTGTGACTTGTTTTCCCCAATATTTGCCTTTCAGCAGTATCCGATGAACCCGCTCCTGAGCGCTCTGGAGTTCAAGCAGAGCAGACGGGCCGCAGTGCTGCCTCTGGCTGCGGGGCTGTGGCAGCAGCAGCCCCTGTGAGCAGGGGTCCCAGCCGTGTGAGCAGGGGTCCCAGCCGTGTGAGCAGGGGTCCCAGCCAAGTGAGCAGGGTGCCCAGCCGTGTGTGGAGGGGTCCCAGCCATGTGAGCAAGGGACCCAGCCGTGTGAGCAGGGTGCTCAGCCAGCTCTCTGCAGCCAGAGCCATGAGCCCAGCGCGGCCCCACCAGGATCCACTGCGCTCGCACCTCCGGACGAGGCCTCCAGCAGGACCTCGGCCCTGCAGGAAACCGACGACAGCGACGACGACCCAGTCCTCATCCCCGGCGCCAGGTACCGAGGAGGCCCCGGGCACAGGTGAGGGGAGCACCTCTCTCTGCTTGGCAAAGTGCTTTTGGCCTTTTGTTCCTTTCCTTTTTCTTGTTCATTTCTTCGAGTGAATGATGGAGAAACTCAGGCCACTCATGCTTAGAGTAAGTTGTTCTTTGAGAACTGGGTGAGAGCTTGATGCCTGAGTCTAATTTGCTTATGTGTAGGATAAGTAGTGATGCCTTCTGGAGGCTGACCTGGAACAGAGACTGGACAGAGCAAAAGGATAAAGTAGGGATTTATTAAACGGCTTCAATGGGTACAGCTGGGCAGCACAAGAGCCCGGCTGGGCCACACCCAAGAGGAACCCAAAATGGTCACACAATGGACAAACAGACATGAGGGCTCACACTTTTATAAGTTCTGGTCCATCAGCGTATTAGAATCAATTCTAATATGAATATTCTATAGAATATGAATTCCATAGAATCAAAATTCCAACCATAGCTACAGGTGCTGAAGCTCCATCCTCTTGTTTTTCTTCTCACTTCACCATTGTTTTTGTTCTTGGGTCTAAAAGTTGCATTGGTATCAAACTAGAGAAGGAATTGTTTTGTCTATCTACCTTGAGAAGAGAACTTAGTAGCATTTAATATCAAACCTAAAGTTACCCACCAAAACAGCACAGAATCTAAACAATATAAAAGCTAAAACTTAAGGCATTAGTACAGCTGCATTTTCCTTGCAAGGCTCGTTTCCAGGAAGGCTCTTGCAGCTCTAATACCTGTTTATGCTGATCTCTTGCCTGCTGAATACCTCAGTGCTAAATATTAGCAGCTTATTTTTTATTATTCTCCCTCTAGTCATAAGTATAGAAAGTTCATAAATTTAGGTACAGCTACATTTTCTTTCATCTGTACCTTAGGTGTTTTTATTTTAGCAAAGCAAGAGCTTTTAACTGCTGTTGTGCAGCAGTGGTGTGTTTGTAGTACATATATTAAAACTGATGTGTTCAATTTTTCATTCTTTTTATCTGAAAGAGAAATTGTAATCCTTTTCCTTTTGTTGGTTATTAAATATTACTATGTATGTCAGTAAAAAAAAAAGGTAGGCTGCTAGCTGTTACCATTAATAAAAGATGTATTTAGTAAGCTTTGTGCTTTTTTTTATATGAAGAGCTGTACATCCTTGTTTGATCATTCAGTAAACTGAACCCTCAATTTGCTGTTGTCAGTTTAATACCTTCATTCACTAATTTCAAAACTATAAAATTATTTAAGCTATATTTCTGTTGTTAGACTTCAGACAATACCTTTTTTACTAGCTTTAGATGTAATTCAACCTCGTGTCAGATACCTTTGCTTTACTCTGTTCAAAGACAGTGCTATTAATTTCTTATGCTAGCAATGCAAATTCTTCACAGGAATTTATAATATGTATCCAATAGAAAGTCAGGAAGAATTTAATATTTCTTTCTAGAGAAGGTTTTGAATAAATTGCAGTCAAAATAGGAATTGTAAGCCACCACATTGTCAGTAGTGACAAAAAGAACAGTGAGTGGTTGTTTATTACAAAGCACAAGTAATTCTGCTCACTAAATGACAGTTTTTATGAAGAAGCCAATATACACAGATTCTGTCTTAATCCATTAACTTTCCATGCAGTACTAAGCATTTGTAAGCAGATAGGGAATGGCAGAAATATTTTCCCCTGCAGAGCCAATGTTCATTATGATCCAGTGATTGAAGAGCAAGCTGTGAAAAGCTCTGCAATTTTAAATCCCATCTCCGTTTTCAACAGGATTCATAGCTTCTCTTCATGCACCATGTTGTCTCTACGATGTAATAGTTTCTGTAGCAATGTGATAGGAGTGACAGTTCCAGTTATCACACAGCTGTTACCATTTCCCACTAGTGGGGACATCCTAAATGAAGTTACCATTTATCTGACATGCTTTCTTTCCTCTCTGTGCAGTAAGATTTCTTCCTGTAACGGTTTAAATTTATCACCTAGGAAAGATCATTCAACTAAATGAATGATATAATTAAAATGCTTTATGCAGTCCTCTGCTCCCTTATTCTTCCCCCAAATAAAATCTGAAAAAAAGTTGCTTTGTAGTCAGTGTTGGTTTAGGATTTCCTGCAGGTTTTCATTGCTCAGGTTTAATGAGCCTGACTAGATCATTTTGTTCTGCTTTTGTGTGTGTGCAAAGCAGTGAAGTTTTCCAGTTTAACTTCTGACCATTACATTTCTTCCTATTCTTCAGGTTTCAGGAGTTTCCAAATGCACATCCTGTGTGTGCTCAAAGAAATGTGGATTTCCAGAAAGAAAACAGACACTGATGGTCTTACATGCTTAGATGCTCTAAGCCCTCTTAGTATTTATATCTCATATTAGAGTGAAAGGAACTGGAAGTCCTCTCTACTAGTACTGTGGCAGTTGTTACAGCCTAAAATCCCTTTCACAAACTGATCACATTTATATAAAATCCCCATGTCCCGTAATGAGTAGGAAGCTAACTCAAAGCATTGCTGCAGCCTTGGGTGTACATGAACTAAAATTGGTCATTTTGTCTGTGCTAACATTCTGTTTTGATTGAAATAATTTTTCACACCCAGTGCTCATCATTGAATGATGAGCAAAAAAAACGTTTTCAGGTTTTGTCTCCGTAGACTGAGTGCCAAATTCTTCTCACTCTTAGCAGTAAAAATTCATGGATTTCCTGCCACCATGCTGGTTTCTGTCTCTTCATGTTTCACTTCTTGCCTGAACGTGGTAGCCCAGCCCACTGCACTGTTTTGGGTTTTGCTGGAGTAATTCTGTGGTTGTTACTCCTGGTCTAAGGAGGATTATCTGAGCACCATGAGCTGGAGCTGTGTCCTCCTCCTCTCTTGCACGTGGCTGTTCTAGTGGGGGCTAATGGTCACACACAAGCCCAGCACCCTGCACTCTTTCCTACTTCATCATTCCTAGTTAATGAGTGTTCCCTTTCACCAGAAGGAAGCTCAGAGGTGTATAACTCAATTTTATACTGCTGATTTGCTTTTTCTCAAAGCTCTACACTCCCCTCTCTATTAAGTTCCCCATCCTCAATGTGCTGCATGATTCCATTCCTACACCCTGCTCAAGGACCAGGAGCAATACATGGCACAAAATTGCCTGCAAGTCTGGGGCTCCACTCCACCAGGATGTTTTCTGTAGGCTTCTTTTCTCTTCCCTCACTCAGTAAATTGTGTTACCTAACAATTCCTTTACTAAATCTCATTTTTTCAGGTTTATCTAATACTTTGCTATCCAATGTGTCATCTTATAAGATAATAGCATTAATATCTGAGTAATAAAGTAGATATTTTTTCTCTGTAGAATACTTAGGGGGAGCTGCTTTGGTCCTTTTTTTTGTGGGTTTGGTTTTGTTGTGGGGTGTTTTTTCTGAAGAAGAGACTAGCCTGCAATAATCTGCCTTTAGTGAACATGTTTTATGTAATGAAGAAGAAGTTTCATTTTTCTATGAATACTAGAAAATAGTACAAAAAATTAAAAAAAGGCTGTTGTAGCCTTCTGAAACAAAGCTAAAAGCTGTTTGACTAATAAGTCTTTTCCAATATGTAGCCTTGCCGGCTTTGTCTACAATCAATTTCTTTTCTTTAGGCTGTGTTTTCTAATAAAGAAAATAGCTCTTGTTTACACTGAGCAGAAACTCTTCAGGTGGAGAAATTCACATTAACAAAACTGTCTCAGAGTCATTTTCCCACTGTGAAGTACAGCTTTCTCCACTGAAAAAGAAGGGTAGATTTCTGATTCTGTACTCTGAAATCATGATCTGTAGCTTCCTCTTAAGGAAGAAAAGTGGCAGAAATACCCTTCTGATAGCTCTGTTAAACAGAGCTCTAAATAAATTGAGAACTTCTTGCTGCATTATTTTTAGTCATATGGACGTAGATTGCAGATTTAGGAATAAATATTGTTCCTTTTGCAAATCTAATTTTACAAAGCTTTCCATTATTTGAATATTATTTGGGTACAAATCCAAGTTGTAATGTTTTCAAACTGAGGGTTTGATCTTTTTCTCAAATTATCTAAGAATAGATACAAGGTACATAATCTCATATTGTGGATGCTTATAAATCTTAAAACATAATGAGCATAGGTGGTTTCTCACCAACTAACCTGAAACTGAGCTATCAGGAAGGACTGGGCAAAATCTGCACCTGCTTTAATGTTTTGAAAAGGACTTTAAATAGTAGCAGCAAAATCTGGAGAAATACCACGATCCTTTGGCTAAGTCAGCTGCACATTGACTAGGAGCCAGCTAGGAAGAGTTTTGACACAGAAGGACATATCTTTAAAAGATATAATTGAGAATGTGATATCTGACTTTTTCCAGCAGCATTTCTGTAGCCACTGAGCATCACTACAGGAATGGACTTCACAAGTGACTAAAAGAAGCTATGCATTTATTTCAGTTTTTCACTTTGTTGGGCCACTCAATGCATGTTCTTTTTAACAAAATGGATAAGGCAGTGCACAGAATATTTTAAAATGAAAAAAACCCAAAACCCCTCTTCTACACAGCAAAGCAGTTTTGCTAGATACTCACCAGAGTAAGTAATCTCCTGTGCATTTTAGGGAATCCTCAGGAAGAGGTGCCTTCTCTGACAAATAAGACAATGTGCGCAGGTCTTTCAGTCTGGACATATGCAAAGGCATTTCTTCTTTAAAAGGTTCTGGGTCCAGCAAGTTTAGTTCAAACAGAGGTTGTACCTTGTAATCTGTGGGAGGGGAAGAAAATTATGCAAAATGTTGTTGATACATAAAGTGCAGTTTTTAATGGATTGATCTTAAATTTCACAAATTAGTCAAAACAGCTCTCTGAGGGCTGATTTCCTACTTAAATGACTGTATTAATTTTGTTTGGACTTTGAAGTTGATCTGGGGGTGGAGGCTAAGCCTGGAAGAAGCTACAACTGTAGGTTAAAATCTGAAGAAATACGAATGTAAAATGGAAATGATGATACAGCTGCTGTAATCTATGAAGAATTACTGCATTTTGTAACTTAACTTTGTGTACTGTTATATAATCTGAATACTATTTTTGCTGAAATCCAGCTAGTCTCATATACTGACTCATACAGTGGGAAGGAGCCTTCTCAGTTGGAATTCATAGAGCACATTTTGTAAGAGATGCTAACCTTTGAAAAACATGGTACCCAGCATTTGTGAATGACTTCAGTTGTTATTCCCTTTACTAGATATAATATCAGAGGAACAGCGATAGGTGATAGAATAATGAGGTAATTAATTATTTTATTCCTCCCCTCCTCCTTTTTATTGCCGTATATTGGATTTATCAGGTTCTTGTTTTTCATATCTAACTGGCATTTTAAGAATTGCTGTACTTCAAATGCTATGAATTACAGAGCATATTGCTTGAGTTATATTTAGCTGCATGTGTTGCATGGAAATTGAAAAGAAATGGCAGTGTATACATTTTACAACCTATTAACATTTTTATCGTGTGCCATAGAAATTAATGGAATTTGAAAAGTGTGTAGTTTGTGAAAAGAAATACCTTTTATTTCTTAAATTGAGCTGCTGAGGAACGAGTTACACTTGCATGGGCTACTGCTGACTTGCTTTGTCTGGTAGTAGAGAACATCCAGTTCTGGACAAAAATATAAGACTACATGGATCAAAACCCATTTATATTTTTTGTCTGAACAAGGTTATGGAACTAAGCATAATGATTAGAGCTATATTGGGTAATACACATTTAGCAAGATAGATGCTAAATTTTATACAATATTGCTTTTAATGAAGTTAAATGAAAAAGAAAATCACTTGGTCTCATATTCTTCATTGAAATCTTGAGGGAAGCAGTTGTAAGAACATATAAGGCAATTTGGGTAAGTGTGTTTGGCCACATGCCCTAAGGGGGAGAAACTATCTGCTGTGATTCCAGCCAGAGGCCATCTAGAGGGGAAATGGCCCAAAGTCATTATAATGATGAAAATTAACATGTTGGCTTCCTGTGGCTAGAAAGGCAAAGGTGCAGGATGAGGTTCCTTCCATAAAAGACTTAGCCTGAGTGCTGTATTTTAAATACCTCCAGGAAAATAGTGCAGATCTGTATTTCTTTGCCTTTTATTTTCATTTTAGCTGCAATTGGAACACCTGGATTAACTCATCAGCTTTCTTAGAGGTTCAGGAATTTGTGCTGTTTGTACTTCAAATTTTACAATAGGCATTCTTTCTACATTCAGCTTGCTTACCAAGGAGTTCTTCAGCTCTTCAGCACAGCCCAGGGGAATATTAGTTTCATGTTGCTATAAATTTAATATAAAAATAAATGCATTCAACATATGATTTTTTATCAGTCTTTTCTTCTCTGCTTTTCATAACCATTCAGCAGCATATCAGGTGAAAATTTAAAAATGTTTTGTAACTGAGCATAAACTGAGAATAAACTGAGTTTAAACATTGGTTGTGTTTGAAAGCCTGGGAAATTACCTAGGGGGGCATTACAGTAAACATTTGGGGTTGTATGATCAGCAGTGAAATAACTTGGGCTTTAGGGGTAGTGTCAGTGTGCTGTTTAACAGGTTGGTTTTGCCTTTGGTGTTGAGCTGTCTTAATGCTTGAAATTTGACAGCAGCAGTAAATCTCTCCCACAGGTTCAGAGGCTCCTAAAGGAAGTAATTAATATCGGAAATATAATCAAATGTTGGCATTTAGTCAAGGAATCTATTTTAATGTGGTGGTTAAGACAAGCCTTTGGAATTCTTGGGCAGGACAGTAGTAGCTGGCAGGTGGATTCCTTTACAGGATCAGTGAAGAAATGACAGACCTGGATCAAGGTTTGCTGCGATGGTTTAGATACACACACAAATAATATCAGAACCATGGAATGCCCTGAGTTGGAAGGGACCCACAACTGAGTCCAACTCAACTGGACACCCCCAGGAATCCCAACATGTGCCTGAGAGCATTGTCCAAATGACCAGAAGGCACTAGAGAAATAAGATCTAAGTTAGTGGTTATAAGCCTTAGGTTCTCTGCACTTGTTTTGGATAGGGAAAATAATTCCAAGGAGAAGATGGCAACAAGAGCGGATAAAAAAAATAAGATGTTAACATCCAAGAGCTCAGGAGAAGGAATCATGGTTTGTGGTCCTCAGCACTGGTCCAGTGGAAGATGTCTCTGCCCTGGCAGGGGCTTGGGGGATGATCTTTAAGGTCCCTTCCAGCCCAAAGCTGTCTGCTGTGAAAAAGAGACCATGTTTGTCTGTGTGAGTACATTTGGAAACCTGAGAAGTGACAAAGATCCTCAGTACTGAAGGAATCAATACTGAGCTCAATACTCAGTGCAGAGCTGAGACAAGAAGGATGGAGCAAGGGAGCAGGGAGATGTGAGCTCTGCACCCAGCTGAGCTCAGGAGACTGCCCATTATCAGGCTGGGATAATGGTGTTTGGAAAAAGCAGGGTTATCTCAGGTACCAGATGAGTTTTATGGCAGCCACTATGTTATTGTCCTTTAACAAACAAACCAGTTATTTAGTTGTGCAAATTGTACAGATTCTTGTTTTTAAAAAAATCCTCATTATGCTTCAGAACTTCTAAATATACAGAAAATTCCCTATGTGACAACTTATATATTCCAAGACTTAACTTACAGGTATACATATTTTCCATTTCTCTCCATTTATAATATATAGCTGTGGATCAGTTTGCATCACGGGATTTTCGTGGGTTTGGTTTTGTTTATTTGCTTATTTCGAACCTACGTTTAACTAAAAAAAAAAATATGGCTTCACTTCTGAATCCCTATTCCATTCATCTAGGGCTTAATTTAAATGGACTTTTGTTAATTAGTTACAACAATTAACACTGAGGACTTCAAACCTGGCTGATCCTAAGGGGAAAAGCAGTGCTCTGTGAATACTTCCTAGAACTGTAGCCGTTGCTGGGGTTGCCTGAGGAGTGCTGACACAATGTGCATAAATTCCATTGTCTGACATTTTGTGCTTGGAAGAGCAGTTTGGAAGGGAAGCAGCAGCTCTCAGCCAGGCTCAGCTCAAGCTGAACTCAGAAGAGTTCCAATTGCACAGCACACTTCTGTACCCACTGATGCTCCAAGTGATGACGCTGCTCTCTCTGTGTTGGCAAAGACAGGAATTGCTCATCACAAATACAAATGAAAACAGCTATGTCAGATTTTAAAATTCTTGTTTGTGTGTGACTTAAACACATAGAAAAGCTGTAGTCATCAACAAGTCATACCTCTCAGAGAGAAGGCTTTTTCCTGTAATGTTCTTTGTTCTGAAATGTCACTAAATTGGGCTCGTGTTTTCTGGAGCAGACCTGCCTCTGCCATGTTGTTGCTTTCTGCAGGGCTCGATCACAGTATGACAGAGTCATGTGTGCTTGGCTGCCTTCTCCCTGGTGAAGGTAATCATTGACTTCACAAGAGAACTAAATAGAAATCCACTCTTGCCTCTTAAAATAAGGCCCCAAATGAGGAGGTTTAAATTCAGAGCTCCGTTTAGTTGAAAGACAGTTTCAACCACAAGTTGCTTCTGTGCTTCTGCTCTAATTTAAAAATGCATGATTCTGATTGCTGAGTAGTATTGAGGTTTTTTTTTGTAATGTCTGCATATTTCAGCCAAGGGGAATGGAGAGGAGGAGATTAATTTTCATAGAGATGTTTAGATCAAAAATTATGCAAGAAATTATTTTGCTTTACCAGTTAGCTACTTTAATACCATCTTCTAATCCATAAACTTGTTACTGCTGTCCAGCAAGTAACCCTTCTGAAACAGCTGGACAAGGCTACTGCTCTGTCAGTCCTAATGATATTTAACTTCCCAGCCTCTTCACTGCACTTCTTTAATTAATTAATGTGAATAAATGCACCAGAATTACGAAAAGCAATCACCGCAAATGATAGATGCTTTTACTTTCTCACACAAACCCATCTTTTTTTAAAAGCAAATAAACCCCAAATCTGCATAAATAATGGTTTAAAGTTTCTGGAAGTGTTCAATGCAGCCTATCATGTGCATGCCACCCTTTTTCCTTTATGTAGAAGCAAACTGGTGAAGAGAATATCTCGGTGATCTTTAAAGCACAGTAGATAAAGAATACAGGCTTCTTTATTTTCCCCTCTCTGTTGTATGAAGATTGTTGTGAATAACCCTCTTAATTCTGCTGGAGATTAAAGTTGAAACTCTGCATATTATAAGGACTGACTAAAAAATACAGTGTATTTATTTACTGTAGTATAAAAAAGGTGAACCAGGAAATTGCCTAGGGATTGAAGGAATAGAGAACTCTCACCAAGGAGGTAGTAGTAGTCTACTTTTTCTGATGCTGTTTGCTGGGCAAACCTCTAAGAAATTTATTATAATAAATAGCACACTGTTAAGTGGATCTATTGTGCTTTCAAAACTCTTCTCGTTTCTATAAAAAAAGTATTAAAATTTATTTTGAAAGCTTAGCTGTATTAGATGATCTGTCTTAGTAAAACAGCGTATGGTTTGTTGGTTTATTTGTTTTTATATTTTATAAATAAATTTGCATTAATGACTTACATTCCTTTTCCTCCTTTGCTTAGCTGTAGCATAACATTTATTTCACCTTAACTTTTTGGTGCAACTTCTTCCTGTGGCAAAAATTGGACAAAAATCTAAGCAGATCACTGACTGAGAGAATTAGTTATGAGATTGATCTGGTGGGGGTTTTTACTGGAGTAGAGGTCTTATTGCTGGAGTCTTCAGGATCAGTGACTAAAACACTGGAAAACATTACTTAGAAACAAATTCAGATTACTTTCTGGCAGCAGTGTAGTGAGGTTCCTGGATCAGTTTAATTTTTAGGATCCTATAATTTGCTATAATAGTTTCACTCCTTTCATTCTGCTAAAATCTGTACCTGCTTCTTCTTGAGAGTGACATTCCCTTTGCACCGTGTTCACAACCTCAAAGCTAATGACAAGGGATAACAGAAGAAAAAAAACTGGGATGTGACTGTCTGGTCATAGGTGGAATTATGGCGATCTGCAAACTGAAGAGCTAAACAGGAAAAATTTGACACCAAGGTCTTTTCACAGATTAATAAAAAAATAAGTTCCTGGAATTAAACATTCACAAAACAAATTACCTAATTTGGCTTTTTTTTTTCCTCTCTTATTTTAGGAAATCTCCAGCACCATATGGGATAGGTGCTCCAATAATTTATCTCAACTCATATTTTGCCTTAGTAGGAATTTTTTAAAAGTTTGTGTAAATCTTGAGTCTTGTCATAGAGAAATAATTACAAGAAATACATTGGACAAAATCTTACGAAAAACCAAGTCACACCGAGAGACACATTAGCTCCGTAGTGGCTTTTTAAAATTTAAAAACTTCAAAACTTCTGTTCTGGCATAGATTTTTTTTTTTTTTTTCACTTCAGAATTTTTGCTACTGCAGTATGGGTGGAGGATGAAAATAAAATAGCATGTGAATTTTGCCAGCAGCTGAAGTTTGTTCTACAGAGAGGGAATAAAACCTGGCATCACTTGACATTCCACTGTCTTGCATGCTATTCTTGTTGTAAGCCAGGATGGAAAAAATTCAAGTCTGTAATTTTACAGTTGGGATTATGTTGATGTCTGTGTCAAACTCGTGGAGAATGTGTTGGAGTGCCTAATGATGATTTTTGAGAGCCCCTGGCGGTGTTTGGGGCGGGGCTCTCAGTGCTGCTCTCTCTGAATTCACAGGCGCTCCGCTGTGGCCCGCATCCAGGAGCTCTTCAGGAGGAGGAAGGAGAGGAAGGAGATGGAGGAGCTGGAAACGCTCAATATCAGGCGCCCCTTGATCAAGATGGTTTATAAAGGTCACCGCAACTCCCGCACCATGGTACAGACTCCCTGTGCTTGGGGGCTTTATGGGCTCACTTGGTGCCTTCTGCAGGCTGACCTGGAACAGGGACTGGACAGAGCAAAAGGAGAAAGCAGGGATTTATTAAAAGGCCTCAGTGGATACAGCTGGGCAGCACAAGAGCCTGGCTGGGCCACACCCAAGAGGAACCCAAAATGGTCACAAAATTCACAACCAGTCAGAAGGTCTCACACTTTTATAAGTTCTGGTCCATCAGCATATTGGAGTTAATTGTCCAATTACAGCTTCAGGTTATGAAGCGCCATCCTCCTTGTTTTTCCTTCTCACTTCACCATTGGTTTTGTTCCTGGGTCTGAAAGTTGCATTGGTTGTCCTTGGTCCCAAGCTAGAAAAGGAGTTGTTTTGTCTGCCTCCTCTGTGAAGAGAGCTTAGTAGCACTTAATATGAAACCCAGAACTACACCCTAAAACAGCGCAGAATCAAAAAGATATAAAAGCTAACGCTTAAGGCATCACACTCAGAGTAGTTGCCCGTGCTGTGCTTGCTGGAAAGGGAACGGGGATGCGCTGTAAGGACTTGGGCTTCTGTGTTCACTTGGGAGGCACAGATTTTGCTCTAAATTAAAACAAAAATTAGTGTCTCGTGTCATTGTGAAAGGTATTCAAATATTCCTGAGTTTAAGACTCTGTCCTCTTAACATCCTTTAAAATTTGGAGTATTCTTCTTCTTTTTCATTTTCTGTCTCGGCTTAAGTGACATAAAATGTGCCTACCTTCGAAATTATGATTTAATCCTCACTTTCCCTTCCAAGCTGTTCAAAATTATTATTTAATCTTTAACTTTGAGGAGCTTGGAAGGGAAAGTGAGGATTAAATCCTAGTTTTGAAGAACCTTGACATTTCTGAATTAAAAAAAGGAACTAGTGCTAGTTATTAAATTACAATTTAGCTACTAGATGCTTCATCTTTTCCACAGAAAAAGCTGTATTTTAAGAAAACTGCAGTTATTGTGTTTGTAAAGCAGTGGTGCATGAAAAACAGATGCTGCTTTCCTTGCTATTTCTTGTTTTGGTTTTTGCAATATTTTGAAGATGTGAAGTTCTGAGTTCAAGGTGGTATTTTGCAGAAGTAACTGGTGTGTTATTTTGTAGCTGATGTGGCTTTTTCCCCAAAAGCATTTTCTAGGGTTTGTGTGAATAGCTTTGATTACACTGGGAAAAATGCTTCAGTAAATACATATTTCAGTCTACATAAACAACAGGATTTAGAGTAAACTTTGATTAATGACAAGGAGTTTTGCACTTTATTTCTGAAATCGATTTTAATTGCTCAACCTCCTGTTAGTTTAAAAGTCCTGGCATCAGGCACTTTGTGGTTAAAAGATACTAAAAGTGAGTTCATCTGAGTCTTAATTCAGTCTGCATTCCTGTTATTATATAGATTATTTAACAGATTTTGTTTGGTTTCTTGGGGATGTGGGTCAATCTTTTCGCTGTAGTTTTACACAAGCACCTACGGCAAGAAACACACAGAATGAAAGAAAATGTAATTTTATTTTCCCTCTTGGTCTCTATGGTTGCAAACCTCATTTTAATCTTCTGGTTTGAGTAATATCCTCATTCCTGCAAGGCAAGGACTAATGATATTTCCCTTTCGAATTTATGAAGGAGACAGCTTAAAAAGCTTTGTTTCCTACACACCTGAGCAGCCCAGGGATAAAGTGGTGTTTTCAATTACATGAACCATTTTTATATATATGTGCGTATGTGTGTGTGTATATATAAATTTTACACATATATACCTATGTAGAGGTGTGTATATGTATATATAGTGAATTAAGGTTATGCAGGCAAATGGAATAATTCTGGTTCTTCCTTACTTTTGAAAACTTAATTTAGCAATCTTGCATATTTTACAGTCCTTCTTTTAAAGCAGTGACTTTTAGAAACTTTTGAAACTGAAATTTATAAATGTGAATTTCAGTTCTGTTCATTTCTGTGGTGCTAAAATTAGATTTTATGAGTATTGAGTAGTATGAGTTAGAGAATACAAAGAAATCAGGAAGAGGTCATAATCAAAAATTTAAATATAGAATTAAAAGTTTTTAATTATTGGGCATAATCTAGCTGTAACAGGATAATGAAAATAGGTATTAAAAGGAGCTATAAGACAAAAGATTAATACATTGGAATTCATTACAGGAGTACAGCTTCTCTGGTTTTATTTTAGACATCGGGATGACTTTATTGCACTGACTGCAGTGCAATACATTGGGACATATTCTATAGACAAAGATCTACCAAGCCAACTGGGCATACTTATGCTGGAAATAAAGCACATTTTTCTAACAGCATAAGGGTTCAACTTAGCAAAGAATCTGCGTCAAGGTAGCTGAGGCAAAGCACAGAGCAAGGCAATATCTCTGCCCTTCTCTTTAGGGCATTTTCTGAGGGAAGTGTGCCAAAAGAAAGATAAGGATCCAGGCGTGGCCCTCTTTAGAGCCTTACCTGGGAAGTAATTCACAGCAGGATTCTGTGAAAATGGTCTCAAACTCAGAATTCTGTCCCTTATGCTGGAGTTACTCTTAAATGCCAAACTGAAGTTGCACCATTGGGAATGGTCTGTGTGAACTCCACGAGCTGCTGCACAGGAAAGTCCAGCTTGCACAGGTACCTCTCTTGCCCCTTGAATGTCGATTAAAAGGGTTTGTAAGAGGTACTGGTGGCTCTCAAAATAACAGTTCTGCACTTTAGCCTTCCAGGCTTTTTCCTGCAGCACAAAAACCAGGCTACTGTGGAGCTCTCAGCTCACAAACTGAGTTTTCTGACAGTTGTAGGAGCAATGTCCCTTCTCCTTCTGCCACTCCATCAAACCTCTCACCAGTAGAGGACACAGGATAGCAAATTTGTATCATTTAACAATGGTTATTTTGAGGTCCTACACCAAGTAAAATCAGAAGTGATTTCTGAAGAAGGTTTCATAAGCTTCTGTCTTGCCTCCTGTTTCTCTGTAATGGAAAATCCCCTCCCCCAGGGATTAGCCTGTCACAAACTTCAACTTCGCCAAACTCTTCCTAAAAACTCCTTTGCAAACTCCCTGTCTCCAGTATGATTTCTGTGACTTCAGAAAGTGACAGATCTCCTGACATTTATTTTCAAACTGCTCAGTCTGCCCCAACTCCTCTCTCCTTTTTCTTTTCCTGTTAGCAACTGCTTTGCTCTGGAAATCTAAAACTTTCTGAACTTTCATTTTTTTTAATCACTCCTCTTTAAATGTTTCCTTTAAAATTTCTTAAATCTCATTTCTGGGTGGGCTTTTCCCTGGCTGGGTCTTACGAAGTTTTGTTTTTCTTGCAGATAAAGGAAGCCAACTTTTGGGGATCCAACTTTGTCATGAGTGGCTCAGACTGTGGCCACATTTTCATCTGGGACCGCCACACTGCTGAGCACCTCATGCTGCTGGAGGCTGACAACCACGTGGTGAACTGTCTGCAGCCTCACCCCTTCGACCCCAGTAAGGGCACATCCTCACCCTCTGCATGTCCAGCTCATCTGCACTGGAGCATTTGAAATTAATGAACTGTTGTTCATGTTTCCCCATGTAATTCAGATAATACTGCTTTTAATTTTGCCTCTTACCTAATGACCTTTGGCCCTTAAATCCCTCCTTACTCAAAAATGTATTGAAATCGAACTACTCCTGGCACAGAATTTATAGAAGTATTGTCATGAGTCATATGTCATTATATTGTCATATGTAATAAGAAGAATCTCAGTTTTTTGCTGCCCTCAACACATAAAATGTTTTCTATGACACTCCTGAAGGAAATACGGGGTTGCTGAAATGCCACTTGGAAATTATATTGGAATCTGGTCTCTACCTGGTTCTATACAAAAATTCAGTGGAAGTGGGAGTTTCCCTCTCATTGGCATTGTGAGATTAGAAGAATTTATAAAATTCACAGGAATTCTAATAATTTGTGTCTAGAGGAAATCCTTCATAGAAAAATGGACCAAAGCAGTAGAAGGAATCACATATAGCTGGAAAATCTGAACCATTCTCCAGCCTCTGACATGGTCAGAGAAAGTATTTATATTATTTCTTTTTTCACAGCTTACCTGGCTGTATAGTAAGAGTCAGCTATTAGTAAATTAGCAAGTAAAGTTCTTATAATAACACTACAAGAGGTTATTAGGATTTTCAAACAGTTTGAGGGAACATGGAATACTGTCCTACACAGGAGAAGCCTTGAGCTTCTAACTTTTTTATTGAAATTGCGTTTTTGAAAATGTCCCGAGTTGGATGCTCCCTGTGGAAGCACCATTCAAAGTGCCCTGTAGCTTTGCTGAAGCCTTGTTGGAGAGTGACTGTCACACTCTGAAGGTGTCATTAAGAGAGCTCATCCTCCTTCTAGGACAGTTAATCTTGTTCAGCCTTCCAGTTACTGAGACCTTTCTATGGAATTTTAATTCCTACAGTGGTTTTTTGCAGTGATCTAGAGAATGTTTTGCAACTTTTCATATTTTTCATACTTGATTTGTAACAGCATCTGTTGCATCTTTATATTTAAATATCAAATAAATTTACTTCAAATTCACTGAAATTATCAAAGGTACATTTGAAATTATCTTAGTTCTGCCTTTGTACCCGGATGACTACAAATCCTAAAGCTTTGTTATAAATGCATATACTTATCAGCAGAAATGGATTAGTATTGGCTAGGTTTGCTCTTACTTTTTGCTTCTATCTTTTGTATATACTGGTGATTTTTTAAAATTTAAAACAAGGGGCTCTTAATGTTTGCATTTGTTTTCTTCATATCTATATATGTATATATAGATAGATTCAAAACCACATCATCTGTGGAGCAGATCTCATATGGAGACTTGGTAATTACAAGCTCTGTTCAGCATGAGATCTGACATTTGCAAATAAATTTTTCAAGTGAAGTGTTTTTCTTCCATTTAAGGGCAGAAAATACTAATAAACACATAACATATTTAATTTAGAATTACAGTTTAATACAGAATTACTGTTACTTTCTCCTAGTTCTGGCCTCTTCGGGTATTGATTATGATATAAAAATTTGGTCGCCACTGGAAGAATCCAAGATTTTTAACAGAAAACTTGCAGATGAGGTAAGAACCTTTCCTCCTTTTTCATGGTAATGTTGCATCTTTAATTCTATAAAAGCCTTTGGTACAAATTACTGATACTGAAATAGCAGAGTTATTTAATGTTCAACAAATGAGCTACAAATAAAAAGCTGCCCTTCAGAACAGCTGACTTTCATATCCTTGGCACTTTGCATATCATCAGCTCTCCTAGAAATTATATAACATGGTTTGCTATTATGTACATGAAAGGAGTTGGAAGAAGTGTGAACACTCAGATATAGAAAGAAAACTGGCAGGAATTAATAAATGAATATAGTGCCTGTCTCTAAACAAATAAGGGAAGATGAAGGAAATAAACTGAAGGAAATAACAACAATAGAGAGTGCAGGAATCAATCCTATTAAATATTCAGTGGCATAAAAGAGACTTAAAGGTTAAGATTGCACATGGGAACTTCATGGAATAAAGCAAACATTGCAAGCCCAATCAGTTATAAAAGTCCAATGTGAAGTTATGTAATTCATTATTTTCATGTTGCCCTCAGAGCAATAACTGGATATAGCAACTGGCCTGGGGTGACCATATAGCTGACTGCTGAATAATCATATTTGAGTGATTTACATAACACAATGTATCAAAATATTATATGGTTTTCTGTAACTAATATTATAGGACAGATTTGTTATGGAGTGATCAGGTTGGGGGCTTTTTTTGTGAAATCTCTTGGGCAGCACAGATAGAGTAGACTGGGTTTTTTTAAAATCATTATTTCTCTCTAGTAGTGCTAAATATACTTTAAGCAAACAGAAACACACAACCCTTAGCCACCACCCCACATCCCTTGAAAAAAAACCCCAAACCATCCACTTGTGAGTTTTGGACCTTTCCCATTATTTATTTATGAGTGAAGTGACACTTCCTTACATATTGTGTGACAGCTTTAGTCATGACATGTTTTGGGTTTAGAAGTATTGCTAAACATAAATGTTTGCTAAAAGTAATTACTCTGTTTTACCCTTTATTTCTAATTGCAAATTATTTATATATTTTAGTTATGTTTAATAAAAAAATGTAGAACTTTTAGACGAATTGACTGCAGTGCTGTTTGTAATTTTACATGTCGAATTTTTTTTTACTTAATTCCCTGTATTGAAATACCTGTGCAGGGGACAGGAGAGGTTCATAGCAATAACATAGTTCTCACCATGTTAAGTTTGGCTGGAATAAGTGTCCAACATATCTGAACTGAATTTTCCATAGAAGGAGGAAGGTTTGGGGAGAAAACACTGTTTTAGGAAAGTTCTATGTAGATATAGAAATGTATTTAAAATTGAGAGAGGCCATGACCTTAGTGAATAGGAAAAGACAGTAGGGATAAGAACAAACCTCTGAATGGAGAAAAAGCCTCAGCAGCAGGTTGTCAGGGGGTTTATTGAAGATGCACTGGAGAAATAGGGGGTGAAAGAGGAATAAAGAGCTGCCTGCTGCCTTCTCATTTTGCTTCTGTTAGAGAGGGATCATCTGTGCCAAGTGCCTGGCAAACAGGTGAGAATAACAGAAAATAGGTGCTTTGATTGGGAAGGGAGAAGTGCACTGGAAACATTTGCAAGAAGATGTTCCTCACAAGAGGAACCGGCTTGAAGAGTCTCAGAGAGAACAAGAATTGCATTGTTTTCCTGTCTTACAGCAGCTGACCTGGGAGCAAAGGCTGAAAAATGGTCTGAACTTCTCTCCACCTAAAGAAATTTTTGTGCTTAATGATAGTAAAAAACATAGTCTAAAGGCTGAGGCAAGCTACAGTGTGGGATTAGAATTTATGGAGGAAGAAGAAAGGACGGCAAGGAAGTACCATAAGGGAAGAGAGCTAAAAGTATTCATTAGTGGATTTTTTTTTTCCTTGAAAATGAGACAGTAGGAGCTGGCTCTTTCAAGTCATTTTGAGGCAAGCTGTAGCTCTGTTTACAAAGAATTATGGAGCTATAGAATGTTCCTGAAGTGGGATAGAAAATGGCTTGTGTTCCTTGGATTTTCTCCAAAAGTTTCAAGCAGCATGAAGGTAGGAGTTGAGGGTAACCTCATCTCTTTTCCTTCCCACATTCTTGGCCAGCACTGGTGCTAGAACTTTGTTCTCTACAACAGTTGCCATCTGGAAACAGCACTTTCTCTCATCAATCTGCTTTACTTCATGAAAGGTTTCCAAAGTTTTTCTTAGTCACTCATCTTAGAATCTGCCATGCATGTGGACAATGGAACCATGATTTTACTAGAATATTCTTCAGACAGATAATTGGATACCTGCAGGCAGAGTCCACTGTCTGACTTTTCTTACCCCAGACAACAGTATTCAATAGCAATTATTAAAATACTGCTCCCATATGGTGATTTTGGACTCTGTAACATGGCTTTTGCACAGAAGCTTTGTATCTGCAAGCCCCTATCAATGCATTGTAATTCTGTGTTTATTTCTGATGCTGGTTTTTTCCCCTCCCTACCTCCAGGTTATAACTCGTAATGAATTGATGCTGGAAGAGACAAGAAACACCATCACTGTTCCAGCTTCCTTCATGCTCCGAATGTTGGCTTCCTTGAATCATATAAGAGCAGGTGAGAGGCTTCTGAAGAGCTTGTGCTCAGCACTGCTCTGTGAAATAGCAGGCTCATTGGGAAATCATCAAGACCTTCAGCTCTCTGTGGCTCTACTTGGGGTTGGCGAGAAGATTCAAGGATTGTTCAAAGTTCTCTTAACAGAAGTACTTCTTTGGTGTGACACTTGCAAAATCTTTGCAGCTGTTATTTTTTATCTCAAAACAAAGAGCAAAATATATTTTTAGATCTTGAAAAATACTTTCTTCAGGAATGATCTTCTCAGTGAGTGCTGTGTGATGGGAAAACTATTGGGGTGGACTGGAATGAATTGTAAGATAAACTGGCTTGGAGTTGTCTGGGGCTGAAGGAGGAGGGTGTGAAGATTCAGGACTGTGGGAGGCACTGCTGAGGCTGCTGGCAATGTCCCTTCAGTTCCCATGGGGCTGAAAGTGGTGATAAGAGGGATGCATGGAGGAATCATCACTGAGAACTGGATGTTGGTGCTGGAGAAGCTGAGTGCAGTGGATTGACCCTGAAGATGGAGGACAGTGGAGAGACATCACACACTGTGTAGGGAGCAAGGAGATGAAGTTTTGGGAGGCTGGCATGGCATATGGCTCAAAAACATCTCAGACCTGTAGATGCAGGGATACTGAATATGGGGACTCTGGCTGAGCAGAGCAGTGTTGAGGTGTGAAGGAAGCTGTGCCTGGTGGCTGCTGCTGCTCCTCTCTCACCTCTGGCTGCTCTGGGAGCCCAGGAGGGTGCCATGTGTGCAGCCCAGGGCTGCACCTCCGTGCTCCTGTGTTTCCCTTCAGTTGTCATTATCTCTTTAGAGTGAAATGCTGAAAGAACTGCCCAACACTTCAGTTACAATTTCAGCAAAAATCTGTTATGGCTGGGTGGAGTGTTTCTAAACCTGACTGCATGTTGCTTGAGTGAGTGGTCTTGAGCCAGTAATGTTCCCTCACACACTTCTGTATTTGCCCTTCTCTAAATATTTATATCAAAAGGCACTTTCTCTGATGAATTGAAGTGACAGGCAGTGATCCCCCAGTTTCTGGACTATTCACATTTCTAACTGTAGCTACTGTAGTTTCAGCTCCCCAGCACAGCACTTCTGTCCCTTGTAGTCACCATCTCATTTTAATGTTATGCTTGCATTCATCTTTTCTGTGCTAACAGCCTCTCAGCAGCTACAAGGTTTTTCCTTTTGTACACAGATTTTGCTTTCATGTCTGGAAATTCTTTAGGGCATTTCTCCTTTTCTCCTTTCTTGTGGTAAGATTTCTAGCCGCTCTCTGCTATAAGTCCACACAAACTTTCTTCTACCATAAAACCCACAGCCATATCCTATTGAGTAATAGCCCAGGGAGACAGCACATAATAAATATTGACCAGAAAAAGAAAATTTTGCAAGTTCTTTTTATTAAATCTGTGTTTTGCAGACCGATTGGAAGGTGACAGATCAGAAGGATCTGGCCAGGAGAACGAAAACGAAGATGAAGAGTAACCAACAGTTGTGTGTGAGCACCTGGAAGTCAATGAAATTTGTATAAGACATTAATTATATTTTTCCTTACAGAGCTTTAGTGCAATTCTGAGGTATTGCTTTTGGATAACCTAACCTTTTGTTTTTTTGAATGACTGTGTGCATGACTTGGGGAGAGTGTGCAAGTTAAAATAAGCAAAAATGTTTTTAAAATGTTTTGCCATGTATGAGGGGTGCTAGAAGATGCCAAGTGCAATATTTTCCTTAAACAGCAAATGTGGGAGCTTGGATCAATGTTTTAAAGTAACTTTCATGATAGTAAAAACGTTGGTTCAAATAAATTTCTATACCTGCTGTTTGCATGTTTGTTGCTTTCTAATTAAAAGATTTGGTTGTTTTAAGTAGTTTTGTGGTTTTTCCTTGTGCAGCAATTGGTTTATCACCTTGTAACTACAACCCCATTGCTGCCTTTGCAGTATTTGCATTCTTTCTTACAGTGTTTGTGAAGTGACAAGCACAATTATTTCATGCAGTGAGCACTGGGGACTTTAAGACCCAATGTGTCTCTTGGTTCTTGAATTTCCCACACATGTGTTGGCAAAAATTATCTCTCCCTCAGTTGTATAATGTCACTTCCCATTCTCTGTGCTCGAGTCTGTAATGCTGGTGAAGTAGTTGTATTTCACTGATAGATCTGTGAGTTTGCCTTTGCCACAGCAGCAGGTACATCTTAGATTCCACTGGACTTAGGGAACATGAATTTAAACATTCCTGTGCATTGTTTCCTAGGGGTAATTATTTGAGAAGGCCCTTCAGTCTGTTTTATGGGCTTTACCCTTCCTCTACAGATTTTTGGATGGCAATGGGGAAGAGAAGGTGAAGGAGGGAAGGTGGAGCAGTGAAAAGAGCTGTTTGCTCAATGGCAGTTCTTGCCAAGGATGGCAGATGCTGAGAGGCTCCATTGGGGAATACAGAATGCTGTGAAGAATTCTAAATCAGGGGGATGAGGGTACTGGAGGCTTCATTACCCTGTGGACATTAAAATACACATTCATCACACAAGCTGCACAAACTTTGCTGACATCAACAAAAGGAATTCCCCACACTAAACAAAAAAGAACATTAGCACAACATTCTGATGTCCTGATTCACAGTGCAGGCAGGCTGAAGGGACACGGGGAAGGGATATAAAGCACAGAAGCAGAGGGAGAAGGGAAAACTAAAACAACTGAAAGAGATAAAGAGAAATTTGTGAGGGAGGAGAAGTGGGAATTCTATGGAACTCAGCTGGCAGTAACAGTGAAGATATTCCCTTGGGCAAGGGAAGTATAACATGAGGGGAGAGGGAAAGTGTGAGGACATGGATAAGGGTGGATTGGTGGTTTCCTTGTTTGTTTTAAAGGAGAAGTTAAGAAATCATTGAAAGTAATGCAGCAAAGAGAATTTGGCAAAGGAGAAAATAACTGTTGTGGAAAAAGTTTTTGGAGGCAGAGGGTGCTGAGAAGAATGGACACCTCAAACACTGGAGTGCTGTGAAACCCAGGAAAGTTCACATCCCAAGGAGGTCAGTGCAACAAGAGGATGGAGATCTGCTAAGTGTCTGAGAAAGTAACTAACATCAACAAGGGAGAGGGGAAAATGTCATGGTAAGATGCTTGTTTGTTAAGGAAATGGAGTGAGAGTAACAACTAATATGAGTATCTGTCTTTTCTGGTGGAGTCAGTGGCCCTTCTGTTGGGAGAAGGGAGCATAACTATTTTTTTCTCATGAAATGGCACTTTGGTCAAGCATGTTTAGATCAGTAAGAAATGAAAGAATATTTTAAGACTTTGTGGTGGATCTGTTTGGAAGGGGGGAACACAGGGGTTTAGCACTATTCAAACCTTGCTGTTCGGAGCACTGCACTGAGCAATGTTTTTTATCACATGTAAATTAACCTTGAGTTTTTATAACAGGGGTTCTTCTCTCATTAGATTTAGAAGAACTGTACAGGAAATACATATAAGGTTGTTAGTGTACAGATAAAGTGGGGTTGTCTGCTCCACTGCTGTGGCTCCTGAGCAATTTTGTGAATGAAATAGAGTAATGCAATGTTTGATGCAGTTGGGTTCTCTATAGAAGATTTTTGGGGTATTTTCTTCCAAAAATAGCCCTGGTATTTCTACAGAAGCCTGACTTCTCTTATTTAGAAATTATTAATTTTTTTGCCTTGAAAATAAATTCTACCTCAAGTAAATATATGGAGAGGATAGCTTTTGTCTTCCCCAGAGAGGTTTAATAAATCACTGTGGATGTCTCTAAAAATAAAAATGCTGCTTCTGCTACTTTGCTTTAGTTATAGCAATTGCCAGCAAAGAGCATACCAACAGCAATAATCTTGTCTTTTCTTTTTTTCCCCAGAGTTCCCCAATAAGCACATTATGCCCAAAATGTCTCTTATTTATTCAAAGGGTAAATATTAGCTTTAATTTCTGATGCATAGCTGCGGGTTTACTGATTAAAAGGAGGATTTAATCTCAATAAGGGAAAAAGTTTAATATCTCGAGGATTTTCCAAACTTTACTGAAGCTTTTTAGGCAGTTTTTTTCTAAAATTAATATATCTATAGTGTTTGTGTTGCTTTCTTTTTTTTTTTTTTTTTTTTTTTTTTTTTTTTTTTTTTTTTTTTTAATTAACGTTTATGTAATGGGCTAAATCTGAGTTCCCAGAACCATACAACAATAGGAACTGTCAGCGGAATGCTGGCAATTCTAGAGTTTGCAGCTGCAGAAGAATATTGGAAAATGTCATTCCAATGTGCAGAGAAGTTAATCGAAGTAATAAGCAATCCCAAAGCCTCTCAACTCGAGAAGGAAATGTGCTCGGGGTCTGTTTTCAGGCTGGGCTCGGAGGTGGGTGGTGCTGCCGGAGCTCCCTCTAGTGACCCGTTCCTGCTGCACTTGGAGATACCCGAAACGTTTCCTGTCTAATAACAGCCCAGTCTGATGGGCAGGATGGGATAAGGGTACAGGGAGCACCTCTTACACCTCTTTCTGCTGTGTGGACTGAGGATTGCACTTCAGCACTGGCAGTGCCTCTGTGCTGCGAAGAGCAAGGGTTCAGGTGTCACTGCTCACTTCTAGGAAAGGTATTCCTTAAGACCACTGCAAAGATGAAAAGCAACTTCTATGATATGTTGCTACAATTCCTGATAAATTGGTGTCTTGAAGCCTGGGCAGGTGGTCCCTGTAGGACACAATCTCTTCTTTAAATGACAAAGATGCTGAGCTTGTTCAAATTGAAGTGCTGCTCTTTATGCCTTCCCTGATGGAGGCAGAATGGTTTGTTAAAGGCATCCTGCATAGCTTGGATTGTGAGTTTTTCCTACCTAAGCAGTAGATAAATGTTACAGGAGGCTATTGCATACACCTTTAACTCTTTGAGAATAGCCGAGGTGCTGTTTTTAAGGAAGAAATTTCAGAAGTAAATGTTCAACAGGGGTTTCAGTGGCCTTGCACCACCAAAATAACCACTGAGTGTGTGTGGTTGTGTGCAGGGGATGGATATGCTCAGAGGGGCTGCCTGAGAGAGCTGAGCCATTCTTTTATGGAAAGCCAGCTTTTTATGGAAAGATCCCACTGAGCTGGGCTCAGGCTGTCACTCACAATCCCTAATCCAGGGAATAGTCCTGTTTCATGGGCAGAGCTGGCAGCACTGTTGAGAAATGAGCTGCAATTAGCAGCAGTTGTGTCCCAGCCCATATTCCTCCTGATCCAGTCACACACACAAGAAGAGGCCAACCCCAAAAGCCTCAGCTGAAGCACTGGGAATGACACAGGAGGCATCTGCGAGGTCACTGCCCTGCCTAAACACAGGTTGAACTAGTGTTTGATATGTGGGGTGAAATTAATTTTAAGCCCTTTCCATGAATTATAAAGTGCACAAATACCTTTATCTGTGTAGGCACCCAGTTTGTCTTCTCAGTGACATTTTCTCCTGCTGAGCCTGAGTTATTTAAGGTAATAGAGATTCATTTTCCTCAGGTTTAAATGTTCCTTTTAGGATTTGCATTTGCTTTGTTCTCTTTGATGAAAAGGCACCATCCACCTTCTCAGTGCCTTTTAAGAACTTTCTGTCAATGCTCCCCTTTAGATTAATTTCCCTGTACTGGCAAAGCAAACTGAAGTTCAAAAAACAGCTACTATTAAAACACATAGCAAGGTGTTTTGATAGGAAACATGGGGATATGCTTCTCTTTAAAGCAAGCTCCTCTTTCTCTGATTATGACTCTACCATATTACTATGCTGCCCTTTTTTGTTGCAGGAGGATGGCTGTACACCAGTATAATCCATGGAATTTGACAGATTAACTATGCAAACAAGAACTGATGGCTACTAATTTAGGAAAATCTCACTTAAGTGGAAAACCCTCTAAATAGAGTTTGTTAATGGGCTTTGTAAGTAATTGGAAAACAAATCCCAGGGGGATCTGCTGTTCTCAAAGAGCACTGCAGTTCTTCTCCTTCCCTGTGCAGGATGACTTCATGTTCAGACCCTGTTTCCAATATTTACTCATTCCTCACTTCACTTCTAAAGAAATCTGATTAAAACTCACATACCTTTAAAACAAACCTGTAACAGTTAAGTCATCTAAAAGAATGATAATTAACACAAGGTAGTTTTAATGGTGGGTTGAATGTGATACTGGACAAGTTGCAAGATGGGGTTTCTATTCCTCAGAGAGTGATGACCATTCAGTAGTTGTGCAAGGTGAGTTGGGGCTCTCACTTCAATTCTTGCTGACCTAATGTTGTCATAGTTGTCAGTAGACAGCTCTGAGGATGCTCATTCAGCACTTGGTTCATGGGAAAAAGTGATTTGGACTGTTACCTGTCTGATTCCACGAGCATTCAAAGGGGAAATACCGTGCTCTAAAATAATTTGTGGTTATTTTACCCAGGATTAGAAGGAGCAAGGAAGAGTTCTATAAGTCTTTAAATGAACATGGCTTTAAAAATAGTGTTAGGCACTGTGACAAAACCGTTTGGCTTGGATGTTGGTTGCACTACAGAAACTTTCCAGGCACAAGGATGTAACACAGAAGACCCACTTCAAAATTCTTCCAATTTTTCTCAAGTGATTTTTTTTTTTCTTTTTAAGTATAGTTATATTGTGCACCTGCTATTGTTGCATGTAAAGGTTGTGCAGTGAGTACACTGAAGAAGGGGATTCTCTCTGTGGTAGGAGCTCTTGCTCACCACAAGAGCAGGGAGACTGGCACACCCCCAGAGTTACAGTCAGCACCTCCATCAGCACCCCCTCCCTGTGGCAGGAGCAGTTCCCAGCCCCTCTCTCCTTCCCAACCACGCTGTGTGTGCCTGCTCTGGGACCATGGGTGCCACCGAGGGTGACAGTCACACTCTTCCTCACCACACTGAAAATCCATGTGATGGCTCAGAAACTCAGCTTCATTCACACCACTTGAATTTCACATCGCTGCGCTGAAGAGATTTGATTGCAGTCTGGAGGCTCTAAATTTGGACTGTTACATACTTCTATAGAGGAGAGCTGGGCAAGAGATACAGAAATGAGAAACTGAATGAGCTTCATCATTTAATTTCTCTCATGCTGTCTTTCCCCTCTGTTTGCTGGCATTCTATGAAGCAGTTTGGAGTAGTGACTCACAGGTGTAAGAGAGTGAATCCAAGATGCAGTTTGGGCCTGTCAGTGGACAGGCAGAGAGCTGACAGGAGGAGCAGAAGAAAGGTCTCCACTTCCCTCTGCATATTGATTCCCTGGCAAACAGAAAGCAGCTGAAGCAAACAATGTGAGGATAAATGAAAAGGCGAGTTAGACACAAGGAAGGGAGAAATTTTCAATGCAGCAATGATATTTTGGTTCACTGAAAGAGAGTCTAAAAGCAGAGGGATGCTCCAGAGAAGACTGAAATGCAGCTGGGCTGCAGGGAAGTGCTCCAATGCCAGGTGCCTGCAATATGGCAGGGGGTATCCTGCATTAAAAGCTGTCAGAGGGATGTGACCTGTGTTGCTGAGTAATGGCCGTGACACAGCTGGAAAAAAAGTACTTCCAAGTTGCAGAGCTGTGCAGGATAACAAACTCTGTTGTGTTGCATATCTAGAAGAGAAATGAGCTTTTCCTTTCCATAAGAGGGTAGCTGACATCTCAGTGAAACTGCAGTTGAAAAATAAGGGACAGCGACCAGGATATGATCCTGAAGAAAGAGTAGATGGGAAATTGAGGCTGGCAATCTCTTCTGCCTGGCAACAGAGCCCCAGAGTTGTGTCCACCTTGGTTTTGAGCTGTACCACCAAGTCTTCTGGCAGCCAGAGAGCAAATGGGATGCACAAGCATCAAGACATGAGGCTCTGAGTCAAATGTTGCCATCCTGCTCTGACAGTGCTCAGCAATCGCCTCAGTGCTGATGCAAGTGGTGATCATATTTAGCTTTTACTCAGCTTAGCTTTAAAATGGTGTTAGAGCCAGCTTACAGAGAGAGACACCAACATCAAAATTCCTCTTCAAAAGACTGTGAAATTGGGCATGAATGAGAAAACAATTCACCTGTCATCCTTTATCAGCCTAATAATAAAAGCAGGGTTTGGAGCCTTAACATTTCTGAGGTGAGTCCCCTTCCACCAGACTTTTAAAAATAGGAGGTGACTCAGTCTCTAACAAGTTGCTCCACACTGGCAGCTTCACATTAACCTCTTGAGGAGAGGGAGCCACATGTGTTTCTTGGTAAACCATTAGTGGCATTGCTGCTGCACTGTTAGGTGAGCTGTGTGATGGCAAAGCTGCGTGCTTCAAAGGCTTTCTCAAGATAGTAAACAGCCAGGTGCAAAAAATGGAATTACTTGTTGCTGATACAGGAATAGCAGCTCTGAATGGGGTGGGTTTGTGCAGGTGTGACCTGTGCTCTTTAATCACATTAGGTCTTACCATAAAGACCAAAAAATGGACCTTTAGTGAGTTAGCTGTCTCCTGACAGAAGCGGAGTTGTAGCAGGATCGGCATCTGCCAGTCGGTCCCTCAGTTGCCATGGTAACCCCCTGGAATGGGGTGCACTTCAGAAAAACACAACTTCTGGGCTAAATTGTGGGCTGGAGGGTGGCAGATGGATGGGATTCAGCTGCCTCAGAGGGTGGTACTCCACAGCCAGACATTCAGATTTAGGAATCTACCCAGGTGGTCCATTTGGCACACGAGAAGCAAAATTTAATTTAAGCCATCAATTTGCTCCCAGATTTGTTCAGTGAGCCATGAAACATGCAGAGCTAGATGAATTCCAGTGTAATCCAAGCCTGCCTGAAAGCCTCGTGGATTGCCCTGAGCAAGGGACTCAAGGAAGCCACAGCCCTTTCTCATGAGCAGCCAGCAGAGACAAGGAGGGCTTCCCATTTTGCTGGGAAGTTGAGCTGTCTGGCAGCCTGACACATGCACAGAGCCAAGGACTTGGGATCCAAACGCAGCTGTGAGCTGGAATCAATGTTGTTGGAGTCACTGCACCCCTCTCAAAACACAGGCAGTGTATTTCCTTACAGAAATGTTTTGAAAACTGAATGTCCTTGGAATTTGCAGTTCGCAAAACAATTTGAAATGGAGAAAGGGAGAGAAGAAACATCCTGTTCCAGCATGGCACAGGACCATGTTTTAACAAGAACATTTCTTGTAAGGGTTTGTCAGCCAGCTGGAGTGCACAGGGCCTGAGGATCTGGGAACCTCCTGGATCTAAGAGCAGAAATCAGGAGAAAAACAAACAAACCAGCCAACAAACCAACATAACCAGCACCACAGGTGTAGCAAAAGTCAACATAGATTTTAACAATTACTGCTGTGGGTTGGGGGATTTTGTGAACCACATTTATTGTGGTTCCTTTATCCTGTGTGCAATGGTAAGTCTGCTATAATAGATGCATTGTTAAAAATTAATTTTCCAAGATTGTTTTCAGAAACATGATATGCCTTGGTATCTGAAATCTATGAAAAACTCGTCTGTGTCACTTTTTCCTGCACTTCTCAGCTACCCTGTTGCTTTGTACATGCAGCATTTCCTAAACTTCTCCTGATTTGCTGGTATCTCAGGTTAAGTTAATCGGAGAACAGATTCATCATCATTCAAAAATAAAAAAATTCATATCCCAATATACTGTTGATGAACTAACTAGATTATGAACAAGGCAATCCACACTTCCAAAAATGTAAATAAGTTTTAGGCTGAGCAAACAAACATTTATTGCAGACAGATATTTCAATTCTTATTCATATTTTCATTTTCTAAGGAAGAAGAGGAAGTGAAAACTTTTCCCATGCCTTTTCTTTTTCTTCCCAAAGAAATTTGACATTTCTAATTATGACAGAGCAAAGTGAAATGAAAATCTATTTCAAGAGATGATTCTTCCTGTAAACAGTGCCTGGGCACTTCTGCCTCATCTCATTGCATTTGGGCTGTCAGATGAGCACAATAAATAACACGTCCTCTAACCTCCATTTTGTTGTTCTTTTTTTCTGTGGAAATAATTGTCAGTTCTAGTCTTTGCCTGCATGTCACCCAAAGAGTTCCTAAATGACAAGTATACAAGAGCCTTGGCTTAGCTGGAGATAATTTTAGCTGCTCTCTTTTCTGACAAAAATTGCACAAGCTAAATTTGGACACTATTTTCTTCCAGAAATATTATTTTATTTGTCTTTCTTATTATTATTATTTTTAATTTGTTCAACAGCCCCAGTTATTTACTTAAAAGTGTTTATTCAAGAGAGACAATCAGTGTGGGGTTTCTTTTTAACCAAAGTATCTAACTGTTCTACCAAGGAACATGATAAATGTTAGCAATTTCTAGTACATTTTCCTGGCTTTACAAGAACATTAAAACCCCATCAGATTCAATTCGCTTGCTGAAAAATTTAGACTATAAAGAAGTTAATTTACTCTTCAGAGGAAAAAAATATCTTTTTATTTACTTGGAAGAAACATAATGAACTTCAGAAACCTTTGAGTTGACTCCTCTTCTTTATATTCCATATGCAGAAGATGGATGAACACTGGAATCATATCAGCAGCTTCTCCACCAAGTGGAGTGCCAAGTGCTACCTGAAATTTCTCATCTCCCAACTAGGGTTTTAAGAATGCCAGCTCCAAAATGGCACAACCAGGAAGGTCCCTTTGCTAATGGACAAAGCAGAGAGAACACAGGAGAGGGCAGAGAAAGGAAGAGTTAAAAGCAATCCTTCCTGCAGGTGAGTGAACAGAAATGACCCCATAATAGCAGCAGCACAGGGAGGCTTCTGTTCTCTACATAATTCACTGTGCATCACTTCAGGCTCTGCCATTGTGAACAACACATGGTCTTGTTATGGCCAAAAAAATGCAGTTGGCAGCTGAGAGATGCACGGCTTTTAAAGGTTGTGGGTTTGAGCTGTAAGGGATGGTGGGTTTAGGATGCTTCCATTTGTTCTGAGCTCCATTTCATCTCTTTGTGCAGTACAACTTGAAAAGTCCAGGATAAATGTACCAGGTTTTTTCATTTATCAACATCCTTGCTTGAGGGATGAGCACAGGGATCTTGTGTATCTGAATCTGCAGATTTATTAATCTGTATTGAGTGTCTAGTAATCAAATTCTAGGCCTTTTTTATAGATTAATATTCAATCCTATAACCAATATATACATTGAAGGGAGCTCTTAAAAACCAGCAGTTGAAATGAGGAATCAGTATTTCCATGGAAAGTGAAGAACACACCTGATTTTTTTATTATAAAACACAGAGGGGAAAAAAAAAAATCACCCAAAAAGACACAACCCACTGTTTGCATGAGATAAGGTTTTTTGCTCAGTTCCACTTGAGAGATCATCAGCAGTATTTTTCTAGCCAGTGGGAAATTATGCAGCTTGATGTTTTTGTTAAACTGCCAGCTTTTAAAGGTACAGGATTGAAATCCCACACCTAATCAAAACAAGTTTGGATGCCCATTTTTTGGTCATTTTTGTGAGCATGACTTGTTCATCTCTTGGGGCTAGTAGATGTGCTACTCTCTTGCATAAAAGGATCACTTGCCCTTATGCTCAGGGTATAGCATTTTACTAGATCACTGAGAAGCTACATCTTTCTTTTTAATAATCTCTAGCTTCTATTTGCTATACAATGATTTGCATATACATAATCATCTATCATCAAGGAAGACAAATTCCTAGACACCATTTTCTCACTTCTACGTTTATTGAAACTCTTCTACCTCAGCATCAAGCAGACTTGAATTTTAATGCAAAGGGGGGGGGGGGAATTATAATTATCAGTCCAAAATTTTATTTGTAAAGATGAATAACTATGGCCTTTCTCTACTAGGATTGAGGGTTGTTTTTCCTCTTACTCATGAGATGAGCCTGGTCGGTTCTTTCTGCTGTAAAATGCATGTTTGTGGTACAGCACACCTGTGTATTGTTTCTGGCCTGTAAAACATTGTCTACACAGAAAAGTCACTGTTAGATATCTGCACCAATATCAATGTGATACAAGATGTGATACAAGACATTCAGCAGAGATATGTTGATGTCAGCTGAATTCCTAATGCATTTTGACTGTGGGCCTCTTGCTGTTGTACCATCAGCTTGGGGCCATGGTGGTAGCAGAAGCACCAGTAAGTGGCAGGTGGGTGTGCAAATTTAGTCTCCTAATGATTTCTTCTTGAAGAAAAAATAAAAAAACAACAAACCCCCCCCCCCAAAAAAAAAACAAAAACCAAACCAAACCTATGAAAATAACAGTGGATAATTTGAGATACTGTTTCATGTTCCTTTCTTAGGACTTTCTCCATCCACTCCCAAGCAGAGTTGATACATTTTCTTTCATAGGGTTACATTTCAGTCAGAAAGCATTTCAGCCTTTATCTTTAGTATCCTCATTCCCCTTGGTGAACAGCAATGTTTCTTCTCATTTTCTTTCTCTGTCCTTGCAGTAGCTGCAAAGCCAGGACTTGCTGAGTGAAGACAGTTTCCAGGTGTGGTCTTTGATCAGACCCTCTGGAGCAAGCCTGCTGCTGCCATCTGAGGTGACTCCTGTACCGTGAAATGTGGTCAGTGGAGCACCAAAAAATTACTTGTTTGGAACCACTTGTGATTTGTTTCCTGTGTCTTGGAAGGAATGCTTGAAGAGATGTTAGTTCCTAACTTGGGTATCAGTTTAAAGGATTTTAAAGCTTGAAGGTGCCAGGATAATCCTGCTGCTCCAGGCCACAGAATTTCTCTTCAGTTTTCAGCCACTGAATCTTGCATGCATTTTTCTCTCAGATATAGACCCATGATGAATGAAAATCACATCTGTGCTGGAATGGTCTCATTGCAATATTTAATTTTTTTTTTTTTTCCAACACCTTCTGAAAGGGAGAAGTGGGTATTCTGAAGCTGGATGTGATATCCAACAATGATGGCCAATGAATTGGCACAATAATGCATTTGCTTTCCTATTTCCAAGGAGTAAAAGATCAACTCTAGATTTTTATAGACAATTAGCTTTTAGAATTGCTCTTTCATTACTTGGATTGAATAATGCATGTTTTCTTGGGACAGCTGTAATAAGGTCTCAGAATAAAATGGAACGAGACAATGCAATTATTACCCATGATTAGTCCTTTTGTTCTTGTCTTAGTCAGCTCTTGGGGGGGGGAGGGCTTCTTGTTTAGTGTTTCATAAATTACCTCCTGTTGTAATGGTTTTTAATTCATTTTATGAAGCAAAGTGGTGGGGATGTCAGCAAAAAAATAATTGTATCCCTAAAACAATGTATCAAACACAGAGGACAGCTAATATGAAAAGTATTGTGAGAGCCAAAGCTGGTACACTGTAATAGGTAAGGAAATGCAGACTTAAAAACAATAATTATGTACTGAAGGATGCAGATGAATACCAAGTTCAGAGCAGGAGAAAAGCAAAATGGGGCACGCATTTGGTTTATAGATATGTGCACATAAGGGCTTTGCATTTTATACATGGTGCTCTTGGGAGACTCCTCAGTGCCTGCAGCATTTGATTCAAACTTTCAGCAACTTTACTCTCAGATATCAAGAGTTTTACAAATGTTGCCAAAAGGCTGGGAAATGGAAATGCTGTGCTCATGGCTGGCCAGTGAGAAAAGGTACCAGATTGCACCAAGACTTTTCAAGCTGCTGCCAAAATCAGCTACATGAAGAGCAGAATTTTCTAAGCCTGTTCAATGACTCTGAGTCAGCTGGTCACCTCATCATCTTTGCTTTCAGTAAAATGGGTCCCTAGAGGCGACACATAGCTCTTTCAGTGCCACTAATGTTTTCTCCAGGAAAAATATTTTCATTCTTAAAAAATCCCAATAGGCTTTACTTATAATTTACAGAAATATTTTAACATGCAAGTTTTATAATTGTTGTTCAAAATGATATTCCTTGTGTGGCTTGTTGTAGCTCCTAATAAATACTATTTTCTGGAGACTTACATGTCTCATTTCTCTTCAGATGACTGAAGCTAGCAAGAGCTTATAAACCATAGGAAAGCTAGACCTAAAGAACATTTAATAATACAAATTACCTTCCTCAAGAATAATTAGTGAAGAAAACATATTCCTTGTTAGAAGTTTGCAAAGATATCGAACAGCTTTGAATTAATTGGCAGCCAGCTATGAGGTTGGCTGTGCAATAGAAGAAAATAAACAGAATAGAAAGAAAAGCTTACCCAGTTAAAATTACTTGGATCTGTTAATTACTACTGACAGGGCAAGAGCATAAAGAAAAATAAGGCAGCTTTTTCAAATTATGTTAGTCCTTCCAACCCAAACACTGGGAAAAGTAAGGTGGTTGTTTAGTTTGTTTTGATTTTTAATTTAAAGGAAACAACTGATCCCTGGCATCTCTGTCTAGAAGATGTGAAACATGAAGGAATGTCAAGAAGGTCATGATTATCTAGCCTTTAACTCTTGTTTGTTTGTTTGTTTGATAAGAAGTTAGCAAATTCTGTGTTATACTGAGCTTCTGAGACAGTGAAACTGAAAATATTCTGTCCAGATTAAATCTGGGTAAAAGTAACACTTTGTGATTAACTTGGTAATAAATAAGGGTTACTTCATTGTATTTAGTGTGATTCAATTCAATGTAGTTTAGTATTTCAGGTAATTAACTACTTTTGAGAAAGAAACCTGGCTTGGTTAAACAAGAATTGCAAAAAATGTGTAAACTTTAGCACAAATGGAATAAAACTGTCTTTCTGTGACTTTATTTTAATATAACAACTTACCCACCAATGTATTTCCTATAATACAACCCTTGAATTCAGAAATCTTCTCTGTCTGTGCCTAAACAAGGAGCAATCAAGTTCTGGATGATTTTGGGGACTTAAATCTGGGAGAAAGCTGAGGCTTGAGAGTGGGAGCTAGGAAAGATGCATACAGGGTTGTGTAAAGAAAGCCTGGGCAAGGGAGAAAGGAGTGCACAAGGGTTGTGCCTCTGAGAGGGAAGCTGTGTGGTTAAGAATAAGGCAGAAGGAATGCAAATGTATTTTTAGTTGAAATTAGAGCCACCTTTCTAAGTCTATGGCCAAATTATCCAGGCTTTTCTTATGTGAGGCATCAACTATCCTGGGGACTTAACCCCATGGTGACAAATGAGCCCAGCTAAAAATCTCTGTCATGTATTGTTGAATTTCAGTGTTGCACATGCAGGAGTTTTCTCTTGGTTTTACAATCTCCAGAAGAGTCACCTAAACTTGCAAAGATAATAGTAAAACAGTGTGTCATTTCTAGATTTCCCCAAACCGAGGAGCTGCAGAGAAATACTGGGATTTCTGTGGGCTGGGAATGTCGGCTGGGAGCAGGCGGAGCTATTTTGAGCCTGAAGAAGCTGATAGCTGCACAGTGAGTGGCAAGGAATTCACAGGGTGGCTGTGGGTGAGAATTCCCATGCATGTGGAGCAGGCAGAATATTGCTAAGATGATTGCAAACAGAATTTTGAACAAGTTACAGTCCTCTCAGAAGAAAGGACATACTAAAATCACTGTGAAAGATTGGGGCCTGGGGTTTTTATAGCTCTGTGGGATTAAAAGATTTATTGCTCCATAGGGGGTTAGGAGACAGAATCTTACTGGGCATGGCTCCTTTTCTAACTCTAAATCAAAAGACTTTTTCAACCTAAATTTGCAGGAGTTGAGCTTATTACCTCTGAGCAAATCTGACTGTTCTCTGGTCTACATGCTATAAAAACTTTTTTCTCCTTGTACTCCACCCAAGTATCCCTCGGTTTAGTCCAAGCTACTGACTTGACATTAGTACTGGGTTCCTGCTATCTGCAGAAATAGCAGCTCCATCCCTGGGGTTCAAAAACTGACAAAGCAGTTAATGAAAACAGCTGAATAAGTTTTATAGGCCCCCTAAAGCCAAATTATTTCAGACTATATTACACTCATACTGCAGGCAGCTTGGGCTAATTAGAAGGAATTTTGGTAGTCTGCTCACCTTCATATTTTCTAGACCCTACTAGGTAAGAGTATCCAGGCTATGATAATAACACTTTTTAAAACCCTCTTAAAACACAGGTTTGGCTGAAGAGCTGAACTTCAGGAATGTCTGCTCTTCCAGGTTTACAACCAGACACTTGCCTCTGTCATGGAACAGTTAATGGCTATAAATGATCTTGGGAGAAGCAAGTAGTTGCACTGATAGTGACAGAAAAAACAATCAGGAAGTTGCAAAAGTTTACATTTGTCAAGTTGTGAATAGGATAAAAAACCATCGTTGATAGCCAGGGAAGCAAATGCTCATGAAAGTGGCAGAACAATCAGGTAAAACAGCACCAGAACTGTCTCCTTTCACCTAGCAGTCACTGTTGGAGGGTACTGCAGGAAAACCAGGACATGAGTTGTCAAAGAGGATGAGGTCCCACGAACTTGCCTGAGACATATGGAGACAGCTTGAGGAGATATGATCAATTCTGTTGTCCTGAAGTCACCAGCTAATTTATTGCAATGAGAAAGGTAGAGTGTGAGGAAGGGTAATTTTTCCAAGATTGGAAAAGTAGAGATCTTGTAAGCAAAGAAAATGAAGCATTTAAAATCGTGGAGACAACATTAGGACATGGAAATGTAGAGGGACAATTTAAGTGCAAAATAGATTACCCTCCCCTAAGCTGTTGAAAAGACCAAGCTTGTAGCACAACTGACAACTTTGTAGAAAACTGAATCTCCTGGAAGCTGGGAACATCTACCAGACCACAAATTACTGGAAAATAACTGCTTTATGGGGTTTCAAGAATAACTAACAATCCTCTCATGTATAGACACCAGGACAGAGAGACTGTGAGATACTGGAACCTTCTCTGCTCTTCACAACACAGGAAAACAAAAACCTGTGGTTTTTTCAGGAGTAGAAATTCTGCCTCCTTTTCATGGTGATGCTGTGGCATAAGACCAGTCATTGATCAAATATCTACCAAGACTCCTTTCAGGAGTTATGTCCACCTTAAAAAACAAACACTATCACCAACAGAGCTTGTACCAAGGATACACTCCAAAGTGAACATCTTATTCTGTGATATCCTCACAGATATCCTCAGGATTTTTATGTTTCAGCTGTCCCTTTCATCAGCTTTTCCCTGAGGAGCACTTCTTTACCTCTTTTGTTTGTGACACAGAATTTCTTTGTGTTAAAGTCTTGTGGACATCCAAACATGCCAGTAAGTAACCTGGACATTAAAAAGGATCAAGATAAAACTGAAGCATTACCTTTAGGCTTCATTCGCCTCACTGTGGCTAAGAATAATGATACTAAGAGGATACAAGCTCTTAATTGCAGAGGTCTAAAAGTCCTGTGATAGTTTAACAGAGAGAGGCAGCAGCAGAGATGCCAGACTTTGACTGTTCTCCTTCCTCTCACCAGCTTTTCATCACTGAAAGGTGCATCTTTCTCTCTAGACTGAGTGGTGCTTCTGCAGCTGCTGAGGGGTTGTGTTACTTCCAGGGTGTCATCCTTCAGAGCTTAAGGCTGCTGCTCCTTGTCCCACACCTGCCTGGTTGTGAGCCTTGTCCCTTCTCCCTGCCTGCCCAGGAGCTGCCTGCTCCTCGGCTGCAGTGCAGCCCCTGGCTGCAGGATTGAGGTAGGAGTGGGGAGCAGCCATGCCTCCCGTGGCTTTTCAAATGCTCAGAACGATTGGTGGGCTAATTTTATTTTTTTATTTAGTGCAAATAAACACCTGACAGAAGCAATGAGCAACAGCCCCCCATGCTTGCTCACATGGGAGCTGTCAGGGCTGCTGGATACAATAATGCACGGAAGAAAGGAAGGGAGGAAGGACAAGTAAGTTTCTTTCATTAAGCTAGGGAATTCAAATGTTCTCAAAAGTGATCTGTACAAAATGTCTGCCAGTTCCAACTGTTTGGCTGCAGTATTTCTTTCCCTCTCAAATTCTGCCTCCCCTAGCCCCACTCAGTCTAATTATTGCAGGTACAAGCAGACATGGACTCAATTTCTCCACCCCCTTGTACCTTGCATTTGAGCTGGTGATCCCTGTTCCAGCGTTCTGTGGTGTTGGCTCATCACTTCTGACTGCCTGGTGTCCAGAGGCAGAATATTCCTGTCATCCCCCTCCTGGGAGTTTTGTCCAAGCATCCTGGCTTTTCTCAGCCTTGATGAGTTCATTATAGCATTTATTTGTATTTTTATGAATAGTAATGGTCTTCCGTGGGACTAGGAGACGGAACTGCTAAAAGTCAAGCATTGAAGCAAGAGCTGAATGGCAACTTTGGAGCAGCAATTCTGCTCAGAGGATTGTCCCAGAGTCTCCTGCAAGGTTCTGAGGAGGAGGAGGAGATGCTGCTGGATGGAGTAAGTGGCCTTTGGTACGCCCAGCCCACAGGGAAAGACATGTGGATCCAGGCAACATTCAGCATAAAAATTCCATTCCAGTTCAAAAGCAGAATGGGTCTTTTAACTGATTTGTGATCAGTGTGATTCCTACAGAGATGACATCCCAGGCTTTTCACCCACACTTCCACCTCTTGAAATCCATTGGAACCAAAAGCTTGCAGTGGAAGTTTAAGAGTTGTTCTAGTGTGTTTGCAAGACCATGGAGTCTGAAGAATTCCAGGGAACCATGCCCAGACTTCTCAATGCTCATTAGCTGTGCTGTGCTATTAACTGGCAGGCAATTTCATGAAGTTGGTAGAGAAATTGTGTCTTGGTTGCAGGCCAGACAAAATTTAGGAAAATTTCTGAATGAAACAGAATCCTCCATTTATCAGGACCAATAGAATTTTAGTGTTGAGATATGTTTCTTCCTGATCGGCGTTCACAGCTGAACAGATATCTGAAGGAGAACACCAATTTATTTTCTTTTTAGTTTTTTTAATCCATACAGCCAAATAATTTTAGAAAAGGTGTTGTTATTTTGATAGGTGTTTCTTTAATGACTCATCATGGTGGAAAACCTTTAATATCAGATACTTCTGAGAGAACAGCCTCTTCCATCAGCCCAGTCAGCCTATAGAAAGGCTTTTCCTTTTGACGAAAATTGTATTTTATGTTTTTGATCTTGATTTGCTGCTGATCCTTGACTAAAGTCTTTTGAAACTTACCTGGGTTCAAAAGACTAATTTTTATCAAGGCTTTTAAAATGAAGGGGCTTTGAGGACATGAAGAAAATCACTTGCCTTCTTCTACTCCAATAAAAATTATGAGCCATTGTGTTTTATCTCTAAAACTCAGTACTAAAGAAAATAGGAAGTGGGTTTGGCCTGAAATACTTGATTCTACATGTATGTACCTATTTAGTCAAAAGTGTGCTTGCATTTGTTCACTTCCCTTTCTCCTTACAGTCTGTTACTCAATCCACTGGGCTACAGTAGAATTTTACATTTGTTATGAAATGAAAGCCAGCAGCCAAAACACTGTTTTGGTTCTTTCAGTATGTTGTAAAGCCTCCCACCAATCACCAGAAAGGGTAAAATAGATTTTTGATGATCCCTTGTTTCTTCTCTTGAATTTTTACATGAATAACAACTACTCTATTTTCATTAAAAAAAAAAATTAAAAAAAAATAAAATTTTGTTTTGACACTGTGTAAGACACACTGGAGATGATTCATGAGCTTTTACTTCAGCATGACTATTGTATTGTTGCATCTTGACCTATAATGCCTATTTGAATTCTCTTGCCTGCATGCTACAAATCACCCCCTTTGTCTTGTGTAAGATCTTAAAAAAGTAGGATGTTCCAGTGTAATGAAAATGCATTATTTTCAATGATGACAAGGCAAATAATAACCACCCCTACCTAATCCTTTTCTATATTTGGTAGGGTTTGCTGAGAGTTACAACCTTTACTTGAGTAGCTCTGTTCTGGGCAGGAGAAGAGGAAAGTGAGAAATTGTCTAGTAAAACCACATGTCCCCAAGAGAAAATTTAAGGCAAAGAGGATTTTCAAAGTGTAAACAAAAGTATGAATCATTGCCAGTGGATGTTAAGCTTCATGACTGCTTTTTACTTCAATTTGCATAGCTGCACTTTCAGGCTGACTTTAGGTGATGTACAGTCTTTCTAAACCCCACATTTTCCTCCTATGGATAAGGCTTCATATCAGAGCATAGCTGGTCTAGAGTTAGTAAGGAAAAGTATTTAATAGTAGTGATACAGCTGCCTTTGTCACTCCTGCTGTAGTAGTAATATTTGTGTTAATATATGTCTTTTTTACACTGGTTTTATACAGGCTAGAGTTAAGATCCTGCAGGATCAGGGAACTGACAACAGAAGGGCTGCAAACTATGATAGACAACAAGCAGTGAATGTTTGCCCAATGCTCTCAACTACAAATACCCTAAAAATCCACAAATTATGCATGTTCACTTAATGCTGCAGGAGAGGAAGTAGCTTTTCAAACAGCTTTCCTTACACAGTGCTGAAAGCCCTGCAGGCTGCCCAGGGTTTAATAATTGACCCTGTCTCTCTGTTGTGTTGAATCGTGATATGCTGGACTCTTACACTGCCCTTCTCTCTACTGCCGAACACCTTGATCGGCAGCCTGAAAAACAGAGACAGAAGCAGCATTGTGAAAGGCAGAAAAGAGAGAATTTTTTTTTTCAGTGAGACAACCAAAATCACTTCCTATCTTCCCTGACATTTCACAAATTGCGAAATGCAGCGCTGAGCTTCTTGCCTCTTGCTCAGAGCTCTCGGGGTGCAGCGGAAAGAGACTCACATGATGCAGACGGGGATGCTCTCACCACACGCATTTTCAGCGTGTTTTTTTTTTGTTTGTTTGTTTTTTTTCCCCCAAAAACCTATGAATACCTACTCCCCCGCTACGTTGTCACCACTGGTGGGAGGCACCCGCACCCCCAGCAAGTCCGTGGGGTGTGTCTGTGAGACGCCGGCGGGGCTGGGAGTCGCGGGTGTGGATTGAAGCTGCTGATTTTACCTCTGGGTGTGTTGGAGACTCTGCCTGCCCTGGTGCTGGGAGATATCTCCTGCTGTCTGGGACTGATAAGCGAGTTACACAGCGGTGTGCATTGATAACAGCTGCACGTTGTCCTCCGTGTGCTGAGAGAAGCTCCTTTGTTACAGGAAGGAAAAAAAAAACACTTCAGAAATACTGGAGAGGTTTCTTAGGTGCTGAATCCCTGAGCCTGTGAAACCCAGGGCTTTGTTACAGGTTTTAATTAATTAATTTAATTAATTCCATGTTTATTCAAAAAGAGGCATGAAGCCTTTTAAAAATTAGCCTTATTTTTCACTAGGACTCAGGGTCAAGTCTCTGTTAGCTCATACTTCTGGAAATGTCTCAGCCAGAGTTTGCACATACATTCCTCCATCAGAACAGTATTAATCACAATCCTGCCATCTCGGCGTGCTGGAGTACCTCTGCATTTCCCAAGCATTTATTTTTCTTCCATTTCATATTCCCAAGTCCACACACTGTGGTGACCACCACAGGAATAGCTAGGAAATGTACCACCTTCCTTTCTGAACGCTGTGGGTCTAGAGCAGCCTGTAATTAAGTACTTGGCAGACCCACACTCTCTGTAAAACAAAATTTTGTTTACTCGTTTTTTTACTCTTACTTTTCCACTCTAGTGGAAAATCTTAAACATGACCACTCAGAACTAACAAAGTAGGAGGCAAGCAAAATAGTGTTTTTTATCTGAAGAGTTTTTGCACTTGACAACTCCTGAAATTTCGGGGCAAAATGCTTATTGCGTTGTCCCTAAAATTATTTCCACATCAGCAAATCTGTAGTGTTTATTTCCACCATATATATCTTACATATATAACGCTCCCGCTGTTATTGATGATAAGGTTATATGAAATGAAGGCCATTTCTGAGTCGCTAGGAATGCCTTGTGCTAAGGTGATCAGATTAAAAGTGGAAAAAAAAAAAAAAAAAAAAAAAAAAGACACGGGCTGCTAGGAGCCTCCTCCCGTTCTTAACACGTGCTGCAGAGTGATGCCACCTGCATCAGGTCACAGATGTCAGTGCAGATGGTGTGTCACCTTATGTAACCCGGCAGGGGCCGCACGGTACTAGGACACCGTGTCTGGGTCGGGTTATACAACAGCGGAGGATGTGTCCGAGCCTGATGGCACAACCCAGCACCCGGGCTGCGGCCTCCCTCGCCCTCCGTGCGACGTCAATTGCAAGCACTCGCAGGAACTGGGACCTCTTGCAGTCAATAGATTAAAATACGTAAGGTCTCCGATGGAAGCAAGCTGGAGTAAATGAGGATGAAAACGAAGCAGAGAGAACGGCAGTAAGAGGCGGCAGGATGAGTACCAGGAGCGGGGTGTTCATCCCTGCCGAGCTCCCGGCTGCAGGCTCCCGTGCTCGCTGCTGCTCCGGGCTGCGGCCGGCAGCACCACTCCCGAGCAGGCTGCTCCTCTGTACTACGAGCTAAAGCATTTTTAATGCACATAGAGGAAATAGGCTGTTCCCCATACTGAATTATTTGGGGAGAGGGTGTGTGTGTGTGTGTGTGTGTGTGTGTGTTCATTTCTAATAACGGATACGTTCACCTTTTTCTAGGGGTCTCGTTTCCAGTAAATCCACCTAAACTCCATTGGTTTCCCTACCTTCTTGTCATACTTTACGAAGCTGCTACCTTTATTTCAATGTTAAATCACTTCCAGTGGTCTCTCACACCATAAAATACAGCGAGGATACTGAAGGAATTAAGATTACAGTCACCAGAGCCTGCTTTATCTTGTGCTGAGGGGCTGGAAGTCAATCTCTGTAAGGAGCATCAGAGGAGCTTCTGTGAAGCACAGCAGCCGGCTGGGCTCGGACTCGTGAAGTGGGAACCTCTTGGATCACCTTGGATATTTAGCCAGCCTCACAATCACCTTTCCCCCCCCTGCTTCTGCTCCCTTCTCTTTTTATCACCTTATACTCGCTGCTCGCCGGCCTTTGGCCCCACACCGTCCTCCCTCAGGTGCGCCGCGGGGCCGCCCTCCCCTCCAGCGGCGGCCATTTCCTCTCCTCCTCCCGTTCCCCAGCCCTTTTAGACCCTCCCCACCGGAGCCGCGGACCGGACAGCGCTTCCCCCGGCGCCGACCGAGCCGTGCCGGGGGAGCCGCGGCTGCCGGCGGGGCCGCGGGGCTGCGGGCGGGCGCTGCCCTCTCGCGGCCGCACTCAGGGAGCGGCCGCCATGTCTGCCCAGGGCCGCCCGGAGGAGACGCCCGCGCTTCGGCCGCGCTTCAGTGGAAAAGCGCTGCCAAATGCGGAGAGAGTAAAAATTTTCTTACGAGGGGGAGCTCGTTGATGTCCGATCTTTGTCTGCTTGCAAGCTTACTCAGTAAGAAAGGGGATTTAGTCTCGTGAAGCAGAACAACCAGCAAGCGCCGAGGGACGCGCAGGTGTTAGAACGACAAATGACAAACGACAAATGAGTTGTCGGTGGAATTCCCTCGTTTAGGTTTAGGGCTCGGCGTGTTTTAATGCTCTGAGGCGCAGGGAGATGTTCACAAAGCTCGGGAAGAAGGGTGTGCCACCGATCGCGGACCCAGAGAATGCAGAGTTTACGGGCCACAGGGGCACTTGGCAGAACCCACAAGGTAAGGAAGGAGCCAACTCAGCACTTGTGCTGAAATCAACTCAGACTGGGTAAAAGGTAATCCCGGCAGTGACCACTGGCTCAGGGACCACCGACCCAAAAGAAGGGAAAGACAGCATATGGACTAATTAGCACTGGAAGAGAGAGAATCATTAACCAAGAGAAGACACAATGCTAATTAATAAGAGAACTCTGTAGCTTGTAGCCAGTGAACACTAATTCCTTTTTTTGCTAATGTGCATAAATATTGACAAATTTTGATAGTCTGGGGGACTTGATTAGTGGAATATCTGGGAGCAGCCAGGCTTGTGTAGCCCTGGAGTAAACACCAGTGTCTCTCAGCGTGTAACCATTGGTGTGTTGCACACCGCGTGGTGAATGTGATTTTTGTGGACAACAAAGGAGTTTGTTAAATAGCGAGCAGCCCTGGGGCTTTTCCCCCACAAAAATAAGAGGGGGACAAAAGGAGAGTTAGTCTTGAGTCCTTCGTTGGCACCAAAGGGTGAGGAGGCAGAGCTGGAAGACTTGTCACTTTGGATTTCTCTGGTTGATTTTTTCTGTCTTACAGAAATCCATGTTGACACATTGCAGAATCCCCCTCAGCTTTTCCTGCATCTGAAGGCAATTAGCAGATCAGGATTTCTGCACTGAAGGCATCACAGTAGGGTGATCTTGCAGTGCAGGTGCTCCGTTTTGTTGGGGATCTCAGGTGTACTTTAATTATCTTTTAAGAATGGAACATGGCATAGTCAGCATACCTATGTTGTATCTCCCAGGTCATTACCTTTATGTTAATAGGGAAATGATGAACAGGAGCATAAGAGCTTTAGCAAGTGCTGCAACTTCAGCAAGAAATTCTTCCCTGTGAGCATGGGGAGCACACTGGAACAGGTTGCCCAGAGAAGCTGGGCTGATACCCATTCCTGGAAGTACTCAAGGCCAAGTTGGATGGGGTTTTGAAAACCTGTTCTAGTGGGGGGAGTCCCTGCCCATGGCAGGGGGATTGGAACGAGATTATCTTTAAGGACACTTTCAACCCAAACCATTCAGTGATTCTATTAGCAAGTATCCAACCCACCTTTTCCACTGCTGTTCCATCACTTAGCTTCTCTCTTCTTCAAGATTTTAACATTAGTTGTTCAGATGTTTATTGATTTCGAACTGCATTATTTTCTCAGCCACTAGGAAAACAGAAGTTGTAAAGCCTTAGAAAACCCAAATACACTTACCTCCTCTTAAATCTCAAATATATGTAAACTTAAATATATATTTACTTAAGACTGCATTTCACATAAAAATTTGCTTCCCAGTTTGAAATGAGCACCTGCTCTGTGATGTTAACATATGTTTCTCTGGAAGATATCAATGGGAAAGAAAAGCCTGGAAAACAGCCACTGAGAGTTGTGCCTGATGGCTTTTGAAGCTGTTTTGTGACCTGTACAGATCAGACTTTAATCAATAAATCTGTCTCTGTTTCCACTGTAAGATGAAAAAAGGCTTGCAGTGCCAAAGCTGAAAGGTGCCTTTTTTTTTTTTTTTTCCCACTATTCAACAATTTTTTTCTTTCCTCATGTTTGTTGGTGACAGAAAAGGAGCTTTGTAGGGATGCAGTACATTTCATAAATTAGTTCCCATCAGAGATACATTGTTGACTCTTGGACAGCAAACAGGGAATGCTGGAGTAAATGCTTAATACACATCAACTTGGCAGCCAGAAAAGAGTAAATACACTTGCTGAATTGTTTTGTTTCAGTCTGGGGCCAAAAGAATTTCAGGTAGCAGTTAGGATCCAACTGGTAGGCACTGATGAGGGACTGTGTTGTTGGCGGACTGCCAAGGAAATCAGGGGAAAAAAAATAGTCTCGTGTAGTGTATATTGCTTTTGGGATTGAAGCACGGTGTTGAGGCCGTACATATGGCAAAGTAGCCTTCTTCTTGGGATACACTGTGCTGCTGCAAACACTCACTTTCTGAGAATTGCTCAGGCTTAAGGGTCAGCCCCTTGATCCTCCCTGACTTGGGAAAGAGGCTAAAAGATTAAAAAAAAAAAACAAAAACAAACAAAACCAAAACCAAACAAACCTACAGAAATAAAAAAACCAAACTCTAGAAACTGCTCCTTGGAAAAAAAAAGGGCACATGCAGGAGTAAGGTAGCTGTATCCCATGCCTGTGGTCAGGATGAGGTGGCAGAAAGGCAAAGTTTTCTGCCACTGAGGCTGTGGGAAATGTAAATCTGGGAAAACTATGGCTGCTTGTTTTTGTCAGAGATCCCCTCAAGATGCAGATGTTCCTTAACCAGAGGCAGCAAAACTGATTGTTCTACTTTCAAGGTTGTTGCTGTAGAAGCTAAGTAAATGGATTTAGGTTATGAAATTAATTCAGTGATTGTTCTGTCCGGGGCAGAATGATGAAAAGGAAAGAATCCCTGATTTAGAGGCTCTGGAAATGGAGAATGCGAAGAGTTAGGGTAAGTGTGTGATTTTTCTTTGTTTTTCTTGTAAATCTTTCAAAACAAATGTCAAAATCAAAATTGTACAAAAAAAAGTGTGTAGCCAACACAGCTGTAGAGCAAAGAGAAGCCTGAATTTTGTAAATTGAAGGAAAAGGAGAAAAGACCCTTGTGCCAAACAGAGTCACCTGTTCAAGCCTGGTACTAAGAGGCTGTTTTATATGGGAAAGGACATACCTGCCTTTGGTGGATTGTGGTCTTTGAGGATCCCACTGTGCACTTTGCATGAATAGGCAGTAGACAGAGACAATAAGAAACTGGAAAAGTCTTAGGAATGAGGTTTGATCTCCAGCCTTTGGCCATTTTAGTGGAAACTGTCCAGCTCTGCTCTCAGAAGCTGCAAACTTTGTACAGGTCTCATGCCCTGTTTGTGATTGGATTCTTGGACACCCAAGGAGACCTCATATCACACAACAACTGTGTTCAGGAAATTGTTTAGATGACCTTTATTTTTAATGAACTGCCCTTTACCTTAGTGAAAATAACAGCTGGTTGTTCTGTCAAGAGCAGAAAAGGCACACGCTCTGTTCTGAGATCTGCAAACTGGAATCGTAATTCCAGTCTCTGCTTTCCGTCCACTTCATCCTGTTGGGAAATGTGAATGGCTATCTTAATTCTGGAAACTTGGTTTGCCATTTGTGTTAATATAAGCAGGACAAACTGTCCTTAATTCTAACATTAATTTTGTAAGTCACTATGATATAAATGGCTAAGTCCTCTGCACTGAGTCTGTTACCATAGAAAAGCAAAATGCTGCCTATTCTTGTGCTGCTGTATTGCATTCACATTCTCAGAATCATGGATGTGGTTAATCTGCTTTCTTGTGATTTTCTGCTTATTTGTAAGAAGGTAGTGCCTCTTAGGAGACTTATTAATATTTTCTTCCTTTTATTTCATTCTCTGATTAGGAGAGTAAAAAAATACTTGCCATGTAAACCTACACTCCCTGTTCCACATTGTGTCTCTTCTCACTGCAGCTAATTTACAGATTGAAAAGTGCTGATGTGCTGTGGTCTTTCATCTCCATATGTTAAAAATGGCCTTTAGGCGGGATCAGATTTTCTGCAAAATTCCAGCCTCTGAAGCATTTCTTCTTTTGTCAGGGCAGCACTTTCAAGGAATTTGTTCCATTGTGTCCATCTGCAGTTGCCTATGAGTGGATGTGAGCCAGGCCCAGGTTCTTGGTGATGGGAATTATTTGCAACACCAGGTTGCATTTGCTGCTAGTCCCGTCTTCCATCCCTATTGCCCTTCAGCCTCTCAAACCAATGCTTCCCAGTTCAGGGAAGCTGCCTTGCCCCTGTCCTCCCTGCTCAGCTGTTTCAAGGCAGCTGCTGGGTTTGAAAGCTGGTCTTTTCTTTTTGGGAGACACTTTTTTAAATTTCATGCCCAGGCACCTGTCCCAGTAGTATCTATCCTGTGCTCATGGCAGCCCATGGCAGTTCAGTCTCTTATTTACAGGGTGGACTCCACAGGGCTGTCTTTGTAAGTACCAGTGGAAGAGGGAGGGTGTTGTCCCTGAAAATAAGCCTTCTGATTTGTTTTAGTATAATGGAGTCAGTTCTCATGAATTGTAAGATAAACAAGAATCATGTTTGCATTCCTTCGTAAAAGATATCACATGATGGACTCTCAAGTGACCAGTGAAGATGGAGAGATGGTGACTTCTCTGTCCAATCTCTGATCACTGTCCAGAAACTTATATGTACGAGGTCAACAATAAACTAGAATCTCCTTCCTTTCTTCTTCTCTGCCTGAACACCTGTTGTGTGTGTTACTGTGTGTTTCTATCTGCATCACAGTAACAGGAGGGTGGCATTCACCTACATCCATCCATTGGGTCTTCTCTTGCCACCACAGATGCCCCGGCGCAGCAGTGATGCCTGCTGAAACATAGGGAAAAATTAATCCTGCAGACCCAGGGCTGGGGTCTTGCAAAGGCTGTCCCAGCCTGGCAGGGAGATTGGGTTGCTTCACAGGCAGAGAGAACAGGAGATGAGCACAATGATAGTCTCATCACAGGACACATTTTACTAGCTGAGGCCATGAAAAACCCTGGGAGAGAAGGAGAAAAAGAGAGAATGGAGCAAGGGAGATGCTGGCACTAGCAGTGGCTGCCTACTCTCAGTTTACTCCAAGGAGCACTCCAATAATACCAGTGGAAGCCAATCATGCTTTACTGGGATCTTCAGAAGTGTTTATGGGATGATTTCTGTGGAATGGTTGTGCTGGAAGCAGTTTAGGGGACGTATGCTGTTTTTAGAAGATTTTTTTTAAAGCTCCATTTGGATACTTCTTATTGTTATATAACAGCAAGAAATGAGCCCCAGCAGCTGTTCTCTATTTTTACAGTCCACAGAGGAGTAATGAGGAGGGAAGCAGCAGGGAGGGCTTCCGCAACATGGAGAATTCTTCCTTTTCCTTTTCCACAGGTTTTCTGCAGGGCTTTTTTGAATCCTTATAATTTCCTGCCCCACAGAGAAGTCATGGGTGAAGACTAAAGTCCTGAAGAGTACCCCATGAAGCCAAAACTGTGTGAGCTGGTACTGCTCAACGATCAAGCCACAGACTCAGAAATCATCACTACACTGTTTACATGTAGTAAACACTTTGTGTTTTCATGTTCATCTTCTATTATGAAGAAAGCCTTCAATTTGTTCCTTCAGACGTTACATAGTCCTGATCTCTCTCCTGTATGGTAAATGGAGAGAGAGCAGCTTTATGCCCTTAGAGACAAAAATTTCTAGTGTATTTCTGCACAGACGGTCCTGGTTCAACCTGCCATAAAAATCTGCCCCATGTATAACTCCATGTAAAGTTTTCCAGACACATTTATGAGGCTCATTACGGCTTGTGACCAAACGATAGGGAGTAAAAGTTGTTGGCAAAGCCAGTAAGACTCCAGGAATTTCAGCCCATCATTGGAGGATCTCTTTTTGGCCAACATGGCCACTGCAAGGAAACTGAGAGAAGTGAATCACTCATTATGGAGATGAAGTTTTCTGCATGGGGAGTCCGTGTTCAGTCTGGGAATATTTTTGGTGCATGGAGAAGGCCAGTTGGGAAGGTCGGGCTCAGAGTCTGCTACGTCACTTGCAGTCCTGCAAAAGCTCTCAGCAGAGGCAGCTTTTATAATACCTTCTACTTTCTGGTGAAAGATTCTGCAGTATCTCAACACAGCATTTGAAAACTCACTCATCTCACATTTCTTCCCTGCCTCCTTGATGATCCCTCGTTCAGGCTGTCAAGGTTTAACAGCTCTGCTCTGCTACGTTAGTGACATATACAGCAACTCACAGGTGACCTTTGCTCTTTCTAGCACTGCACAGCCAGGAAAGCTGCAGGAAGGGGAACAGGATCCCATTCTGGTTCATTCATCAGCCACAAAACCATCTGTTGAGTGTGGAGCACAGGAGTTTTATTAACCGCATGATACAGCAAACAGAAAGGGCTCTGCTATATTGCCATATGCCCAAGAACAGGATAAAACCTTTTCCTTCCCTCAGAGGAATTTGAGCAAGCTCCATCACACTCCCTGTACTGAATTTCATTCCTTCTCTTCTTTTTGCTGCAGGATCACTGACAAGCTCTTTCACCCCAAAAGATCTATGTCCCACTTGAAAACCAGTGGGAACCATACACAAAGCCTCAATGAAAACTGTTAGACAAAGTCTAAAGGAATGAGAATTTCACCACTTTTTCCTGTGAGCTCCTTCACTCCAGTAAGCTGTGCTGCTTTAGTGTGTGAGCAGAGCTTTTATTTTCTCTGGAGCCATTATTTTCCTTGCAGATGGAGAACAGAGGTGCAGAAGGGCTGCCAAGCTGAGAGGCAGGTATTTTGCAGTTTCAAATCCCCAGTGCCATGTATTTTGCAAATTCCCCATACCTAATCTTTATCACTAAGAAGGTCTATTACACTTTAAGCTGGGGCACAAATGAATGTGGAGAGTGTTATCGTTGGACCAAAGACAAATCCTTCCCACAAGGACTTATATCAGGATAGTCAAGTGAAAGGTAGGAGAAAGGAATAGCACTTTAAAGCCATTGACTTGGCCTCTTGCCTACTCTTTCCTCCCCCACCGTGTAACAGTTGCTGGTGTTTTCAGGGGCTTCCTGTTTGTGTCTGGCACTTTCCACTGCTCCTTCTCACTATTGCTCTGCCTCTGGTGGCATGTTGGTACACAGGCATCTCTTGAAGGGCTGGTTTAAGATGTGCACAGAGGTGCACAGAAACAGCGATTGAGACTAGCAGAAACAAAAAAAGATCAATAGACACTTAACACCTGTTTGGAGGGAGCTAGTCCAGGCTATTCCAGTCTGAATTGTTCTATAATTATATATTCAAACATGAACTTTTCCTTTTTACCTCTTGTCTATTCTGTCCTCTGGCTCTACTCCCCTGGTCCTCACTGTGCTGTCTCAGAGCACCCAGGCTGAACAGGATGGATGTCACCAGCCCATAAAACACCCAAGGGTTCAGCATCCTCTTTCCAGAACTTCCTGATTTCCCCACTCTCCAGCCCTACCCTGACTTCACTCTTCCACAGACTGAGTAATTGAAGCCAGACGTGGTTCAGATTTTCAGCTCTGCTCAGATCCTTTCAAGTATTTATTTTTTTAACCTTCCAAAGGTGTTAGATGCTAGTCAGGACCTGGACCATGAAAGGGGAAGAGGACAACACAACTTCAGGGTGAAACAAGAGCCTGAGAAGGTTCTTCTGGAGCCACACAGGGAGTCCTTGCAGGTGCTCTCCCTAGAAACCAGGTCCCCTGGGACAGGGACATGGTTTACTACCTAAAATTTTCATTCCTTCCAGGAAAATTCTAGAGGAAAGAACAAGTCTATGTGCTGACATCAGGACAGCAAGAAAAGCAGGTATAAAGCTGTGAGTACGTGGTAGGGATGGTAGAGAAATAATCCTCCCCAAGAGTTACTGGAGTGACCTCAGCTGTCTGCTGAAGGAAACCACCCCATCACCATTTCACCAGCTGTTTGGGACGGGGTGCTATGGACTGGGCAGCGAGGAACCCAGTTCTCCCCTAGGATCACCTCAAACTTTCTGGGGACCAGGCCTTTTCAGACACTTCAGGTATTTGGAGCTGGCTCATGTGAAACTTAAGCATCCCCATTTCTGGCTTCCAGGAGCTCTCACTAAGGTGGTGAGCCTTTTTCCTTGGCCAGAACCACAAGACTGACTCTAATTCACATCTGTGTTCAAAATAAAACTGCTGTGAATTGTCCTTGATGCAGAGACTGTATTTTTCCTTTTCTACACTAATTTCTTTCTTCCCCTGCTATTAGCCCTTGCCAAATTTGCAGCCTCAGCTTTGACTCCCATCATTTTATGTGTCTACTTCGCCTGTTTGTAACTTGAGGTTCACAGCACTGCTCAGGTTCAACCATTACCTTCCAGGATCTGCACATCCCTATTGGAGTTGCTGACTCCCAGAGAGTCAGATTGTGTCCCCTACCCCAGCCTTGTAAATCATGACCCTAAGTATCATTTTTAAACGTGCAGTCTTACAATAGGTCATGTGAAAGTATCAGTAGTTTGTGCTTGCATATCAACTACAGTGAATTGCCTCCTGTTAGCACTCTGTCTTGGTTTTTATTGCTCTTGACAATCCCAGAGTCACCTGCTATATTTATCCATTACAATTGTCATGTGTCTTCTTAGCCTTTGACAAAAATCTTATGTATTGTAATTCTACAGATAAATCCATCTGGAGCACAGTTATGAAATGTATTCGGACAAAGATGTGCATAAGCATTTAAACCATCATTTTAAACATATCTGACAATTTTATCCCTTCAAATGTACATTATGTTGATTATCTGGTGGTTCCAATTTTATAAGAGAAATGCTCTGGTGTAATTTCGAGTACTCCTGCGTAAATACGCTACATCCATACTGTCATTTTTGCCTATCAAAACTTATGTGAGATTGGCTTGATGTGATTTTGTTTTCTGTATGGATCAGTGTTATTTTTTTCAGTGATGTCATTGACTCCATAATTTTTTTCCATGACTGGAGTTAGGCTAATAGCCCAAATTTGCTGAGGTTATTTTGTTTCTCTGTCCCACAAGGACTCTTTCTGTTCCCAGGATGTGAGTTACTCCTCAAACTCAAGAGCACATACTGGTCCTTAGTTAGTTTTTCTGTAAATCTGGGCCACCAGTTACACAGATAACTAATATCTATATATCTGATATAATTAAGTATTCTTCCACGTTTTTTTCTGTTTTAATGTAAAGTATTTAATCACTACCATGTAATATAAATATATTTTCCCCAAAACCAGAATAAAAATGTTTTCTGAACACACTGATTATTTCTGAATTATATTATTAAATCCGTTCTCTCTTTCTATATTCATCAGGTGTCCATAAGCCAATATTACACTAGGGATTCATTCTAATTTTGATTTATTAAGATGTCCTACTTATTGTGCCAGCATTCCCTTCTCTCTTTCTCCACCCCAAAATATCCACAATTTGTATATTTTAATTTTTGCTTTTAACCTCCCCTGGTTATTGCATATTGGAGTTCTGTTATTCTTTTCATAGCTGCATTCACTGCCCTTGTAATGGAGTTTTTTTTAAAAACTAGTTTTCTCTTTCAGCAGTGGGTCTTTGTTTCTTTAAATATTTGTAATAAAGTATTCTTTACCAGGTTCCAATTTTCATTTAAAGCTTTTAATTCCTTTCCTTTGCCAACCAGTTTTTAATTTGTTTTTTGAATCAATAAATAGACTTAAAAATATTTTCAGACTTTCTTTCTTTCCCTGTATTAAAAGGAAAAACAACCTGAGATACATATCTAATTCCCTGATTAAAGTCTGGGGTTTTTAGAACATGTAATAAAGGTCCAGATAAAATCATAAGAATTGGAAACACTTTAGTATTGCATTTATGTGACTGTGTTCTCTGGCCAGGACCAAATAACATCACAATTTTTTAATAGATGAAAATAATTATTTCATGATGATTTTGAAAGCTTAAATCCAGAGAAAGTATTTATTTGAGCCTTTACAGCAATAGAAAAGATGATTTCCAAGCTTGCAGTGATGTATATAGGCAGTGGTGCTGACATTTGTCACCTGTGAAAACCCAAGCAGTTTAAATTCAGGATGTGTGGATTTGGCATGGCCTGATTTTTCTGGTAGCTGGGGAGTGCCACAGGAGTAGCTTCTGTGAGAAGCTGCTAGAAGCTTCCACCATGTCTCACAGAGCCAGTCTCTGATGGCTCTGAAGATGGACATGCTGCTGGCCCAATTGGAGAGGTTGGTAACGCTTCTCTGATGATATCTTTAAGAAGAAAATCAAAACAGCATATGCACAAATTTTCCCCAGGGGTGGGGAGGGGGCACCACCATGCCAACGCAACCCACAGCTGGCCTTGGCTGCCTGGCCAACCCTAGCTAGTCACTGCGGGCAGAGGGGCAGGGATGGTGGTGGCAGCTTCCCCTTCTCAGTGTCCCCACATGGGGAGAGGCATCAAACAGCACCAGCACCATGGTGACTGCCACTGCATGATGGCAGCAGGGCTGCATGGCTGGCAGTGGAAAGCATGATGAGCGATTCCACAACATGGAACCAAAATAAATCCAACTTCTTGGCACTGTGGGATCTTGCAAGAATCTTTGAATTAGTGGAACTTCTTGACAATGGTAGCTACAAGCAGAAGTTTTCTTTTAGTAAGAGAAAGAGAAAGAAATGATGACATGCAAGAGAAAACAATATGGTGGCACTGAGGACAGTGGAAAAGTAAGAGGGGGAGGAGGTGCTTCAACCATCAGAGGCAAAATTCCTCTGCAAGCCATGGTGAGGACCATGGTGAAACAAAATGTCCCCCTGTAATGTATGAAGTCCACAGGGGATGCAGAGATTCATTCACAGCCTATGGGAAAAGTGCACATGCTGGAGCAGGTAGATGCAAAAGAAAGCTGTGATACAGTGGGAGACCCAAACAGAGAGAGAGGGCCTCTGCTTCCAGAGATAGAGGGCCCTTGCTGCCAACTAGAGCAGCCTGTCCTAAAAAGACTTTACCCCATGGACCAGTGACCCATGCCACAACAGTTTTGAAACAACTGCCCATGGGACGGGCCCCACAGCATAGGAAAAAAAGACTCCTCTCCCTGAGCAAACTGAAGCTCTCGAGTGATGAACTGACCAAAACTGTCATGCCCTATCTCCCTGTGCTGTTGGTGGGAAGGAGGGAGGGGCTGGAGGGGAAAAAAAAGGTGTTTTAAAGGCTTATTTTGCTTCTCATTATCCTCCTTTGACTCTGTTAATAATAATTTTACATTATACCTTTAAATTTGAATCTGTTTAGCCCTAAGAGCATTTTTTCCTCACATTTGGGACTTTCCATTTGGGACTTATATCAGCTCATGAGCCCTTTGTTAATCTTTTCTTTCCCTCTCGTCTGCCCAACTATAACAGAAGAGGGTAAGCAAACAACTCTCGTGGGTACCTGGTGTTTGGCCGATATCAAACAATGACACAGGCCAAATTAAAAATACTGGCCTTATATTCCTTGGCCAATGACTCACCATCTGCAGCAGTGTCATCCAAACAAAGAATGTAGTTTAGTTCATTAGTGGGTGAAATTCATCCCATAGATGGGATATGCACAGAGTGGGGTTGGCTTTTTGTTTGTCATCAAGAAACAGAGTGAATAGAAGTCTAACAAGGTGTAATTCTGAATGCTGATGGCAATATCGCTTTGGCATGTCATGATGTCATTAAGCTACTAATTGCATGAAAAATAACTCACTTGTGCTTTTAGTGTCTTCATTCCAGTCATGACTTTTACTTCCCAAATCCATCTTCTTTATGAAAATCTGAAGGTTTTATGAGCTTATGGGCTTCCAAGGGAGAAAGACAAGGGAAAAGAAAAGGAAAAGGGCAGGGCAGGGCAGGGCAAGGAAGGGAAGGGAAGGGGAAGGGAAGGGAAGGGAAGGGAAGGGAGGGAAGGAGGAAGGGAAGGGAAGGGAAGGGAAGGAAGGGAAGGGAAGGGAAGGGAAAAGGGAAGGGAAGGGAAGGGAAGGGAAGGGAAGGGAAGGGATTATAAGTTGCGGCGAATAATTTGTTCAGCCGATAAAGTCCAATCAAAGTTTTATTAATTACAGCAAGCGGTAACAAGCAAACAGCACTGGGTGCAGCCAGGGAGTCAGTGCTCCACCAATGGCACACACACTCCCCCTCCCGCAGTCCTCCTTTATAGGGTCTCTTCCTCCGTATCTCTGTCTCTTCAGCCGTTTCTTCTTCTCTCCGGGTGGGGTAAGTTTCGCAAGTCAGTGCCGGAGGGATACCCGGCTGAGCAGCTTTGCTGTTAAACATTTACCTGCCCATCTCCTAACATTCACACTAAAAGTAAATCTTTTCACTGGGTTTGTTTTTCCTAATCCTGATGAACAAATATACTCACACTAAAAGTAAATCCCTTCACTGGGTTTGTTCTTCCTAATTCTGATGAACAAATATACTTGGTTACCTATTACAGTTCCCCCTTTTTCTTTTTATCATTTTGTTCATCAAACCTTTGTAGCTCTTGTTGAGCGAGTACTAGCATTTTTCCAATTTCAGGATCTTCTGGAAGAGCCTCATATTTTGCTTTAATTAACATTAAATGAGCTGCCTCGAGTCTCCCTTTTACTATATCAATTAATTTGTTAAAAATACAGGGCCCAAAAGTCAATTTACATACAAAAGCAAAACAGGACTGGCAATAGTAGATAACAGGGTAGTAAGCCAGGGGGAGCTATTAAACTAAGATTCATACTAGGACTGTTGGACTTCTCGTTTCTGTAAATGATGTTCTGGGGTGCTCTGGGCCTGGTATGCGTAGTCTTCTGTATAGTATAAGATTCTTGGGACTATTAAAATTTGTATACAATATTTATTGAGAGAAATGCAAGGGGTAAGTCCTCTTATACTACAAATCCACTTGGCATTTTGAACAGGTATTAACCACTTTGCGGGTTTATCGGTCCTCTTTGCATTTGTGATGACTCTGCACAAGTGCTGCATTTCTAAAGGCACTTTTCCCACACATCTACTTTTTCCTGTTACTGAAGCTAAGGTTATTCCAGGTTTTCCTGGATCTCCCCACCTGCATTGTGGAGGGTTGCTGCCGTTTACTCTTTTGGTCTTTTCGATGTTTTTAATTGCTTTATAAAAAGGGGGCATTACAGTAAAACACAACTAACAGCATTTGGTAAGATTTGGTTGTAACACATTTAATACATTAAAGACAGCTGTTAACAGCCCCCATAAGGGATTGTTTATTGGGGGCATATGACTAGTCTGATTAATAAAAAGGGTAGTGTTCTCAATTTCTAGGTAAGCACAATAGTATTCTCTTGGGTGATTACAATATCCTTTCCTGGGGTTGGATGCTGGACACATGTAAAATGCTACTATTCTCTGGGGGTTCCAATAGGGGCTAAAGGTTCCCACAGGTAACTGAAAGCTGGGAACTCCGGGGATAATATTTGTTCTAATAATGTGTGAATCCTCCCACCTCTGTAAGGTCCACTCATAAGGTTGGTGTTCTCCTTCTCCCAAAACCCCTTGAAAGTATAGTATAAGACTTAGGATCTGCCAGAAAGGGTGAGGTCTCCGTTTCTCTAGGCCTTGATAAGTTTTGTTGTTCCGATTCTCATTCATGCCAGAGGGGAATAGGGGGGTACAGAGGACACGACTCAAAAGTATGAGTTTGGGATTTATGGGCCACTTTTCGGAGCATTCCCAATGTAACCATCGAAGTTGAAGTTTTCCCCCACCAGCCTTTACCCCTCTGCCTTTCTCACCAACCCGGTTGCTTCGGCCTGTGAGGTGAACCATCTTCTTGGCAGCAAGAGTACTCTTCAGGGGGAGTTCCGTGGGAGTTTAAATGCTCCTGTTTGTATTCCGCCCAATTCTGATCTTTCACTGGAGGTGAATGACAGCTGATTCTTAATAGTGTCCTCTGGCACTCCCCTTGTACTATATGAGCCACAAAGGGAGCCGGTTTGTTGGTGTGAAAACAATAATTTTCTGGCCTTACTCCTTTGGCAAATATCTCCCACCAAATTTGGGATCCTCAGGGTATCGCCTCGCTCTCTTCCCCTTCTTGAAGGGTCAGTCTAGTAATTTTTCTTTCTGATTTGTAGCAGTCTTTACAGACACCCTTAGGGGGAATTCCTCTAAAACAGTGGACCCACCACCGTTCTTGGCAGACCCTGTAGACAAAGCACACAAATGGGTAACAACCACAACTTTCTATTGCCCAAAATACTTGGAAATGCCTTGTTAAGGGGTATCTAACCCGATTGTCCCACTATAACGGAGTCCATTTAGGTTCATTTTAAGGTGACTTTCAAATCTCTGGGCACGCTGGTGACTTTCCAGGAGTTCTCAACAGGAGCCAGATCTTTGACACGACTTGCATGTGTCCATCCCCTTTCAGCTGTTCGGATAGCCGTACCTGTGGTAAGTAAAACAACAAAAGATGCTTCCCAACGGGGTGTTAAAGAGTCCTCTTTCCAGGTTTTGATCAACACTTTGTCTCCAGGTTTGAACTGATGAATCATTAAGTCCAAAGGACGTCTTTGAACTAAAAGTCCTTTCTCCTTTAATTCTCTCTTCTTGTTCATAATTTGAACTATATAATTATGGAGTTGTGTTTCCCGTAGGCACGGGTGGTCCGTTGGAGCCTCCATGTCATATGGCATCCCAAACAACATTTCAAAAGGGGAAATCCCCACATCCGTACGGGGTTGGGTACGGATATTCAATAGTGCTAAAGGCAAACACTTAACCCAGGACATTTTTGTTTCTATCGTTAATTTAGTTAGCTGCTTTTTGATTTCCCCATTTATCCTTTCCACCCTGCCAGAACTCTGTGGATGCCACAGGGTATGATATTTCCACTGAGTTCCCAAAGCTGTCAGGACATCTTTGGTTATTTTTGAGGTAAAGTGGGGGCCTCTGTCTGAATCTACAATCTCTATCATTCCGTACCTAGGTATATTGTGTTCCAACAGTATTTTTACCACCACATGTGATATTGCCGTGGCAGTGGGGTAACTCCACCTAGTGAGTTAAATGATCCACCAGCACTAACAAATATCTATACCTCCCCACCTTAGGTAGCTTGGTAAAATCTACCTGAATGTGGGAAAAGGGTCTTTGTGCCAATTCTCTTCCCCCCATAGGTCTTTCCCTTTGTTGTTTCTTGTTAACCCTCTGACAGGTTAAACAGCGCTGAGTTACCTGTTTGGCCAAATTGTATATCCCAATGCATATGTATTTGATAGCGAATTGATCAACCAGGGCTTGGGTTCCCCAATGGGTTTTTTCGTGTATGGCTTGTAAAATCCTCAAAGCTATTCCCTTTGGAAGCACTTCCCTCCCGTCAGGCAACAACTGTCGTCCTTTTTCATCTTTTTGGATCCCCATTTGTTCCAACCTTTCTTTTTCCTGTGTTGTAAATGCCAATAAATACATTTTTGGGCCATGATGCTAACACCATTTTTTTTTTTTTGAGAATTTTCACAAGCACAATTAATAGCATCCGGTCCAAAGGTTTTCCAACATGCATAACAAGGGGTAATTTCTAAATCGTGCCTGCAGGTTGAGCAATCCTCCCTTTGTTTAACCACATGAAAACTCAATAGAGCTGCTCTCTTGGCCTCTTGATCTGCTAAATTATTTCTCCTGACAGAGGGTTCTAATCCCATTTGATGTCCCCACACATGGACTACAGCAATTTTCTCCGGGCACCTGAGAGCTTGTAGGACTTGTTTGATCAACTCTTCATGTATTAGCCCTTTCCCTTTGGAATTTATTAAGACACTTTCTTCTCAAATTTTTCACTAATGGGTTCTCCATAAAGGAACTGAGCAGGGTTTTGCAGGCTAGTAGTCTCTATAGTTAGCTTGGGAGACTCTATCAGGATGCCCTCATACTTTAACAATCTGGCATCTGTCATCCACTTTTCTGCCTTCTGTTGCAACACTCCCCGGATATTATGGGGGGATAAGACTTGTAACTCCCTTCCAAAAGTAATTTTTCCCACTTCCCCTACCAAAAGGGCAGCAGCCACTACCACTTGCAAACATGTAGGCCACCCTCTGGTAACGGGATCTAAAAGCTTTGAAAGGTATGCCCCTGGTTTCTTACTCCTAGCCCATTCTTGGGCTAAGACCCCATATGCTGTTCCTTCTCCTATGTTAATGAATAAGAAAAAGGGCCTCTTAAGCTCTGGGAGGCTGAGGACTGGAGCATTTATCAGCTCAGTCTTCAAAGTTTCCAAGTGGTTTTCATCTTCGGGTGTCCATTTCAGCAGCTCTTCCTTAGTTAATTTTTCATAAAGAAATTTTACTTTCCCACTAAAGTTTTCTATCCATTGCCGGCAGTACCCAAAAAGTCCCAACAGCTGCCGCACTTGCCTTTTATTCTTAGGGGCTTGTAATGAGAGTATCCCTTGGATTCTTCTCAGTATCTAGCTTTTTGGTTCCTTTTGTTAACCAGTGTCCCAAATATTTAACCTCTTCTTCTACAAACTGAAGCTTAGGTTTTGAAACCTTTAATCCTTTTAAATTTAAAAAGTTGAGCAATTTTATGCTTTCCTTGCGTACTGAATCTTCTAATTTCCCTGCAATTAACAAATCATCCACATACTGGATTAAAACCACTTCCTTTCCCAGGGAATAGTTAGCTAATATTTGTTATAGTGCCTGCCCAAATAAATTAGGAGACTCAGTAAACCCCTGAGGAAGAACAGTCCACCTTAATTGCTGTTTTCCATGAGTGTCCAGGTCCTCCCATTCAAAGGCAAAATAATCCCTTGAGGCCTCCTTAAGTGGGCAAGCCCAAAAAGTGTCTTTCAGATCTATCACACTATACCACTGATTTTCTGGCCCTAATTGACTTAAAAGAGTGTGTGGATTAGCAACCACGGGAAATCTCTCAATAGTTTTGTTATTAATTTTTCTTAGGTCATGAACTAGCCTATAACTACCACTGGATTTCTTAACTGGTAGGATAGGCGTATTAAAAGGAGACATGCAAGGTTCTAAAAGGCCTTGTTTTAAGTGTTTTTAAGCAGAGATTTCTGGTTTAAGTCCTTGTCTCCCTTCTTTGGACAAAGGGTATTGCTTTATTTTAACCGGAATTTCAGGGTTTTTAATGGTAACTCCAAAGGGCTCAATATTCAATTTTTCAATGGTATCAGGGGTATACCACACCTATGGATTAATTTCTGCTTCATCCTGGATGTGTAATGGGCATAATTTCACCTCTAATTTTTTTTTTTTTTTGTCACTTCTATTCCAATTTTCAATTTTATTATTAAATCCCTCCCGAGTAAATTATATTCTGCCTCGGGAACCAATAACAGAGCTTTTATTTCTATTTTTAAATCACTTTCTAAGAGAATATTCTTAATTACAGGTACTTTAAAAGGCTCCCCATTTGCCCCCACTACCTGCATGGTTTCTGATGATATCTGACATCCGTGGGGAAGGGTTTGGACGGTGGATCTTTCCGGCCCCGAGTCCACAAGGAACTCGTATTCTTGCTGCTGGGGACCTATTTTCAGTTTTACCAGGGGCTCTGTACTTTCCTTTGTCCCCAGCAGATGGAGCCCCTGACCGCCCTTAATCTTGAAACAGTGTCTCGTCCGCCTTCCTTTGTCGACACTCCCTCTTAATGTGCCCCTTCTTGCCACAGTAGTATTAAGCAATTCCCTCCCCCCCCCCCCCCCGATTTCCCCAAAGATTCGAGGTTGGGGAATGAGGGGGTGAAGGGGAGGTGGTGGTGGTGGCAGAGGGATATATGGGGGAGGGGTAGTATAAGGCAAATCATCTCCTTCCTTTGATTTCTTTTTTCTGTCTCGGGCAGTAAAGGGCAAACAGTCTAGTTCTAGTTTCCCCCACTATCCAAAGAGAGGCATATTCACTTTCCTCCAGGCAAAAAGGTTCCTTTGAGTTCACATAAATGTTTAATGCCTGGCATATCCAATCTTTAAACGACCCAAACACTGGCCAATACAAATGGTCACCTCTAATTTGCTTCCCTCCCCAAACTTCCATACAATAGTGTATCATTTTAACCTTGTTCTTCCCTTTCCTTGAAGGGAAGGAATCCCATGACTTTATTATCTGACCTAATGGACTATCCTCTGGTATGTGGGGAAGTTTTACAAGGGTTCCCCCCACCCATGGGTTCAGAGGGCTTGCTTTTCCTCTCTCCCATCTTCTGGAGTGCCTTCACACACACACACAACGCTTCCCTCAATTCGTGGCCCAGCCCGTCGCCAGGTGTGGGAAACGCACTACTATGAGGTCCACTTTCACTTCGCCCACAATTGGACATCTCAATCACTGCACTCCAGGATCCCAACCCCAAACGACTGGATCCTGCCTTCCTTAAGGCAGGCCAACCCGGGGGAGCCACACAGCCACCCACCAGGGAGTACTTACACTTTCCTGTGTCTTCTCCCAGGCTTCGTGCACAAAGATTAAGGGGTTGCCGGCAGTTCTTTGCTTGTTATCGAATTTAGGTTCATCTGTCAGGAGTCTGAGAAGATGAGTCCCGAGCAGGGCTTGCGGCAAAAGTTGGCAAGGGCGCCTCCCCGAAGGGGACCCTCCACCGGAGAGGCCTGATCCGAGTCATGGCACCAAATTGTTGTAAGTTGCGGCAAATAATTTGTTCAGCCGATAAAGTCCAATCAAAGTTTTATTAATTACAGCAAGCGGTAACAAGCAAACAGCGCTGTGTGCAGCCAGGGAGTCAGCGCTCCACCAATGGCACACACACTCCCCCTCCCGCAGTCCTCCTTTATAGGGTCTCTTCCTCCGTATCTCTGTCTCTTCAGCCGTTTCTTCTTCTCTCCGGCTGGGGTAAGTTTCGCAAGTCAGTGCCGGAGGGATACCCGGCTGAGCAGCTTTGCTGTTAAACATTTACCTGCCCATCTCCTAACATTCACACTAAAAGTAAATCTTTTCACTGGGTTTGTTTTTCCTAATCCTGATGGACAAATATACTCACACTCAAAGTAAATCCCTTCACTGGGTTTGTTCTTCCTAATTCTGATGAACAAATATACTTGGTTACCTAGTACAAAGGGAAGGGAAGGGAAAGGGAAGGGAAGGGAAGATTATTAAATGACAATAATTTAGGATGTAGCTAGTTGTCCTCTCATATTAGAACTGTTACCTTGTGGAGTTTTCTTTCTTTACTGGCTTTTCAAAATACAGAATGAACTCCAAAGCTTTCTTCCAATGTGCCTTTGTCTCCTGCCCTGAACCCAGGAGTTATTTGCAAAAGGAAATGTACTGTGGCATGGGATGGATAGCTGCAATTTACCAGTTGTACCCTGAGGCCACAAATCACCACCTACAGCTAACGCTGCCCAAGAGATGCTTTTTCTATTTTCTGACACATAGAGGATCCCAGCATGGATGAAAGAAATCTCCTGGGTCAAGAGAAGCAGAAGTAGAAATACAGGAGTTATACCTCATATTTACTTTCAGCTAAACATGTATTTTGTAGGTTTTTGTATTTACTGCTCAGGGAAGTAAGAGGCTTTGATAAGATTTTCTCCTCCAGGCCTGGGGGGTCATGTCCCTGAATGAGTCATTCTGGCCAAGCAGGTAAAGGGAAGTGCCAGGACACAGATGGAAGATTGTCATGCAAGTGGAAGCTGAAGAAGTTGGCTTTTTTAGCTCAGCACAAAAGCAATTAAGAGAGGAAATGAGTGCTGTTGCACATGAAAGTTAAAACAGCCAGAAGCAAAAAGAAACATTGGAATGAAGGAAAAAAATGTTGGCACAAGAACAAGTAGGTTTTAATTGGTCCAAAGTAAATTTAGTCTGGATATTAGAAGACGTTTCCTAAGCATTAGATCAGCAAAGTCCTGGAACAGGCATCCAGGGACTGTGAAAACAGAGCTTGCTCATATGAGAAGTTACAAGAACAGAATGCTCTGCCTGGTGAGCCAGCAGCGTCACACTCTTTACACCCATGGTTTTATGGAGAGAGTGTAGTGGAGACATAGTCCATAAGTATCATCTTTCAGTCAAAGGATTGGTAGTGCTTGGACAATTGTAGCAAGGTAGAACCGTAAGGCACCAGAAGACAATTTGCAGATGAAGAAATATTCCATCATGCAGAAATCTTTGTTGCATTTTCCTTGTAAGCTTGTGTTGCGGTTTTAGGAGTTCTCCTTCTCTTTTTTTCCCTCATAAGGAATTTTCCCCAATACCTGTTGCTAGGAGACAATAAGGACTGTATACTTAAGAAAAACAAAAGAAGGTGCTACAGCTCAGGAAAGGGTGCAGCTGGCTCCTCTCTCTATTTACATGAGATTTCCCGTGAAGGGCAGAGATACCACAAGATTGGGATTGGGAAAAAGGGGCTGGGTGCAGCCCCAGCTCTTGTCTGCTTGGCATTCGGAGGGGAGAGAGTCTGTGGTCATTGTGGGGGAACTGTGGAGTCCATCTCCTGTTGCCTTTCTTCTACCGTGAGTGGAGCTCTGCTCATAAGAGCAACTGTTGCACTGGGACTGTTTAACCATCTGCTGGGGTGCCTCAAGGGAAAACTCCGGGATCCCGAGCTCCAGCTGGCCTTTCCCTTCCCTGTTCGGAGCAGGGTTGCTGTTGCTCTGCCCCTGCTGCTTTCTCTGCACTGCTCTGGGGTTTTGCTACACTGTAGCCCCCACACCCCTTGCCAGCTGAGACCTCTCGCCATTCCAGCTACAGCTGTGGAGTCTCTGATACATCTTGTCCACTACCCCGGGATTTTTACTCATTTCTGCCGTTTCAGTTTGCTGCTTCCGAGAGTCCTGCTGGGACACCGGGATAGACTGCCCCAAGGAGTTCGTGAAGCAAAAGCCTCTCTTCCAACCTTTCCATCTCGGCTGAGCCGCCATTACAGCATGCTCCCAGAGCTCGCGCCACAGCGCCCCCTGCAGCCGTGGGGGAATCACTGCACCTGCCCTGCCCAACAGGAGCCACCAGCGCCCCTGCCGGCCGTGCCCGGAACTGCACTGGAGGGGAAGGTGCCTGCAGCCGAGAGAAGATTGTTACTGGGTTTGTGGTTTTATTTGTTGTTAATGCTGAGGTAGTTGTTGTTTGTTTACCTTGTCGTACACACTAGTAAAGAACTGTTATTCCTATTCTCGTATCTTTGCCTGAGAGCCCCATAATTTCAAAATTATAGTAGTTTGGAGGGAAGCGGGTTACATTTTACATTCCGAGAGATTTTTGCCTTCCTTAGCAGACACCTGTCTTTCAAAGCAAGACAGATTGTGAGATCTATTGCTCTAAAAATGTGATTTATACCTAATCTGGCTATCTGTGACCTAACTCCCCTGTCTGTTCTTTCATCCCTGCTCATCATGCTGAACAGGTGAGATAGCTGTCTTCTGGGAAAGAGACTACAACCAGGAAAATCACCTCATTGGACTGCTAAATTCATATATGATCAACTGATTTTTTGTTCCTTGTGACTTGGACTTGCAAAGTTAAGGGTTTAGTGGCAATACTGGCACAGGTGTAAATGTCACTGTGTCCTGACCTATTCCAAAATTACCAAAAGTAAGGGGATGCTCTAGAGTTTGCTGGGGACTAGCCAATGCAATGTTTTGTTATGAGTCCATCTCCTTCGTGTGCTCACTGTCCTGGTAATCCCCCTTTAAACCTGCTTGATATGATTGTCTACATGACAATTCAAGGGACTCTAAATGCATGTTGATAAAAGTCATTGATATGCACAATTTTGATGCCACCTGTTACCTCTCAGATGAACTGTAAGGCTGTCCTCTCACCATGGCCCAGGGCACATGGCTTACCATTGGAGGGGCAGCCAAATCTCCTTTTCATCTTCTTGGAAGAATGTCATAAAATGCCTTGGATTGGAAGAGACCTTAAAGATCATCTAGTTCTGAAGCTGAATAGCTGAAGTGCTCTCCCTCATTACCTGTTAAGGGTTGCCAAAAATATTTTTGTGGTAACCATAGTAAGAGTATCCTGATCCTGTGACCCAGCTTGCTCCCCTCCCTTGGAAGTCTTCAGCCAACATGATGAAGATTAAAGCTATGAAAACGTGTTCTACTATGAGATTCTCACTCCTTTTTCAGGAGGGATATATCAGAAGAGACCCCAGATGACACTTTCCCATCATTAGCAAGACAAAAACCTCAAACTCTGGGTAAAAGCTGTAACAAATGCTGACATCAGTATAAATGCTGGTACAATCCATCTGACTTTCCCTAAGGAATATTGAGATGAATTTTGCAGAAGTGTTTTAAATACCTTTATCACACAGACACTGAGGGATCCCTATTGCTCACTGAGGCAGTGAATTTCACTCTCCTGTGAAGACACTAAAGGTGGTTTATTCTCCTGACAGGCTGTTACTTTATTATGAGATTTCTCCCCTTTGCATTGCAGCCAACAAATCCAATTTCCTCAGTAAATTTTGGCCCAGTGTACCATCTGGAAGAGGTAAAAAGGTGTCATAAATAATTTTCAGGGAGCATGGGGATTAAAGGTGACTTGAACAGAAGCAAAGATGCTGTTGTAACACCAATGCTCAATCAAGGTTTTGCTGCCCAAACTCTACAGCTATCATTCAAGCCACTCTCCCTTTGCAGGACCTGGTTGAGACCATCTGAGCTGGACCCTGGTCTTAGCATCCTGCCTTAGCTCATCTCCCACAGCCAGGTGGGTTTGAATCCTTCCAGAGTTGTTGAGCAAGGAGGATTTTCCTGATTTATTCAGATTTCATACAGAATAGAGATGTGAAGGATTCTGTTTTCAGTGATTCTGTTGCCATGTCTCTGTCTGTCTTTGATGTAACTCAATCTCTTTGAGCTTCCTGCACCCCTTCCCTCTCCTCCACATCATCAGAGAGCAGTCTGCAGCTGTCAGGATAACTTCTGGGTCTTTCCATGCTCCTGCATCCTGGACAAACATAACACCCTCACTCATTGCTGTGAGACCCAAAGGGGACAGAATTGACCTTGGAGAGGTCCCTGTAAAAATAGTTCAGATAAACTTCAAATTATTTAACAAATATAGAATGACCAGGGCAGTAAAATAGATCATATGAGTGAACCTAAAGGGGTTTTATTTTCCTTATTTCCAGTTGAATAGCCCATTATGTCTTTTCCTGGAGCCTGCAGACTTGAAAACCAGTCACAAGCTGAACTGAAGTGGTTGGGATATGTAATCTGTAAATATTAGGGTAGCCAAAGCATAAAAGCAGATGATGTGAGGTTGGGTTTATAATAATGATGCTATCTCTTTTTTTTTTTCAAAATTGTCTGGAGTTATGAGGTGGAGCCTTCTGGATTGTATAAATGTTACATAGTTTAGTGAGTGTATGAAAGAGGAGTCAGTCTTGAGAGCATGTGGGCGGGCATTGACTGCTGTTCCTTGAGTGCCTGGGATTGCAGATTTGTGAAGTGAGCAAAAGGAGAATGTTTTGTTTTGTTTTGTTTTTTGTTTTGTTTAGTTTTTGAAAGACCCAGCCATTCTTCTGATATTGCCCAGGTGGGGATTTGGTGCCCTAATGAAGCACTCACAGTGGGCAACAAGAGCTTTATCACAGACTACAGTGAAACTCACGCCCTAAATCACAATTTCCTTTTAACTAGGGATACATGGATTGTTTTCCTATTAAGTGAAGCAAACCCTTGTAGTAGATTTGCAGTTCAGCTGATGGTCCTCTGTGTATGAAAGGACACATGATCCACTAACCACAAAGAAAGGCCCCCAAGGAACCTCCAGCTGATAGAAACAGATGATGGTTCAATGTAAATCAGCAGATTGGCAGTCATGCTGATTACCAGCAGCTCCAGATCTGGTTCTGATGGCAGCCAAGCCTCTTCACCTCTGGGTGATTGAGTGTTGACTCCATTCCCAGAGGCTCAGATCTGTACCTCATTGTGCTGGATCTAGGTCAAGCACTGAAGGCATCCTGTGACCTAGCATTCCCTGTTATCTCTATCTGCACCTTCATTAACTTTCAACATTGCGGTTATGATGTTGCTGGGGGGTATTGCTGCTATTGTGGGCAGAGAAGATGAGTCAGCCAGAGAGCTGAGTAGACTTGAAGTACTCAAAAAAGTGATTGAGGGCTATGTCTATCACTGAACTCCTCCTTTCTTGCAGTTTCCACTCTTCTCTGATAATTGCTCTTCTGTGTTTGGGTTCAGCCTTGCATGGACTTCTCCCCCACCACTGCATCGAAGGCTACCCCCACCACCCTCCCTGTCTCTGAGACTTGTTGGCCTGGAGGCCTGGGAGAGGAATTTTTCCCATATCTTCTGCTATTCATGCAGTGATCTCCACCTCCCCATGTTCCAGGTCCTCCCACCTAATCCAACTCCCTTCTGCACATTAAGCTTCCTCCAGAAGACTTAGCAGTGCTAACCCTTCATCCATTAAATGTGTTCCCTGTCCCAGCAGCATGTAAGTGTGGAATGATAGATTCAAATAGTGCTAAATGAATACCTGATGTGGACTTCCCAAAGTGCCACTCCTTGTAAAACCAGAGAACTCAGCTGCTGAACTCTTTTGGGCAGGATCTGTTTTGTATTTATATCCTGTAAATTTTCAAATCCATTGCTGGTGCTAACAAATGAATAGTTGTGATTAATCACCTATCATTTGGGGCCTGATCCAGGTTTGATTACAATAGTGGGAACCCTTCCATGTGCTGCATGGGAGTTGGATCAGATCCACAATTCAGCCTCTTTTTAGCTCAGTCCTGTCCTTGAGGGGACTTTATCTTGTCCAATTTAAGGTGTTTGCATTTGTGCAGTTTCCCCTGCTTTTCTAAAGGTAACATAAAACGACACATCAAATCTGGAGATGTGACCACCAGGGACCTCCAGAAACTGGCGTTTTGGGTCTGAGAGATTGTCATATTTCACATCTTTGTTCACTCCATGAGTTCTAGCAATATGAAGCTAGTGAAATGCTGTAGGCTGTGAAATAGAACCTTCTTATGACAAGGATGGAAAATACAAATATCTTAAAGCCAGCCTAGGCAGCACTCTTGTGACATGGCACTGCAGCTCAGAGGTGACTAAATGGAAGATGCCAGTGTGCCTTTTTTTGTCCCCTGATCACATGAGGGTTTTAATTAGCATCAAAATTGCAACTCTTAATCCTTTTATATACAGTAGAAACCAATGAAAAAGCAACTGTAGGCACAAATGACTCTCATGTGATGCAGCTCAAGCAACTAAAATCTGAATACATGATCAGGTGGCAGGGTTTAAATGCACACCCTAGAGGACATCATCCCTTCTGCCCTTTGTCAGTGTCCTTGAACCTTATATGAAAATACAATAAGGAATCTGGCAGACAACTTGAAGAATAAATCACGGTTTTATGTGCATGGAGCAGATCCAGAACATCATTTAATCTTCTGAGACACCTCTGTCCCTCTGGTAACATGGCAAAAAAAGATATGCTCTTCATCACCACACCAGCAATGAAGCAACACCTCACATTCTGCCAGACACCTGGCCAAATTCTTCCACCTCTGACCCCTTGATGAACACCCCTATCTTCAGTGAGAAATACTTTCTGAGATTTTCACATGAGGCAGAGTTGTTCCTCATTGAGTATAAATCCTGTGCTGCAGAAAATGTTTGTAAATTAAATACTTTCCTTAAATGGATCAACTGCCCGGGAAAGTGCAGGCACAGCTCATGAGCTAGCCTCAAATATTTATATATAAGAGATAGTAGGTGAAATATTTACTATCTCCACCCGTGTTAGGAAGAATCTGTCTGAATATGCTTATATGCCTTATGTTGGCATGTAATCACTCCTTAAGCATTAAAGATCTCAACAGATCATCCATGTGAAGTAAGGTGTGAACAATTATCATCATTATGTGGAGAAGTAGCTGATGAAAACAGAGATTATCCTGCCAAAAATATCTCTGCTTGCCCAGTTAATGGATTCATTCCCAGAGGTGCTAGCCCCTCTACTGAAGTGGAGTCCTGGGAGTAGTAAGGCAATTGTTGTTAACACAGCTTTGACAAGGGCTACCTTCATCCCTGCTCCTCTTAAAGCTGACACAGAGTGTTGATGATGCCAATTCCCAAATTTGGAAACATTTTTCTGATTGGCACCTAAGCTGGGAGTGATGGAGATACTACCACCTTGGCTGTTCAGAGTGTGAGGCTGTGAGGCCCACCATGAAAATCCTCCAGGAAACAGAATGTCCTATGTGCCACAATTCCTGGCTATGCCAGAGACCGTTCTCAAAATAGATTTTGTTCCTGTTAAGAGCCTCTCAAAGAATTTGTAAGTCCCTGCTTATTGAAATCATGTAAAAAGCAAGGCTTAACCCCATAAACAGAGGGATTTTTTTTTTTTTCATGAGCTGTTGTCTTATGAGGCAGCACAATAAACTTGAAATTTGAATTTCAGGATGTCAGAAACCAGGGAGGCAGTGTTGACTCCCTGATATGAAGGCAAGCAGTTCCCAGTTAGAGGCTGTAGAAATGCATTTATCCTTTGCTGAGTTTCAGTGCAAGCAGTGTGCAGGCAGCACTCAGAAGTGCTGTGCTGCTTTAAATCCCAGTTTTAGCTTTGTATTTCTGTAGAATCATGGAATCAGAGTTTGTGTTGGAACTCTTGGAGGTCATCCAGTCCAGCCTCCTCCTCTGACCAGGTCTAATTAGACCTGATTTCTCAGGGACTTGACCAGTACAAAATTGAAGAACTTAAAGGATGGAGATTCAGTTGGGAAAAGCCCATGCTTTAGATGAGTCCATTCATGGGGATAATATTTAGATTTGCTCAGGCAGTTCAAGGAAAAGGAAAGGTGTTTTTTAGGCAGATGCTGTGTTATCTTAGCCTGAAAGTCCAAGAGGGTCAAGAATCAGGTCAGGTCAGGTCTAGTTCTGGCAGAAACCAACACTGTATCGCAGTGAGACCAAAAATATTCCCTTTACCCAGGTTTGTCAGCACATGTAGCTGTGGCAGAAGGTTTTTACTGGTCTTATAACCACTTTTTGAGGGTAAATTATTGCAGATTCTAGATCAGGCAAGATGTTTGCTCCTCATAGATTTGTATTGCTTCTTCAAGAGTTCCAGACATACTGGGGCATTTTGGTTGGCAAGTCAGATGAGGAATAAGCAGTTTCTGGGGTGCTCTTTTCCCCTGGTTCTTCACTGGTACTATGAAATCATCCTCTGGATCTTGCAGAATGAATGAACCACCTAAAGACCTGAAAGGTATTGATCAAATTCCTTCACTCAGCCTTGAGATGAAAAAGGAAACAAAATTTATTAAGATTTTTCTATAAGCAGTAGAAAATTGTAGGTGCTTAACAAACCTTTGTTCTGAGTGCTAAAGGCATGTTTTCTTGTCTCTGAAGACATGAGAAATCTGTGTCAACACTTTTTCTTGTCTTCTGAGCAACTGAAGAGCAATTCTGTGCCATGCTGTATCTTGAAGAGTGGAATCTTTTAAAGCCAACCTCTTCCCCATGAGAAATCATTGTCATTAGCCCAGCAGCTGATCTGGATGTTTGGAATGGAGAATGAGTCCACACAGAGTACAAAATTATATTTTGCCCTGAAATAAATGAGTGCCAATGCATTTACCTATGTATTTTCTTTTTGCTCTGAGACTGTGCAGTTCAGTCTGTAGAAAACACTTATTTTGCTTCGTTTTGACATCTGCCAGGGAGGCTGTTTGCACAGATTTTTCATTGCTTCATTTTTATTTTCTCCTGAAAAGATACATGCTAAATCTTCAGGGTCAAACACGTACTTTGCTTGAGACACAACATGCTCATTAACTAATTGTGCTGCCGTGGAAATGCTTCAAGATAACAAAAGGTGGTTTGGATCATGGTTGGATGGAAACAGGAAATATAATCACACAGAAGGGGAATTTTCGGGACAGACGCACTCTCCCTTCTCGCAACTCAGTGTTGGAGCAGGCACTGGAAAATTATTGCAGTGCTCATGTCAAGCCATGATGTATCTTTAGATCATGCTGAAATGGAACTTCTTCAACAACCTGCAACAGGCATAGTGGTTTGAACACTGGCAATCATTGTGAAAAGGAGGAAGAAGGTAGCAAAGTCCCATGATGGAAAAAGATGACGTCAGATGTGATTCAGAGGAACCAGGCTTTGCAGAGTCAGGAGAAGTTTGTGTCTCACTGCTTGTTTTCAACACACCTGGTGTCTGCACTGGGAACACAATTTTAGGGGCAGGGTCTTCAAAGAGGTGTGATAACTTGGCTTCTTTACATGTTTTGGTAAAAGACAAGGATCTACTCCTTATCATGGTCTTGGTATAGTTGATCAGGGCATTGCCAAAAGCTCTAAGGAAATTAATTGGTGAAAAGTAGTTCAGATGGGAGAAAATCAAGTTAGGTTTGATGGCCTGGCTTGCTTGCTTCCTTTCTCCATTAGATGCTCTCATATTCCTTTCTCCATGGAATTACCTGAGCTGTGCAGAGCCCACATGTTGTGAGAGCCAGGCAGAGAATGATTACTTCAATGCTGAGGAGGATTTTTTATCCCAGAACTCCTGATTTTGTATGGAAGGGAAAGTGTTTGCTTCAGAAAAGCAAACCAACAACCAGAGGGTGCCCTGTCCAGCTCTGCCATGGAGCCAACAGCTTTGTGCCAACCAGTCTTAAAGACCTTCCCAGGGATGTCAGCTGGGGAAGTGATGGGCAATCCTCAAAGTGAGGGAGTCTGGAGATCAGATATTAAGCGTTTCTGAGGTTCGCATTCCCCAGAAGCCCATCTGGCCCAGAAAATAGGAAAGTTTTCTTGGGCCCCATTCTCAGAAGGATTCCAGCCAAGTTGAATGTCCATCCCTAAAAGATTGCTCAGAGTTGTTGTGGCTGCCCCATCTCTGGAAGTGTTCAAGGCCAGGTTAGATGGGGCATGGAGCAGCCTAGTCTAATGGAAGATGTCTCTTGCCCATGGCAGAGGGTGGAACTGGATGATCACTAAGAGCTCTTTCAACCCAAACCATTCCATGATTCTAAAATGCTTTGATTTCAGCAATTTCTAACAACAACAGGATCTGCTGATGTGTTCCAGTTCTCTCTATGCTGTTTTTCCATTGTCCATTGCACATATGTGCTGTTTGGATGTTGTGAACACTCATGAAAGTTTTGAGTTGGAAGGGATGAGAGAGAAGATGAGATGTACATGTCTAAATGAGAAATAATGAATGTTGCATATGATCCAGATTTCTTTGCTGGACACACTATGTCATCATGGAAAACTCAGAGGTTTCCCTTCCCCTAATCAATGGTCCGACTTCCCTCCTCAGTCTTTTTTAAGCATCATCCCCAAGCTGTGGCACCAGTACACAAGGAAACACATGCTGAGATGGGTCTGTCCTGGAAAATTCAGGGCTACTTTATAGACCTTCATAAACATTAAATGTGCTGCAGGGGGGAAAAACCCCAGATTCTTGAAAATTAAAACCTCCTCCTAAGATTCTTATTCTACAGGCAATTTATTTCACAGTAAGAGATTATCTGGGACTGTTTGCTTGCAGAAACAAATTAAGGAGTACTTTCAAGGATCTGGAACCCATTATTGAGGTGTAAGAAATCAAATCTTTGTAATCAGGACAAAAATAGGAAGCCAATCCAGACATTAAACAAACCAAGCATTCAGATCATCCTGTGAGACAAATATGAGTCCTAAGAGGAGCAGAAACATTTTGGCCAGACTGAGGGTTGATTTTCAAGTTATTCTGGAGAAAAAACAAGGACAGGAAGGAATAAACCAAGCTTTGAGCTCAGCTGAGTCTTTGCCAAAGATCTGCAAGAGTTCAGGGTCAGATTTGGGGAATCCAGGCTGATGGATGAGGTAAGAACCATGTCAGACGATGAGTTTGATTTAGTCTGAGGTGCCAGACAATGAGCTTTTTTTAGTGTCTTCAGCACAGAGTTGGGACATATGGCTATTCCTCCCAGCAGCTAGTGTAGTTTGCTACTCTTTTTTATAGCTGCATTGATCTGACTGCTAGTGAGAATGTTTCTGGAGCTGGATGGGATAAACAGAGATAATGTGGGTTCAGCTGAGTATTTATCTGGACTTAGGTTTCTTTGGGCTTACACACAACTGCACATATTGACAGTGGTACCATCAGCTTGATCAGGAAGGGTTCATTCAGAGTGTGGTTCATTATAGGTAGGTCTCATTGAGACTGAGATGTAAAATATCTCATTACCAAATGAACAAGAAATTGACTGGACAGATTCACAGCACCATTGGCTCAAACTGAATTTAAGGAGGAGCGAAAATATACCTCTGAAAAATCTTCATTTCATGCACAAAGGTTTCTGGAGTAAATGGATCTGCCTCAATTTCTCTCTTCCATCTTTGCTAATCAATGTTGACTGGAAACAAGATCTCAGACTCTGCAAGAAGCCCTGTGCTCTTGATGCTACACCCCTAAGATTGTTCTTATGGACATCGTCTTTATTTCCACAACAACTACTTGCAGTGGCAGAGTGGATGATGACTTCTGAAGGAGAATTAAAAATAGCAGACAAAATCCCAAAGCAACCATCTGATTTTCTTGTGCCAAAAAAGACACAGTTTGAAGAGGAATAAGAACAAGAATACAACGTGGATAATACTGAAAATACAACGTGGATGCAGACTTGTTTTGAAAACACATAGCTTATTTTATTTTGACAGGATATGAATTTCTTAATATCTTCCTCTGAGGTGTTTGTGGAGTATAGGTGATCACAAATGAATCACTGAGACCAGATCATGAGGCATAGGATGAAATGGGACCTCTTGGGTTAAAAAGTCCAGGTCTGTGTTAACCATACTTAATCATATTATTTAAATTAATTCAGAAAATGGTCGGCTCCATCTGAAAACATACAAATTTCTCACAAAACCTTGATTTCTTTGGAAAGCTGTTCTGGATCCTCCCAATTCTGCACATAAGAAATAGTCTACTTTCTAATTCACTTCATTAGTCAGCAAGTTATGGCTATTTGTGCTATATTTTTTATACATATGGAAGCCAAATATCTCACACTTCTTTCTCAAGGTGCCTAAAATAAAATTAACAAAGAAAGAAACTCAATGTAACATAAAATTAAATCAATAAAGTGTTCCATTACTATTATTAAATCGATGTCTGATCAGAACCTTCACATCTGAACAGTCTTGAAATTTAAGGCAGATGGGATCTAGCTCTGTATTAATTGCCTGGTCTTCCCTGCTTAATAATCTCATGTCTTGATGAAAACCCTGTGTGCCAAATCCCCAGAAATAACACAAAATGAGCTCCTGGAGGAACTGTGGAATGCAGTGGGATTTAGGGAAGAGATTGGTGCTATAGTTCCATTGGCACTTTAAATTGTCTGAAGCTATCTCTAACATGAAACATGTATAACTTTTCCAGCTCTTGCTGTAGTATCCCACTTTCCACTCCCTCCTTGGACAAGCATGGATATTTTGTTCAGTGAATCTGTGTGAGAGACTGATCCAGTTTCAAGCAAGTAACACTGTTGCAAAATGTTTGGGGAGAGAACTAGGAGGTGCTTCTGATATACCTTATGTGCTTTAGGATGGACTGAATAATGTTTCCTGAAGTGTCTCTTGTCATTAACTAGGGTGTGGCCCAAACATTGTTCAAACATCCACCTCTCACACCTCTGGGTGGTGTGATAGGCACCCTTTCACTTTTCTGGGATCTTCTTAGAGTGTAGGCAATACTTCTTTTGTGGTTTACCTACCAGCTGAAGTCACCTACTGAATGACCACTGAGCCCTGCAGAAGTCTGTTAATGCCACTTTTCATGATCTATGCAACACAAAGAAATCAATGCCAAATATGTACTGAAATGAGCTATGGCAAAAGATGCATGATTTAGTAATGTGAAACATAGCAAGCTCCTGTCAACTGTCTTCAACACCTCTGGAAATTAGGCACTATATGCCCCCAAAAGTGAGGCATATCAACTCAGATATCATCTCTGAATGCATTGGCCTATGGTCCAACACCTACACATTTTTGAGCAACCAATCCAGCCAAAATCATTTGGCAAATCAGTGACTTGCATTGCAAATGTATGTATGGCATCATAAATGTAATACCTAATACAATGTAATACAACAAAGAAAACAGAGCAGATTAGTAAGAAACAGGAATGCGTCACAGTGCAAGACAATACCAGCAGGAGTTGTCTAAAAACCAGAAAACTATGTGTAGTTATTAGAGCTGGAGTTTTTCCTCTGGCTAGTGAGATTTCTCACCATCTGGGAGAGCTTTGAAAAAGAACAGGAAGAGGCTTGATGAATGTTGTGTGGGGGAGTGTTGGGCAAAAGAAGGTTTGACAGGCTGAGCAAGCCAAGCAAACAAAAAGCACAGCCAAAACAGAGACAAAAGGGAGCCAGAGGGAAGAGGTTATGTGGGAGATGAAAGGAGAGGCTTGACTTCAGCATGGAAGAGGTCTGTCAACCCACGACAATCCACATCACTGTGTGTGTAAGATTAAATGATCCTTGCATTTCTGTGAAGTCCAAGGTGCTGCAAAGCTTTGGGCTGCCACCACAAAACATCTGCCTGCCTCTCACCAGTCCCCTCATATGACCCCGCTAGCCTTCACAAAGAAGTGTGTCTATGGGGAAGGGTGCAGAGGACTACTCTGCTGCTGGGTGGATCTACCATCACAGCAACCATCATTTTATCGGAGCAAGTGACAAACTTCGAGCATTTGAGGAAGAGGCTCAAGGTACCACTGGAAAAATGGTTTCTTTGCTGAATCAATTGCAGAGCAGCCAGGAGAAGTTGCAAGTACAATTACAAACAGCATTGTGGGCATGGTTTTTGGTTGGCTGGTCTGTGTGGACTGACTGTTGGGGGAGAGAGAAACATTCATTTGCAAAGCTCAACCTACTATGAAATGCAGAGTAAAGCAATCACTGAATTTTACACTTTATCTCTGAAGAACCACAGTGCACCAACACCATCATTTTCATGCCATCTCTTGCTGGAATTTCCAACCTTCGCAGCTGCTATTGCCTTCTAACATTCTTCCTCTACAAACATTCCTTGCCATTCATCCCTTTTCTCCCTCATAATGGGCCCTCACCATACTCTGAGTTTTACCCACCACCCTCATCACTATGTGCTGCCAAATCTGGCAGGACCAGTGCAGATCCCAAGCTTTGTCTGTGGTGTTTGTCCATGTCCTCATGAGTGCTGGGAGCTGCAGCTCTTCAACAGGGTGGTTCTCAAGCTTCTTGAATACTTGGGCCAAAACATTTTTGTGGGTTATCAGTTAACATGAATCACCAAACTTTAAAGTGAAATAGTTCTTCAGTACAATTCTACAGAGCAGCTATTATGGCCTTGTAAGCCTGAGTTTTGTGATTTAACTCATGTTTATCCCCCAAGACAATGTTGTTGGCTTCAATGAAAGCTCTACTCAGTTCTGCAGAAATAAGTATTTTGAATATTAGCCTCTGGATATGCTAGGGTGCTCTAGAGATGCTGGAAATTACTCTGACCTAAGAAGTGATAGAGTCAAAATGGAGGATCTTAAGGCTGTGTTGTCTCATCGTTATCACAGATCCAAAGCAAGATCTCCATCAAGGCTGTATTTTTCTCCTCCTGTTGTGTCTTTGTACCAACATCCCTAAGAAAGATTGTGAGAAGTCTGTAACAATAGTTCCTTGGAGATGGTGGGAGCTTGGGCAATGAATCCAGCTCTTGCTGGGACAGTGTGACAGTGACTGTTAAAGACAACAGACTGGTAAATGAGACAACTGCTGCAGGGCTGCATAGTGGGCTAATTATTTCAGTATTTCCCTGTTTATAATTGCTGCTCTAGATGTACTCTATTGACTGTCTGCAGAAAGAGGGAACAGAGACTGTGGACTGATCCAGTGTTATAGATCAAAATCTCTTGGATGGTCTTCTTAAACAGCTCCTTGTTTCTAGGGACTGTGATGGGCTGTGTAATTTGTTAGCCCTGCATGTGTCGATACACCTATGCACGGAAGTGCATGGATGGGTAAATACAACATACCCACTGGTGTGAAGAGGATCTGGAAAAACTCAGATCTCAGCATCCAACTAGAATGTCACATAGCTATTGATGCAATCCTTTCCATCATAGACTCTCAAAGCATTTAAAGTTATTAGTATTTTCAATCCCATCTAAAAGAATAGCTTCAAAGGAGTTGCACCAAGTCCAGTCCATGTCTGCAAGACTTGATGAGAAAAACCACATTTTCTCTCTCCTTTCAGATGCTCTCAAACTCTGCACTTGTATATTGCGCTATTTTATCTATGTGTTGATCAACTGATCAGTAATGAACAGAAAGATTTCACTCCATTCTTGCCCTGTGCAGTTGCAGATCTAATCCCCACGTCCCTCCCTTCTCTGATTTCTGAGAGCAGACCAGCCCTGCAACCTTCTTCTTTTAACACTACACCTGCACATCATGGTTAACAGCTTTAGCTGCTTTCCTGCAATTACTCATAGAATCTCTTTCCTAGGCAGCCACAGATTTACATTAGCAGATATTTCCTCTACTGGTGCTTTGCTCTTTGGCTCATTTTTTGATTGGCTCAGCCTTGCCCCAGATGCCAAAATTATCTAAATCCTGTGGTAACAATGTACATACCCAGGGAAATTCCGCTGAAAACTTTTTTCCCATCAGCAGTAGTTTTACTCTTCTTTACCTTCTGGCCTGCTTTTGTCTAGAATTCTTTTTATTGGGTCACTTTTTGAGTCCCTGATCTAAAGACCCTGATTCTCTCTCTCTCTCTCTCTCTCTCTCTCTCTCTCTCTCAATTTGGCCCTGAAATGCATATCATGCCATTTCCAAAGTGATCTTACTCCCAGGTGGAGGCTAGAAAAGGGATCTGGTATGAGGAATTCCTTTATTTAGTAACAGGAAAAGGAAAGAGAACATCTGAGCACTCCACTAGCACTCCACTCAACTATACTTATCTTCTTTTCAAGTTGGCCACTTAGATAGGAAAAATTTGAAGAAAATCGGCCACTTCCAGCCACAACACTATTAGACAGAGCCGGGCCCAACTGTGCTCTGTTTGCTCTCTGGAGAGAAGAAAAGTATGGGGTTTGACCATGGAGTTAGGTGTCTAGTGAAAAAATACAACCACTATTGCTTCTGCACAAATATAAAAGCTGAGACAAGAGCCTCAATGCATCTTCAGAAAAGAAGGAAACAGAGTTTAGGTGAGTCCTTTAGGCTGGGAAACCTCCTAATATTGTTTTTTAGAATTAATGGTCAGGCTCAGCTGCAGTCACTAAGTGATCCAGAGATTTGGCAGATGCCTGCTGTCTCCCACATCTTGCTATCACATCCTTTGTGCCTACTTTCAGATGGAGTCAGACACACATATTGGGGAAACCCTGTGTAGATGTAAAATTACCTTACACCACAGATATGAAAGGGAGGCATCAGTTTAAATTGGCAGAGGATTTATCTCCAACTTGCTAACCTGAAGCACGATTGCAGAAGGCAAGGAATCCAATATATGGAAATAATAGTGATTAAAAGCTGTTTTATAGCTTAAGTATGCTTTTCTCATCTAAATTGTGGAAGCACTGTTCACACACCCAACATTCAATTAAAAATTGTCTAAACCAATTGATCTCTGCATTACAATCATTATTGCTAATGTGTTTTATTGCGTATTCAAAATCATCTATGCACTGCTTATATGTGACACACCTTCTGGGTTTTTATGTTCTGTGATCATTATTGTAAAAGATGCCATTTCAGAAAGAGAATCCTGGATTCATCAATTCTGAAGTCAGATGTAGATATCAGGAAGAGAATTCTGTATTCATCAGTTCTGAAGTCAGATGTAGACATCAGGAAGCCCTAGTGGGTCTTTATCATAGAATCAAAGAATGGCTTTGGTTGGAATGGACCTTCAAAACATCTCTTTCCAAACCTCTGCCATGGGTAGGGACACCTTCTACTAGACCAGTGCACTCCAAGCCCTGTCTGAGCTGGCCTTCCAGGGATGGGCAGCCGCAGGTTCGCTGGGCAACGTGTGCCAGGGCCTCCTCACTCTCACAGGGAAGAGTTTCTTCCCAATATCTAATCTAACCCTGCCATCTGGTAGTTTAAATTCATTATCCCTTGATCTTTTTTTTTCTCTTTTGAAAAGAAAGCCTAGAATTTCACCATTAAGCCTTTTGATATCAGTCAGATTCATACTTGTGGTCAGAGTGCACTGACGAAATGTCCCAAAACTCCACTGTAATGATCCCTGTACTATGCAGATCCACTGAAGCTCTGGGATGAGGCAGCCTATAGGGTTTATTTCTCCTTTAAATGTACTTCAAATCCTACTGAGGCCAGCCAGGGACTTCTCACTGAAGCTGCCCATCTGCCTTATTCTCTATCAGCAATTCACTGCCTGCAAGGAGTGATTAAATCAGTCCAAGAAAGCTGGATTCAATTACTGGTTCTGCCACTTGCTTTCTCAGTAGGTTTATGGCCTTTATTCCTCCTCTAATTCTTGCTCACTTTGGCTTATCCTTGTGGCACGAAAGCAACATCAATCTCTGCTGGGATACTGAGATGCTTTTGCACTACAGATACATTCCAAAGGAAAACACATATAATTCAATTATGTAAAGTTATTTATTCTCCATAGTTCCTCATGTTAATAGCTTCACAGCTTTATTCCAGAAGAGGTAGAATGGGCACCCTAACTTGCAGCAAGTGACCATATAACCCAGTATCTTCAATGGGAATGTAAACAGGATAAACACACTTGATTCTACCCTTTATCTGACCATTTTCTGCATAGGAAACTTAATGCCTGTAGTATGTCCAGTTAGAAATCTCCAATGGATCTGTCTTCCAAGGACCCATCTCACACCTGTAGTCATGTTTTGTGTCTACTACATCATCTCTTGAGGAGATCCATGGGTTAATTTCTCACTTTATTGACTCACATACAGCTGGTGAAACTCACTGGTGAAGTTCCTGAGTCAGTCTGTCCTGTGTTGCAGTCTGCAATAATTAGCCCAGGTAATTGAACTCCCTGCAGCATTTCAGCCAAGCGAGCATGCTGCAGGAAGCTCAAACTTGATGTATCCTAACATGTTACACTTAGGACTTCAAACACTTCTATAAGCTGGTGCCTCATGTCCCTTTAAAAAATCCCTGTAAAAGGTCAGCCTGGTCCATGGCTGCAACCTGGCTCTTGAGGCAATGCAGATCATAGCCTGAAAAGCACCTCAAAATAAAAGGCTCTGATTGTCTGCCAGTGCTTCAAGAAATGAAATACAGTTCCACTCCTAAATTGTCCAAGGTATGTTAATGTGAAGAGAAAAAAAAAAATTAAAATTTGTAAAGTTTGAAAAGAGGTTTTGCTAGTAGCCAAGAAAATATAACTCCTTTCACTTATTTTTTTTTTCTTCCTCTTCTGAGCTTAATGCTTTGTTTCAGTGGTGGAAAAACCATGGGGGAAAGGGTTAAAATGGAATCAGATCAAATAAGTGTATATTTGCTTTGTATCAAAGAAACATATGCATCAAGTGATGAAGTCCTTGCAAGTCTTTAAGACCTTTCTTCATATCTTATCTATGAAGTTCCTTCACCTCTTCTCATTCAGCAGCCAGGAGAGCAGCTGCTTGCTGTGCTCAGCTGTCTCACACGTACAATCATGTTTGCTCTGAATGACACAGCCGAGAAGATGATTTTTGGTTTCATGGCACTTCTTTCAGTTCTGGGCACATTTCAAGACTCCAAACTTTGACTCAGGGACTACAGGGCAGGAGAGGTGAAGGTAAGGGAAAGATGGGTTACCCAAATGGACATAATCAAATGATTGCTGCAGAGCTGGAGCAGAAATGATGCAGCACATACTTCTGCAATGCTCCTTGGAACCCCAGTCAGAGGCTGGACACACTGAGTTGTCTTTATCCCCTGAAAAGGATCTCCATGGATTTTCACAGACCAACACATCTCAGAGCTCCCCTCCTCTTTCCCTGGCTTCCCCACCATTCTCAATGCCCAGCCTTAGTGACATCCCAACAAGGGTGGCACCCCCTGATCATCCCAACACTACCCACCATCCAGCTCAGCCAACAAAGAAGTTTTTCTTCCTGCCACCTGAGCTCAAGGCACAGCCACTTGGCACAGGATGAGCAAGACCTTTCCTGTCACTTGATCCCCATTGGTTGCTCTTCCTCCAAGGGCCTTTGTCTGGCTCTTCTCCACAAATGTTCTCTGTATCATTCCAAAACAATCAGCTAGCAACAGTGCTTATGTCTAGTGAGACCAGTGAGCAGTGGGTCAAGAGTGCATCCAAGCAGAATGTGGTGTAAATAACTGACTCCATCTGCTTTGGGTCAGAACAGCTTCAACTCATCAAAGGGAACCAACAAGCCTCCACGGGTGGTGAAGGGGTTTTCTGAATCCATCTACGAGCTGGAACTGGAAGAAGCCAAACATACTCTCAGTGTTTATGCTGTCAAGCTACAAGGTATTCATCCCAAAACACATTCCTCACAGAAAATTTTTGTGCTTCAAACTCTGTCATCAAGAGAGCTAAGGAAATGAAAATTGGGAGGATGATACTTGGCCATCAATCCTTGTGTCCAGCAGCTTGGGATCCTCCTGAGAGGCATAAGGACAAGTCACTATGCTGCTTGATTTTCATGGTGCCACAGTCATGTAAAATGGAGGATTATACCCTTATCCACTTTCAGCTTGCTGCCTTGTGGGGAAGGTTCAGGGAAGCAAACGGGTTCTGAAAATCCAAGATGGAAATTTTCCTCCTTGCGTCCCCTCCAGGGTGTTCAAAACCTTAGAGCAATGAATGGCCAGCATTCATCGAGAAAGGGATGGTGGACATTGCTGGTGCTCAGGACATGTAGAGAGATCTAAGCAGAACTACTCCTGCACTGTCACCTCTCCCCAGCCACAGATACTAACAACAAGTGAAGTCAGAGCTCTAGCAGCATTTTTGGGAATAAGAGTCTTCCTCCTCACCCTTCCTTCAGTAAATGGATCAAAATTTAGTACTCTAAATTGGAACTCAGCTTTGAAATCCAGGCTGGGTTTTGCGTTCTCAGTGCCCACACAAATGTTTTCAAGATAAATCTGGCATTTTGGATGTCTCCACTTTTTGAGGTTTGTCCAAAAAGGGATTCCACTAGAGCCCCAGTTCAATGCTGAGCTTAACCCACCCATTGTGTCCCTATGGTTTGTCTCAAGATGAGTAGCTTCTAAAATTAAGGTACCACAAAATAGACGCAAATTCTGCAAATTTTGCTACAGATGGTGAATTTCTCATGCAGTGCTCCTTTTGTCCCATGAACAAGATTTCTTTCAGTCCTCTGACTAGCAAGACACCATTTTAAACATTTTTCTAATTACAATAAATGTTCAAACTTAATATAATTTTTAATGCATGTTTTCAATAAAAGGCTACAATATGTAGCCTCTGAAAACTGCTTTTCCCTTGAAATACTGATGTTTATAGCTCCTGCTGCCCAGAACCACCTCATCATTTTGACTGCTGTCAGCGTGGCAAAGGAAGCAGGAATTTCGTTATGCATAGGGCAAGACCCTAGAATGAAAAATACCAGGGAATTCACACAGGGACTTGAGAATTCTGGGAATCTGACTGTCCTGAGTCCTCTCCTCTTTTTGCAGTTTGGATGAAGCCATGGGAGCTGATGGTGCAGCTCTATCAACTGATGTGCCTGAAGTAACCACAAGCATCTCCCAGCTGTGATCACACATGACACCCCTTTCCCCCAAAGAAATTGCAGTGTTTGGGAGAAGAAAAATCACTTGCATGTCTTGATGGCAACTTAAGCCCTTTTTCTTCCCCCTCTCACAGAGAACTGAAGTTTGTGATCACTTACTCTTTGTTGAGGTTATCACCTCCTTGGTAATCTGGCATTTTTCTGCACTGTGTCAAAATTCTGGAAACATTCCATTGTTTGAGCTAGGGTGGCTGAAAACCACATAGGATGAGTCTGAAAATAAACTCCCAGGGCTAAATAAAGGAACTTTTTCTTGCACATCCATTGATGTGTCCTTCAGTAAAGTGATGAGAGCTGTGATTTACCATCTCCAATAGAGAAGAAAGAAACAGGTCCTTTTAAATGTGATGTCAATAAGCCTTCTCCTTCCTCACTAATTTAGGAGCAGCCCATGGTCCAGACTTCTGGGGCAGCTTTGAGTTCTGGTCTTGACTTGTGTTCTTCCACATAGTATACAGAAGAAGCTGATATCTCTGGAAGAGTTGTACAACTTGTTCTGGTAAGGAGAATAGAGCAAAGCAGAACAAGATTAAATGAAAGTGGTTTTCTTCATCTTCTGGTTCCTTTGGCTCCTGGCTGTCCTTGCTTCCTTCTTTCGTAAGCTCCTCTGAGATTTGGGAGGAAACAAAACTGAGAACCTCATAAGGCTATGTCATATGGAAAAAAGGATCTGACAAGACACTAGATATCAGATATTTTTAGGAAAAAATAAAGAGGCAATGAAGGCTATTTGAAAGGGGAAAATGAATTTTTAGTGTTTCCTTCTGTACCTTCAGGAAAGTGTGAGGCAGAGGGAGATGATGACATGGTTCTCCCCACTCATCTGAGCTGCTGGCTGAGCCCAGCTCCTGCAGAGTGGGATGATGAAGCAACATTATGGGATGCAGACTTTACTGGATTTACAACTCCCACAGAAATCACCTTTCTTGAAACTTTTGTTCATTCCTCAGCCCAAACAATGGCTGACTCAGACAAGAAAAAGTCCATAAACTCGGGTCTTGTCAGTTCTTGTCTCTGACAGTGTGATGGCGTTGGAATAAAAGGATGCATTTAATGAAAAGACTCTGAAAACTGCCCAAGGAGGTGCCACACCAACTCCTCTTCAGACCTACATGTTTCAGTGTCTTTGGTCACATATAAGGGCTATGTGATATCCCACTGATATCCAAATGGTTGCAAGATGGGGAAGCCAAGCTGTGGCACTGAGCCAAGACACAGTCTTAGGAGGTGTGCAAAACAGCACAGACAGTCCAAGTGCTTAAAACTTTGTCTTGGTATGTCAGACATGAGAGAGAGCAGGAAAGTGATAGCAGGTAGTGTCATCCCCTCTAGCTCCACTACCCATCAAGAGGTGTTTTCACCAGGCTGTATGTCGTGTTGCACTAAAGTAGTTAGTTGGTTTTGTTACAATTTCACACTGGGTAACTAATATATAATATATGCATCATATAAGTAGCTCTATTATACTGCATATGGTATATTCCACATCCTCCTTTCTAAACTTGTGGTGTGGGTTTGCCCATACTGACCTTCCCCTCCAAATGCCTCCCATTGGCTGTATTTCCCCTACTCCACCCCCCTTATCCTGAGTTTAAATTCTCTCTGCCATGAGGCTGGGGTCTCTTTATCTTCTCTGGAATTAATTCCTACATTAAAAATATGGGATCATGGTCCCAGGGGATAAAAAGTGTCTCCCTTGCTTTTATCCTTGTCAAGTTTGCTTCTGAGGTTCAGATCTAGCCTAATCAGAACCCCAGAGCCGAGCTATGACAGCCAAAAGGGTCCAAGATAAAGCACATACCAAATACTGCAAAGCTCTGGCACAGGCTTCCCAGGACAGAGGTGGAGTCCCTATATCCCTGGAAGTGTTCAAAAGCTGTGTAGATGTGGCACTTGAAGATGTGTCTAAGTGGTGTCCTTGGTGCTGCAGGGTTAATAGTTGGATTTGATGCTCTTAGAGGTCTTTTTCAACACAAAAGATTCTATGATTCTATGTCAGCTTCAGCAAAGTTGATTCTAGCTGTCTTAGAGAGCAATGCCAGAAAAATCCCATGTTCAGAGGTTTTGCCTCACCTGCAATTGGTGGTATTATCCCAAATATTACTGTGGATTTTAGATTTGGGGAGGGGTTCTTCATTCCTTTTCCATTTTCGTTCCCACACTTTTCCCACTCAGACAAGGTCAGCAGAACCTGATAGAGATGTGCCTACAAGGCTATAAGTAAAACTTCCCACTTTGCAGTGTGCACCACAATTTGTCTTGAAGAAAGCCTAGGACAGTTGGGATTTCTATGTCACTTGGGACACAGGACTTCAGTTTTGGCCTCATTGGACTAATAACAGAGCAACACCCTGAAAAGTCCCAGATATATTATTGACTCATGAGTTTATCCTCTTAAAAGTGCAAGCAAACTGTAAGGTTTCATCTTGTTTGCTTTCAATCTGCCATATAAAAAGCAGGATAGTACAACACACAGAAGCTGCAGCTCCTGAAAAGCAAAAATATTCACCTCACTTTAACACTGGCTTTAATAGGATACTTATTCTTCTTCATAACTTTCCCACTTTTTCCTTTCCCACCTGCCAGCTACAGTATATATATTTATTCTTTCTTACCTGATGTTGATCTTCTGAGACCCTGCAGTCTGTAAAGATTTTCTGATGGGGATTGTAGTGATGGGAATTTAAGGGATGAGCCTACACCTGGTCTGTGAACAGCTGGAGTGTTATCACTCCCTTTTGCTTCTCCTCCCCAGCCAGGTATTGGGAAAGATGAAAGTTTAACAGGGAAGTTTTACAAATATGAATGCTTAGTAGAAGGTTCTCTAGAAATGAAAACAAGTTTTGATATAGAAGAACAAAAGATATCTAAAAATAAAAGACTGCTGAGCTAGTGGTCATCGGACAAAGGTTGAGATGAGTTGGAAAGAGATTTTATGGCTAAGGAGAAATTGTCTACAAACAAAAGCATTTTTACAAAATAAAGATAAATCTCAAAAAGCATTGGCAAACAGAAAACATGTTTTTACCAAGTAAGAAGAATTTTCCATTGCAGAAAAACAGAAAAACAAGTTTTAAACTTAAAATATAACATACTAACCCATGTGATTGGTTAGTTACTACCATAATATGGTAATATTAGTAGTTATGATAGCTATAGGTAATGGTAAAAGTATTGTGTATGATGCTGATTGGTTCTAATGTATTAAGAAATTAATCAAAGAAAAGTATATAATACATTATAACCGGAACAAAAGTGGCTTCAGACATGCCTATAAACTGTAGCTGGCATCTTTATAGGTGTGGTTCTGTACCCATGACCCAAGATTGCTGTAACTTCTTCTATGCAATAAACAACATTTTTGAAGAGACGTCTGAAGTCCCACAACTCTTGTCTCAGGCTCTTACAGCTAGACTCTCTCTATGCCTCTCTGCCAAAAGCACACTGAGGATGAGATGTGCCACAGTCACTCTGATTCCTCCTGTGCACTCAGGACACTGGCTCTATACAATGACCAGGATCCAGGCAGAGGGCAGACTGGGGCCACCAACCTCACTGAATGTGCATTACCCTGGCAAGGATCAGAGAGGTTTCTAAGAGTCTATTGGCTGTGGCCTGCGCTGAAAGAGCTGCAGCCCATCACTCTTCTGCTGGTGTCCAGATGAGAAATGGGGATTATATTTTTCTTATGCTCTGTTTTAAAAGAAATGGCAGAATGTGATTTACTTGTAAAATTAGAATTTTATTTTGCTGCCAAGACAATCCTCTCTGGACTGCAGTTCCCTGCAGACGCCATCTCCAGGTGATCTGAAGTAGATCTCTTTTTCCCTGATGCTCAGGACTGACCCTTCTCTTTTTGAGCTGGAGGAGAGAAGTGGCAATTTCTCTCTTCTCTATCCTCTCTGCATGAAGTTGTGAGCACAGCTGGAATTAATGCAGGTGATTGGATAAGCTCATGAGAAGTGTCCATGGAAGCTGTGGAATAAAACCCCTCCATCCTTTGATGGCATCCCTAAACCCTTGCACTTTTGCTTGGAGCTTAATGAAATCAGAACAAAGCAGCAGCCTCTATGTGGAGAAGGAATTCAAGACATTAAGCAAAGGGCAGATTAAGGTTAAATGGACCCCAGATCCACACAAATGTTGTCCCACAAGAAGAAAAACTTACCTGTCTCACAGAATTTTCTCTTTTCTCCCCAAGAGAACTGTAATCACCAAAACTGTACAGTTAGGAGCTTAATATAATAATCACAGGGTGAAATTATGGTTGTTTTAGATCATCTGATGGTCAGATCTTCTGGGTCTGCTCCAGCTCCATGTACCCACTGTCTAAAGGGTTGGTCTGCAGCAAGCCCTTTGCACCGAAGAATTTCTTACAATGAAGATGGTGAAACACTGCCAGAGATTGCCTAGGGAGGTGGTAGATGCTCCATCCCTGGAAAAATTCAGGGCCAGGTTGGACAAAGTTCTGAGCAGCCTGGTTTAGTGAAAGTGATGGCCCTGCTTATTACCATGGAGTTTGGTCTAGATGGTTTTAAAAGTCTCTTCCAATCCAACCCAAAATGATGATCCCGAAAGGCTAAGAATACATCTGCCCATGTCTAGAGGGATGTAGTCTAGTTTTCCAGGCCTGCAGTTTCTGAGTTTCTAAAGCTCTGTTTCTTCCTGCTGTTTTGGGTTTCTGAAGCTTGTTCTCACAGCTTGAACATAAAGATCAGGTTTTTGTTTCTGTAACAAAATCTAATGTTTGAAATTCTTTTTGTGGGACATACCTTCTTTTGATGTCCCTCTCTTTTGACCAATGTGGGTGAAGGGGTTGTCTTTCAGCAATTACAGTGGTCTGTGGCAAAATCTATAAAAGGGAGCGATTTGTTTCTAATAAACAGAGTTAGATTGATCTCTCCAAGCTGTCTTGGGGAAATTTGTGTCGTGTGTCATTTGCAACAGCGACAGGAGGAAAATATATTAAATTAGTAGGTCATGCTGCAAAGGAAAATGTTTTTTTACTTTTTTCCTTCTTCCTCTTGCTCTTTCAGTTGGGTTCTACACAGCCTGTGGTTGCTCTCCACATAAAACCTACTCATAGATGCTTTTGTAAAGTATTTTCTTTCCCCACCAGTTATTTCCAGTTGTTCAGGACATGGACTCCGTTCCAGGGAGCACTATTCAGAGTTATAGCTCTGAATGCATTTGACTAATGGAACACACAAATGATTCCCACCTATAGAAATAGGATGTGATAAAAGACATGCCACTTGTCACCTGCAAACTTGTGATCCAGGTATCACAGAACCCTGGAAAAATATGGATCAGGCTTCTTTACATCTGTCAGCTGCCTTTGTAATTGTCTATACCTACAGGTTTTCTCTCACTAGCCTGGAAAATTCTATAATTCTCACTGGGAAAATTCTAAGCTGCATGTAAACATCCTTGACTGGGCTCCAATCACTCTGCAAATCCTGGTTCTGTTGGCAGTTCAGCCATTCAGTTTTATTCAGAAAGTCATTAGTTAACTTTCTGGTGTGCTGCATTGTAGCATAATCACTCTTTTATTTTTATTTTTTCTTTTCTTCTTTTTTCTTTTTTTTTTCTTTTTTTTTTTCTATTTTTTCTTTTTCCTTTTCCTTTTTCCTTTTTCCTTTTTTCTTTTTTCTTTCCTTTTTCCTTTCCTTCCCTTCCCTTCCTCTTCCTTCCCTTCCCTTCCCTTCCCTTCCCTTCCCTTCCCTTCCCTTCCCTTCCCTTCCCTTCCCTTCCTTCCCTTCCCTTCCCTTCCCTTCCCTTCCCTTCCCTTCCCTGCCCTTCCTGCCCTCCCTGCCCTGCCCTGCCCTGCCCTGCCCTGCCCTGCCCTGCCCTGCCCTGCCCTGCCCCTTTTGTAGCACACAACCAATTTTACATACTAAAAAAAAAAATAAAAAAAAAAAAATGAAGAAAAAAATAAATTCCTGAAATGGCTCCTTCCCAGGGAAGGGACAGAATTGATAATGACTTACAGAGCCATGAACTATCAGCACAGAACAATTGGTTCCAGGCAGATAAGCCTAAAAGAATACAAAAAAATAAAATAAAGTCCAGCCTGCAATAGACTAGGGGCTTGGAAATAAACGATAGAACAAATCTGAGAGAGAGATCCCACAACTAAAGAATAAAATCTGATGCTGTCTGTGTGAAGAGTTCCCAGGGGAATAACACTAGCTACCTTTGCAAAGCCGGGTGTGCTGCTGGTTGCACCTCCCAAGATCCCAGCTCTGGTTCAGGGTATGCTGGAGCAATTTTGCATGCAGGGGGGAGACTTATGGTTCTCCCACACTATCTGCTGCAGCCCCCAAACCATCAGGCCCTGCATCATGGGACTCTGAGAGTTGTGGTAGTCCCTGAAACCTTGCAAATAGGTGAATCACATTAGTACCTAAAGGCATCACTGAATCTCCCACAGAGGTTTTAATGTTCAGTCTCAGATCATGGCAGCATGTGGTTTTGTTTCCATCTGTTTATTATGGTGTCTGCTCTGTTGTGAAAAGGAGCTGGGTCTTCAGTTGATGGATGTGGTCCCACAATTTTTAAGAGATCTGATTACTTTTAAACTTTATTTTAACATTATGCAACTTCCCATTGACACCATTAGAGACAGCTTTGTACTGCTTTTAAACAGCTTTTTCTTGGGGTAATGAAGATGAGTTGGTTCCATGAGAAGGGTCAAGGACATGTCAGCTCTAATTATTTCAAAGGGATCAAATATCAACAGCGAAGAACAAAATTATCTTACTCCTCACTAGCACCTTCCATCTGGAGACTTCTCTGTTGCAAACAGATCTAACTGCCTGACTGGATTTGCAAAGTAGCCTCATTCCCCTTTTAAAAGTGCAAAAACAAAGGGACAAAGTCAACATTGCATAAATTTCTCCTTGTTTCTCTAGTTTTGAGTGGCAAAGATTGCACAGAGTTGAGCAGGGTCAGACCTGGAGGGATGTCTTGGTTTGAAAGACAGGTGTCTGCTAAGGAAGGCAGGAGCCTCCCTTGGAATGGAGAATGTAAACGCCTTCCATCCAAGTTATTATCATTTTGAATTTAAGGGGCTCTCAGGCAAAGATATGGGAATACAAATGACAGCTCTTTATCGGGAGAATTTAAAAAAAAAAAAAAAAAAAAAAAAAAGCAGTAATACAAAACCCAAACCCCACTGAAAGTCAGAATACAACCTGACACTCTGTGGGTCAGGGTGTTTGTAGCAGTCCAATCAAATGGTGGCTTCTGGAGTGGCAGGTGTGGTTCTGTTGAAGTGATGATCCTGTAGAAAGGTGTGGATTTCCTCTGAAGGATGAGTGGTGGTGTAGATGGGCCTACTCTTCCTCTGGGAATCCAGTGGGAAAGGCTGCTTTGCAGTTCCAAATGTCAGATTTTTATCCAGGTAAGAATGCTTGGCTCCTCCCCCTAGATAAAGCATCTCCCCAGTGTGATGATGTAAGTTTATCAGTCATGAAATGAGGCTTAATGGCCCATTAGCAGAAGATACCTCCCTGGAGAGAGGATGGGTCATGGAAGAGATAAAGAAAACTGCCATAGCTGGTTTTATAACAGCTGCCCCATTAAGAGAGGACCAACATCCCTCCCACCCTGCCCCAGTTTCAACAGATGGTTGATAGAATGCTTGTTCTTGGTCACATCTTGCACTGCAGCCCAAGAGAAAGGAAAACCAGAGGCTGGAGTGTCCTTTGCATTTTCTCCTTTCATTGTCTGGTCTTTCTTAGTGTCTTCATCCACAAAGCTGTCTGTCCTCAGAATCAAAACTGTCACTGTAATATTATATTTTTTAGGAGTTTGTTGTCACAGTATTTCTGTCCCGTCCCAGATGGAGCATGAATAGGGTGTGTTCAGCCTCAGCGCTAAAAGGAATTAATGGAAGCTGGAGGGTTCTGTCTTCACTGGATGCGGCTTCATGTTGCTCTCTAAGAGTATCCAGAAGAGCAAAATTTCATCCACCAAAATAAAAGTAAAATTAATGACCCCCACTTGCATCAGTTTTGGAAAGAAATTCACATGCACCCAAACTCTCTGAGAATGGTGTTTTCCATCTAGCTCTCCAGTTTATCCAGTTATAGCTGACTAAACTACTTTATACACTCTTGGATTCTGGCCCAGAAAATGTGATGTTTCTTAAAATGATTGTGTATATATATACACACTACTTTATACCAGCCAATACATTCTTACATGTAGGTGGCCAGAAATTGGCTGATTTTTTCCTATTACATATTTCAAATATGAGCTGACATTCATGTATAAAGTCTGCATAAGCTTCATGAAATCTTAGTATCAATAGTGAAAGGGAATGTCAACAAGCGCTTAGCTGCTAATATGGGCTGGAGGTAATAAGGAAGGTGCTGGGCAAATTGTATTTCGAGAAAATTCTGTCAATTATACAAAAATGGAAGGGGTTGGGGAAAAAAAAAAAATCTTGATTTCATGAAAAGTAGGCACTCTGAGGTTGAAAGGAAATTTGAAAATGGATGTATAGGGTTCTAATTTACTTTAATATTTCCTGTGTAAAATTTTAAAGTTAAAGATTGATTTTTCCAACAAACATTACAAGCATAATGACACGGAGGCATGATCACAGATCATGTACCAAGTGGAGACCTATGGAAAAAGAACTGCTGCTCTTATAATGGGTTTTGTCTTCCTTTTTTTTTCTCAGGGAAACCTGCATTAGTTTGAAAGAAAGGGATCAGATCTGAAGCGTGCAGTAGGAAAGACTCCAACTACTAAAGTATAAATAAAAATGGAAAAATTTGGCCCAAACGCAGTTTGGAATAGAAAACATATATATCAAAAATAATTGAAATTTCAAGAAGTTTTCTGATAGACAAATTGCATTTATAATTTAGTCCCAGCATCAAAAATCGAGCAATCATAAAGCCTTAATCAAAACTTTTATTTTGAAAACCAAAGGAATGTTAGCTTTCACTGAAATGAAAACTCCTTTCAGAGTCCTGACTTCAGCACAATCACAAATTAAAACTAAGCAGGCACATTCAGACAATGTCCAGGGTCTGTGTGACTGCACATTCATGGAAAGGAACATTTTGATCTTTTGTTTGCATCATTTTTCATGGGAAAAGCACTTGTTTCAAACAAAAAAAAATGTACAATAAGGACTCGTGAAAGTTGGATTTCAAATTAAATTGGGTGGTTCTCTTGAACTCAGTCTTTTTGAGGGGATAATTTTTTTTTCTGGTGCATTTTTGTGTGTGTTTGCATGTTAAGATTTCAGGAAGTGGAAACTAACAAAATAAGAAGCCATCCCTTCAAAGCATAAAAGTAGGTTCTCACTCACTTCTAATTTTCAGCCTGTTTTAGTTTGACATAATTGGACAATTTTGTAATATTGACACGATTAAAACATAGATCAGAGAATCATAGAATCCCAGAATAGTTTGGTTTGGAAGGGACCTTAAAAATCATCTCATTCCATCCTCTCCTATGAGCAGGGAAACTTTCCACTAAACCTGGTTGTTGCAAGGCTTGTCTAATCTGCTCTTGAACACTTCCAGGCACAGAGCAGCCACAGCTTCTCTGGGAAACCTGTTCCAGGGCCTCAACACCCTCACAGGCAAGAATTTCTGCCCATTATCCCATCTAACCCTGACCTCTGGCAGTGGGAAGCCATTCTCCCTTGTCCTGTCCCTCCAGACCCTTGTCCAAAGTGCCTCTCCAGCTCTCTTGCAGCCTCTTTAGGCATTGCCAGTGGCTCTAAGAATGATTTATCACAGAATGACAAATGCCTTAGAGAGAAATCCTGTTTTCTAACTGCCTTCTCCCTTTAGGAACAAGTAATTTGGGATGGACCAACAAAACCAAGGGCAGAAAATGAGTAGGCAGTTGGAGCAGAGCCATCACTCAACACTCCCTTGGTAACTACCCGGAACTGAGGATCAGTGTCTGTCCCTGATTTCAGTTTTTCTGGACTAAGGGTGTTTGCAAATACATTCCTGTGTTTCTGAATTTATTTCATGATAGCTTCTGCCACAGTATGTGTTCCCTGTAGGAATAAGTATTTGTGCTCTTGGGCACATGCAGCAGGATATATTTTTTGCTTCTGCTGTCATGTGAGTCCCTGATCCCTCCCACCCCCTTACAGCTGCTGCCTGTGACTTTAACACCTTCTTTGTGGGGTTTGGAGAAGAATATATTTTTTTTCCAGACTCTTCCAGCCTGGTAAGAACACCTGATTGTTTCTGGAGAAGATTGGTGTGTGCATGCATTGGGCCTCACTGGTACTTTGGCTATGTCAACTATGCCAAGGACACTGAGCCATGCCAAGGGTATTGCACTTGTCATCATCCCAACAGTGTTCTGCTGGGCAAAAGGGCCCTTCACTGAGGACATTTTCATGGTACATCTGACAGATTGACTTTCCTAAAATGACCCAGGCCCATGCAGCACCTGCTTTCCTGCCTGTTGTGTTCAGAGCACATTTCTAGGACATCTCTCTACATCTCTTTTGACTTTTGTTGGGATAAGCATGTAAAATGACATCTCCATCTCAACTCATCCCACACTTCCAATGTGTAAGCAAAGGCAGTGGCTGGGAAGCCAAGAGCATGAAGCTCCTCACAAGAGGAGAGGACTCAAATGGAAAAGCGGTGAAAATGTATATTGTTCCCACTGAGCTTAGACAATATTTAAAACTCAGCAATGGAAAGTAACTCCTTATGAAAACCTCCAAAGCACTTTAAAATAAGAATCTGGTCTCTCACTTCTTTGCACCACATACTCTGAAGTGCATAACAATGGAAATTCTTTTCCTATGTGTTCCCCTACAAATGACTCCTGGAAAGCATCGACTGTTTCCTGTAGGCTTCTGGCATCATCCCTTCCCTGGTAATATCAGCATCTGCTTCCAGATCTGTAATCACATTTCTTTAAGTGAGTTTTGAAGTAGGATTTACATAACTCCATTTAGATTTTATAGCGTTGCAATAATGAGATAGTTATTTCAAATTAGAAATGAGGAACATGAGATTCTGATCTAAGAGAGAATCGAGTATCTAATTGCCAGGAAAATTAATCCACAAACACCAGAGGTTTATGTCCAAAGAGGAGACAGAGGAGTCCTTTTAAGTTATTTGAATAAAAGGGGAGGCCATGGGGCATTCCCCAGGGGTGTCTCAAAGTTTTGGAGGACGCAGCCCCCTTTTTATCCCAATTTCCCAGCTGCATTTCCTCTCTCTTTCCCCATTTGCTGAGGTACTTGAGATGTACAGACTTCCTGGAACACCTGATACCTAAGATTTCCCTCTAATGTATAACCCTACCTTTTAATTTTTAATTCTTATGGAATTTATGGTTTCTCCCCATTGTTTCTTTCATCTTTCAATATCCAGTTTTATTTATCAGCAAACCTACAGTTTGTTTGTAAAGGCAAATATCTTTTTTCCATTCATCAATCAGTGGAATCCTTCCCTTTATTTCTCAGTGCTAGTTTTATCTACCAGCAGACCCACAGCTTGTTTGTAAAGACAAATCCATCATTCCTCTCATAATGATATGTGCCTGGCTATAGGTGATAATTTAAGATGAGTTTATGGAGCCCCTGTAAGTCCATTTTCTATGGATCCTTTTTTGTGGTTATCAGGTAACCGCAAAGTGATTACATGAATATTTATGTTCGGCAGGGTTACACTGCTGATACACAGGATAAGCATAATTTTTTCCCCCTTGTAATTCTTTGTGCTAATATCTGGGACTTATATCAGGATAAAGGCACCTCATCAGCAAAAAAAACCCACTAACGCCAGGCTTCTTTTCTGAGGCATCAGTTTGCACAGCATTGAAACACGGCATTTGTATTTTGAAATACAGATATTTTTCTTTTCTTTGTGATATATCCAGGACAGTTTATATGCCATTTTAGAAGGTGTGCAATGTACCATGTTGGATCTTTTCTGCCAAACCTATAAACCTTTTTGTATATGCATGCATATGTATGGACACAACAGTGGTTTAACCAGCTTCTGCTGGGTACTATAAATACAAAAATGGGTGGATGCAGGAGCAAGTCACAGAGGCAAGGGCATGAAACTGCAGGGCATCATACTGCTCTTATCATACTTATCATATGCACTATATGCATAATCACTCTTATCATACTGCATCATCCATGCCCTTAACAAATGGTAAGCATGAGGTAATAGGAGGTAAAATCTTGCTCCTTAATGAGAAAGAGCAGAGCTTGTTGCAGCATGATTTCATGATTTACCCCAGGTTCTTCCTCTGAAGATTCTTTTCCAGGTGTGTCAATCATCCCTCCTTTCCCCACCCCTGCCGAGCACTGTCTGTCACTCCTGGAATTCCAGAAGGGTGTCGAGTGATTGGCAGGTTCAAAGGATGCTCTCTACCCCTGGGAGGGCATTGGGCCATCCAGGTGTCCTTTTTCCTTTAAGACCTCCTCTCCTGTACCTAGTTGGTGGGCTTTCTAGCCCCTCCTCTGCCCCTCTCCCTCGGGTAAAAGGATGAGCAAACACGTGGTTGAGACATTCTGCGGAGCTGTTATGAGATCAGAGGCCTGCAGGCAAGAATAAAAGCTCTGGATTAAACCCTCCATCAGAACCAACTCCTTTCCTTCATCATCGCCTTAAAGCTTCTCCTGCAGAGGAAAACGTGGAGCGATCCTCCACAGAGGAAACTCCATCCTTTTGCTATCGGAGCCCGGCTTGCCTGGACTTGTCTCTGCGTGCCCAGCTGCATCGCCCAGCTAGCCAAAAGTAACTCTGAGGTGAAACACCACAGCTGCCTCTATTTGGTTCAGCAGCAGGGTCCCAGACAAGCCGAGGCACGTCCCGACAACAATATTGGTTTTCCAGTATTTTGGCGCCCAGTTTGGGGCTGCTTTGATCCTACTGCCCCGAAGGGACACTCTGGAGCTCTTGGAACCTCAGAAGACCACGGAGAACTTTAAGACATCTTGGCGTCCACTGACAGAGCTTTGACGACTTAGCTCTCCAGCAGAGACTTTGGGATTTATCCTATAAAAGCCTCGAGGATGTCCTGCACCTCTGGAAGGTGCAGCTCCTTTTTGGTGAGCAGACCTTCCAAGAGGGAGAGTAGGGTAGCTTCTCCTTCCCCGAAGAAGTCCTACTCAGGTGAAGAGAAGACCCCGCTAGACTAGGACACTGACCGCACCGAATTGGGTGTGTATCTCCACTCCACAGGGGGTGGAAAACTCAAAAGAGTTTCTGAGGAGAGAGTAGGTCTTTTTCGCTCTTATTCAGGGCACAGCAAGGCTGTGGCAGCCCCATGGAGATGGGAGCGACCACGAGTTAGATTGCAGCCCCAGACAGCGCAGCTCTGCTGTTTTTAAAACCCGTGCGGCAGAATTGGTGTGGCAGCTCTGGCTCAGAGGGAGCGGGGGGGGCTCTCCCTGCCCCTCTCCTTCACAGCGGCACAGCAGCTTTCGCGTTTTCCCGCGGCACAGCGCAGGCGGGCTCTGCCTGTTCCGTGGCGTGGCAAGTTCAGGTGGCATTTTTAAAAGCCATACAGGCTGCTGTGCTGTGCAGGGCTGTAATCTGAGTGCTTTCGCTTCTTAACCATGCCTTTCGAAATCGTTAGTGACTTCAGTTTTGTTTTTTCAGTCGGTGTGTAGTTGTGTTGTGCCTTTTTAACATGTAAAATAAGGTCTAAGCTTAGCACAACACTAAAACAGTATATTATCAAATTATAGGAATATTAGTAAATGGAAATATTTCGTTCTCGAAAGGGAAATTGAAACAGTTTATACGCTGGCTTTTCCTACTCTCCCCACAAATCTCTCCTGAACAAAGTCACTATATACACTTTTGGGACAAAGTAGGGCAGGAGTTAATAACCTTGGGAAAGTCTGGGGACACGTCTTCTGCTAAATTTGTGTTTTAGAGTTTACAAGTTCGATCAGCCTTACTCAAGCAAAGGGAAGTGAAGAAAAAGCCAAATAACAAGAATGTCACTCTGCTCTTCTTTTTTCTCCCCACCCCAGATCCACTCCCCTAACACCTGTGTCCCCAACTTGGAAAACCCAAGCGCGTGTCAATTTTTCAGAGAGCAGTGACCACCAAAATGCCTCACAGACCCCAGAGAGCCAAGAAGATGGAAGAAGCCACGTGCCACCATGCACTACCTGGCCTTCTTCTTCCCACAATTCCACTCAGCATCCCAAAAATCCTCCCTTACCCCTCCCCCCGCCCCCCCATCCTCGTGATACCTTCCATCCCCCCACCTTACTGACCGCTCCCTCAGCGCTACCCCTCTATCCCCACAGTGGGTGTCTGCAGGGCAAGGGAGAAGAGCCCCAACTGCCAATTGGAAAGCTTCTGCACAATAGGTAATAAAAGAAGAATGCAAAGCTCACAAGGAGTATAGCCTAGATAGCAAATATTTCCATGGCCTTTTAAATGCCGAATTGAGTAGGACTGTAGTAGTCCCACATAATTTAAAACAGCTTTTTTCGTGCCTCATAACCTCTACAGAATTCAAATTATGAGAATTGGGATAGAGACAACTGCTGAAAGAAGCTCTCCCAGACTTGCATACTAATCCAAATGCAGCGAAGGATGCCAATGGCATGCCAATTACCATTGAGCATCTCTCCGGTAAGGGCCAATAGTCTTTGGCCCCAATCCAAACTGCAGTAATCCCTGTAGAAGTCCTTGAAAAAGTCAAAAATGCAGCTGTAAAAGCCTTCCTCAGCCTTCAACCTGATGACCCTCTCGAGCCATATAGTAAAATCAAGCAGCTATCATCAGAGCCTTCTTAAAAATTGTAGAAAAGTTAACTAGAGCTATTGAAATCCGAGTTAAAAAAGAGAATGCAAGGGAAGAAGGTCTAGAGGAAATGGCTTTTATGAATGCAAATGAGCAGTGTCGAACTGCAATTCTAAGCTTGCCTTTAGAAACACCCCCTACACTAAAAGAAAAGTTTGTTACAGGAAGGTGCCTCTGATGAGTGTGGCTCAGGACACCAGACCAAAGCTGCTGCCAAAACTACCACAAGGAGCTGCTGTTGTCAGCTCAGCACCCATTCCATCAGCACAGCAGCACACTGGGCAGCAGTGAAGACCAGCAGTGGTTGACCCCACGAAGCCATGCCTGCTTTGTAAGAACCTTGGGCACTGGGCTTCCCAGTGTCCCCTGAAAAAGCAATTTGTTGAATTTAGAAGAGAGATACATGTGTCTCCTTCCTGGAGTTAACATTGCCCAAGTACTACTTGAGTTCATTGAGAGTTTTTATTAGTCATGAACCTGATTTTTAGTGAGCATCCCTTTACTGAATATGTTCACAATCCCTTAAGTCAGGAAAAGCAACCCAACTGTGTTCTCATGCCAGTAGTGAAGGGAATGGTGATTAAAGAAATCTGGGAAACAATTACCCCCAGATCTGACACTGTGGCAGCACAACCCATCCAGATACTACACAGGGCATCAGGTACATTCACATTGTTATCATAACCCAGGTTTAATCACTCCAAGCTTATACAGGGATTTGATGGCCAGTGATTTCAGAAATTATTTTTATTTTTGCAACTTTTGTAATCAGGCTGCTGTTTACACATGAAAATGATCTCTTGCAAAACATGGATCTGCAAAATGAGCAATGGGGCCAAATGCTTGGGATCTGATTTATTTCTTTGTTCTCTGCATGGAGCTCTCAGAGTGTGGAAACCTTCACCAAGGAAGGAGGAAATTATTTGAAGGCAGTCTGCTTTCAAGTAAAAAAGAGATAATTTGCGGAATGTTTTAGATACTGTTGATGTTCTCAAATTTAAGGCAAGAAAATGAAACTTTTCTAGCAGCACAGCTGAGATCAGGACCCTCTCTTTGATCTCTGTCTGTTCACAGGGAGGGTGGTGTCCATGAATTGCAACCAAATGTAATGCACTGTCATTCTTAAATAAAAACACACTAGCTAATTAAATTGAGACTCCAGTGACCAAGTGATTGGTCTGCAGATTTGGAGATTTCTATCCTACAATGCTCTTCAGCTTGGGGTAAGTAACTTAACCTCTGTGTTTCCCAGTCCTCCTCCCCATAGCCTCTGTCTACTTATGAAAAATTAAGTATGATTTACACAGAGTGCTATGAATATATTTTCCTCATCCTTCAGAACTCGTACTCTGATATTAATCAGACCTGCACTCTCTGACATAGCATGTGGTTAACCTCCACAAGTCCTCTGTCAGCCAGACTATTGTCTGGGCTGGCTGCTCCAAGGGTACCTGTTGGTCATCATGGAGTCAAAGGTTTGGAAACCCAAACTTTGGAGTGTGGGGGTATCTTAGGTTACAATGAATGGTATAACAAAAGTATCTACCACCATATATGTTACCTTCTGATGAGCTGTTAAAATGGGTGGAGCAGTGTTTCTTTCTCTTCTCCATGAATCAACCCTGATGACCCCCTCCAGGGAAATCACTCTGAGGGGGCCATCTCTGCTAATGGACCATCAAAGACTCTCACTCCCCAGAAGGACTCATAGAATTACATTACAACATTGTGAAATTCCCTGCCCTAGGGGATGTACCAAACAGTCCTGCCTGTATATAATCTGGGGCTTGGGACACCACTCCATACCCAGAGGACAACAGTTCTTGACAGCCACTGCTGGATCTCCAGAGAAAGACAAGACATTTTCACAGGATCATGTTACTGTGATGCAGATAGGAACACACAGTAACACACACAACAGGTGTTCAGGCAGAGAAGAAGAAAAGACGTCTCTCGTTTATTGTTGACCTCGTATATATAAGTTTCTGGACAGTGATCAGAGATTGGACAGAGAGGTTACCACCTCTCCATCTCCACTTGTCACTTGAGAAGTCCATCAGGTGATATCTTTTCACAGAGGAATGCAAACATGATTCTTGTTTATTTTACAATTCATGAAAACTGACTCCATTATACTAAAACAAATCAGAAAGCTTATTTTCAGGGACAACATCATCACTGCTTCAACAAAACCACATCTATCACTCCAACAGGACTGTAGCCACCATTTAATCAGACTGCTACTGCCCCCGTGACCAACAGGGTGTCAGGTTGTATTGCAACTTTGTCAGTTTAAGCCAGTGCTTCTGTACTATTACCTTTATTGTAATTTTCCTATTATATTGTAGCTCTGACTTGAAATCTCTCAAAGGTATTTGTGTGGGGATTCCACCTCCTGGCTTACCTACCACAAAAGCAAACTAGCACAAGGGGTCAAGCTGGGAGTGTGGTCCCATGAAACAATGGGAAACACTTATTCTCCCATTCTTCAACTCCCACACTATGATGGGGCAGCTACTTTTGGTCCCCAAAAGACCATTTACTTGTCCAGGGTCTTCATATAAGAAATATTTACACCACTAATGAGCATTAGCCAAACTCATCCTGGATGTATGAGAGCAGCAGCACATGGATATCTGGCCATGTGATGGCCAGCAGTACCCTGGAAGCCACAGCTTTAGGTAGGCTGCTGAGTGTCTGGAAATCTAGCAGATCATTTATAAAAGTGGTAGATCATCATTAAAAAATAAAAACACAAAACAGGGAGAGTAGTATCTTGATCATGGAATAATCAAACTACCTCAGCAAGCAACAGAATACGAGATTATACACAAAGCAGTAGAGTGATAGATTAGCAGAGAGACAACAGACAACAAGTAAAACAGAGCAATAGAGCAGGTTAAAAGCAGTTGACCATTCAATTCATGAAGGGGGAGCTGTCCAAGGCTGTTTTTTACTATTGTAGTTGTACCAAGCTGGCTTGTAAAAGCTGAGTACACACCAAAACTCATGCAGTTTCCAGGCATAGGAAATGCCTTTTCACCTGTGAAAACTTTTCCCTGTTGGATGTAGAACTGGAGTTTCCTCATGGAAGTAGCTGTCCTCAGGCTCTGGTAAGCTCTAAAGGGCAAGGATAAATTTCAGTGTCAGCCCAAGAGACTTCTATAAAATGTTCTTGGTCCACATTCAAATCACAGATTTTCAGGAGCTAATATTTTGGTGTTTTGTTCCCAGCAGCTTCTGTGAAGGCCAAGACACTACAATGTTAAATGACTTTCAATCATACAAAGTCATATCAGTTTGTAGGAGCCTTGGGGCCAACCTGACCCATTTATTTAGCAGTCTCAGCACAAGAACCCTGGACACGATTCTAATGGGCATGAGACTTGCTAGGTTTGGACTGTGGCTGCTCTAGGATCTCACTGGTCACTGATGAAACTTTCATGATTCAGGCTTCATTGTAGAGGTCTATCTTTTTTTCCATGGGTTCAGGAGAAGTTCCAGTGCAGCTACTATCCCTCATTTAGTTTGGATGCTTCTCTCTGTTAGTGAATACAGACTGCCAACTTCTAACACTCTCCTTAGCCTCACTGGGTGCTTGGATAAAATGTAATATCAAATGCTCTTTAGAAATAAATGGGATACCTCAGGAGTATCTTGGAAAACTTAACTCTTTGGAAGTCTGAGATAACTAATTGCAATTTCCCACGTTACATTTCAGGCCAACACCTTTCATCCTATCACTGGGCACGTCCAAGGAGAGTTCATATCTGTCTCCTCTGCACCATTCCAGCAGGGACAGGTTGCTGCCAAGAGCAATAAAATTGCCCTTTGGCTTAATTTCAGCTGAAAAATACCTCTAAGACCATTGTCCAACCATTCCTCCAGCACTGTGAGGTCCACCACTAATCTGTGTCCCCAAGTGCTGCATGTACATGGCCTTTAAATGCCTCATCCAGGGATGAGGACTCCACCATTCCCATGGGTAGCCTGTTCTGGGGCTTGAGAGCCCTTTTGGGGAAGAAATTTTCCCTAGTATCCAGTTTAAACTTCCCTTGGGACAACCTGAGGACATTTCTTTTTGTCCTGTCACTTGCTACTGAAAAGACCAACTCCCACCTCACCATAATCTTTCAGGGAGTTGTAGAGAGAAGGTCCCTCCTGAGCCTCCTTTTCTCCAGTCTGAGCCCGCAACTTCCTCAGCTGTTTATCATCAGACCTGTGCTCTAGACCTGTCCCCAGCTTCATGATACTGAGGAGTACCTGGGAAAAATGCTAGGCACACTGGAGGTTCTCTCTGGTCACTGTTACATGGTAGAGCTTTGTGGACTGACCTGGTGGCCTTTTCTTCAGCATCAATCCTTTTCACATGCCACTGAAATTACAAGTGTGAAGATAACATGATTTATAATTTTGAACTCTGAGATC